>OW388291.1:24064667-25264667 GCA_936450465.1 Gibbula magus | reverse complement strand
TGACGTCATGCAACAATAGTTTGACGTCATGCAAAAATCGTTTGACGTCACTCAAGTCGGATTCGGGCTGAAGTCAATATGCTTTTCTGTCGATGGTCATGTGATCACCTCTCGACCAATCTGATCGCTGGAAAAATATGCTTACATAATAATATAGGGTATTTTGCACATACCAGTTTGGTTGACAAATTCACATCTATATCATCTTGAGTGACTTTAGATTAGAGTAATATCCATTTGCTTAAAGGTGCATCCATTGTGTTTCATAAAAATGTATTTGGCTTTAATACGTTCAAACTCACCACATGTGCTGTCTACAATACACATACATTCATTCAGCTTGCATATTTATCCCCAATCGCCAAATAGATCATAATTACTAGTTTCCAATCAAAATTTAGTAACATCATTATGAATGTGCAGAAACCGAAACTGCACGTCCCATTTACATGCACATAAAGTTATGTGACCTATTAAACATTATTAACTCAAATTTTTCTGTTTGACTGTTATAAATAAGATTCCAAAATTACGTTTGTCTCATTGACGTGCGCCACACGCTGTGCATTGTCCGGTTTTCGATCAGAAATCAACACTTTTACCTTCATATCGTCAATGTGCTAAGTCTACTATCATTAAAATGGTAGTTTTCGGTAACAGTCGGTACTTCTCGATACAGTAGACCATTTATAAAGTTTACAATATGTGACCCCCAACAACACAATGGATGTACCTTTAAGACATAGACACACAGCATCCTGTCACAGGCGACTTAGAGTAAAAATAAACTATTTTCTTCAATACTTAGTAATTATGTTGAATTTTTGACCTGTTCTTTTTAATTCATTAACATAAATAGAATCACTTATTTTTTCATAAATGTTCATCTTGGCAAATCATTTGGCCAAATATGTCAGAAAATATACTTTTGTCAGTTTGCCCTTGGGCATCAATACCTTCTTGGTAGCAAAAGTGTGCGCAATAAATATACACTTAAAACTACTTCAAAGGTTTTGTGAGTTTGTAAACGTCATAAGGCTAGTGAAAACAATGTTGACACGTGCCCTATTGATAACATTTTAAAAACATAGAACCTGTTTTCGTTAAACAATGTTATGTGTTCACAAATTACCCCATCCCTCAACCGGATTCGCGTGCACTGTGTAACCAACTAGGTGACCTTTTCACTGATGTATCGCGAAGAAAGACATGACATAACGAGACATGGATAGGTGTTGATGTCATACCTTTACCTGATCTAAGTATGTGTACAGGTGTTTATGGCAGGTGTAGAATGTTGCAGAAGCAAATGACATGGCCTGCACTGTTCCTCCACTGAAATAGTTGCATCCTGGTACCCATATGCTTTACAGTTAAGATATTGCGGGATTCAAACTCGTACACACACATGTATATTATTTCAGAAAATGTGATTCTAAATATAACATTGTTACATAAATTCGGCTTCGGATCAAGAGGTCCGAGGTTCGAATCCTGCCAGGGGCGCGTTAACTTTGTCTGCAGTAGAGAAATGTTCTACACGCAGTAAGGTTTGGGTGCAATGCTACACTGAATTTCAGCGTAGTACTACCCATGGTTCGCTAGTTCCAGCCGATGCTCGCAGGTTTCATCCCAATGCATACATGTATATACATGGTGTTGCGGGCTTTCTCCCTGCCATAAAACTAGCAGCCGCGATATAAGTGAAATACTCACCTCACATCACCTCAAACTCGTACACACAAATGTATATTATTACAGAAAATGTGATTCCAAAGATACCATTGTTACATAAGCTTTAAAATATATATACTTGTCGGTGTGAAGAAGAAACGTTACATGATATCTGATGGAGAATGATGTGTTACAATAAATACATAATATGATTTGGATATTATCTAAAAAGGGTATGTTTTGGTACAATGACATATACCTTAATGTTTCGTGAAACCTAACAATTTCAGGGACAATATGTCCATAACTGGTACCGACAATGGCAGGAGCATGAAATAACACATAAACGAATTTCAGGTAGTTGTATGACATTGAAAACCTACAAGCAGCAAGTGTGCAAATTTTCCTTTTCATCAGTGCTTAAAAGTAATAGGGACAATCAGAACAATATCACTTCTAGAAAAAATATTTTGAATTGGTCATTTTCGTTTTCTTTTGACGTTAATGAATCACGAAATGAGAACAATGCCAATTTAATGATTGTCACGGTATATATAACGAATGTTGATACTGAGGTATTTTGTCAAAGCTATACATGTATCAAAGTTCATATTATTTATATTTTAAAGGCATCAACGGTAAATACTTTTTATTAATCTCATGCTAAGCTCTCTATTGTGTCCACCTGTCATAATATTTGATCATCAAATTCACACAGCACAGGTACACTGCGCCGCTACACTAGCACAGACAAGAAAAGAAAATGCAGCAATGCTTAGCTTAGCCAGTTATGGACGTGGAGACTGTCGCCGATTATGCATTGTTGGGGGAGGTTTATGTTGTTAATGTCCAATCTGTACATTATATTGAACTTTTTAAAGGTTCTTGACTGCCAAAGTATGTTGTGTGAAGTATGTATTTAATAAAATAAAAAGTTGTACATCCATACTATAAGTTGTTATATAACTTATAAACTTATAGATGCCCATCAAACGTCTATGTATTTCTTAACAGTTTGGCTATACTTTCGTCACTTTACATTTACATGATCTATTATATAATAGAATTGGAAACTCGCCTTGTATCAAACATGGATGAAATGAAACATTGATTCGTGTAAATAAGTTCGTACCTATCTCGGATTCCAGACTGTATGTGGCTGTCAAACATGCCAAGAGTTTCAAGACGAAAATGTCAGGAATTTCTGCTTGGTGATTTGCATTGATTAGACCACAGGCGTCAATGTAAACAGTAAACAATCTCATGTAGGTGTTACCTGACCCTCGATAGGCAATTAGACATGTTCTTACAGTCATCAACGTTGTTGTAAGTACTTATATGTCCTTCTGTGTGCACCATTTCTTTAATTGGACATGCCATTTTGTAAATATGGAATGATTGGCTTTGGTTCATTTGTTTTAAATTAATGTAATTTACATTATCATTTACAAATTGTAATTATCATCATCATATCATAGTTAATAATGATAATTGTCACTTATCAAGGGTGTAATGTCTATAGCGCAGGCAAATAAACATCAACTCCTTTTTTCCCTCCAGCTTTTATTCCGAGTTTCAAAGGAGTAAGAAGCTACAACAAAGTACAGAAAAATATGTCATATTCTTGACAAAAACTCAAATTCCAGATTGCACATATGCAGTTTTACAGATTGCGCTAATACATTTGAAAGTTTGTAAAATCTTACAAAATACCACATTCATCTCCAATATACATGTTATAAGTTCTAAGATTGTTTTTCCTACATCAAAAATGTAATTTTGGACATGAAAGGTCTTATTTATGATTATTATGAGGTGACAGGTTCAGAGCACATGGCTTTCCATTAGAAATGTTTTAAACCTAATTTTACAGAAAAATAAAGATTGTCATGACATAAAATTGTATCAACAGGTTACAGACATTAGTTATAAATGATATGAAGCAAGAATTCTTACATTATGGTTCCTTCAGGGTTTAATCTGTCACAAAACATCAGAGCAGAAGCCGAGCGGCAACAGTCCAGATTGTAAACAAAAGTAAAGTATGCGAGTCGGCATAGTGCCAATCCGGAATTAAAAATACACGAAAACGGCCTTAAACAAAACTGTTACCATGTAACAGCACACTCCCCGTCTGATATCTCTAGATATCAAATGACAAATAAAGAACACATACATCAGAACATTTTGAAAATAACAGATTCATTCCATTGATGACAACAGCAACACTAGCTCAGTAACCGGGCGGGTGTAAGACACATGTTTAGCATCCTTCACAGTTCGAACAACAGCTTTCCTAACTTTACCGTCATCACTTTCGACTGCATTTATGATAACAGCCATTGGCCACTGGTTTCGATGAACAGATTTGTCTTTCAACAGAACAAGATCTCCATTCTTGAGATTAGGTCTATCTTGCTTCCATTTGTGTCGGCACTGCAAGGTTTCCAGGTATTCTTCCTTCCAGCGTTTCCAGAAGTGATCGGCCATCGCTTGAACACGTTTCCATTGGGACTTATACAGGACGCCAAGTTCAAAATCACCCATCTGTTGTGTGATATGGTCAGTCTTCTGGGTGAGAAGTGTTGACGGACTCAGCACCCATGGCATCTCAGGATCAGTTGAAACAGGAGTTATCGGTCTTGCGTTGATTATGGCACATACTTCTGCCATCAGTGTGGTGATCATGTCATGAGTCAAGTTGTTCCCAGCGGTCCCAGCCATCATGGAGTCCAGTATCCGACGCGTAACACCAATCAATCGTTCCCATGATCCACCCATGTGAGAGGCATGGGGAGGATTAAAAGTCCACTTGGTCTTCTTTTCAGTCAGAAAGGCCTTAACTTGTTCATCTTCAACATTCACAGTGTTGATCTTAAGATCATGTACAGCACCAACAAAGTTAGTTCCACAGTCTGATCGAAATTCTGCTACTTTCCCTCTGATCGATATAAAACGCCTCATTGCGTTGATGAATGCTGTGCTACTCATTTCATCTACAACCTCTATGTGGATAGCACGTGTCGATAAGCAGGTAAACAACAGGGCCCAGCGTTTGCTATTAGCTTGGCCACCTCTAGTTCTCCGGGTGGTGATTGTCCACGGACCAAAGGTATCCACTCCCACAAAGGTGAACGGTGGGCTTGGTTCCAGACGATCAGTTGGGAGATCAGCCATCTTCTGTTGCTCAGGATTTCTTCTTTGTTTTCTACAGCTGACACAGGAGTAGATCAGTGAATTGATTAGCCTTTTGCCTCCAGTTATCCACAGACCAGCAGATCTGATGGCACCTTCTGTGAAGTGTCGCCCTTGATGCATCACATTTTCATGATGGTATCGCACCAACAGTGTTGCTATATGGTGTTTTCCCGGAATGATCAAAGGATGTTTCAATTCCGTGGTCAGTTTTGCCTTGCTAAGTCTTCCACCCACTCTAAGCATTCCATCTTCATCTAGAATCGGGTTTAATGCCAGTATTGGACTGTGCCTTGGAAGAGCTTTCCCATTTCTGAGACAATCCATTTCATTCCCATAAACTTCGTGTTGAACTTCCTTGATCAGAAATTGCTCAGTTCTTGCAATAGACACCAACTTCTGAGAGTTGTTGACAACAGTTTGTTTGCAGTATTTTTGTCCGACATGCTTCAGAAAGGTGATAGCCTTAGCTAATTTCCACCAACTCGAGAATCGTTCAAAGCGGTGAGATTTCAAACTACCCTGAATTCTTCGGCGAGCCTCCCTGTCTTCCACCATAACTTCGACTTCAGTGTCATCGACAGAGACATTGGTTGTGGTTTCTTTGTCTTCTTGCAGGTGAGTTGGGCCAAGAAGCCAACTACAATTCTTCATGTTTTCAGCAGGACAGGATCGTGTTCCCCAGTCAGCAGGATTGATATCAGTGGGAACGTAGGACCACTGTTCTGGATTAGATGTTTTTCTAATCCGTTCGACTCTGTTGGAAACATAGACCTGGAATCTCTTGGACTCATTTCGGATATAACCAAGCACAATCTGGCTATCAGTGAAGAACTTCACGGCATTGATCGGCATGTCCAGCTGGTCACATACTTGATCCGCAATCTCAACAGCAAGAACAGCGCCACAGAGTTCCAATCGGGGAATTGTATGGCCGTGTTTGGGTGCTACCTTGGCTTTACCGAGTACAAAGCCGCAGTCTGACGTTCCATTCTCTTGTATTGTTTTGAGATAAGACACCGCAGCAATTGCCTTTTCCGAGGCATCACAGAAGATATGAATCTCAGTATGAGGCATATTTGTCAAGGATCCAGAGATGTAAGTTCGTGGAATCTGCAAGTCTTCCAGGTGACTAAGTGATACTTTCCAATTTTCCCATTCTCGTTGGAAAGGTTCAGGCAAGGGAGCATCCCAATCAGTGTTTTCTGACACAAGTTTCCTGAGCAGAACCTTTCCTTGAATGACAACAGGACAAACGAACCCCAAAGGGTCAAAAAGACTATTCACAGTGGACAGGATCCCACGCTTTGTGTAGGGTTTTTCAGCAGATGATACCTTGAAGGTGAACACATCAGATTTCAAGTCCCAGATCAATCCAAGACTTCTTTGTTGTGGTAAAGAGTCAGCTCCTAGTTCGAGATCCTTTAGATCTTTGGCCCTGTCATCTGGTGGGAATGCTTGCATGACATCCACACTATTAGACGCTATCTTGTGTAACCGCAGGTTTCCGTTTTCCAGTAGACACTCCTGTGTCCGTTTCATGAGATCAGTAGTTTCGTCTACAGTTGACTTCGATGCCAGACCATCATCAACATAGAAATTCCTTTCCACAAACTGCACCACATCTTCACCATATTGTTCCAAACCAGCACGTGCAGTCTGTCTTAGCCCATACGTCGCTACAGCTGGAGAGGGGCTATTGCCGAACACGTGTACACACATTCGGTATTCAACAAGTTTGTTGCTCATGTCATTGTCCTTATACCAAAGGAAACGCAGATAGTTTCTGTCGGCATCTATCACACGAAAACAGTAGAACATCTGTTGTATGTCACCAGTGATAGCTATTGGCTCTCTTCTGAAGCGGAGAAGAATTCCAATAAGAGAGTTTGTCAGGTCAGGACCTTGTAGAAGGACTTTGTTCAGGGACAATCCATCACATTCAGCTGATGAATCAAACACCACTCGGATTTGATCTTTCTTCTTTGGGTGGTATACACCGAACAACGGCAGATACCAGCATTCTTCTTCAGGATGTAGTGGCGGAGCTAGCTCGGCATGATTGTTGTCAAATACCTTTTTCATAAAGGAAGTGAAGTGTTCTTTCTTATCAGCATCTCTTCGGAGACTTCGATCCAAAGTCATCGCTCTCTTCACAGCTTGTGGTCGGTTGTTTGGTAAGCGTTGTCTCGAAGTCTTGAAGGGGAGCGGCGCAACCCAGTTACCATCTCTGTCTTTGTGGAATTCATCTCCCATTACTTTTAGGAATTCTTTGTCCTCAATCGACAGTCCAGTCTTTTCATCTTCCATAGTGATGGAGAAGATATCAGAACTCAGAGCACAGGCTCCTTCTCTGTTCACAGGTTTCTCAGTATAACTGTCCTTACATTGGAATACACTTGGACAAGGCTTGAACAGTGATGATCTGCCGTTTCTGGTCAGGTACAGTTTATTCACGTTAACTATGCTCGGTTCATGGAGTTCACCCAAACACGCTTCACCAACAATCACCCAGCCGAGTGGTAATTTCTGAGCATACGGTGCCTTTTTTGGACCAATTCTTTGTTCAAGAACATGATGAGCCTCAATCAAATCTCTTCCAATTAACAGCATGATTTCAGCATCCTGTTGCAGGGGCGGTATACAGTTCTCAATGTCATTCAAGTGAGGATGAAATCTAGCAACTTCTGGAGTTGGGATTTCTTCTCTCATGTCCGGTATCTCACAGCATTCAATGATTGTGGGGAGATCAAGCCTACAGCTTCCATCCACTGGTTCAATCACACAGCCTCTACCACGACGTCCAGATGTCTGAACATTTCCAGTACATGAAGTTAAGTTGTATGGTAGACTTTCCCCATCAATTCCCATCATGTCAAAGAATTGGGGTTTGGCCAGTGTAGAATTACTCTGATCATCTAGAATCGCATACATCTGCAGTGGTTGATCACAGCTTTCTGGACCATACACATTCACAAGAACATATTTGGCACATGACTTTCCTGGAAAACGCTCCCCACAGATTTGTGTGCACTTCGCAGTAACATATTGATCCTTCTCCCCGCCATGGTGTGGTTTGCCTACATGTAATGCAGTTGGATGATAGGAACTGTTACACTCGCCACATCTTACAGTTCCTTCACATAACTTTGACGAATGGGTAGATGCACAACAGCGAAAACAGATGCCCTTTTTCCTCAATAAATCTCTCCTATTGTCAAGACTCATAGCCTTGAAAGTCCCACAAGAGTTCAGGTTATGGTTCGCAGGGTAATGAAGAGGACAGACAAATGAGCTTTGTCGCTTTGCAGTTTCAGTGCCAACAGTTTTCTTTGTGCTGATTCTCTTTGGAGGTAGAGGAGCTGTATTGTCATATTTGAAGCTTGGGTCATTTCTAGTCTTGGTAATGTCTCTAATAAATTCTGAGAATACAGGGAAAGGAGGAAATGAGACATTTCTTGCACTTTTGTATCTTGAGGCGTGAAAGGTCCACTTCTCTTGTAGACCATAGGGCAGCTTGTTCACAATTGGAAGAATTCCAGATGAGGAATCGAAGTAAGATAATAGGCAGTTGTATTTGGGGTCTTCTTTAATTGATTCAATCTCTGATAATATGTCCACCAGGTCATAAAGCTTCTCATTGTCCCTATTTGTCAGTTTTGGAAAAGTGTCTAATTTCCTTCTCAGAGCGGCCTCAATCAATTCAGGGCTCCCATATCGTTCGTCGAGCCTTTCCCAGATTCTTCGTAGTCCACGGTCTGGGTGAAACTGGTTAGCGGCGCGCAGACTTAAGGCATGTCTTGACGAATCCGGGCCCAGGTATTTCACAAGCAAATCAATCTCTTCAACTTCATTGAGATCTAGGTCAGAGACAAGCCCCTTGAAGCTGGTTTTCCATGAGTTGTACAGCTCAGGTCGATCATTGAAGGTGGTAACCCTTGACAGCATAAGATCCTTCCTGAGGAGAAATCTCATCATTTCTTTAGGTGTCTCATCATGATTGCTTGAAACTTGTTCTGATGAAGTCTGCATCAGCAGAGGACTTAGTCTCTCAGAGCTGGTAGTTAAGACAGGTTGTTCAACTGGCAAAGATGTAACAAATCTTCTAGTTCTCTCCAGTGGATCTTCTACAGGCAGTGACAAGCGTGAGCCATCTCTGGAGTCTTCAAGCACTCTTGCTTCTGCTTCAGCCTTTGCAGCCTCTTTCTTGTGATGAAGGATGTTCAGCTCAGCCTCCATTTCAGCTTGTTTTTTCTTGACTTCAGCCTCCATTTCAGCTTGTTTTTTCTTGACTTCAGCCTCTATTTCAGCTTGTTTTCTCTTGACTTCAGCCTCTTTCATAGCAAACTCAAGTGCAGCCTTGGCTGCTTCTGCCTTTGCGCGTTTTCGTGTAAGTTGGGAAGAGCGTGAGGAATGACTCCTTTGAGTGTATTTGGATGATCTTTCATCACCTTGGTCTTCAGGGATGTCCATCCCCACTTTAGAGCCTTTAGCAGAACCAGGATTTTCAGGAATGGTCAAGCCTGTTTCAGGGTCATTAGAAGAACTTGGGTTTTCCTGGGTTTTCAACTCTGCTTCAGGGTTATCAGAAGAAGTTGGAACTTCAGGGTTTCTCAACTCTACTTCAGGGTTATCAGAAGTTTCATTTTCAGGGGTTCTCAACTCTATCTCAGAATCAGCAGACATTCTTAAATAAAAGGTAGATGTTAACTATTAACATGGAATAGTCTTAACTAACTAAGGTAAGTCTTAAGTAAAACAGGTAGGTTGCAAATAGCACAGATATAAGTCACACACATAAGTCTCAATGAGTCTACAGGAGAGTCACAGGTAATGTATCAGAAGTACAGTCACAGGTATGTATCAGCAACACAGTCACAGGTTACGCATCAGCAGAGTCACAGGTACGCATCAGCCGAGTCACAGGTACGCATCAGCAGAGTCACAGGTACGTATCAGCCGGACAGTCACAGGTACGCATCAGCAGCAGTAACAGGTAAGCATCGGTAGAATCACAGGTACGCATCAGCAGAGTCACAGGTACGTATCAGCAGCAGTAACAGGTATGTATCAGCACAGTCACAGGGTTTTGCAGACCTGAACTGAAGAGAGTTCGTAATCTTCTTACTGTAATGTCTATAGCGCAGGCAAATAAACATCAACTCCTTTTTTCCCTCCAGCTTTTATTCCGAGTTTCAAAGGAGTAAGAAGCTACAACAAAGTACAGAAAAATATGTCATATTCTTGACAAAAACTCAAATTCCAGATTGCACATATGCAGTTTTACAGATTGCGCTAATACATTTGAAAGTTTGTAAAATCTTACAAAATACCACATTCATCTCCAATATACATGTTATAAGTTCTAAGATTGTTTTTCCTACATCAAAAATGTAATTTTGGACATGAAAGGTCTTATTTATGATTATTATGAGGTGACAGGTTCAGAGCACATGGCTTTCCATTAGAAATGTTTTAAACCTAATTTTACAGAAAAATAAAGATTGTCATGACATAAAATTGTATCAACAGGTTACAGACATTAGTTATAAATGATATGAAGCAAGAATTCTTACATTATGGTTCCTTCAGGGTTTAATCTGTCACAAAACATCAGAGCAGAAGCCGAGCGGCAACAGTCCAGATTGTAAACAAAAGTAAAGTATGCGAGTCGGCATAGTGCCAATCCGGAATTAAAAATACACGAAAACGGCCTTAAACAAAACTGTTACCATGTAACAGCACAAAGGGCTTAAAAGCTATATTCAAAAAGGGCATTTCTGTTCATAAAAATCATTTCGTTCTTCGTTCTCACGTGGCAATGTATGGCAATGAAGTCTGATAAAGGGATTCTCATTTCATTGTCATTCAAAGACCTGCGAACAAAATGCATACGGCTGAGGTGACCAAGAAGGGAATAGTTGTTTTTTAAAGGGGCAGTAGCACGTTTTTTTCTAATTTTATTTTTTCAAATTTACCATTTATAATGATAGTTTATGTCATTTATATATACTTTAGAGGGTAAAACATCTTATTACGCAAACCAATTATCCGTAGTGGTAGTAACGGTGTTGCGTATAAAGCATTGCATGGCGGCCATTTTATTGTGAACACATTTTATTATTTCGAATGACGAAAACGATTCCCATGGCTTTACGGAACAATCTACACTCATTTTTTAAAACTATTTTTCCTACAAGGGTGTTTTACTATTGGTGACATTATTTTGCAAATACATTGCATCGACTTATTTGAGCGAAAAACCTGCTACTGCCCCTTTATGGTGGCCAGGATACCTCTAAGGTGGACTTCAATATGTCTATGAAACCCGCATCTGTGAGAATGACAATATGCCAAGTATCCTTGTTGTGTTTTGTTGAAGTAAGCTGGTATAATGTGCAAGCTTAAGCTAAAATAGAATCATTTGAACACTACCTTATAAATGTCAAACACTGGATTAATGAAAACTCGTTTGAGACTGTTATTCTGTTGCTTGACCAATCAAAGTTCTCTTGGTCTCAATGCATTATTACAATGATTTAATAATTTCAGACCTCCAAAGCATATTAACTGCATTTATTTTTTTATCAATTGTTGTATATTGTTGAACAATAATAACAGTGGATAAAGGTACTCCTTAAATGGCCTTCCACGACCTTCTTGAAATAAGAACCGTTTCATGAATTGAACTTGAGAGAACACAAATATCAGTTAGTAGGGATTGAAATGGTGCAGCAAAGTTGTGACACTTTGATTTTTACGAAAGCAGGTTTTTACGAAAGCCTACAACCGCCTATTTCAATGACAACATTTTTTTTTTTAAAGTTGTAATTACAACTTTCAAAAGTGTAATTACAAGTTTAGAAACTTGTATATGCAAGTTTTAAAGTTGTAATTACAACTTGTTAAGTTGTAATTACAAGTTTTGAAAGTTTTATCTCCAAGTTATAAAGTTGAAATTGCAACTTTTAAAGATGTAAATACAATTTTTTAATGTTGAATATTCACGTTTCAAAGTTGTAATTACAACTTTCAAGGGCGTAATTACAAGTTTAAAAAATTGTATATTCAAGATTTAAACTTGTAAATATTTTTAATTACAACGTTTAATTTGTAATGATAAATGTTGAAGGTTGTATCTTGAAACGTTGTAAACATACCTTTGCAAGTTGTAATCGAAACTAAAAAACTTGAATAAACAACATTCAAAACTTGTACTTACACCTTTAAAAATTGTCATTATACCTTTACAAGGTGTAATTATATCTTTAAAACGTGAATATACAACATTCAAAACTTGTATTTACAACTTTAAAAGTTGAATCGTCAACTTTCTACAGTTGTAATAACAGCTTTGAAAGTTGTAATTACACCTTTGAAAGATGTAATTAGATGTTGTCATTGCATTTGACGGTTATGGGCTTTCGTAGGTTTTAGAGTAACTTGCCAGATTCCTAAACAGACAGATCTATCACATCGATCCACAGAAAGTATAGTGTTTATTTTGAATGAAAAAAATGAGATTATCATTTACACAGATTTTAAGACAATCTTGGCCGGTTTTAGTTGGGGTACACGACCTGTGTTAAAAACACAAATTTTACAACTTTAGAACCTTATAATCCATGCTAAAACGTGAACAGCAAGACACTGTTTGTAGAAAGATGAAACAAATAATACTTTTGTAATACCTTACAGTGCAGAATTAAGTACACTGTTGTTCGCGAAATGTTCGTGAACCCAATGTACTTTAATTTGCACAGTAGTGTAAAATTTTAATTCCTCAATGTTATCTTAAGCGATCTTCTCCTCAACAGGTGTGCTTCTATTCTGGGAATTTTGAAGCACAATATCCTATCATCCATGTAATTATGGACCCTTCAGCGCCCAGCGAGATCTTAAAAATTAGACAAGTGTATGTTAAACGCAAGTATCTTGCCCCATGTTTTGATCCCTCTAGTAATGAGGCAGACAGTTTGAAAAGATGTAAGACTACATAACCAGGGATTGCATTCTTTAGATGACTTTGTTTTAGCTACTAGAGTACTTTTAGATATAGATCTCTCATTATCCATATAATAATGAGCTTTTTGCGACCCTTGAGAACATGATTGAGGAAACACTCTGTTAACAGCTAACATCCACCAACATGTGTTGATCTTTCTTGTAATAAGACATGGAAATTGCACAGAGATCTAAGAGTAGATGTTGTGCATCGATATCAGTCAAGAGCTAAAAAATGAAAAATCAACTTCAATGTGAACGTTGATAAAACTTAATGTAATTTTAAGAATCAAGATCTACAAGTGCTGGTTTCAAATATCTATCTTTTGGAAGGTCTATCATTCCATTGTCCCCAGTCGTGAGAGATGTGGGTGTAATCTGTCAATGTCACGAAGTAGCGTTCATAACATCAACCATTTTAACGTCTTATATCCACCGCAAATGCAGCTCAATGACATTTTGTAATTATTACTCTGAAGGTTTTGTACGCTACCGTTCCGGGCGACCGTATACATGTATGTCCGTACTTCCCGAAATCAGGTATTTAAATAGCTGGGTGGACTGAATAAATGTTGGATTCAGGTCACAAATGTTTGGCGTCTCCACCGGGATTCAAACCCGGGCCCTTGACGTGAGGCCACCAGGCTAACACTACACCACTGTGCTCCACGTATAGGGATATTGGCAAGATCAGGCATCATCTCACAAAAGAGTGTTGTGTTTGTGCTTGGATGTATTCGTCTTTTCTAAGCTTGACTATTACAATGGTTTTTACTTGCTGGTGCACCAAACGTCCTCATAAAAACTGGCTAGGATTCAAAATACGGCAGCGAGACTAGTCTCTTGTTCCAAGAAGCATGGCCATTTCAAACCAAGCCTTCATATCCGGCAGTGGTTGCGAGTTAGGAAAACATCATACATAAGACCATTTGCTAATGGTTTTGGTGTGTGTCAGGATGATAATATCCAATAGTTAGTCTTAGAAATACTTGCCATTTAGATAGTGAACAAATATAACATGGTTATATTTGGGATAAGGCGAAGGCGAAATAGTCGTGTGGTATGCTGCTGGTACAGTCTATGCTGGCGATAGTTGCCTTACTCTGAGGGTGTGGGTTCGAATCCCGCATGGACTCGGCCCGAAAAAGTACAAGGAGTTGTACTATTGAAGGTAGTGTCATCCCAATTGTAACCATGTTACATCAACAGTTAGTCAATTATTTATGTTTTTTGGTGATACAGAAAGGAACAATCTTTCAATTCACATTCGACTGCTTGAGAATTACCCGACCTCAACCCACCCGAAGACATGTTGTTTTTAGTTGAGTTTAGCATTATTGTAGAACTATTTGACTAAAACTATCATCAAATGTATATGATAGTTGGTTCTCCATGTCATGTTGCTTTGCCCTTTGGGGGTTGTAAGATTTTTTAAATGTGTTTACAATGAATATTTTATATCTATATATTCATAAGGGTACAGGTTTTGTGTTCGGGTGTAAAAATACAAAGCTATAGGGGATGGGAAGACGTTTGCTAAAAACCATTTTCAAGTTTCTATGTTATTTATATTTCAAATGCTTACTTCTCAATCTAGATGATCTACCGAAACTGTATTAAAAAAATATGATAAAGTACACCAACCACATGAAGGAGATCCTAGGAATTTAACTTCATGGGGGCCTTTCACAACACCCACTAAGTTCCTTAAAACTACCTTCAGCATAGGGAACGTCATAAGGAACGTATATCATTGCATTAACACCCACGTGAATGGCAGATGATTTAACATACCAGACATGAATCTACTGATAACAAGTTGAGATTGATGCAATCAAGAGTGATGTTCACTGTAAATGTTATGGATCCGTTTACATGTATATCTAAACAGAAGCCACAAGCACTGACAGATCTACCACAGTGGCCCGCAGGGAGTCTAATACTTATCAGCATTGGGAAGCTATGATTTCACAAATTATCCATAAACCGGTGAACAGTTTAAAGCTTATTTTAAATGTATTTCTGAAAGAGAATGCGTTATTTCAATATGCAGGCTTATAAGTGACATGGGATCAACACTTGTAGAATATTTTTGTTTCTTAATTATCTATAGCAACAATATAGCATTATCCCTTAAAATTGTTGTTGCACATGTTCTCTCGGAATGCAAGTGGAAAGGAAGGCATATATTACAATTTTCTTTGTTATAATAAATTGTATATTACTATGAACATTACTTCGATTTGCAAATCAATACTATATCAAACATTGATCAGATAACGTTAAATAAACGTTTCATCACAATATTTTCATATTCAGAATTAAAAATAAAATGTCAATTATTGCCCGATGTTTAATTTCATAAGCTTTAACACATTATATTTCAGAATTTTAATTCAGAGGTAACAACAAAATGTTAGTTATTCACAGGAAAAAAGCAAAAAACATGAGTAATGAATGAAATGACAATCACAGGACAAAAAATGGCGGATCCCGAGGAATCCGGAAAAATCCGGAAGGATCCGGCAAGCGGATTCCACCACTTTTTGTCCTGTGATTGTCATTTCATTCATTATTCATGCTTTTTGTGTTTGCAGAATCATGAAGTTACATTATTTAGTATGCGGTCTGTTTCACTAACGTCTGTTGTCATTAATATATAATGCATGTTTTTACTTAACAAATCATTTCTTGCTAAAAAAAAAAAGGTATATATTATAAGATTATGACATATTATTAACATATCTTCCGCTGCATCTTATCTATCAACACATCTACACGATGCTTCTGAGCCAAGTCTAAATCTGCTCTCACCTACATGATTTGCAGCAGGAATTCTCTTCTCCTTCTTATCGTTAAAGGTGTTCACCTCGGCAGGTGGTTGCATCTATTTCAGTGTTATGAGTCTGTAACTTATAAGCTTATGATTATCTCCCTTGTATCCACTCTTCCGAGTCAGACAAACAGGGAAGGGGAAGTTGCAAATTCTTGATTTTTTATCGACACGAGGGAAATGACTAAGATCTGATGTAGAATCCTTCCTATAAATATACATAAGCAGTGTGATGTTGGGTACACGAGGATGTTTGCAAGAGATAGCAATACGTATCAGATGAGCTGAGAGTAAATTCAGACACAAAATTTATCGGAAATAAGCTGCCATTGTATCAACAGTATTGGTCAAACCGTCATATACACTCTTCAATAAAAGAAACACAACAATGAAATTCTGAACTGTGTTTCATAATTTTGTGTTCGTGTTTAAATAAATTTACGTTTGTACACATATTGACCAAACGCACCACAACTATGTAGAATCCTTACTGTGTGTATGAGGTGAGGTGAGTTGGGCTTTAACGCCGCTTTCAAGAGTATTTCACTTATATCGCGGCTGCTAGTATTATGGCAGGGAGAAAGCCCGCAACGCCATGTAGCTATTCATTGCGGTGAAACCTGCGAGCATCGGCTGGATCTAGCGAACCACGGGTGGTACTACGTTGAAATTCAGTGTAGCATTGCACCCAAACCTTACTGCGTGTAGAACAGTTCTGCAGACAAAGTTGCCGTGCCCCTGGCGGGATTAGAACCCCGGACCTCTTGATCCGAACGCGCTAACCACTGCGCTATCCTTAGATCCTTTCTTTGTATATGCTATGAAAATACGAGTTTTACAGGGTGAAGAATTTCAGGATGTTGCACGCAGAAAGTTGTTGAAAGTTCATGGCAAGATGTAATGTTTTAATTTAAATCAGTTTCTTTCCAAAGGTATTTTATGTTAAGGACATGTTAGTAAAGTCTTGTATTTTCCAACGAAAACCACCATTGTTAAGCTTGTAATCACGAGAACTTGACGAAGGAACATATAAATCGATACAGTTTTATCAAAAGGCATAATTATATGATCATGCAAATAAGCTTGACTTACGTTTTTGGTTTTGTAAATCATTATCATTGTTTGTATTTCTTAACAAAGCATATTATAACTAAATGGAAACGACTAATAATCTTGATTAACCAGTTTGATCAAGATTGTCATCTACATTACAACTTACGATATCATCTGCTGTGAC
The DNA here is from genome assembly GCA_936450465.1 of Gibbula magus. NCBI lineage: Eukaryota > Metazoa > Mollusca > Gastropoda > Trochida > Trochidae > Gibbula > Gibbula magus. Next base: position 25,247,724 of record OW388291.1, on the reverse strand, counting down.
AACGTTGACATAGATTCCAACGCTTCTAGTTATGGGTCATGACGTCCATTATTTAAGCAATAAAGCATGTATATGGGTTTATGAAAATGCCTGAAGGTACAGTTAATGTGAATGCTAAACGACCATAACAATGGAGTTAAAATGAGAAACAAAATACAATTATCAATATGCATTGATATGCTTTTAATACACTTATAATTATAGCTTATATGACGTTACAATAATCTGCCATAATAAGTTTGTGATAATGAATTATCTTTGTCGATCTCAACCATTGACACATTTTGATTAAACATTACACAGAGATTATAAACCGTATATGATATTTGGATTATATGTTGTGATGACAGGTGACAATAAATATAGGTTATGTGTGTGATAAACCGATTTTGAGACCATATTTTGTTTCTTTTCGAACAAGTTTAGAATCCAAATGGCATCATGACATTTCTTGATATGATCATTTTGCAGAATTCAAAAGTCTCATAAAACAATGTTTTTTAATACCTTTAATTCGGACATTTTGCACTGAATATCATTTGTTCTTGACACAACTAATAACTAACTCATTCTTATGAAAACTATGCATTAACTCAAGAATTCTATTGTTGCGTTACATTTTTCTAGCATGACTCGTATTTAGTCAGTAGTTCTAATTTCATTGTATGTTAGGCCAAAAAAAATGTTCGTAAGTTACTGCATATCATTTAATTAATATATAATAGCCAAAGTATGAATCTATAATTTTGGAAAGTCAAGAAAATTCATTATTCAATATTTTCATTTATTTTGTTCACTGAACGATAATTATATAAATATGCCTTTACAAATAATTTGACTGAATTCTAAAGTTTAAAAACAAAGATTTGTGATATATTATACATGGAAAACTGGTATCAGTAAATAGTAAATAATGCAAGCGGCATATCAGATGAATCTACCAAAAGGCTTAATAGATTATATTTATAAATATTGCATGAGGGAGGAACTGCAGAAAGACAGCGGGGATCCAATTACAATATTCAGAACCGGTACCACCTTGTTAATAGATAGCTAGTGCCAAAATTGCATTCACCTGTTTTGGAGCTCTTGGTTATTTATATTTCCTGTGTCTCATTAGCGCAATCGGTGACACTAATTAAAACCAGTTTCTCCTAATTCGTAAACAGTTTAACGTATTTAACGGAGGTATGTTAAGAATTTTAAAGAAGCATCTCAATCCACATTTTCCAATGTTGTTATTTAAATCTCCGAAACTTGCAAAATGTGATTAGGAATTGGCATGGAAGCGTAATTTGATTAAATGTTGTTTAATTATTTTAATTTACATTTGTGTAAATAGTTACACCCCATGCCATGTACATTAACATATTATTATCAGTTTGGTTTGGGCAGTTTTCACACTATCGATTTATTTTTAACATGTGTTTCACATACTTCGCTAATGAAATTGACGCAAACATACATACATTAACATACAAATTTATTGAATATGAATTTTAGCCCTTTTTAGAAATTGTGCATGGTTTATGGATCTAGCCTCGAGGTTAGCAAATTGAGAAAAATAAATGTTTGTAATGGACTAATAACATGACTACAAAGTTACCTTGTAATTCAGACTCAGTTCAATCTAAATAAATTTAGATCGACAGTTTCATGTTTTAACAGTCGACTGTAATAACATAAAATAAAACTGTCGATCTAAGTTTATTAAGATCGGACTCAGTTGTAGTATTCTCTGGGGAAAACGTTTTACAAAATTTAAATTAACAACAAATGACTTGTTAATTTTAGGACGCCAAAATCATATTTCCTATCATGTTGATATATAATGCAAATGCTACGGATGAATTAAGGTGAAATAAACTTCCGATCACATCAAACGCTACTAAAATGGACGACTTAGTCATAATCAAGAATGTCTTGCCAAATTGGACACAAGGGATCGATTTGGATTTAAAATTCAAAAAATTACAAGCACATATATTCAGTTACTGTAGGTAAGTTTTAAAAAGGGACGGTTTCTGAAAGAAGCTTTATGCTTCACACACAGTTGATACTGATCATAATTTTACTTGATCGGCAGTTTCTATTGTTTAAAGTAAAGTTGAATGTACTCGGAACCTGAACATCCATTTCTTTTAATTTAGTGCATCTATTATCAGTAACTATTGTCCTTATGTTATCAGACTCAAGCTCACCCTTCTCTGTTATCCAAGTCAGCAATTGTGATAATGAAAACAATTCAAATATGTAAACAACATTGCAACAAAAACGAAACCAAATGTTAACAGAGTCAAATACAAAAGTTTTAATTATTAAGTCAATTCAAACACGCAGAGGGTTCTGAACTTAGCATTGAAAAAATGTTTCGAAACAGATTGTTAAGCATTTAAGTTATTTGTTTTAAATTGGGATATATAATAAAATATGTTGTCGAAATAATATATCTTATAATATATCATCATTGCTGTGAAAACAAGCCAAATATTTCTTATTTCACTCTCGTATCTAGTTAGAGGCTAACTTTCTGGTGAGGTGAGGTGAGGTGAGGTGAGGTGAGGTGAGGTGAGGATTTCCCAACACATGAACAGATACTGTTTCAAAAATTAAATATTTAGTTAAGTTGGCCCCTGGAGACATGGTGTCTTTATTACTCATGGATTAAAATATCTTGCAATTTTGTTGAGAACGTTCCTTTTGGACAGAAGTGTGAGGCTGACTGAGAGTTACATATTGTTCACATGTTCAAGCCAACTACACTGGCAGGGTTCATTGCCATGTTTAGATACACTTATATATCTATATTTTCCCCTTTAGCGGTACATATAGTGAATCGCAGAGGTGTAGTGGTTAGAGTGCCGGCCTTTCACTCATAAAGGCCTGGGTTCGAATCCCGGAGGGGACATCCAGTGTTGTCAACTGTGTTTCATACTGTGTTGTGTCTCTGGGAAAGAAACTTTTTTCACATTGCACTCAGTCCACCCAACTGCGGGAAGTACGGACCTAGACGCTTAGAAGTGCCACCGAAAGTACAATTCCGATAGCTATACTATGCCTTCAGCAGGCATTCTGTGTGAACCATGAAATTCCGATTATAATCACCTCAAATGAGCTTTCCACTACAGGATCGTACACATAGACAACGAATGATGCATTATTGTCAGGTAATTTAAAATAAAACATATACGTTAGGTGCTTTTGAGGTTCTCGATGATGACTTTGTATCATTTCGTGAAAATATAAAATTTGAAATGTTTGAAATGAAACTTGACCGCGTACATCTACCATATTTAATCCGTGTGAAGCAGCCCTAAAATCAAACCAGCATCCAAATCGATTGGAACCGGACAAACTTTAACGATAGTGTTGTACGAAAAATCCTTGCAAGTCATATTCTCTAGTTATGTCATATCATAATTATGTTGCCTTCAGACACATTTGTTTAACATTTTGGCAAAACTGCCCCCACCTTCCAAACGCAAGGAATAACTCTTGCCAGTCTTCATTTCATTACTGGCTGATTTAAGCCTTGCGGTATTTCCCTCGCTTTGTTGTGCGTAGATAGTGAATCGCTGCACCAGAAATGCATAGTGGGTCTGAATTTCTAAGCACAGATTTCTTAAGGAAATACTGCAAGGCCTAAATCAGCCAGTAATGGAGACTGGCAAGAGTGATGCCTTGCATTGGGAAGTTGAACTGCCCCCTGTAGCATAGTTAATTTTGCTATGACAGCATTCTCTATCAACACCTCTCCCATCTGAGTGGGGTGACTTCTGTAGAGATAGAATACCATGACATTGTATTAAAGAACCTGATATTATGAACTTGCCCTGCTTTCAAACACAAATAGCTATATAGCTGAATACACAAAACTGAAATTACACGCGCAAGGACATAAACTAATGAACACACTTTTCAAATGATTGCTTATTGTCCATTAGTGCGTTACAAATTACTATGAGTACAAAATGTATAATATATACGTGTTACTGAATGGTGACGTCACGAGGGACATCACACCTTATATTAAAGGCGCAATTACACAACCATAGATAATGAAAACATAATAACATTGGCACACATTTGTTTTCTTCCAACTTCATAATGCAAGGCATAACTCTTTCCAGTCTCCATTATTGGCTGATTTAGGCCTTGCAGTATTTCCTTAAGAAATCTGTGCTTAGAATTCCAGGCCCACTATGCATTTCTGGTGCAGCGATTCACTATCTCGGCACAACACAGCGAGGGAAATACCGCAAGGCTTAAATCAACCAGTAATGACATGAAGACTGGCAAGAGTTATGCCTTGCGTTTGGAAGTTGGTTTTCTTCTTGGGTAAAATGAAAATATATGCTGTTCCGTGACTTGCAGACACTCGAAACATAATTGTACTTTTATGTAGCATATGGTTGTCTCCTTCCGCAATAGTTATAATTGCACTCTTTACCCACACTAAACAACAGGTGGTTGACTGCAGTTGTCTCAGATAAGAACAACCGTTTATGATCCCTCGTTAAAGTCGCATTAACCCGTGGAAATATGCAAACACGAGACAGCACGAACTCCACAACATGCACGTGAATCTCGGTGAGTTCATGCAATGTACATCGTTAAAGCCACATTGACCTGTGAAAGAATGCAAACACGTGATAGCTCAAGTTCCACAACTAACACGTGATTCTCGTCGTTTTCACGCAATGCACGTGCAAGGTATGCCATTGAGTTATATAAGACAGGTTGTTTTGAGAATATTCATGTTCTGACAATGCTAGGAAATAGCGATTTCTGTTAGAGTGTGTCTTTTTTTCAATGAAATAAATAGAAATCATGTCGCGTGTTGATGTTTTGTATCATATCCAATTATGATTTACTTTTACAAAAAAATAAATATATAATTATAAACTACAAACTATTTAAATGTATATACACAGCTATGTCAGAACATTATTCCGAAACAAAGGTGCATTTTATTAATTGCATTTGTTTGCGGTATATTCTTATTGAATGTAAAAAAGTATTTTATTCTTTTGGGGCGATTGTGATTTTCACGTTATGAATATTTTTACATGGACAATTATATCTTATGAAATTTTAACATATGTTTATTCAATAACACTCATTATACTATCATGTCAAGCAGTTATATTAAAATAATTTCCTCATTTCAAGGAGTATAGATATTGCTTGAAATACTGAACTGCATACTCGACTTTCATTTGAAAAAAAAGATATTTTCCAGTCCAAATACAATGGTGTTCCGTTATCTCATTAATTCACATGAACAGCCGTTACTTAATGACTGTATTTCGTGTCCACCTCAATAATTGTTATTACCTGTAGGGCCGTCTACATGTCGACAACATTGGCGAAGATAGAAATTAGGGAGTGTCTATCGCCATAATAAAATAACTGAACCTAAGGTGCAGAGTTTATGAGGCGAAAAGAAGGTTCAAAGTTGATTGGCCGTTCTTTGTTGAAACATGTATTTGCGATCTTGCACTTTCTCAGGTTTCATGAAAGACCTGGCATTATGGGAAGCGTCTAGACTGAAGTGCCTCGCTTGAACCAAATTACATGAATTGACCCTTTTGAAATACGTACTGGCTGATTTAGGCCTTGCAGTATTTCTTTAAGAAATCTGTGTTTAGAAATCCAGGCCCGCTATGCATTTCCAGTGCAGCGATTCACTGCCTCGACACAAGAAAGTGAGGGAAATACCGCAAGAGTTAAATCAGCCAGTAATGCAGACTGGCAAGAGTTATGCCTTGCGTTTGGAAGTTGCTGTAAGGCTGGAATTGTATAGAACTAAGGCAGTTGTTGACCAAACGGACATTATGTAATGTACATGTACATCATAGGTTTGTCTTCATTTTAGTGCTCATATTTAGGGAATACAGCAGGCGACTTTCTAATACAAGTCAGTGATATATGTAAGATTGAGGTGTTTCAACATTATACTGATCTGTCAATGTATATTTTCTTGTAATTTCATGTAAGTAATATTATGTAAGTAATTTTGCTCGCATGTTGCATATACTTTTATTATTTATAGTTTATTATATGGCCCCATTTTTACATTGTGTAAATCATTTACGAATGCGTAATACCATGATGCAATTTCCTTTCATTTTAAACTCTCCTCCCCTCTTCTTTGGTTTACTAAAATGACAGTATCGTGTTTCCTCCAAAATCAAAACTAAATAAAATATCAAAGAAAACTCAATTTTCAAAAAGTGATGTTACTTTTTTTAATTCTTTGACCAACGAAGTATCACTGGAATATTTTATTTTGAAAGGTTTGTTAACTGTATTAGCAATGGCCACTCAGTGTGTGTAGATCCTGCCCTACTCCCTGACACGTGGTTCACCTGATGATTGGTAAATGATTGAAACAACAAGATCTGTCATCATTAGGAGGATGTGGACTGACAGAACTGTTAACACGGGCCACACTTGTGATCGTCATTTATTTCTCTGTCCCTCGTCAGGTTATAACCGTTATCCAGGTAAGGGGGTCACTGTTTTAATTGAAGAGTTGACGTGACCGCTAAAATATAATTTTCCCTCCAGTTAACAATCGTTGTGGGGTATACATGTACACAGAGTTTTGAATTTGAATTTTTGAATTTGGATGGATAATTTCTGGGTTAGAATACTGTCAGAAATATAAAAGTACATAAGTGTCATACCTACAATTCTGATAGGTCTAACTTGACAAATGAAATTAAGTGCAACATCAATGTCAGTATGTTTTGCTATTGCTATATCACTTACCTGTTGTTCCATGATGTCATTCATTTAAAAGTAGCACTTTACTTGTTATATCTATACCTATACCTATATATTAAAGCAAGTTGAACTTTGAAATGATCCGCTAACACGTTGCTGTCAATGTACATAATGTTTTGTTTGAAACTGAATTCGTTGAAGTAATACCTATCCTATATACATCCATCCTAATATGGAACTCAAAATGAGAGTATTTGACAGTGTTAACCCACTGAACACCATAACAAACGTTATCATATTTTCAACAGTGTAAAAAACGAAATGCTGCTGCCAGTGATAGTCGGTTTTAAATACGATATATATGATTTGTAAAGAGGTACCCACGGATTAAAATACTTGTATTATTTGTCTGTTCAAGTTCACCTTTTGTTGAAATCACTTCTTCAAAATGATTTTTCGCCAGAATGTTTGTCATTTAACTTAAATAAAATGTAGAAATTTGATTGATAAAAGATATTAGCGACAAATATAACCTTCTTGGATTTAAAGTTGATGACGCATCTTTACTGTAGGATGTCATCGAAAAAGTCAAACAGCCCTTTGTGACTCTCTTATTTTATCGAGTTACGAAAATGATGATTTCTAAAATTCTTCAAATATGAACATATAATGTTTTGAATTTGTTTTGGTTTAGTTGGCTTCTGACTACATGATGTGTCTCTGTTTCAATGACGTTTATTTTACGGTTGAGTGAATTAAATAGTACCTATGATTTTAAAGACCTGAAATAACTTTCGATTGTCAGACCCATTGGAACAAATTGGCAGTTTGACAGCTTAATGTGTGGTGTTTTTATAATCTGTCTGTGTGGGAGGCAGATACAGCTGATCCTGCATGGCTTTATCTTCATGAGCTGTTTTATCTAACTTCTATATGAAGGTAATGTGTCATGATGCAAAAACGGGGGTGTCTCGTGTCTCGAGTTTTTCAACTTGCATGTAAAGGTCAAAGGGTCATGTTAATAATTGTCATAATTAGCCTAATGTTATGACATCAAATGAAAGTCGCTTATATTGATATTTCTCTTGTGAAACAAGAGAATTAGTGAGCACAGTTCTCTCATGATACCCCCGCTTTTAACATTGGTAAAAAAGAAATGTTTGAAAATAGCAAAAGAGCATCAATGTTTAAACGTTTGTATGAACAGACCATTATATATAAGTATTATTAAAGCAGAGTAAGTATTACACTTGTAAGCATGTTTTAGAAGTAAAAGTCGAAACATTTGAAAAATGTCATTAAATATGCAAATGAGGGTATGAAACATACAAATATGCAAATGAGGGTATGAAATATAAAAATGACAGATGTGTACACATCAGTGGTTTCGTAACATTTGAACAATTAGTGTCTGAGTTATGAGTGGAACAAAAAGTGTGAATGGCGAGGATGAAAAACGGAGAAAATTTGCATAAATTATGCAAATGAGGGTATGAAACATACAAAAGGCAGATGTACACATCATGGTGATTGTACATATCAAGTTTCTTAACATTTGGACAATTGCTTTCAGAGTTATGAGTGGAACAAAAAGTGTGAATGGTTAAGTCGAAAACGGAGAATATTTGCATAAATTATGCAAATTAGAGTACGAAACATACAAAAGGCACATGTGGGAACCATAAAGTGTACATACATAAAGTTTCATAACAATTGAACAAGTAGTATTTGAGTTATGAGCGGAACCAAAAGTGTAAGCATAGACGCGCACACAAAGACGCTTAAAAGTGGAAAATCTGAAAAAATAATCATGGAATCTGAGTGAAACATAGAAAAGGTACATCTAGGGACCATAAAGTGTATATGTATAAAGTTTCATAACAATTGAACAAGTAGTATTTGAGTTATGAGCGGAACCAAAAGTGTGACCATAGACGCGCACACAAAGACGCTTAAAAGTGGAAAATCTGATAAAATAATCATGGAATCTGAGGGAAACATAGAAAAGGCACATCTAGGGACCATAAAGTGTACATGTATAACGTTTCATAACAATTGAACAAGTAGTATTTGAGTTATGAGCGGAACCAAAAGTGTTCCGGACGGACGGACGCGCTGAGCGCTATATACCCCCGACTACTTCGTAGCGGGGGTATAATTATTTCACTAATGCATTATCAATCATATCTAATTCTTGTTTATGAATCATCTCGTTGATATTGAAAATACATGTTTTGCCACATGTACATCTCCATCATGTATTCAGGAATCATATAAGATTATATAATCGAATTTGCCAGTATGAACACTTGTAGTGAACACTTATCGGTGAAGGAGGTAAATGTACCTGTTACTGTATCCTTATAGGCTGTTTTATTAGCTTATAGCTTAATGGAGTTTTCCAACCTGTAGGTAAAGAGCAACGGAACATAGTTGGGACCCTGCATGGTTAATAATTGCCATAATTAGCCTAATGTTCTGATAACAATAAGTAGCTTGTATTGAAATTTCACCTGAGCAATTGATGAACGTTCAGTTCTATCATGTGGTTGGTTGTAAGTTATATTTGTGAGTACTTACTAACTTTTGAATTTTTAATTACTTTCTATTTCTAACCAAATGAGACCAATTTGGCAAATAAACAACTTGAAGTGAACATTTGTCTGTGTGGGAGGTAAATTTTAGATGCATCTGTTACTGCATGACTCTGTCCTCATGGCTGTTTTTGAGCTTCTGACCTCAGCCAGGCTCGCAAAAATACAATGTTTATTCCTAATGCAGGATATTGACCATCCCAAAAGACACTCTCATGATAACCTCTATGTCTTCTCCCGAAGGGTCGGAAAACTAACTGTTTTGGTTGATTTACATTTGCGCAGGCATCGGCGTTCCCATTATTCCCGGAGCATAAAAAAAAGGAATTTCTTTTCGTATATTATGTGCAGGTAAATATAAATATTAACATTGCATGGATACTTCACAAATAAATAAACATAATATAATGAATAAGTAGGCCTCTTTTTATATTTAGAGAGTTTAAATGAAAGAAACAAACTCAATGTAATTGATGGAATTGTTTACATAGAAAGTTCTGACAAATACAATTTGGACATATGTTTGTTTTATGACATTACCATATTATCAAGTCCATCAGTTATCTTAAAAATCAGCTTTTCATTATAAGGACAACATTCTTGAAATATTCAAATGCTAACAGACCGACTGACAAAATTAAAAACAGTGAACTTATTTGTATTGTAAAACATGTGTGGTGTTTTGTGCAAATACGAGCTGTTATGTTATCACATTATGAAAAAAACCTGCAATGACTGTAATTCGTGTCCGGCGATAACTGTTATTACCTGTAGGGCCGTCTACATTTCAACAACATTGGCGAAGTTAGAAATTAGGGAGTGTTTGTCGCCATAATATAATAACTAAACCTAAGGTGCAGAGTTTATGAGGTGAAAGAAGGTTCAAAGTTGAGTGGACGTTCTTTGTTGAAACATGTATCTGCGTTCTTGCACTTTATCAGGTTTCATGAAAAGACATGGCATTATGGGAAGCGTCTAGACTAAATTGCAGTGCTTGAACCAAATTACATGAATGACCCTTTAGAAATACATTCTTTGAGAGTCGGCATATTGAATGCATGAAATATATTCGTAAATCGTAGTTCGTTGTTGATATCTCCCCTTGCCAGCATGTCATTGTGCATACTTGTTAAAGATTAGCTGCAAATTATATCATATGAGTTATTAAAAAAATGGTTTTTACAATCAAAGGACACCTAATTGCACCCGTTATGAATTTCAATCACATTTATTATTTATCGACTATAAAGGCGGAAAAGAAAATACATGCAGCCAACTCATATTACTTCTTATTAAGCATTATTCAAATAATTCATATTAATCTCAATAGATAAATGTTTCTTCATGTTATATTGGCATATAGATCCTTGCAGTTGTGACATTTGAGTCGTATATCCTGAAAGGTGTCACATTGACATTTGAGTCGTATATCCTGAAAGGTGTCACATTGACATTTGAGTCGTATATCCTGAAAGGTGTCACATTGACCTTTCGAGACATACAACCTGAAAGGTGTAACATTGACATTTGAGTCGTATATCCTAAAAGGTGTAACATTGACTTTTCATTAGTACATTCTGATAGGTGTAACATTGCTCTAGACAGCTAAGATTAGACAGAGGAATGGTATCCAATTGTCCTCAGATGCTGCAACAATTTGTTGGAAAGTGTTTGATGATATATAAGGAGAGTACTTCCTCGGTGATGATTATTTGAAGGTTATCTTCAAAGGCGCGAACTTGGTTTAAGAAGGATGTATTCAGGTCTTTTAAATAAAATTGTTTGATGAAAAAACTAATTTTGATGCAAAAAACTAATTTTGATGAAAAACATGACTTTGATGTAAAAACATGGTTATCTTCAAAGGCGCGAACTTGATTTAAGAAGGATGTATTCTGGTGTTTTAACCTGCATACTTTCATACATACGAGAACTACTTGCCTATCAAGGTAATCATAGTGTACATAGATAATCATGATGTACATGGATACACAGTATACAATACAATAAATATACATCATAGAACATTCGTGGAATGCGTGCCGTTCTAAATGTATAAACATACGCTTACTTCCGTGTCCAAGACGTATTCTCTGTATATAAAGAAAATATTAGGTGCAATAAATGCATCAGAATCAGAATTATGCAACATTGTTAACAATGAAGACTGTTTACTACAATGCTATGTTAAGGTAAAATCCATGTATCGGTGTATCTTATTTTTATCCAAATGTATGAACACTTGCTTACTTCCTGTGTTTAAGAAGTACTCAATTTTTATCTACGTTATAAATTCTTAATATAGTGAGTTTTCTAAATGTTATATGATTGTAAAAGATGTATTATTTAAATACCTATCTGTTGACTAGACCTACTTTGCCTTACCTCCCAGGGGTAATGCTATTTCAACCTTAATACAGACGAACTTGAAGAATGGATGAGGGGTGCGTAAAATCCCTTATCCAAGGGCCGGTAAGTCTAGATGGTCTCGTGACGTCACTACCGGTTCATATCACTCTCCTAAAAGTTGCAGAGCAAGGCAGACGTGTTTTGTTCTGTGACTGGGGTTTTAGCGACTTGGGTTGCTAACTTGCTATTTTTCTCTTGTTAGTTCAAGAGATATCATCAACGTTGTTCTTCGTTAGTGCAGGTTGTGTTTACAATCTGTTTTTCAAGTAGGTGTTAGATTTCAAGGGGCCTTGTTGACATGTGCTAGCTAGCGACCATCCGGAGTAGGTGGATTGCATGCGCCGCACGTGCAGCTCGTGATTCTTTGTTTTCTCTCACCTGACTGTTGGGTGTTTGACTTGCGTAGGGTAAAGGAGCAGTGGTATCTCTCCTACGCGGGTGACTCGCTTGCTTGTCATCCGCTTTCGCTTGGTCATTCGCCATTCGTTCCGAGTGCTGACTGTTAGGTGTTTGTCTTGCGTCTGGTAGAGGAGTAGTGGCATCTCTCCTAATCGTTTGACTCGCTTCGCTGGCCATTCGCTTTCGCTTGTCACGCGCTTTCGGTCTGTACTTTAGTGTTAACTGTGGGTTGTTGACTTGCGTACGGTAAAGGAGCTAGTGGAATCACTCCTAATTCGCTTGTCATACGCCTGTCGGTTGTACTCTAGTGCTAACTGTTAAGTGTTTGTCTTGCGTATCGTAGAGGAGTAGTGGTATCTCTCCTAATTCGTTTGGCTTGCTTCGTTTGTCATTCGCTCTCGCTTGGCTTACGCTTATCGGTCTGTACCTTAGGAAACTGTGGGTTTGACTTGCGTAAGGTAAAGGAGCAGTGGTATCTCTCCTACGCGGGTGACTCGCCTCGCTTGTCATTCGCTTGTCGCTTGTCATTCGCCTGCGGTCCGTACTCAAGTGCTTCGCGTCTCGCTTGGCTTCTCGCCTCGCCTGTCACTGGCTCGCTAGTTGTTCGCCTTAGGTGAGTCACTAGCTTGGTTAAAGAGCAGTGGATACACTCCTCGTCAGTGACTCGCGTTGCCCGTTGCTAGCTTTCGCCTACCATTCGCCTTAGGTCGATTCTACGTGACTCACCCTTAGGGTGATTCACTTTGGTTCAAGTGACTCGCTACGCCAGTCGCTTAGGGTTTGGTTCGACTTAGGTCGATTATACGTGACTCACCCTTAGGGTGACTCACTTTGGTTCAAGTGACTCGCTACGCCAGTCACTTAAGGTTTGGTTCACGCACGAATGTTATGTGAATAAAGATTGAATTATCTTGTTAGTGTTTAGCCTATTTTTTGGTTTGGCTTGTTCGTCTTTGTTTACCTTGGCGGGTGGTTACTTGATTTTGACTTTGTGCTCTTCGAGTTCAGAGTTTTTGTTGCGACGCAGTGTAGGTGACTCGACTGTCTCTACCTTCGCTTACGTTACGCGTTTTATCGTTACCGTTCGCCATGTACTCCGCCTTCTGCACGAACTGCGGAGGCAGGAAGTCCGCCTCTAAGGATCCGCACTTGTTATGCAGAAAGTGCAAGGACCTTTGCGAAGAGGATTACCGTTGCGACGAGTGCGCTCCTCTCTCCGAATCGGAGTTCCACGCGTACGTTTCCGCCATACGCAAGTCGGTGGCCGATAGGGCTGCGTCACAGAAGCGTACGTCGTCAGCTCAACGTAGGGAGGTGTCTCCCATTCGTCATCCGTCTCCGGTGGAGGATGTTGACATTGTCCTCACGGAACGGGCGGATGAATTCGACAGGGAATCGGACCTGTCCGAACCCGCTGGGGGGTCGAAGTTACGCTCCCCCCCTCCGCCGTCGTGTTCCGGTTCTCGTTCGCGGACTCACCCGTTGTCCCCTCCTTCGCCGGACCAACGGTTGTCTCCGCTTAGACTTAAGGTGGGCGGACCCGCTACGCCCAAGAGCAAGAAGAAGAAGTCCAAGAAGGCTAGGTTCGACAAGGTCGATCCTTCACTCCTTCTGGCATCCGTCAAGGATATGGTCTCTTCCTTGCTCGATGCGCGTTTGGGTCCGCGGAACTTACCTACTCACACTACGACTACGCGATCGTGTGAGCCCTATGCGGATGACGTACCTCAGGGTGCGCGTTCCTCGTCCGCTAGGGCCTCCGCACCCGCGACTCCTTCGCGTACCCCTCGCACCCCGGAGCGGCGTGTCACGGTGATGTCACCCTTACGTGACTCCTCGCCGGACTCACCGGAACGTGACACCCGCTACGTGGACGTGTCGAACCCTCCGTTCATCAGTATAGAAACGGAGGCGGAGGGTACGGGATCGTCGGAGGATCCTCCAGTGGTTGACGCAATAGCTATGCTATCCGAAGTGGCTTCGTTCGCGGACGTTCCACTTAGCCAAGTCAGCGTGACGGGTCCGCGCACGTCGTCGGCCAGGAGGGCTTCCTTTGGCCCCGATGGCGAGGTACCTCCCGCGCGTCTTGCCCTTCCACCTCATAGGCTTCTTTTGGAGGCCACCGAGGATATGGAGCAAGTCGTATCATCTGCGATACCCAATCGTTTGCTTCCGCCTTTGGTGGTGCCGGACAAGCGCAGACGGCGTCTGCCCTTGTATCCGGTCCCTTTTCAGCTTGTTCCGCCTCCCCTTGATCAGGGGGCGTCCCGGTTGTTTACCACCAACCTGCTTCACCGCGTGTCTGAGGCACAGTTCTCTCATCTTGACAGGGAGGCGCGTTCGGTGTTAGGCTTGGGGAACAACGTGGCTTTAACATGTCAGGCGATGCTGGCTTGTGCTAAGCAGGCGGGCATGGAGGCGGGGGACCCGGTGTTGTTCAAAGCGTTTGGTGATGTGGCTGCGGACCTTGCGCAGATCATGTTGTCAGCGTCGCGGATTTCATCGAGTATAACAGTGCTTCGCAGAGACAATTTCCTCTACCGGTCAGGTCTCAACCCAGATCATAAGAACTTCCTTCGACATGCCCCTACTCACGCTGAAACTCTGTTTGGTGGTCGTATCCCGGAGGTTTTGAGAGCACGACAGGAGGCCCAACAGCAAGACCTCACTAATCGGCTCGTCACGCAGAGGCAAACGACACCAAAGCGTCCGCAGACCAATTTTCGTCAGGGGCAAGGCCAGGGCAGTGGCCAACCTTCCCCCAAGAAAGCGAAAACGGACTTTCGGCGGGGAGGTCGTGGCCGTGGATCCACGGGTCAGTCCCCCAAGTCCCCCCGGCCTGGCGCCGGAGGTCGTACCCCGCAAAAGAAGTGGAGGAAGTGACTCGTGGTCACCCCCGCTGCTCCCTCCTCCACTCGTTCCGGTGTCGGAGGGCTTGGTGGGGGGTCGCCTCCAAGACTTTGTCAGCAACTGGGTACAGTTAGGGTTAGACCCTTACGTGTGTCGGATTCTGGGTCAGGGGTTCCGCATTCCCGTCTCGTCTCCGCCGCCCCTCACCTGTACTCCAATGGAGCGTCCCTTAGCAGGGGACCGGCTCAAAATTGACATTGGAACAGGTGGAGATATTAATCTCCAAACGGGCGGTGCAGGAGGTCCTGACCCCGCATCTAACGCCGGGGTTTTACTCCCCAGTGTTCGTAATACCCAAAAGGAACTCGAAAAAATGGCGGCTAATTCACGATTTGAAGGTGTTCAACCGCTCCTTCCTCGTTCGGCCGCCATATTTTCGACTCTTGACGCTTCCCTCAGTGATGCGGTCCTTGGAGCGCTCAGACTGCATGGTGTCTCTCGATCTACAGGATGCGTACCTGCACGTGCCGATTCACTATCGGGACCGCAGGTACCTCCGCTTCATCCTGGACGGCAGACATTTTCAGTGGTGCGTGCTCCTGTTCGGGATCTCGTCCGCCCCCTGGTTATTCACACGGGTGACTCAGCCCATCGTCCAATTCCTTCACCAATGCGACATTCAGTTCCTAATGTACTTGGACGATGGGATCGCTCACGACCGCTCCCCGGTCGTTCTCGAGGCGCAGCTCAGGTTCACGATGGACCTGTTCCGTCGTCTGGGGTGGCTAGTGAACTTAGAGAAGTCGGACTTGGTTCCGGCAACTCGTCTGAAGTTCCTAGGGGCTATCCTAGACACCCGGCTGTTCCGCGGTTTCGTCACGAGGGAGCGGATGGCTCGTTACGATCGCCTTATGGATCGCGCGCTCGATGCCTCGCTCTCCCTACGTCAGTGGCAAAGAGTGTTGGGGTTATTAACGTCAGCTCAGGACCTGACCCGCAGGGGGATGTTGTTCCTTCGCCCGTTACAGGTGTTCCTGAATCCCCACATCAGGGAGACGCGTTGTCGTCACGACATAGTCTTAACCCCAGACCTACATCGGTTCCTAGCTTGGTGGCGGGTAGACGAGAGTGTGTTCGCAGGCGTTCCACTTCGTCCTCGCCCCCCCTCAGCTCACCTGTTTGTAGACGCCTCCACCCAAGGGTGGGGAGCGCACATGAGTCACGAACAGGTGGCGGGAGTTTGGTCCCCATCAGAGCGGAACCTACACATCAACGTCCTCGAGTTGGACGCAGTACGTCTTGCCATTCAGCACTGGCAGGTCCCCTTGAGGGGCCAGTGCCTGCTAGTACACACGGACAGTTCGGCGGCTGCTTGGTCGATAAACAAGCAGGGGTCCACCAAGGCACAGTCTCTGCTACGCGTGTCACTCCAGCTCTTCGAGTTGGTGGACGAGGTGGACCTGGACAACGGAGTGGCAACTGAATCCGGTGGTTTTCAGGGGGTTGTGTCTCCAGTTCGGCACCCCGCTGATAGATCTGTTCGCGACGTGTCTCAACCACCAATTGCCAACCTACATCTCCCCAGTGCCAGACCCGCTAGCGATGGGCTTAGACGCGCTCTCGTTAGGGTGGGAGGGGATGGACGCCTATGCATTTCCGCCGCCGGCCATCCTCTCCCAAGTTGTAGCCAAGATAGGGGAAACTCGGATTCTTCGTCTCCTGCTGGTCGCCCCTTGGTGGCCAGCCCGGCCGTGGTTCGTTCCTCTCCGTCGGCTCTGTCGGCAGGAACCGGTCCCGATTCAGATACGGAGGGATCTGCTCATCAGCAGGCCAAGCGGAAGGTTACACGAGAACCCTCAGGTGTTCTCCCTTCACGCTTGGCTTGTATTAAAAGAGGGTTAAGGAGTAGTGGATACTCTAAGTGCGTCGCCAACGCAATAGCTACCTCGCATAGGAAAACCACTAGGAAGCTCTATGATTTCCAGTGGCAGGCCTTCGCCTCGTTCTGTGCTCAGAGGGATTTCATTCCGGCAGAGGCTTCAGTGCCTCAGGTTGCGGAGTACTTGGTGTACCTTCGCAACACTAGACATCTTAAGGCGTCGTCAATTAACACCAACATGTCGGCCATCCTGTCGGTTCTCAGGAAGAGATCGCCAGGATTGGATGTGTCGGTCCTCAAGGGCCTAATTAAGACCTTCCGTTCGGTGGACGGCAGGTCCAGGCTTCGCCCACCTGAATGGGACTTAGCCATTGTGCTCAACCACCTGCGCTCCGATAGGTATGAACCGCTCTCCGACGTGCCTCTCCTCCCTCTCACCATCAAGGTCATTTTTCTGGTGGCCATGGCCTCTGCAGCGCGGATTTCAGAGATCCATGCGTTGCAGGCGGACCTGCTACGTTTTGAGGTCAGGGAGGGGGGCTCCGCCTCGCTGGGGTTGGCTCCTGATTTTGTCTGTAAGAACCAAGCAGCGGATGAAGTGGGACGTACGTTCTCTATCCCAGCTCTGGGTTCGGACTCAGATGAGGTGGATCTCTCTTTGTGTCCAGTAAGAGCCTTGAGGGTGTACACGCAGCGTACCCGCAGGCTGAGGGATGGCAGGCGTCGTCTGTTCTTGCCTCACTCACCCAGGAGCACCAAGGAACTAGACAAGCGAGCGTTGGGGGTGTATCTAAGATCGGCGGTAATTGATGCGTACAAGGCCGCTGATTTGCCTCCGCCGTCGCGTTCCAATCCTCATGAGATCCGCGCAGTTTCAGCCACGATGGCGTATCACTGCAACATCGCGGTTTCGGATGTCATGGCAGGGTGTTTTTGGCGTTCATCAGAGGTTTTCGCCAACCATTACCTACGAGATGTCTCCACTGCTGATCTTGAAGGCATCTCTAGGCTGGGTCCACAGGTCTTCGCGCAGACGAAGGTGGTCCCCCCAACCAGACCAAGAAGGGGTCATCCTTCTTAGACGCGTTTGGGACTTATTGTAAATAAACAGGGTTTACATTGCTTACTCTCGTGTCTGTTGGTTTTTTCTTTAACTTCGTTTTGACCCCCCCCCCTCCCTGTTGGGGTTTGGGGGGCGGTATGTTGATCGAAAGTTGAGTGGCAGGGTTGTCTCTTCGATCCGCTTAGCGGTAGAGATGGTATCTCCCGGACTGTGCCTTGTCCTCACCACAGGGTGGAGGACTCGTAGGTTAGCTTACACTCAGGGCTAGTCGCTGGTCTCGTCACTACCATGTATCTACTGACCCGCCTCCTTGCGGTGGGATTCTAGGCAAAGTAGGTCTAGTCAACAGATAGGTATTTAAATAATAGTACGTTTTTGATTAAACGTAATTATTTATACTTACCTGTTGACTAGACCTACGCTCTAGGCCCTCCCATCCTCCCCACTTGGTCTGTCTTGCCTTTGGGACTTTCGGAGAGTGATATGAACCGGTAGTGACGTCACGAGACCATCTAGACTTACCGGCCCTTGGATAAGGGATTTTACGCACCCCTCATCCATTCTTCAAGTTCGTCTGTATTAAGGTTGAAATAGCATTACCCCTGGGAGGTAAGGCAAAGTAGGTCTAGTCAACAGGTAAGTATAAATAATTACGTTTAATCAAAAACGTACTATTTATGAGATCTTTTCGTAATTTATTACCGTTTGTCCATATTAGGATTTTCAAGTTTCTTAATTATTTTTTCTCACATAATGTTAGCGATGGAGAAGTCCTCACAAATTTCTTCTTCACCAACATACTTCAATTGTATATTATTATGCTTCTCGAATAACGTGGCAAAGAAGTGTGTACCTTCCATCATTTGAAAACAAAATATCCAAGGTCGAATTGAAGTTTGGTATTTTACATCCTTAATTCTTGGCAACGACAATTGTGCAGACCTGGAAAAAACATCCTGCCATAATTATATTGCTACCTGTTGTCATGTCGTAACATTTTTTTCATCTGCCTAACAGAAGAATTCCTCATTACAAGTTATTTATATCTGGAGCACGACTTCTTAAAAAACGTAACACACAATCTTACATTAAATTATTTGCTTTTACATTTGCAGACTTTTTTGTTTTTATCTATACATGTAAGTCATTGAAGCAAAGGAACAACTGGCATGAAGAACCAGCATCATTGAACAATGTTAACAATATCCACATATTTTTTGTTTCAACACATTATGCAAATCAATGAATTCAATTTTAAACATATAATTACTTTAGTGCTTTTTTTAATAATTAGCCATTCATCATGTCTGATGGTTTTATTATATGACTTTTCCTTTGTTATATTTAAAAATAACAGGTGAACGGCCCCAGGTTCATGATAAGGTATGGAGATAATGATGCTTCGTTAAGACAGCTTGACCTGCGCTGGAATGCTTTCACTGGTCACTCCTGTTTATAAACATGCACATATGTCATGTTAATTGCTTACAATGCACATGTTTTCACATACCAGAGATGCTGTTAAGATTAACTACCCTGTACCAAAATTTGCTAGAGGTCCGTTATTTCTGTCTGCCTTCTGTTGTGAAGGTTGCAACCTGTGGATGTAATATAACATTGAAATTCAAGGCACTAATGGTGAGGCTTTGCTACCTTTTACTGTAGTACCCTGTTTTGATGCCCCCGAATCAGAGATTCCGGGGTATATTGTTTTTCACCTGTCCGTCTGGCTGTGTGTTTGTCCACAAACACTTTAACCTTGACCATAACTTTGGATTGCTCAGAGCTAGGGCTTCCATACTTGGCATGTGCATTCCTTGTGATGAGACCTTTCAGATGAGGTCATCATATTTGACCTTGTGACCTTGCCGCAGTGGGCACTTTTAGAAAACTTGAACCTTGGCAATAACTTTGGATTGCTCAGAGCTAGGGCATATGCATACCTTGTGATAAGACCTTTCTGACGAGGTCATCATATTTGACCTTATGACCTTGACCATGCCGCAGTGGACAATATTCAGAAAACTTTTACCTTGGCCATAACGGGTATCCGTGTTTAACAAACACATCTTGTTTCACAAAGAATAACCATAAGGGTGTTCCACCCCATCTCCCTGTTATAATATTAGCCAAATGTAATACGTTCCACTTTATGTTTCCAATATCAACAACATTTCATGTTTAACAAATAACATGTACATGTGTTCTTCTTCGGACTTGAAGGTCCGTGGTTCGAATCCTTTCAGGAGCTCGGCAACTTTATCTGCTGTAAAATAACTTTTTGTCATGCATTAAATTGTGCGTGAAATTCAACCTTAAAATTCTCATCAATGGGTGACCGTAAGTATGTTTCAATATACTTTTGAAAGTGGCATTAAACAACAATTCAGTTATCACTTCCTCATCAATTGAATTTTCTCGCTTTCCAAATAACGTCATTGACCGTTTAACGTTTTGGCAACTCACTTAATTAATCACCTACATTTGTTTATTCGTAAAATTTCATTATGGCATATTTTTCATACCAAATACATAATATTAATTATTTTTCAATATCAGAGTTTACTATTTGTAATGATATGGGTTAGTTATCACAACGAAAGGGAACAGCATGCCAGGTCATTTTTTCATTTGTTCCAAAAGCACAACCAATAAATATGCTTTAGAAAACAGTTTTCTTTATCCAACGGCTTGCTGGACAGCAGATACTCTCTGATATTACACTGCAATGCATATTCAAAACTGTATTCCACGACTTCTCCTTTATAATACCATACAGCATCAACAGACCTGTACTCGCCTCATCACCCCTTGCCTTATATGTAATTATACATCATTACATAAACATTACGACACTACCTCAAATTCCACACTTTCCCCTATAATTTGTATTGATGATGATATATCATATGGTTTCTGTTAGAGAAAAACAAGTCCCATTTTTACATTGTGTAAATCATTTACAAATGTTTAATGCCTTGATGCAATTTCCTTTCACATTAAACTCTCCTCTCCGATTCTTTGGTTTACTAAATGACAGCATCGTGTTTCCTAGAAATTTAAAACTAAAAACTAAATAAAATGTCAAAGA
The DNA here is from genome assembly GCA_936450465.1 of Gibbula magus. Lineage (NCBI taxonomy): Eukaryota > Metazoa > Mollusca > Gastropoda > Trochida > Trochidae > Gibbula > Gibbula magus. The sequence continues at coordinate 25,226,707 of OW388291.1, read as the reverse complement.
AAGCTCAATTTTCAGAAAATGATGTTACATTTTCTGATTTGTTGATCTACGAATTATCACTGGAATGTTTTATTAACTAAGTAATTAATTTGTAATTTGTTAAATATATCAGGGATTGCTACTCAGTGTGTGGTTAATCCTGCCCTGCTCCCTGACACGTGGTTCACCTGATGATTGGTAAATGATTGAAACAAACAACATCTGTCATCGTTAGGAGGATGTGGACTGACAGATCTGTTTACACGGGCCACACTTGTGATCGTCATTTATTTCTCTGGACCATGGTCAGGTGACAACAGTTATCCAGGTAAGGGGGTCACTGCTTGAATTGAAGAGTTGACGTGTGGCCGCTTAAATATTATTTTCTCTTCACTTCACAATCGCTGTGGGGGTATACACAAATGTAGCTGTTTGAATGTGGATAGGGTCCTAGATTTGAATCCTGTCAAAACTGTAAGAGTACATATGTTTTATATGTACAATTACGATGAAGCTGACTTGTATAATGAAAGGGCAGCATCAATGTCACCTATCATGCTTGGCTGTAGCTGGTTGTTGCTTGAGAGTTTCTCCTGTTGTAACATTCCTCTACATTGTTTTAAAAGTAATAAGTGTAATACCCTTCCAAGCAGGGCTAAATTCTCATTGATCGTTAAACATTAGTTGCCGTCAATGTACATGTTGTATTGTTTGAAACAGAATTTCGTTGAATTCAACCATTTCGTATAGATATTTGTTAAAACATTTCAATTGTAAATGAGTATTTGACTTTTTTTCACCCAAATGTAAGAGTTTCCTTCAAGGTCACAATAAATCGAAAAGTAATATATAGCAACTACATTTTTTAAGATTTGAAATTTCTTTCTGTTCTGGACCAATTGGAGCACCTTTGGCAGTTTGACAGCTTAATGTGTGATGTTTTGTAAATCTGTCTGTGTAGGAGGTGGATGCAGCTGTTACTGCGTGGCTTTTATCTTCATGAGCTGTTTTATCTAACTTCTGTATGAAGGTAATGTGTCATGGTGCAAAAACCGGGTTGTCTCATGTCTCGAGTTTTTCAACTTGCATGTAAAGGTCAAAGGGTCATGTTAATATTTGTCATAATATGCCTTTTGTTATGACATCAAATGAAAGTCGCTTATATTGATATTTCTCTTTTGAAATTATGTCACTAATGCATTGTCAATCGTATCTAATTGTTGTTCATGAATCATCTCGTTGATATTGAAAATACATGTTTTGCCACATGTACATCTCCATCATGTATTCAAGAATCATATAAGATTATATAATCGAATTTGGCAGTTTGAACACTTGTAGTGAACACTTGTCAGTGTAGGAGGTAATGTTACTGCAAAACTATATCATCATAGGCTGTTTATTTAGCTTATGTAAAGATAGTGTGTAATGATGACCAAAGAGAAAACAAATAAGGCGCCATGGAGTCTCAATAGATATTACTTTCTTTAAACATTAGAATATTGAAAGAGTTGAAAGCTAAACCATTACATAATCTCTTAAAGTGAAAGCTGGACTAAGCTTACTTTGTCGAAATTAAATGTACTTGTTTTAAAAAACAATTTCACTTCATTAATGTTTCATTGCAAAGAAAAGGCAATACACAAATTACTACACTAAGGAGTTGTTTATTTGTTAAAACCAGGATTGCTCGTTTACATTTATTCTTGAATACACACAGGAAACACAGGAATTATATGTTTGATGTATACAATTTACAGAGACATATGTATTGTGGAAATCATAAACTAGTAGCAGATTTAATAGAGGTAATTAATTTTCTCAGGTCAATTGTCTTTCAGGGAAAAGTTTAATTCACTCATAATAAGATGAATACATGAAAACAGAAGAATACATCAAATGAAAATATTTGTTAAATTGTATATTTATTTTATTTTATTTTTTACATCTGTAGACATACAATGTTTCACATCTGATATGGCAGTCTACCAGTCTCATAATTCAGTTCCAATTATTTATTAAAGATGCATGTGCTAAATGAGAAAATGTTATGTTTTGTGATATTCTGTATATACATTTTTAAAGCGTCTCTTATTTTGTTTTATGCACTAAACAGTCATGTGAAAATTAAAACCAATGTTCGTTTAACCAAAAAGGTGTATCATAACACTTAACAAACCGAAGCTTATTTCCACATTAACTCTTATAATAAGATCTAATTAAGTTGTTTTTTACTCATGTAGATGTCATATCTTTCATTGAAACTGTTATTTTATTCCATCAGAAAATAATACTTTATTACAATCGACACTCTGGCTTTCTCTGTAGGCTGCGTTCGTTTTGACTCACTCGAGGGTAAACTTGCGCATGCTCAGTTGCCACTAAGCGCGAATGACAACCGAGTATCACACTTGGATGCCCAGCGTCAAGCACCAGGGTCGATAGAATTATTATAGGCTCAGCAACTGATAATAATGTAATGATACTTACCCTATTAATTATTTTATTCATTCATTTGCACAATGATTCTGTGTTGAAAAGGATCACCTAATCCAAAATCGAGTGGCCCGATCTACAATCGTCTACGATTTCACTGCTCAATCCGTGCATGAATTCACCACAACCATACATCAGTAAAACTATAAAATTGTATGGTCTTCAAATACACCTATCATGCATTTAACCTACATTTTGCTTTTACCCAAAACAAAACCTCAAATCGACTTATTATGAATGTGTTCATATGTGTAAGTAAGTCGGAGGGTTAGGAAGAATATAGACGAACACCGCATCAAATGACGTACTTCCGTTACTCTCACGAATTCCCTTCCTCGATTGAGCAGGAGGGGCTTCGAGTGACTCAAGAGTGCACACGAGAGTGACACAAGAGTCGTTCGATTAGGATTTTGATCACACGTGCAACACACTAAGTTCTAAACGAACGCAGCCGTAGTTTCGTCATGACAAACTTGTAATAATATACATAGGGACATCGCGACGATTTCCAAACTCACAAACGCTGGGGTAAATTGTTCTGAAATACGTGGCGGATAATACTTCTTATCACTATGAAGTCATTGCATACCTTATTGAGTGTTGAATCCCAACATGGAGCTTTCAATCCAACGTAACAACTGAACCTCTCGAGTATGTAAAAAAGAGTTTCAAAACAATGCCTGAAATGCCCTTCCGGCTCTATTCCGGAAATGCTAACTATAAGGTGTTGTGTAAAATCCGAACTCGGTGACGAAACGAAATATTGTTCTCACTGATTTGAGCCAACTTTGGTATATACCATAAATCATTTTGCTATAAAAATGTTCAAATTGACTATACAGTGGCGTACCATTTACATTCCTTCCGTGACAATTATCAAATCCCACAGTCATACATGACACAATATCAATTTTATCGGGTTGATTCAAATAAACTTTTTTTGTAAATCATCTAAACATTTTGGAAATACTTACATCACACAAATTTACATATTCTAAAAATGATTGCAATTCGAGAAAGAAACGCTTATCAAACTATTCATTTTTAAATATTGTTTAATTTACATTACTCCTCAACAACAGACGAACGCCCGTTGTTTGTTTTGACAGTGTAAGAGCCAACTAGCGTACATTAAATTCAAGGCGCTTCCGCAAAACTGGCACTGCGATAAAAACACAGTATTACATGACGCCGTGTAAAACCACACAGGACAGCGCGTGATAACTGAAAAGTCTACGACTCGAACGTGTATCAAGTCAAGAGCACACAATTGCATTTGGCTCGCTTCTTGTTGTACCAGCGGCCATTTCTACTCGCCTGGGTGTCACTGCATATGAAAATAGGGGAAAATAAAGTATATCACACTGTAATGAGAACAACAAAGACAATCACATCTTGTAAAGTATGATTCCGATAAAGTGATGAAAAATTATTACACATACGTTTGGTTTCAAGTGTAAAAAACACAATTGTTACCCTTTATTATCTTCACATTTACCTTCATCCCATAGAAGCGCATAAAATCTCATTTTAAGGGAATTATGAGTTGCATGTCATTCATTTTGTGGAATCCGGAAGTAAATCGACATTAGTCAAATTGTTAAAAAATCCGAAAGTAGACGCCGTGGCGATTTCTCATACAATGCATAAATAATATAGTATTCATTATAATGTACACAAAGCCTTCATTTTGCCGCTAGGTTTCGACTTTACGAAAAATGAAATAAAAACACAAATTATGCTAATCAGGCAAATCAGATGAAATGTCACCCAATGAAATGGAGAGTAATCAGTAACTCCGTATAAAATAAATGAACAAAAACTTTATTTACTCATGTTTCTTGGATCGAAGCAGTCGAAGGATCTTCCCAAAAAATAAGAAAAATTCCAAAGTGAGCAAACATTTTATTTCACGCTTGGTTTTATAGCCGAAGGTACGGCAATATGCACGTGCAAATCGAGACATTCTGCGAACAGGTAAACCACGTGACCATACCCGATCTGTCATTTCAGTGGGATCGTCTTGCCGGTATGTACCTTGTTCGCGAGCTCCCTAATATATAGCTATATATAGTGTCATGTATATTTAAGTAGCATAAGTAGGGAGCTCGCGAACAAGGTACATACCGGCAAGACGATCCCACTGAAATGACAGATCGGGTATGGTCACGTGGTTTACCTGTTCGCAGAATGTCTCGATTTGCACGTGCATATTGCCGTACCTTCGGCTATAAAACCAAGCGTGAAATAAAATGTTTGCTCACTTTGGAATTTTTCTTATTTTTTGGGAAGATCCTTCGACTGCTTCGATCCAAGAAACATGAGTAAATAAAGTTTTTGTTCATTTATTTTATACGGAGTTACTGATTACTCTCCATTTCATTGGGTGACATTTCATCTGATTTGCCTGATTAGCATAATTTGTGTTTTTATTTCATTTTTCGTAAAGTCGAAACCTAGCGGCAAAATGAAGGCTTTGTGTACATTATAATGAATACTATATTATTTATGCATTGTATGAGAAATCGCCACGGCGTCTACTTTCGGATTTTTTAACAATTTGACTAATGTCGATTTACTTCCGGATTCCACAAAATGAATGACATGCAACTCATAATTCCCTTAAAATGAGATTTTATGCGCTTCTATGGGATGAAGGTAAATGTGAAGATAATAAAGGGTAACAATTGTGTTTTTTACACTTGAAACCAAACGTATGTGTAATAATTTTTCATCACTTTATCGGAATCATACTTTACAAGATGTGATTGTCTTTGTTGTTCTCATTACAGTGTGATATACTTTATTTTCCCCTATTTTCATATGCAGTGACACCCAGGCGAGTAGAAATGGCCGCTGGTACAACAAGAAGCGAGCCAAATGTAATTGGGTGCTCTTGACTTGATACACGTTCGAGTCGTAGACTTTTCAGTTATCACCCGCTGTGCTGTGTGGTTTTACACGGCGTCATGTAATACTGTGTTTTTATTGCAGTGCCAGTTTTGCGGAAGCGCCTTGAATTTAATGTACGCTAGTTGGCTCTTACACTGTCAAAACAAACAACGGGCGTTCGTCTGTTGTTGAGGAGTAATGTAAATTAAACCATATTTATAAATGAATAGTTTGATAAGCGTTTCTTTCTCGAATTGCAATCATTTTTAGAATATGTAAATTTGTGTGATATAAGTATTTCCAAAATGTTTAGATGATTTACAAAAAAAGTTCATTTGAATCAACCCGATAAAATTGATATTGTGTCATGTATGACTGTGGGATTTGATAATTGTCACGGAAGGAATGTAAATGGTACGCCACTGTATAGTCAATTTGAACATTTTTATAGCAAAATGATTTATGGTATATACCAAAGTTGGCTCAAATCAGTGAGAACAATATTTCGTTTCGTCACCGAGTTCGGATTTTACACAACACCTTATAGTTAGCATTTCCGGAATAGAGCCGGAAGGGCATTTCAGGCATTGTTTTGAAACTCTTTTTTACATACTCGAGAGGTTCAGTTGTTACGTTGGATTGAAAGCTCAACACTCAATAAGGTATGCAATGACTTCATAGTGATAAGAAGTATTATCCGCCACGTATTTCAGAACAATTTACCCCAGCGTTTGTGAGTTTGGAAATCGTCGCGATGTCCCTATCAAGCATAGCCCATGACCTAGACACAATGCAAACACGTGATGGCTCAAGTTCCACAACTAACACGTGATTCTCGTCGTTTTCACACAATGCACGTGTAAGGTATGCCATTGAGTTATGTAAGACAGGTTGTTTTGACATTTTAAGGAAGAATATACATGATCAGGCAAATAGCGAGTTCTGTTTTACTGTGACTATTTTCAATGGAATAAACATGGGCTTCGTCATTAAACAAAAGGTGCTGCGAACACTGTGTATCGCTTAGAAATAGCGTTTGAAAGACATATACCTATATAGACCCTACCCTATTACTATATCAACAGAAAAGTATGTAACGACGAAACCATCCCATGCTGGAATACATCTGCAGTACGTGAAAAACAACAGTTTTGAAATGCAATGATCCAATTGCACGTGAAGCACGTGTATTAGACGCGTTTTATTTATATACTGGTTGCAATTGCACGTCAGGTCGTAACTAAACAAATCCCCTCCAAAGATACTCTATTTATTATGTGTGTGTGTGGTGTACTTGATGACTTATTTCATGTCCAGTGATAATTGTTATTACCTGTAGGGCCGTCGGCGTGGCGAAGACAGAAATGAGGGAGTGTCTGTCGCCATAATAAAATAACTAAATCTAAGATGCAGAGTATTTTTTAGGCGAAAGGAGGTTCAAGTTGAGTGGCTGTTCTTTGTTCAAACCTGTATTGGCGTTCTTGCACTTTATCGGGTTTCATGAACAAACCTGGCATTATGGGAGACTGAATTGCCTCACTTGAACCAAAATAACACGAACTGGCCATTTTGAAATACATACTTTGAACTCCAGATTGTACCTGCGATTGAATGAAGGAAATACTTGCGTAAATCAGGTATTTCTTCATGAAGTATGCTCCTGTGATAATGTCATGGTGAATGAATTTTAGTTTAGCTGCAAAATATATTATATGGTTTCTTGAAAAAATATGTTTATTACAATCAAAGTTTTCACAACTATGTATAACCTTCAAGAATTGTTTAGGTCTAATTCAATTGTTGACTTTTCTCACATTATGCACATGTACAATTGAGTTTCATCTTCATGTCAGTGGTCATATTTTGTTTAATACATGAAGTGCCTCAGGTACAAGTCAATAATACATGTGTGATTGAGGTGTGATAAAAGTATGTTATCGAAACATTTTGTCAAATTCTTGTTAGTAGAAAACCTAAAAACGCATCAACGGTAAGTTGTCGTCGTGTATGTTTTCAGATATACATGTAAGCAGCGAATAGGCTGAGGTCGAACAAGATCCACTGTCACACGAGTGACAGAAGGCAGACGGGCGGAGACTTTATATTTATTTACAATTTATTTCTCAATTGTAAACTTATCAAGTTATGAGAATATTGCATAATGAATTATCTCATATGCATATTGGTGTTATCAGCTTTCTTTTTTTCTGCTCAGATAGTATAAGTTCAGGAGATGTCCTAAAATAGTTCCTCTCTTAGAACATACTTCAATTGATGGGACCAAGAAATCGAACTTACGGCAACATTTTGCGACAACAATTTATTTTTGTGAATAAGTCTCAAAATATATGGATTACGTTGTGTTGGGCATAGGTTTATCTGTACACAAACGGGGAGCGCTTAAATTTACCGTAACGCCTTCATAACGGTCATTTTACGACATGCCGCAAAGCGTCACCTATATTCGCGGTAAATATGTTACGACGTGTGTTATTCGAATTACATGCGTATCTCAAGTTATTGACGAATTTAAATAGCCTGGTATAATCAACTGATAGTTATTCTTTCATCGTGCACTCTAAGATTGATAATATATTCAATAATGATTACAAAGTAGGCCCTCAAAGTTACACTTGAAATCATCAAAACTGCCGTGATGTCAGGTTTTTACTTTTATGTAGGTTATTTAAAAAATGACGTTAAAGTGGTGAAAAACGTTCGGTGACCCCCTATTATTATTTCTGAATTCGTTTCTTCAGTTAACTGCGCACATCATATTAAAGTATTAGTAATATATAAAATATGTGTGTTAGTGACAAATCCTGTTGAATATGCGAAACACGATGATAAAAATGCCGTCTTTAATTAAAAAGTGCTTAATTTAATTTTGTTTCTCTTTCCAGCGTCATTAATTTTCAAAATATAGATTTGCTATACATCCCCGAATGTGACTGAAATGTATCTGAAAGGATTCGGAGTTTATTCGTTGACAGCGAGCGCTTAATTTAAATACACCAAATCAGTCCAAAATGACGTAATTTGCCGACGGGTGTATTATTATTAATGTCGATGACCTCCAAATTTTCTTACATTGTTGGATAAAAGACATAATAAACTTGCTATTTTGAAAAAATAAACGAATTCTAAAATATTTGATTTCATCGTCCCATCTCTCCTTAACACGAGGTACATTCCTTTGCTTCATGCATACAGTGGGAAGGAGGTGTGTTCCTTCCATCACCTGAAAACAAAACATCCAAGGTGAAACTGCAGTTTGATATTTACATCCTTAATTCTTGGCAACAACAATTCCGCAAATCTGGAGAAAACATCATGAACTGCTATCTGCTGTCATGTTGTAACATTTTTGCATCTCCTAAATAGAAGAAATGCTCATTAAAAGATGTTTATACCCAGAGCAAACAAACTTAAATATACGAACATCATTGTCTTACATTAATTTACTTGATAGTCCCTTAATTAACTCATGTTGGTCCCTGACAAAGGGATGATTAAGGCTGCTGTTGTTCAAGTTTATACATTGAGACTTCAATGTAGGAGAACAGGTTGGTAATGAACTTATATCTTCTTTTAATCTTCAGTCTATCGTGTTTTAAGAATATTAAACAAATAAACCATATATAGGTATATACATGTAGATATACCACATTTGAAAACCTTTACAAGTATACAGTAACAATTATTCAAAAGTCAAAAAAGACACAGAGGCATTTTCATTCCAACTCTTCAGGGATGATGACAGTTGTGACGTTATGATGTCACAATTGTATTGACGTCATACCATTGTTGCGTTTATTTTAACATGATATCCTTTAATCCAAAGTAATGCATTCTATATTAAACATAGACTTATCTCAGTACTTACATTTTTATAATTAGTCTTATATATATAAATCACTTCTGATTGTTCTATTATTTGATTTTTCCCTTGTTGTTTTAGAATGAGGACAGGTGGATGGCTGCTGGTTCGTGATAAGCTGTTGAGATAATGATGCTTCGTTAAGACAGCTTGACCTGTTCTGGAATGCTTTCACTGGTCATTCCTGTTTATAAACATGCACATATGTCATGTTAATTGCTTACAATGCAAATGTTTTCACATACCAGAGATGCTGTGAATATTAACTATCCTGTAACTTAACTTGAGGTCCGTGATTTCTGTCTGTAGCAAAGTGCGGATTTAAGGTAATGTTGAAATCCAAGGCCCTACTGAAGACGGTTTGTTAGCTTTAAAGGGGCAGTAGCACGTTTTTTTTCGTTGAAATAAATCGATGAAATGTATTTGAAAAATAATGTCACCAATAGTAAAACAGCCTTCTCATGAGTGGACATGGTTCCGTAAAGCCATGCACTGTAAAAAAAATCCTGTTATTTCTACGGTAAAATACCTGGCAGCTTGGTTGCCAACATATTACCGTAAGTAGTAATTTAACGGGACTGCCGTTCCTCAACAACGGTGTTTTCCAGTAACATCTAACGGGAAATAACCATTTATTGAACGGTTGTTTCCATGTTACTTCCATGTGTTTTACGTCACAGCACCGTCAATCAAAACGGAAATTAGTATGTTGATGACCAACAGGCAGTTTTCCGTATTTTACAGGCTTTCCATGCAGCTTTAAAGGGGCAGTGGCATGTTTTAGAGGGATTATAGGGTGATGTTAGGAGCATAAAAATGTATTTAAACTAAATGAAACAGTAATAAATCAAATATATAATGTAAAGTTAAGCCATGCGATTCCTTTTTCTTACGCAAAATGAATTAAAGGTGTTCACACAAAAATGGCTGCCAATGGACTTTATGTGAATCTTAATATTTTGTTCTTGGACTATGGATGATTGGTATGTGTAGTGAGATTTATGACACTATCAAAACAATACATTAGCATTAACATAGAATGATCAGTTAGAAATAATAAAATATAAAATTGTCAAAATGTGCTACTGCCATTTTAACTTCCTTCATCTTTCATGAGCGTGGGAACCTCATCTCATCTTGTGAAGACCATGCACACATCCTGTCCACGAAAGGTGACAAAACATTTTTTACTTGTTTTACGGATATACCACCCATTACTTATTAAAACGTTTAAGGGAATAAATCCTTTCCAGAATTTTACTGTAAATAAAATGTTACACTGTAAAACGTTTGACCCAAAAATCCGTAAAACAAGTTATTTATTTTGTCAAACCTTTCAAATTAAATAAATCAAAGTAAAGTCAAAACCCAAACTCATATTCATCAAAATAATAATATTTATTTGTAGCAAGTTGTCACAGGCAATTTGTTTTCAGGAACAGCCTTTGCATATAGTCAATCAATATTTTTCAAAATAAAACCTTTGTACATTTTCCATATCAAGGTTAAATAAATTCAAACGAAAATATAAAATAACGAAAAAAAAGGTTTAGATTATCCGAACTTTGTTTTAGCTAAAATTTATCCGTGAACATTGAATCAGGATAGATGAAAAAAATGTTTAAAGAGAATAGTCATCTTCAATTCCAAATTTGCAAGATGCTGACCATTAAAAAAATATGTTGAGAGCTTTCCTCCAATGGGATAGACAAACTTTAGCTCGAAATAAAAGTAAAGTTAAAAAAAATAGAAATTCAATAGGTCTTTAGTACTTTGACAATCCATATTCAAATTTGAGAAAGATTAGGTATACAGTTTTTCTGTAATGGCTGAAAATAAAGAATTTCAACAATAATGTTTTTAAAGCCATGGTCTCAGTAGCTCATCTAACTTATATTCATCTATGAACAAAATCTCCCTGAGGAAATGTCAAGATAAGAATTTAGGGATAAAGATCCTGCCAAGCCCAAATTTTAAAAATCAAGTCACTAAGAAGTTATAACAAGAAAGTATTCTAAAAAATTAAGCCACATGGTATAATTTGGACGCTAATGCATGCCATAAGCCCATTTGACCTTTCAGGTCTGATGAGCTTAACATGCAAAAATTGAAGTGAATTGAAATACACGCCAAACAAATTAAATGTGTGTTATATTCTTACACAAAACTAGATTTTCTTCATTGATGGGATAAGATACATTGGGATCTAAAATAATAAAGGCTATTTGCCATCATTTGGAACAATGAATCTTGTTAACAGAGCTGTTCCATGAGCTAACAATAAAACGAGGCAAGAGTGTTACATGATCGATGAATTTATAATCATTATAAAATGAGGTCATTTGTTAAACAACATAAATAATGAGTTACTTCAAATCAGGTTCTGTAATAAAACCTAAGGAGTTTTCACTAGTATGTCCACAATCTACCAGTAACAACCACTTTTACCCCAGAACATTTTAGATCAGGAGTATAATAAAAACTCAATACTACAACAATTCACAATATCATTAGTCAGTGTTTGCAAACATTAACTTTATATTGTCTCTGACCATGATAAAACTTGAAAGAAGTACAAATCTTTGTTGTACAATGAATTAAACAAATGTTTTCATTTTTTGCAGAACTATCAATACATTTCAAAATTTGAAAACTTGATTTGAATAAAACTTTGTCAAAATTATCAAATTAAAGAACATTATTGTATTCTCACAACAAGTGACATGTTTACCATTGAACAAATAAAGAGGTCTCCCAGAAAATTAATGGCAAGAGTTCAATAAAATCTGACAGTATATAAATTTATCTTCAACCATCGTAGGAATTGAACCAAAACTGGCGATAACAGCGACCTATGATAGAAAGATGATGACATATTTTTACTGAATAACATAATTAGACCATTTTTCTTCCATTTGACCTCAGGTTTAGCAACATAATGGAGTTTTAACTTGAGTTTAAGTATGTCAAAAGTAGGGCTGGGGTCATTTACAACTACTTCATATATGTTCAAGTGTCCAAATATTGATCACTTTTACACTTTAGATTCGCAAACCAGAGCGGGGGTATGAATATGATACAGCAAGACTGATAATCTAGCACCATTCATAGGTTGACACTTCGTTGATCAGCCTCAGGACTCTTGAGTTGACTGCAGAAGTTTTCCGTTTTCCATTGGTTTTGCATCCCTTGTCAGGATTGATCTCCAGAAAACACCTGAAGAACAAGCAGACATGATGAGACTTTTTGAAATTGAAAATTTGAACAGATCTGTTACTTTATAAAGTGGTTTTAAATTTTCAAAGATGCATACAAATGATTACATTGTTGACATTAAATACAAAGTATATGAAGTCATGATTTTACTAGGTGAAGGTGAGCATGGTTGACATATCCCCGCCTGTAGTTTGACCACCAACATGTAATTCTAATTTGAAAATATTTGGCAATTACTCAATGAATGATAAAAACCACCTCACATCATCACCTCAAAAGTAACTTTCATGTTTCAAAACAAAGTCTAGATATGGAGTTTTTGGGTAAAATGTTAAACATCTCGGTACAGTAGTAAGGTCTAAAATATAAAGTCACAATGTCATCACATTGGTAGCAAAACCATGTACATGCCAAATTTGGAGTTTTTAAGTCATGATATACTTTTTGAGTTATGCTGCGAAACTGTAACAATATCGCAAAGTTAATGGGTTTTTTGTTCAAATTTCTGATCTGCAAATGTTTTGGCATAACACCGTTTTGAACCTGAAACTTGTAATCCAAATGCAGCGGTCTAATCCACATTACCACCGAGGCGGGATGAATGACAGGGGTATTGTTTGCATCTTATAACAGAACTTTAATGCCCTAAACAACTCCTAGACATTATCCATTACATAGTTCATGTGAGAGAACAAAATGTACCTTTGAACAAATTCGAGCGTTGCTGCTGCCTCACTTGGATATTGAATGTTGAAGACATAGTAGGAGGCAAAGAGGACAGCCAAACTGCTTATGAAGCTGCTCATGTGTTGAACCAGTGCGATTCCGTCCACCAACAGCGTGTACTTCTCTGCTCTCAGGTAGGAGTCACCTGTAACACAAGTGCAAAGTCATACCACTTGTCCACAGTGCCACACATCAAAGCAGTGCCATTATCTGCATAAATAATGCTTATCTCTCAATATTAGTATCCTCAGTTTGAACATGTCTACCTACACATTCAGGTGATTTATTGATTTTTAAAAAGCTGAAGGAATTAATGCGATGTTGCACAAAATCCACATGAATGTTGATATCAGTAACATAAATTTTGAAAACAACAGCTACCATGGTTAACACAACAATGGTTATACTGTTTATTGAAGAAACATATTCTTATAAAGGCAATATTAGTCAAATGCCTGAGCACGTTGTGATGCAGGGTGATTAGGGATAAGACAGGGCAAGGATTTTAGTTCTGGTGGAATATAAAAACACTCACCCTGAAAGATCAGCACAGGCCAGTTGATCTTGTTTTCTACTTCGATGTCAGCTACAGATTTTGTGGCCTATATGAAAATAGAATAAAAAATCCAAAACTTAACAAGGCAAAAGTGAGCACGGATCATATATCCCCACCTGTAGTTTGACCATCTTTGTGAACAGGTAAAGATTTTTAAAAAATTATTTGAACCTTGGAATTATAACACCTAAAAAGCACAAAAGCACCATAATGCTAATTCCATACCAAATTAAAATATCCAAGTCAATAGTTTCTGAGTGATGCTCTAAAAACTGTGCATAGTAAAAAAATGATTACAACTCGTCGCACAGATATAAATGAAACACTGTCAAAAGTTTCACTAAATCCCAGGAAAACTTACATAACTAAGTTACTACAGATAAAAACAAGATATAAACCAAATATTTGTAAAATATATATTAAAAATGATTTTTAAAGATAGTACAATCTGTTAATAGCAATATAGTAAATCAAATCTTACTTACGTCTACCACCTGGAATAGTGTTTCCTGTTTCTCGCCCAGATGTTTCATTAAACAGAAGACTCCAATGGGGATGTAGGCTTTTATGTTGTTCTTGTCTGCCTCTGACTTGGCCTGAGCAAAAAGATTTGTGGCAAAGTCTTTTATCTTGCAATTCTCACTCTGAAAGAATCGGTTCAGTGTCATCATCTTTCTATCATAGGCCTGAGTAACTGCCAGTTTTGGATCAACTCCTACAAGAGTGTTGAAATGTGCAAGGAGTCCCTTCTCTTCACCCAAAAACGGCCAAAATTTCAGCACTTCAGACATTTCAGAACATCCGTTGATGCATTCTCTTTGAAGAGGAAATGTTTCGCTCATCAAACCTGTGACTGTGTCCCAATCATAATCACTTGGGGATTCTTTGTGAAGTTCAATTAGTCTTTGTCTTTTTTCTTCCATTGGACACAGGTCTGTTGAAACGAAGGATGGCCCCCAGTTAATGCATCCATAAGAATCTGTAATTTTCTTCTTCTTCTTCGGCGTGACTGTGTCGTCTTCATCTTCAGAAGTCTTCCTCAAAGATAGGGCACTGGATTCTTTAGGGCGATTCAAATTTTCATTTCTAGAAACCATTTGAGACACTAAGGAATCATAGCCTGTACCAATGATCAAGTGATCAATTTTGTCTTGAAGAGAGGCTGGGTACTTAGACACCATTCTCTGAGCAATAATGGCAAATTGCCTCCTACTCGCATGGTGTGTTTTTGTTCGAACTCTATCTGTCACTGATCTAACAAGTCTATGGCGCAAAGATGTTGGCAATCTCTTGCCTTCCTCCAGTTGTGTAAGAATGTCTGTATTGTCTTCCCATTGGATGTCTAATGTCATTGGCCAGTTTGGATCTCTGTTGCACTCGTTAGCACTGTACTGTAATGGGCTTGGCATCAGTACAGAGGCTGAGCTTGAGGCTAGTGATTCCGGACTGGCTGGAGCGGAACTCTGGTCGGATGTTGATGGACAAGGCACTGGACCTGTAATAGATTGTAATCAATTGAATAGAACAGATTTTACAAGAAAGGGTATGGTTATCATATAGATATAGCTCCTATCTACTAAACTATCTTAACCCCCATGGATGCTTCCTGGAGCCTAAGAGGCACACAAGCCACTTAAAATTCCTGTAGGAATTATTCTAGTGGTTTCAGACAGTTTTGATTCCATGTATTCCTGTAACACCTTGAAACCATTCATACCGACTTCCCTGAAAACATTATTTTGCAAGTTATCTGATTTGTTTTTAAATTGAAAAAAAAAGGCCCATGGTCATCCAATTTATTTCCTCAAAATCAGGAATTATCCAAATGTCAAAGAAGTTGCATTTGTATTTTGAATATTATTCAGAGTATTGCCATGAGGAATATCATTCCTTTTCAAACTATCATCATGTTGAATGAGGTACCTATGACCATATATATATCTGAATGAATATCTAAATGAATCCAGTCTCTATTTTAAGCCAGGTCAACAATTTTTTAAAAAGAAAAACCCTGATTAAGATCTTCATTTTACTTTAAGATTTAAACAATATTATCAAATAAAATAAATAAGGACTGCTGGGTGTCATTAAGTCAAAATTTAAATATTTGGAGGATATCTTACTTGAACATAGACGGAGAAGCTTGCGAATCTGAATTGGTTTAAGGATGTCAGTAAGGTCGTCAAACTGCAGGTGGTCCAAATCCTGCAAGTTCTCCACCCCAAGATCTTGTAGTTTCGTAAGCGTTTTGTCCGTTGTTTGTGAGTCAAGAAAAGTGAGAATCTTTTCTTTGATTTGGTCCATCTTCAGTCCTGAAAACATAAGTAGAGAATAAGAAATTGAGAGAGAGGCCTTATGTTAATTTAATACGTAAAACAAGGGTGAGTGGGGGTCTTACAGGAAATACAGTATTCTGAAATAACTGAAAAAAGAGATACTGAAATATCATTCCTTGTTTTACTTAGTACAGAGAGCCTGTTTAAAGCTTTTGTTTTCAAATTTAAACTTCAGGAAGTTACTTATGCCATTTTATTCATAGATATGATACTTATTTCACATTGTTGCTATTAATTCAAAACAATCTTTATACTCACTTGATGATAAACCCAATGGTGAATTGATACAAAGATGATTGCTGTCATGGAAATAAGCCCTAAAATGATTATGGTGATCCGATTCAAGTACTTTTCATCCATCTAATCTGCAAAAAAAACATCATTTATTAATTTCAAAAGTTAAAATTATATTGGACTCTGTATGACAACAGAATTGTGAAGGTTGATTTTTAATGATTGAAATTATAACAAAAGTTGCATGGTTTCCCAGGGAAATGTCAAATAATCTTTGATTTAACCCTTTCACCCCTAGCCAACCGTAACTTGAGTCTTATTTTAGGCTTCCAGGGGTGAAAGGGTTAAAGGGTGACACCCTCTGCCACGCCCAAAGTTTAAAGGAGTAAAATCTCAATTTCCAAGTGACAAAGAAGGTAATCTGGAAAATGTAACCAACATAGTATTCCTGGTTACCAGTGAAAAGACAAAATAAGGTTTAAGGGCCTGTGAAGGGGATGGTGATGTCAAAACCTGGAAATCTCTGAGTCCCAGAACACTGACTTTCCAAATTTCACCTTGACTCACCAGAAAATGACTTGCATATGTTTGATGAAGATTACCTACAAATTTTATTCAACTTTCATTAAGAGCTTTGTGACCTGAGAAGAGGTTGAAAATGTCCAATGTTTCAAGCACATAAGTATCTATGTCGAAACGTTGCCTCTCAAGAATAAAGAAGTTGTATATGCATAAAAGTTTGCCCCCAGTATTCTTCATCACTTTAACTTCTAAGAATGTCCATCAAAGAAATATTAAAAATAGAGCCATGGGCTCTGTAGCTCATCAGGGTTTATATTGTTTAATGATGATATTTGGGGCCACAGGTCACCAAATCTTCAATTAAGAATCTCAATAGGCTAAAGAGTCTGTAAACAATATAACAGGCTTCCTGGACTCAAAAAGCTGTGAGATAAATATCTCACCTGACTTACAAGAGTGAGATATTTTGAATTTTAGTGAGATTTTTGGCCTTACTTAAATCATTCATAAGAGATGGCATTAGGGCATTCAATAACATAAACATTTATCAGGTGAAAATGTGACTTTCAGTTTGTATTAATAGCAGTAATTAGTAGATAATGATAGAAAGTTTTCTGCAACCAGTTTCAAGTTTAGTTTTTCTGGTGATTTTTAAAACCAGGAGAAACACCCTTAATTTCGAATTATTAACTCATTCCACTTCCAACATTGTAATTCCAATTCATAAATGTTTACTGGAATTTTCAAAGATGGACCTACATGTACATTTCTTATTACATGTCTGTCCTCATGGTCAGTAATTTTTTTGGGTGCAGAAAAGATCCTAAATGAGCATATGTAGATCTCCCAACTACTCACACAAAAATCACAAATTGATCAAAACAAATGGCATACGTTTTGTTATTGTGCACTAAGCTGGTAACTGAGAGACAGGAAGCAGCAGAGTGTTCCATTTCATTCAAGTCCAGTGCAATCCGTTATCGTATAGGGGTGACAAGGGTTGTTCAGTTAAAATGACCAGAGTAAAATGACTTGTTAAAGACGTGTTTACTGTTAGAAAATAAAGACTGATAGTGTTTACTGTTAGAACATGTGTTTGCAACTATTAAATTACTATAAAAAATGTTTCAAGTTTTCACACTTTCTAACCCCTGCATTGAAAATAGATTGCTCCTGAGTCAAAGGCAATGGCTATGCTTGATTCGGGACCCGGCGCACTACCCGGCGTACGCCGCCGGAAGCGGCGCAACCGGCAAATCACTTGATTGGAACCCGGCGTACGCCTTAGGCGTACTCCGAATGCGCCGGTTGGAAATGACCGGCGAAGGCGGCGTGTAATGGCGGACAAATGTTACCCTTGCGACATTCAATAACCCTTTTGTTTATGAAGTTGCGTTGTACAATTAAATAGTTGACTGATTTATTTTTA
Source organism: Gibbula magus (assembly GCA_936450465.1). NCBI lineage: Eukaryota > Metazoa > Mollusca > Gastropoda > Trochida > Trochidae > Gibbula > Gibbula magus. The sequence goes on along the minus strand of OW388291.1, from coordinate 25,208,441 downwards.
AATGTCACTGCTTATTTAAAACATTGCATTACACGTTAATAAAATATTAATCAATGTTTTGAAATAATTTTTAAAAAATAGTTATATAATATAAATGATATGTTTTTTTAAGCTAGTTTGAGGGATGATGACGTCTTCCTGTCTGTACGCCGATACACTTGTTTCAACTGAGCCTAGTAGAGGAACGGCGTACGCCGGACATGTGACCGGTGTATACGCCGCCAAAACGAATCAAGCATAGCCTATGCTTGATTCGTTTTATACGACGGTCACGTGTCCGGCGTACGCCGTTCCTGGACCCGGCTTAGTTGAAACAAGTGTATCTGTGTACAGATAGGAAGACGTCATCATCCCTCAAACTAGCTTCAATAAACTTGTCATTTATATCAAAGAAGTATTTTTTGGAATTATTTCAAAACACGTGTTAATATTTTATTAACGTGTGATGCATTGTTTTAAAGAACCAATAACATTATAAAATAAATCAGTCTAGTATGTCAAAAGCAAATTCATTTAAAAATAGTTATTGCATGTCGCAAGGAAAACATTGTCCGACATTACACGCCGCCTTCGCCGGTCATTTCCAACCCGCGCATTCGGAGTATGCCTTAGGCGTACGACGGGTTCCAATCAAGTGATTTGCCGGTTGCGCCGCTTCCGGTGGCTTACGCCGGGTCCCGAATCAAGCATAGCCATAGTGTTGACATTCCATTCAAGTCAAGCTCATTATTGTATAGGGGTGACAGGGGTTGTGTAGTTTAAATGACCAGAGTAAAATTACTTGTTAAATATGTGTTTACTGTTATAAAATAAAAACTGATATGTGTTTATGTAATTAAAGTATCTTGGTGACATGTGTGCCAAACTAATAAAACTATAATCAAAAGTGAAGAAGGTTTTGACACTTTCTAACCCCTGCATTGAAAATGGATTGCTCCTGAAGTATAATCTTTCTGTTTTCATAGACCTAGATTTTGACCAGTCTGATTAAAATCGACCTTGTTCCGAGGAATAAAATTTGCAAAATAATATATGTACCAGGATACGAACAGGTTCTGTAGATTCCTCGCCACAAGGTCTGAGAACATCCCGTATAGGCGTGTGTTCCGAACCAGTTTAGCGCAGCCAAAGCCCAGTCAAATAGCTGACCAATCACATCATAGTTTTTAAACGGTCGCTGTTTTGAAAGCATTTGGAACAGACAAAAGGATAGCTGTTTGGAGTTATCTGCCCCTGACTTCTCGCATCGAAAGCATTTGTTGGGCATCTTTTGATTGGCTACCTGAATTGCGCTCGAACACGCTAGTCTACGGACTGTTTCCAGACGGTTTGGCGTGGAAATCTCCGAACGATTTGAGTTTGTATCCCGGTAGATGCACTATTTTGCAATTTTTTTCCGCGGAATACCGTCGGTTTTAATCAGACTGAGATTTTGACAATCATGTAGCATAAATATAGTAAGAAGGTATAGATTAAATTAATTATGAACATATTACAGCAACCATAATTAATTTTGCCTTTGAAAATTTGAATTAAGTTTTACACTGTCTTGTTTAGCAGTCGCTTTCGGACATTATGACAGCATTACTGTGATAAGAAACCGAACTCCTCACACCATTCTCTTCATTTGTATAACACTGCAGGCAGTTTTAAGAGTTTATTTACCGGAAGTTTTCATTCTCAGATACTCGTTGTGGTTTCCCGCATGATTCACTAAATACTTAATAAAGTTTTATACAATAAAAAAAAAGAAGTTTAAAAATATATAAAATCGCATTTTGTAAATTGGAATGAGAAACTTTTTGGCGATAAAATCGTGATATCGCGGCCCAAGACAATCCTGCTGTGACGTCATAATCCTTATCACAACATCACATTGGCTGTCTGCTAGAATCAGCTATTTCATTCAAAGGGGTGCCGCTAACTTTGCTTTTTGTCTTCAACCGTAACAACCGATTTTGGAAATATATATTACAGTTATAAATAGAGGATATCTGTTTTTTCTTAACTATTACCATTGTTATCTCATCGAGTGAGGTAGAAAGGTTTTTTACGAGTAGCCACAATCAACATATAACTTTTCTACCTCACAAGATGAGATAAACATTATATTTGTCAAGAATTGACAGATATTCTATTTATTATATGATATTCAGGGATTGGGAAAGGCAGGAGCCATGGGCCATTTTTCACATCGGATGAAAAAAATGGCCCATTAAAATTTAAAATTTTACTATTGCTATAAAGGGGAATGGCCCTTTTACAATTTTGAAAAGGACTAAAAGCCTAAAAAATGGCCATTGTCAAAGGTGTCTTTCCCAATCCCTGGATATTATCCATGTAATTATGTCCAAAAAGGGTCGTTTTCACACCGAGCGGCGCAAGAACAACCCGTCACCACAGTAACACTGAGACGTCATAAGCCAATTCGCTGCGACAGACCATTGTTTTATGACGTCAAATTATATCAGTCACCGTTCGCAGTAAAAATATAAGATATTTTCACTGTAACTTGATAGACAGTTTATTTCACTGATAAATCCCAGTTTGTTTTGAACAATCAGACTCAATATCCCAAACACAGATGAGTTCATTTTTTTTACCAGAAGTCGGTTGCATTTCGCCAGAACAAAGAGTTCACTTTTAAAAACGTCATGTTAGAATGGATATAAACCTAGTGTGTTTTTAAAAATCAGAGACATGTTTTACTGGATTGATAGCGAGCAAATTTTAAATTGAAACCTCACGCGCACACAGTAGGTTTATCTCCTAAATGACAACAAATAATACTCACTCAGTGATATATCCAATGATCAATGAAAACAAAGATGATCACCAGCACAGTGGCAGAAATAAGTCCAAGAGTGATGGTGGTTATGCATTTGAGATACTTTTCATCCATCTAATCTGCAAAATAGCATCATGTATTAATTTCAAAAACTAATATTATAGAAAACTGAAATGAAAACTGATGAAGAACACAAACATTAATACATTATATATATACCTGGACTGTACATATTTTAGCTCAGGGCTTAAATACAGATTTGCTTACAAGTACTCTTCAATTTTGCACAAATTTATGCTGAAAAAGTCATTAACACTATAATTATAGGGGGTGGGGGTGGGGTGGTTTGGTGTCAAGATAAAAATTTACATATTTCGCAAGCAAAAGTGTAATCCCAGATTCGTGGCATACAACTTGAATCTCGAAGATAAGTAAATGTCCATCCACACAATATGGGCCTGATGAACAACTTACTGTAAAACAATGATGGTACAGCACGCTTCAGAGTAATGTACTTCACCCCATCAACCTCATACACACTCAATGGAGACAGATGGCGAATAGCAGTGACTTTATGGCAAACAATCTGAAAATCAGCATTTCCACAGTTGGTTTTGAAGGCAAACAAGCCCATGTCCTTCAAGCAAAATGTTTGCCATCTTTTCATGAGAAAATACAATATGTTGTCTCTGATTAATAAAAGTATGACTTCTCCAATTACAATCCCAGATTCATTTCTGTTAAGAACAATCACTGTTCCAGACTTGTAAGAATGATTTCTATACTTGGCTGTCATTGTCATGCTTGAATTTTCTCTGCTAAAGTTATCTCTAATTAGAAATGAATGTACTCTTTGGTTGAATAGAGATGGGTCAAATGGTACAATATCCCCTAATATTAACTCTGCTGGAAACAATGAACCACAAGAATAAAAAGCTTGGAGCAGCTGATGCCTGTTTGCAAGTGTAAGCGATAAATGTTTGTAATTGTGCAACTTCCTTGCACACTGTTTGAAATAGCTATGTTTGCTTTCAAACCTCAGGGTCCAAAGATGTATCAAAGGCCCAAAAGCCAGAATTAACTCTGGATAATGTCTCATATAATGGTGTTTTGGCCTAAGTTGTACACCAGGGAAAAGATGGATCCTTGTGTTCAAATATTCCTCAATTTTTACATCCAAATATGCAACATCTGATACCGATATGCATGGAGAACAAATATACTCAACAATCTCTTTCAAACAAAGATACAACATCCATACTTCATCTTGTACATCTTGCACATATTTCCCAGCAATCAATGATAGAAACCGGAGAAAAATCCAATTTTGCACCGCATGTCCACCTAATTTGTCACTTTTGTTCGTAATTGGTTGTGGTTTATCCAAAGCATCTAATCCACGGAATTGAAACCTATCCATTAATTTTCCTAACTGAGGATATGTGAACCATTTCAATCCAACAAAGTAATTGAGCATGAGTGGAACATCATAACATACAACACCTTCAAACAAATCATGGCCTATGCAAGGTGGCAATCCAGGGTTTGCAACATGAAAACTGTCTAATCTGTTGAAAGGACTATTTCTCTTGATTCCATCAATTGATTCTGTACCAAGATCTTGGTCCAAGCTATCAACGGCTCTTTTGTATGAATCTACACTACGAAGTGTACCTCTGCTTGAAACATTGCTCTTGAATGTTTCCATAGTTATATCACAATATCTGCAGAAGTATTTGGCTCTGAAACTTTCCAGATAGCCGCCTACCATATGTGACCCAAGGTTGTCTCCTACATTACCAACAAGTGAACCTCTGATTGTCTCCTCACCAGTACAGATTCCAACTGTTTCAATTTGGTGCAGATCTGTTGTAAGTTCTTGAAAGATTTTATCAACCCCAAAAGATCTTATTTCAGCTTCTCTACAGAGTAATACAAGCTGCATATGATCAATATTTGACCTCTGGCTAACATCAAAATTTGAAAGTGTGAAATAAACACCCAATAACTTATGTTTCTTTTTGGCAGAACCCAGAGGGTTAACTACTTCAAATGCATCCTGGAATAACACAATTTCAAAAGCTTTGGAACTTCCTGAAAATATAGGATTTGCCTTGAAAGAACTGCCATGACAAACATCAGATAGCAATTCAATATGTTCACTTCCATTTTTGTGAAATTGAAAATATTTTTCATAATGTTGATATAGTTCCCTAATAGATTCACTGATGGGTACAAACTGATAAGATTGAGGCTTGTCATTGTTATCAACACCTAAATAGATCTCTTTTGGTTGAACAAAACCAAAATGTTTCTTATAATAATTGTTTCTACGATGGGCAGTTTTCAGTGGTCCATTGTTGCATGATGAAAGTAAATCAAGGTTTGACCATTCTTCCATAACTTGATCAATAACATCATTGCCTATCTTCAGATCAGACATTTTTTTACTCATCATTTTCCTATTCAACTCATTGCTAATTTCATGCATAGATTCAAATTCTGACACTATACTTTGAATGAGTGAAATGGGCAGCAGATATTTACTTTGCATTTTCAAGTAAAATGTAGCAAGGCAGTGAAGCAATTGAGCATTTGTTGCTTCAGAAATATCAAATTCATCAGCAGGATAATCAATATTCCTATCCTCCCTTTGAGACACACTGGGACTAGAAGCTTCTTCTGTGGTACAATCAGTTTCAGAACTTGATGAAGACAAGGTATCTCCCAGCTTATTGGCCACACGTGGAGACAGTGTTGAAAGACACCAGAATGTTTTTAACCCTGCATGTTTACGTGATAAATGAGAAGAAAATGATGTCTTTTTAGAAAATGTTGAGGGGCAATTAGTAACTGGACATGTGATTTCTTCTTGCTTATCTAAGTGGAACTTCAAATGTGCAATGAGCATTGCAGCATTATCAAATATTTTCAAACAGTCTTTAATACAGCACTGCAGCGTGACAACCTTATCATGAGTTGATTGAAGTTGAACCAAATTTTCAGGTGGGACTGGATTAGGACTCGGATTGACACTGACACTAGGCCTTTTGAAAACATGCTTCCTGAAAATGTGTGACTTAAAGCCTGAGTATGTGCCGAAGTTTTGTTGACAGTTTTGACAGGGAAACAAAATATTCGGAACATGTTCATGAAACTTGTAATGAGATACAAATTTGGGCAAATCAGTTGTGCTAAATTGACAATGCTGGCATTGGTGATTCATGACAATGACAGACAACAGTGTTACCGAAAACAATAGTACAAAAAGTAATGGATGCATATTGCTTTCATATCATAAGTCAACATCTCATTAATTTACCAATTACCATTTACCAACACGGGAAATGCCGATCGTTCATCTAGAACTTCTGTAATCATCATTGACATGGACGGGGAATTCTGAAAGTGTCCGGATGTCTATCCCGTCATGCATTTGGTACCGATGTTTTGCCGTAATTTTAATGTCATACAACGATGAAATACCGTAAAAACACGTACGGTTTTTTGTGTGATAACATTAATGAAATTTTGCCGTATAATTACGAAGTTTGGTTCAATTTGCCGTAAAAAAAATAAACGGCAATTCGCAGTACCATTTTACGTTAGCTTTACAAGAAAAAGTACGGTTTTTTTTTACAGTGTGGGAATCGTTTTTGTCATTTGAAATAATAACATGGGTTCATTATAAAATGGCCGTCATGCAATTTTTGCTTCATATGCAACACCGTCATTACCACTACGGATACTTGGTTTGTGTAAGAAGATATTTTACCCTTTTAAGGATATATAAATGACATAAACTATCATTAAAAATAATTTGAAAAAATTAAATTTGAAAAAAAACGTGCTACTGCCCCTTAAACTGAATTTTCCCGGCTTCATCACAAATATTATGTGTATGGGTGTTCTGGTCTATCTCCCTCCATTGAAAACCATAAAGCACTCCACTTCATGTTACCGATATCAATTAAATTTTATCTTTTACAAATTGCATGTGCACATGTTCTACTTCGGATAAGGAGTTTTTTTGTCCAAAGGGTCCTTTATCCAACAAGGTTTTATCCTCAAAGAATTTTGTCCATTGAGGCCTTTGTTCTAGAATATGGAATAAGATCAAAATCAATCAAAGATATGACAGCTTCATGAATAATATACTATAAGTACTGAAAATAACGAACTATGGCTTGATGACGTGAGCTAATATGGAAATATGCTTTTGTCTGTCACGTGTTATGATATACGATATATGATATACGTCTTTTGTTATAAGAACTTAATTTCAACGAAACACATGTTTTGACTGCAATACAGTGGTGCGAATAAAACAAAATAAGAGATATTCTTCAAATGTTTTTACAGGAAATCATAAAACATTAAAGGGACACTGCGTCGAGGATAAAAATGAGTCTCATCTTTATCTCACTAAGGTGATTAGCGTATCTGCTAACGAGTTATGCTTCACTTCACTGTCTACCATTCAGTAGTTTGTATTACCAATTACCTCATTTCGGTGTCTGTGACTTGTTAGCAGACATGTTAATCAGCATAGGTAGATACACAGACAGACAGACAGACAGATTATTTATTTAAGTCTCACCTCACATGTAAAACACAAAAACATCAGATACATATAAAGATAAAAAGCAGGTTACAAGTGAGCCACCCGTTTTGGGTTATGAGAGACTAATGTGTATAATATATACATACTACACAATAAAACAGTAAAATATAAAGTTAAACGTAGCACACATAAAATACAGTAAGAGGCCAACACATGATCTGATTTTTATTCTCGACGCGGTGTCCCTTTAAATGTATGCTTTTCCGTATAGTTGATATATCATGAACGTGCAAAGTAGCAATTCTTGTTTCAACAAAGTCATTGGTTTATTTCCTTCTTTTTCGATGAAACAATAATTAAATAATTATTGAAAAGAAATCATTGAAAACAAGGGTTTTCAATTTAAATGCCATTAAACTTAGTCAAATTTTCACTTTATTGGCTTATGTAATAGTATGACCTTGGTTCAACCTTTTCAAGATCCCAATTCTTTTTTAAAACTTATATTAAGATTCCTTGGCTCCGTATATACCATTTATAAGCTCTTGGGTCATCATTACAAGACCTTTACAGGAAACAGATAAAACAGCCACGAGGATAGAGTCATGCTGTAACAGGTGCATTTAAAATCTACCCTCTAAGAGTACAGTGCCAAATTCGTCTCATTTGGTTAGAAATAGAAATTAATTAGAAATTGAAAAGTTATTAAGTACACTCAGCCTATTTCTGATTTGTTTTCACATGTATTCTTTGAATACATGATAGAGATAAAGAAATGTACATTCGGGCGGAACTATATATTTCATTTCAATATACGAATAAATATATTTCAAAATCAAACTACACGGTAGAACTTAAAGTGCATTGATGAAATAGTTTCAAAAGAGAAATTGCAGCTAATTTCATTCTGCAAATTATGACAATTATTAACCCTTGCAGGGTCCCAAATATGTTCTTTGGCTCTGTACATGCACCTCGGAAAACTACAAACACGAGACACCCACCTGTTTACACCATTACACATTATTACCTTCATAGAAGCTAGATAAAACAGGTCATGAAGATATAGCCATGCAATAACAGCTGTATCTACCTCCTACACAGACAAGTTTACGGAAACATCGCACATTAAGCTGTCAAACTGCCAAAGTTGTTCCAATTGGTTTGGCAACTGAAAGCTATTTCAAATCTAGAATTACAGATGCTATATACTATTTCTTTTTTTAACTTTGATTAAAAAAAAATATTTGGGTGAAAAATGTCAAATTCTAACACTTATACAAACTGAATTGAAGCTAATATCTTTAAGAAACGTCATGTACAATGATATCAAATTATGTTCAACAAGTCAATTTAAATCTAGTCCTCCTTTGCAACGTATAGCATGTCACAGGGGCGTGTATCGCTTAGAAAGACATATACCATATACCATATATCAGTCTGATTAAAATCGACCTTGTTCCGAGGAATAAAATTTGCAAAATAATATATCTACCGGGATTCTGCAGATTCCTCGCCACAAGGTCTGACAACACCCCGTATAGGCGCGTGTTCCGAACCAGTTTAGCGCAGTCAAAGCCCAGTCAAATAGCTGACCAATCATATCATAGTTTTTAAACGGTCGCTGTTTTGAAAGCATTCGGAAAAGACAAAAGGATAGCTGTTTGGACTTATCTGTCCCTAGCTTCTTGCACCGAAAGCTTTTGTTGGACGTCTTGTGATTGGTTTACTGAATTGCGTCAGAACATGAACGTCTACGGGCTGTTACCAGACGGTTTGGCGTGGAAACCTCCGAACGATATGAGTTCGTATCCCGGTAGATGCACTTTTTTGCATATATTTTCCGCGGAATACCGTCGGTTTTAATCAGACTGTACCAAATAAAGACCCTACCCTATTACTATATCTATATAGTAATACGGTAAGGTCTTTATAGTTATATGCCTTTCAAATGCTATTTCTAAGAGATACACGCCACTGTGTTACATGTAACATTTCATTTACCATATAACTAAATAATACAAAATTGATGCATATAGACAAATATTCAACGAATTCTGTTTCAAGCAATACACCATATAGTTTTGCAAAAACTTGATTCAACAGCAGGTTAATTCACTATTTAGGATTGCTTTAAAGGCATTATGTGAAATCTGCTGCTTTTAAAGCCTTGAGAAGACATGCAACAACATATAATTTGGAGAAACTTTCAAGCATTGGCTAGCTACAGCAAAGCAAATGTGACGTTGATGTTGCACGTAATCATCCGCATCGTAATTGTACGTATAACACTTATGTCTTCTAACAGGATTCGAACCCAACACCTCCCCCTCCCAATCTAAACAACTACCTATGTGTTTACTCCTCAAAAAGGATTGTTGAGTTAAGTGAAATGATAATTTAGCGGTAAAACGTCAACTCTTCAATTAAAGCCGTGACCATATCTGGATAACTGTTGTCACCTCACCAGGGACAGAGAAATAAATGACAGTCACAAGTGTGGCCCGTGTAAACAGATCTGTCAGTACACAACTTCCTAATGATGACAGATCTTGTTTGTTCCAATCATTTACTAATCATCAGGTGAACCACGTGTCATGGAGTAGGGCAGGATCTACCACACACTGAGTAGCAATCCCTTATAGATTTAACAAACCTTATAAATTAATTACTAAGTTAACTAGAAAAATGTGCATGTGATGCACTATGATGTCCCCCGCTCCAACTTTCAATCCAACCTTATCATCTTATTTCCTATTACCACCCTTATGTTTCATGTATGCCAGAGGCATTTCAGAAAGGAAAATTCAAAAAGGTTAATCTATTAGAATCAATGAACTTGTTTCCATGTAGCCTCTTAGATCAAACTGTGTCCCTTTTCTGGCCTCTTTGTTAAAATTGTTTCCATGACACCAGAATTTCAGAATGATTTAAGTAGCAAAAGGCTGGCAACATTCCATCTTTGAATCTAAACACATACCAAGTCTCATTAAATAATACTGAATATATTTTTAGATAGAGGTCGGAAAAGGTCCCTACCCCCAATATGCACTAAGTTCAAATTGTTTCCATGGAAACCAGAAAAAAATTAAAAAATGCAGAATAACCAAAATAGCAAAAGGCACCACTCCACCACTAGGTCTAATCATATACCAAGTTTCGTGAAAAAATATTGAACGGTTTTTGAGATATGGCCCGGAAAAGAAAGCATTTCGGAATAACAGAATAACGGAATAACGGAATGACGGACGGAGGTGAAAACATTATGTCTCCCGAAAACATTTTCGGGGGACATAATAAAATATTCCAGTGATAATTCATTGGATAATTATCTCCCACCAAACGGATAATTTTTTATTCGAATAAGTATGTTCGTTCCTCCGTCCATATATACATTCTAAATGGAATAACACAAGTATTATTCAGTTGATTATTTTCATACTTTGCATATAGGTTCACTGCAGTGAGAGTAACGTGCAACAAAGTTTTGTGACCTTGACCTTCATTTCAAGGTCATAACGAGCCTTTGCCAATTTAGCCATGCCAGCGGGATCTCTCAAGAACCGTTGACTGGATGCTCTTTATATTATATTTCTCCTGGGGAAGACAAAGGGCTGATTAGATTGGAGTGACCTTGACATTATTATTTTGTTTAACTTGTAATCTCAAGAACCGCTTTCTGGATTATCATCATGTCTTACACCGTTGTTCTTCTAGCGAATATTCAGGGCCCGGCATGGTGATCTTGACTTTATTTTGTAATATTGAAGTATTGTCATGTCACCTTTTGTTTGTTATTCTTCCTTCACTCAACAATACTTGTGGTGTATACACAGAGGCAGTTGTTTGGTTTTGGATGGAGAGGTCCTGGGTTCGAATCCTGTCGGAGTACGATTACGATGTGACTGACATGTATAATGAATGTTATCATCATCATCATCAGTGTCACCTATGATTGGCGTTAACTAGTTGATGTTTCACCGAATAACATGTTGATTCATGCCATAGGCTTATGCTGCATCCATTTCTTATAGATGTTTGTTAGACCAATTGCGCCATGAGCATGCATTCGTGGGTGGACATTGGCGCTTTATAAATATCCATCATCATCATCATCAGTTGGTGTATGAGTATTAGTACGTTTCAGTTTTAACCGAAATGTAACCTTTTTCTCCATGTTCAGGAAAGTAAGTCGAAAAGTAATATATAGCTCCTGTAATTTTTTGGACCCATTGGAACAGCTTTGGCAGTTTGACAGATAAATGTGTGGAGTTTCTCTAAACCTACCTGTGTGGGAGGCATATACAGATGATCCTGCGTGGCTTTATCTTCATGAGCTGTTTTATCAAGCTTCTATATGAAGGTAATGTGTCATGGTGCAAAAACGGGTTGTCTGGCATCTGGAGTTTTTCCAAATTGCATGTAATGTGCAAAGGAACATTTAGGACCCTGCAAAGGTTATGAATTATGCTTCTATTATCAAAATGAAATTCGCTTGTATCGAAAAAAATTGCAATTATTTCATAAATGCACTGTCCGTGTAACTCATAATTGTTCATGAATGGTTGATATTGAAGATATATATTTTACCCATTTCTCAATCTCCATCATGTATTCAAAGAATATATAAACAAAATAAAAATAAACAACATTGAAAGTACTAAACTTTTCAATTTCAAATTACTTTCTATTTCTTACCCATTGTAATGTAATTGTAACTTAGAACTAGGATTGCCACAGGCAATACTTAGGTCTTCAAGACTTCTGCTTGACCTAGAACTCCATGTTGGACTCTCGGTTATTCATCAGTTTCTCTGCTTTAAAATGAGCTATCAAACATGTCTCTATCTTTAGTAGTTTTTTTACAAAAATTCTCCAAAGAAGGTACCCCTCTGAAAATGGAAAAATCACCTATTAATGGACCTCTACATGATCTTTCTCACGATTAAGACAAAACAGTCAACAATTTCATAATAAGGTGTAACATAGGTGATGTTATACTTTGATTTCCACATAAGTAGATGATATCATCATTAAGATTGCATACATATTTAATACGTTATGCAGTTCTGAATATTAAGAAAAAAATTCAAAAATGCTCATTTTCGTACCCCTAGACATCACTCGCGATGTTTGAGGCTTAACTATCAACTTTTTGATGAAAGCGGTCAACATAAAAGTTTTTCTTCTTGAATTTGTGCATACGTAGGTGTATGTACAATGTCAATAGCATAAGAAGTTAAGCAGTTATGAACCTTTCAACTTTGTTGAAAATGGCGATTTTCGAAAAATGACAATCTTCTATGACTTGTCACACGTAAACTATGACAGAAACATGCTTGAAAGTTATTGTTCTTAATAAAATGATATCTCTCCTTCATCATGAGCTATTAAACATGTTTGTATCTTCAGTGGTTTGCGATCGAAAATTCTTCTAAAAATATGCCCCTCAAAAGTTCTCAAAATCACAAAATTTCACATCTTTGGGCAAATGATGATTTTGTGATTAAACTATCAACTTTTACATGATAAAGATCTCAAACAGAAATGTTAGGTAATGTATCTGTATCCGATTGCAATAAGTAAATTTGACGTATCTTTATTTGTAACAGAGTTACGTCCCTTTGAACATGATGCCGAAATTCGAACTTTTAAAATAGGACCATGTTCAAGGGGAGATAACTGAAATTCCAAGATGAAATTCTAAATTCGGCCACAAGAGCCCTCTTGACAATTCATTTATCTTCATAATAAGCTATCATACATAGCTGTAAACATAAAACTGAGGGAGGAGTACATTTTCAAAGACGCATACCCTAAAAACCGCGAAATTTCACAAAAAAATCAGTTTTTTCGAAATAGCAAAAAATCTATATATACGGCCGAAAAAATGACATTAACCTTTTTGATAGGGAATGTTGTTGCGCACATTTTGGTGCAAGTTTTGAGTAAATATATTGATTAGTATTCGAGCTATGAAGGTTTAAAGTTTTGACTTCAAAGGGAGATAACTCGCGAAAGAAGTCGAAAATCCAAAAAGTGGCTCGTTAAAATCTAAGTTGGGTCACAGGCTATCATCCCTGAAACTTTCATGCGAATTGGCCCAGTGGTTACTTCAGAAAGCTCTGGACAAAAAAAGTACAAAGAATAATAATAATAACTAGGATTGACGCGTCAATACTTAGGTCTTCAAGACTTCTGCTTGACCTTGAACTCCATGTTGGACTCAGGGTTATTCGTCTGTTTCTCCTCTTTAAAATGAGCTACCAAACATGTCTCTATCTTCAGTAGTTTTTTTACAAAAAATCTCCAAAGAAGGTACCCCTCTGAAAACGGAAAAATCACATATTAATGGACCCCTACATTACATTTCTCACGATTAAGACAAAATGGTTAATATTTCCATATTAAGGTGTAACATAGAAAATGTTGTGCTTTAATTTCCACTTAAGAAGACGTAATCATCATTCAGATTGCATACATAATAAATGCGTTATGCTGTTCTGAATATTCAAGAAAATATTCAAAAATGCTTAAATTTGGACCCCTAGACATCGCTCGCCATGTTTGTGGCCTAACTATCAACTTTTTGATGAAAGCGGTCAACATAAAAGTTGTTCTTCTTGAAATTGTGCATACGTAGATGTGTGTAAAATTTCAATAGCATTAACAGTTAAGCAGTTATGAACCTTTCAACTTTGTTGAAAATGGCGATTTTCGAAAAACGACAAACTTCTATGACTTGTCACACAAAAATTAAGACAGATACGAGCTGGAAAAATATTGCCCTTAATAAATGACGTTTCTACATCACCATGATCTATTTAAAGTCTTCCTATCTTCAGTTGTTCATTATCAATAATTCCCCAAAGGATACACACCTCAAAAAGTATCAAAATCAAAATATTTCACTGTTTTGGGAATATGCTCAAATTATGCCCAAACTAATAACTTTTATATGATAATGATGTGTTATGGAATTGTTATACAGGTTATTATAAAGAGATTGAAATAAGTAACTTTGACATAAATTAATTTGTTACAGAGTTATGCCCCTTTGAACATGCAGCCGAAAAATGAACATTTAAAAAAACACCATATTCAAGGGCAGATAATTAAAGTTCTAGGTGGAAATTCGAAAATCGGGCTTCTACAGGCCCTCTGAAATTTATTTGGCTTTCAAATGAGCTCTCGCATATAGCTGTATGTGTTGCCGTTAATTAGAAGAAGATTTTCAAAGACGCGTACCCTGAAACTCGCGAAAGTTCACGAAATTTTCAGTTTTTTCAAAATAGCAAAAAATCTATTGCTACGGCCGAGAACCGCTATAGGCCCAATCGATGAGGAATGCTGTTGGTCACATTTTGGTGAAAGTTTTGTGAAATTATCTTGTTTAGTTCTTGAGCTATTAAGGTTTGAAGTTTCAACTTCAAGGGGAAATAACTCAGGAAAGAAGTCGAAATTCAAAAATCGGGCTCCGTTATGAGCTAAGTTGGGTCACAGACTATCATCACTGAAAATTTCATGCAAATCGATTCAGCCGTTACTTCAGAACTCGTCAGACAAAATCAGTGCAAATAATAATAATAATAATCTCGACGATAACAATAGGTCTTCAGACATTCGTCTTGAAGACCTAATAACTAGGATTGCCAAGGCAATACTTAGGTCTTCAAGACTTCTGCTTGACTTTGAACTCCATGTTGCACTCTAGGTTATTCGCTAGTTATTATGCTTTAAAATGAGCTATCAAACATGTCTCTATCTTCAGTAGTTATTTTACAAAAATTATCCAAAGACAATGACCCTCTGAAAATGGAACAATCGCTTATTAATAGACCCCTACATGACCTTTCTCACAATTAAGACAAAATGGTTAATATTTTCATACTAAGTTGCAACATAGAAAATATTGTGCTTTAATTTCCACTTACGTAGATGTAATCATCATTTAGATTGCATACATAATTAATGCGTTATCTTTTTCTGAATATTCAAGAAAATACTCTAAATTGCTTAAATTTTTACCCTTTGAGAACGTTTGCGATGTTCGGAGCTTAACTATCAACTTTTTGATGAAAGGGTTCAACTGAAAAGTTGTTGTTCTTGAATTTGTGCATCCGAAGGTATTAATATAATGAACTTATCTTAATTAGTTAAGCAGTTATGATCCTTTAAACTTTGCTGAAAATAGCAATTTTCGAAAAATGACAAATTTCTATGACTTGTCACTCGTAAGGTATGACAAATAAATGCTTGAAAATTATTGTCCTTAATAAAATGATATCTCCTCTTTAACATAAGCTATTACACATGTTGATATCTTTAGTGGTTTAAGATCTAAAATTCTTCGAAAAATATGCCCCTCAAAAGTCCTCAAAATCACGAAAATTCATACATTTTGACAAATGCGATAATTGTGGCCTAACTATCGACTTTTACATGATATCGATCTGTTATGGAAATGTTAAGTAACGTATTGTGATCAGATGGCAATAAGAATCTTTGACATATCTCCATTTCTTACAGAGTTATGCTCCTTTAAACATGAGGCCGAAATTCGGTCTTTTTAAAATTGACCATGTTCAATGACGGATGATCAAACTTCTAGGATGAAATTAAAAAATCGACAACTACAACTCTCTGAAGAATTCATTTATCTATAAAATAAGCTATCATATGTAGCTTTACTCAAAAAATTGAAGGACGAGTAGGGTTTCATAGACGCATAGCCTAAAAACGACAAAAGTTCACTCAAAATTCAGTTTTTTCGAAATAGCAAAAAATCTATATATACGGCCGAAAAAATGTCACTAACTTTTTTTGTGGGGAATGTTGTTGCGCACATTTTGGTGAAAGTTTAAAGAAAATATATTGATTAGTATTCGAGCTATGAAGGTTTAAAGTTTTTACTTCAAAGGGAGATAACTCACGAAAGAAGTCGAAAATCCAAAAAGTGACTCGTTATTATCTAAGTTGAGTCACAGGCTATCATCCCTGAAAGTTTCATGCGAATCGGCCTAGTAGTTACTTCAGAAAGCTCTGGACAAAAAAAGTACAAAAAATAATAATAATAATAACTAGGATTGCCAAGGCAATACTTAGGTCTTCAAGACTTCTGCTTGACCTTGAACTCCATGCTGGACTTCCGGTTATTCGCCAGTTAGTATGCTTTAAAATGAGCTATCAAACATGTCTCTATCTTCACTAGTTATTTTTCAAAAATTATCCAAAGACAACATTTGACCCTCTGAAAATGGAACAATCGCTTATTAATGGTCCCCTACATGACCTTTCTCACGATTAAGACAAAATGATTAATGTTTTCATACTAAGTTGCAACATAGAAAATATTGTGCTTTAATTTCCACTTAAGTAGATGTAATCATCATTTAGATTGCATACATAATTAATGCTTTATCGTTTTCTGAATATTCAAGAAAATACTCTAAATTGCTTAAATTTTAACCCCCTGAGAACGTTTGCGATGTTCGGAGCTTAACTATCACCTTTTTGATGAAAGGGTTCAACTGAAAAGTTGTTGTTCTTGAAACTGTGTATCCGAAGGTGTAAATAGAATGAAATTATCTTAAATAGTTAAGCAGTTATGATCCTTTGAACTTTGCTGAAAATGGCGATTTTCGAAAAATGACAAAGTTCTATGACTTGTCACACGTAAGGTATGACAAATAAATGCTTGAACATTTTTGTCCTTAAGAAAATGATATCTCTCCTTTAACATAAGCTATTAAACATGTTGGTATCTTTAGTGGTTTAAGATCTAAAATTCTTCGAAAAATATGTCCCTCAAAAGTCCTCAAAATCACGAAATTTCATACATTTTGACAAATGCGATAATTGTGGCCTAACTATCAACTTTTACATGATATAGATCTGTTATAGAAATGTTAAGTAACGTATTTGAGTCAGATGACAATAAAAATCTTTGACATATCTTCATTTATAACAGAGTTATGCCCCTTTAAACATGAGGCCGAAATTCGGTCTTTTAAAAAATGACCATGTTCAATGACGGATTATCAAAATTCTAGGATGAAATTAAAAAATCGACAACTACAAATCTCTGAAGAATTCATTTATCTATAAAATAAGCTATCATATGTAGTTTTACTAAAAAAATTGAAGGACGAGTAGGTTTTCATAGACGCATAGCCTAAAAAGTACAAAAGTTCACTCAAAATTCAGTTTTTTCGAAATAGCAAAAAATCTATATATACGGCCGAAAAAATGTCACTAACTTTTTTTGTGGGGAATGTTGTTGCGCACATTTTGGTGAAAGTTTTAAGAAAATATATTGATTAGTATTCGAGCTATGAAGGTTTAAAGTTTTGACTTCAAAGGGAGATAACTCACGAAAGAAGTCGAAACTCCAAAAAGTGACTCGTTATTATCTAAGTTGAGTCACAGGCTATCATCCCTGAAAGTTTCATGCAAGTCGGCCCAGTAGTTACTTCAGAAAGCTCTGGACAAAAAAAGTACAAATAATAATAATAATAACTAGGATTGACGCGTCAATACTTAGGTCTTCAAGACTTCTGCTTGACCTTGAACTCCATGTTGGACTCTCGGTTATTCGCCAGTTTTTCCGCTTTAAAATGAGCTATCAAACATGTCTCTCTCTTCAGTAGTTATTTTACAAAAATTCCCCAAAGACAATGACCCTTTGAAAATGGAAAAATCGCTTATGAAGTGACCCCTACATGACATTTCTCACGATTAAGACAAAATGGTTAATATTTTCATACTATGTTGAAACATAGAAAATATTGTGCTTTAATTTCCACTTAAGTAGATGTAATCATCATTTAGATGTCATACATAATTAATGCGTTATCGTTTTCTGAATATTCAAGGAAATACTCTAAATTGCTTAAATTTTGACCCCTTGAGAACGTTTGCGATGTTCGGAGCTTAACTATCAACTTTTTGATGAAAGGGTTCAACTGAAAAGTTATTGTTCTTGAAATTGTTTATCCGAAGGTGTAAATATAATGACATTATCTTAATTAGTTAAGCAGTTATAATCCTTTGAACTTTGCTGAAAATGGCGATTTTTGAAAAATTACAAAGTTCTATGACTTGTCACACGTAAGGTATGACAAATAAATGCTTGAAAATTGTTGTCCTTAATAAAATGATATCTCTCCTTTAACATAAGCTATTAAACATGTTGGTATCTTTAGTGGTTTAAGATCTAAAATTCTTCGAAAAATATGCCCCTCAAAAGTCCTCAAAATCACGAAATTTCATACATTTTGACAAATGCGATAATTGTGGCCTAACTATCGACTTTTACATGATATAGATCTGTTATAGAAATGTTAAGTAACGTATTTGGGTCAGATGACAATAAATATCTTTGACATATCTTCATTTCCTACAGAGTTATGCCCCTTTAAACATGAGGACGAAATTCGGTCTTTTTAAAATTGACCATGTTCAATGATGGATTATCAAAATTCTAGGATGAAATTAAAAAATCGACAACTACAACCCTCTGCAGAATTCATTTATCTTTAAAATAAGCTATCATATGTATATGTACTCATAGAATTGAAGGACGAGAACGTTTTCTTAGACGCGTACCCTAAAAACCGCGAAAGTTCACAAAAAATTCAGTTTTTTCGAAATAGCAAAAAATCTATATATACGGCCGAAAAAATGTCACTAACTTTTTTTGTGGGGAATGTTGTTGCGCACATTTTGGTGAAAGTTTTAAGAAAATATATTGATTAGTATTCGAGTTATGAAGGTTTAAAGTTTTGACTTCAAAGGGAGATAACTCACGAAAGAAGTCGAAAATCCAAAAAGTGGCTCGTTAAAATCTAAGTTGGGTCACACGCTATCAGCCCTGAAAGTTTCATGCAAATCAGCCCAGTGGTTACTTCAGAAAGCTCTGGACAAAAAAAGTACAAAGAATAATAATAACTAGGATTGCCAAGGCAATACTTAGGTCTTCAAGACTTCTGCTTGACTTTGAACTCCATGTTGCACTCTCGGTTATTCGTCAGTTATTATGCTTTAAAATGAGGTATCAAACATGTCTCTATCTTCAGTAGTTATTTTACAAAAATTATCCAAAGACAATGACCCTCTGAAAATGGAACAATCGCTTATTAATGGACCCCTACATGACCTTTCTCACGATTAAGACAAAATGGTTAATATTTTCATACTAAGTTGCAACAGGGAAAATATTGTGTTTTAATTTCCACTTAAGTAGATGTAATCATCATGTAGATTGCATACATAATTAATGCGTTATCGGTTTCTGAATATTCAAGAAAAATTCTAAATTGCTTAAATTTTTACCCCTTGAGAACGTTTGCGATGTTCGGAGCTTAACTATCAATTTTTTTATGAAAGGGTTCAACTGAAAAGTTGTTGTTCTTGAATCTGTGCATCAGAAGGTATTAATATAATGAACTTATCTTAATTAGTTAAGCAGTTATGATCCTTTAAACTTTGCTGAAAATAGCGATTTTCGAAAAATGACAAAGTTCTATGACTTGTCACACGTAAGGTATGACAAATAACTGTTTGAAAATTATTGTCCTAATAAAATGATATCTCTCCTTTAACATAAGCTATTAAACATGTTGGTATATTTAGTGGTTTAAGATCTAAAATTCTTCGAAAAATATGCCTCTCAAAAGTCCTCAAAATCACGAAAATTCATACATTTTGACAAATGTGATAATTGTGGCCTAACTATCGACTTTTACATGATATCAATCTGTTATGAAAATGTTAAGTAACGTATTGTGATCAGATGGCAATAAGTATTTATGACATATCTCCATTTCTTACAGAGTTATGCTCCTTTAAACATGAGGCCGAAATTCGGTCTTTTTAAAATTGACCATGTTCAATGACGGATTATCAAAATTCTAGGATGAAATTAAAAAATCGACAACTACAACTCTCTGAAGAATTCATTTATCTATAAAATAAGCTATCATATGTAGCTTTACTCAAAAAATTGAAGGACGAGTAGGGTTTCATAGACGCATAGCCTAAAAACGACAAAAGTTCACTCAAAATTCAGTTTTTTCGAAATAGCAAAAAATCTATATATACGGCCGAAAAAATGTCACTAACTTTTTTTGTTGGGAATTTTGTTGCGCACATTTTGGTGAAAGTTTTAAGAAAATATATTGATTAGTATTCGAGCTATGAAGGTTTAAAGTTTTGACTTCAAAGGGAGATAACTCACGAAAGAAGTCGAAAATCCAAAAAGTGACTCGTTATTATCTAAGTTGAGTCACAGGCTATCATCCCTGAAAGTTTCATGCGAATCGGCCTAGTAGTTACTTCAGAAAGCTCTGGACAAAAAAAGTACAAAAAATAATAATAACTAGGATTGCCACAGGCAATACTTAGGTCTTCAAGACTTTTGCTTGACCTTGAACTCCATGTTGGACTCTCAGTGATTCGCCGATTATTCTGCTTTAAAATGAGCTATCAAACATGTCTCTATCTTCAGTAGTTATTTTATAAAAATTCCCACAGGACAATGACCCTCTGAAAATGGAAAAATCACGAAAAAATGGACCCCTACATGATCTTTCTCACTATTAAGACACAACGGTAAACATTTTCATACTAAGGTGTAACATAGGATATGTTATACTTTGATTTCCACGTAAGAAGATGATATCATCATTAAGATTGCATACATAATTAATACGCTATGTTCTTCTGAATATTCAGGAAAATACTCAAAAATGCTAATTTTTGTACCCCTAGACATCGTTTGCGATGTTCGAGGCTTAACTATCAACTTTTTGATGAAAGCGGTCAACATAAAAGTTTTTCTTCTTGAAATTGTGCATACGTAGGTGTCTATGAAATGTCAATAGCATGAGAAGTTAGGCAGTTATGAACCTATCAACTTTGTTGAAAATGGCGATTTTCGAAAAATGACAATCTTCTATGACTTGTCACACGTAAACTATGACAGACACATGCTTGAAAGTTATTGTCCTTAATAAAATGATGTCTCTCCTTCAAATTGAGCTATTAAAAATGTTTGTATCGTCAGTGGTTTGCGATCGAAAATTCTTCTAAAAATATGCCCCTACAAAGATATCAAAATCACGAAATTTCATACATTTTGACAAATGCGATAATTGTGGCCTAACTATCAACTTTTACATCATAAAGATCTGTTATACAAATGTTAAGTAACGTACTGTGATCAGATGGAAATAAGTATCTTTGACATATCTTCATTTCTAACAGAATTATGGCCCTTTCAGCATGAGGCCTAAATTCGGTCTTTTTAAAAATGACCATCTTCAATGAAGGATTATTAAAATTCAAGGATGAAATTAAAAAATCGACTTCTACAACCCTCTGAAGAATTCATTCATCTTCAAAATAAGCTATCACATTCAACTTTATTCAAAGAATTGAAGGAAGAGAAGGTTTTTTTAGACGCATACCCTAAAAACCGCGAAAGTTCACCAAAAATTCAGTTTTTTCGAAATAGCAAAAAATCTATTATTACGGCCGAAAATCGCTTTAGGCCTAATCGATGCGGAATGTTCTTGCCCACATTTTGGTGAAAGTTTTATGAAAATATATTCATTAGTTTTTGAGCTATTGCGGTTTGAAGTTTTAACTTCAAGGGGAGATAACTCAAGAAAGAAGTCGAAAATCCAAAATCTGTCTCGTCTATTTCCAGACATGGTCACATGCTATCATCTCTGTAAATTTCATGCGAATCGGTCCAGCAGTTAGTTCTGAAAGTTCTGGACAAAAAAAGTACAAATAATAATAATAAAAATCAGGATAATAACAATACGTCTTCATGACTTACGTCTTGAAGACCTAACTAGGATTGCCAAGGCAATACTTAGGTCTTCAAGACTTCTGCTTGACTTTGAACTCCATGTTGCACTCTCGGTTATTCGCTAGTTATTATGCTTTAAAATGAGGTATCAAACATGTCTCTATCTTCAGTAGTTATTTTTAAAAAATTATCCAAAGACAATGACCCTCTGAAAATGGAACAATCGCTTATTAATGGACCCCTACATGACCTTTCTCACGATTAAGACAAAATGGTGAATATTTTCATACTAAGTTGCAACAGAGAAAATATTGTGTTTTAATTTCCACTTAAGTAGATGTAATCATCATTGCGTTATCGTTTTCTGAATATTCAAGAAAATACTCTAAATTGCTTAAATGTTTACCCCTTGAGAACGTTTGCGATGTTCGGAGCTTAACTATCAACTTTTTGATGAAAGGGTTCAACTGAAAAGTTGTTGTTCTTGAATTTGTGCATCCGAAGGTATTAATATAATGAACTTATCTTAATTATTTAAGCAGTTAGGATCCTTTAAACTTTGCTGAAAATAGCGATTTTCGAAAAATGACAAAGTTCTATGACTTGTCACACGTAAGGTATGACAAATAAATGCTTGAAAATTATTGTCCTTAATAAAATGATATCTCTCCTTTAACATAAGCTATTAAATATGTTGGTAACTTTAGTGGTTTAAGATCTAAAATTCTTCGAAAAATATGCCCCTCAAAAGTCCTCAAAATCACGAAAATTCATACATTTTGACAAATGCGATAATTGTGGCCTAACTATCGACTTTTACATGATATCGATCTGTTATGGAAATGTTAAGTAACGTATTGTGATCAGATGGCAATAAGAATCTTTGACATATCTCCATTTCTTACAGAGTTATGCTCCTTTAAACATGAGGCCGAAATTCGGTCTTTTTAAAATTGACCATGTTCAATGACGGATGATCAAACTTCTAGGATGAAATTAAAAAATCGACAACTACAACTCTCTGAAGAATTCATTTATCTATAAAATAAGCTATCATATGTAGCTTTACTAAAAAAATTGAAGGACGAGTAGGGTTTCATAGACGCATAGCCTAAAAACGACAAAAGTTCACTCAAAATTCAGTTTTTTCGAAATAGCAAAAAATCTATATATACGGCCGAAAAAATGTCACTAACTTTTTTTGTGGGGAATGTTGTTGCGCACATTTTGGTGAAAGTTTTAAGAAAATATATTGATTAGTATTCGAGCTATGAAGGTTTAAAGTTTTGACTTCAAAGGGAGATAACTCACGAAAGAAGTCGAAAATCCAAAAAGTGACTCGTTATTATCTAAGTTGAGTCACAGGCTATCATCCCTGAAAGTTTCATGCGAATCGGCCGAGTAGTTACTTCAGAAAGCTCTGGACAAAAAAAGTACAAAAAATAATAATAATAATGAAGAACACGGATAATAACAATAGGTCTTCCAGACGTAGTCTTGAAGACCTAATAACTAGGATTGCCAAGGCAATACTTAGGTCTTCAAGACTTCTGCTTGACCTTGAACTCCATGTTGGACTCTCGATTATTCATCAGTTTCTCTGCTTTAAAACGAGCTATCAAACATGTCTCTATCTTCAGTAGTTATTTTACAAAAATTATCCAAAGACAATGACCCTCTGCAAATGGAACAATCGCTTATAAATAGACCCCAACATGACCTTTCTCACGATTAAGACAAAATGGCTAATATTTTCATACTAAGTTGCAACATACAAAATAGTGTGCTTTAATTTCCTCTTAAGTAGATGTAATCATCATTTAGATTGCATACATAATTAATGCGTTATCATTTTCTGAATATTCAAGAAAATACTCTAAATTGCTGAAATGTTGACCCCTAGAGAACGTTTGCGATGTTCGGAGCTTAACTATCAACTTTTTGATGAAAAGCTTCAGCAGAATAGTTGTTTTTCTTGAATTTGTGCATCCGAAGGTGTAAATACAATTTCATTATCTTAATTAGTGAAGCAGTTATGATACTTTGAACTTTGCTGAAAATGGCGATTTTCGAAAAATGACAATCTTCTATGACTTCTCACACGTAAACTATGACAGATACATGCTTTAAAATTATTGTCCTTAATAAAATGATATCTCTCCTTTAACATAAACTATTAAACATGTTGGTATCTTTAGTGGTTTAAGATCTAAAATTCTTCGAAAAATATGCCCCTCAAAAGTCCTCAAAATCACGAAATTTCATACATTTTGACAAATGCGATAATTGTGGCCGAACTATCGACTTTTACATGATATAGATATGTTAAAGAAATGTTAAGTAACGTATTTGAGTCAGATGGCAATACATATCTTTGACATATCTTCATTTCTAACAGAGTTATGCCCCTTTGAACATGAGGCCGAAATTCGGTCTTTTTAAAAATGACCATGTTCAATGACGGATTATCAGAATTCTAGGATGAAATTAAAAAATCGACAACTATAACCCTCTGAAGAATTCATTTATCTTTAAAATAAGCTATCATATGTATATGTACTCATAAAATTGAACGACGAGAAGGTTTTCTTAGACGCGTACCCTGAAAACCGCGAAAGTTCACCAAAATTTCAGTTTTTTCGAAATAGCGAAAAATCTATATATACGGCCGAAAAAATGTCATTAACTTTTTTTGTGGGGAATGTTGTTGTGCACATTTTGGTGAAAGTTTTAAGAAAATATATTGATTAGTATTCGAGTTATGAAGGTTTAAAGTTTTGACTTCAAAGGGAGATAACTCACGAAAAAAGTCGAAAATCCAAAAAGTGGCTCGTTAAAATCTAAGTTGGGTCACAGGCTATCAGCCCTGAAAGTTTCATGCAAATCAGCCCAGTGGTTACTTCAGAAAGCTCTAGACAAAAAAAGTACAAAGAATAATAATAACTAGGATTGCCAAGGCAATACTTAGGTCTTCAAGACTTCTGCTTGACCTTGAACTCCATGTTGGACTCTCGGTTATTCGCCAGTTATTCTGCTTTAAAATGAGCTATCAAACATGTCTCTATCTTCAGTAGTTATTTTACAAAAAATCCCCAAAGACAATGACCCTTTGAAAATGGAAAAATTAAATGACCGTCTTCAATGAAGGATTATTAAAATTGAAGGATGAAATTAAAAAATCGACTTCTACAACCCTCTGAAGAATTCATTTATCTTTAAAATAAGCTATCATATGTATATGTACTCATAAAATTGAAGGACGAGTAGGGTTTCATAGACGCATACCCTAAAAACTGCGAAAGTTAACACAAAATTCAGTTTTTTCGAAATAGCACAAAATCTATATATACGGCCGAAAAAATGACAATAACCTTTTTGATAGGGAATGTTGTTGTGCACATTTTGGTGAAAGTTTTAAGAAAATATATTGATTAGTATTCGAGCTATGAAGGTTTAAAGTTTTTACTTCAAAGGGAGATAACTCACGAAAGAAGTCGAAAATCCAAAAAGTGACTCGTTATTATCTAAGTTGAGTCACAGGCTATCATCCCTGAAACTTTCATGCGAATTGGCCCAGTGGTTACTTCAGAAAGCTCTGGACAAAAAAAGTACAAAGAATAATAATAATAATAATGAAGAACACGGATAATAACAATAGGTCCTCTGACTTTCGTCTTGAAGACCTAACTAGGATTGACGCGTCAATACTTAGGTCTTCAAGACTTCTGCTTGACCTTGAACTCCATGTTGGACTCTCGGTTATTCGCCAGTTTTTCCGCTTTAAAATGAGCTATCAAACATGTCTCTCTCTTCAGTAGTTATTTTACAAAAATTCCCCAAAGACAATGACCCTTTGAAAATGGAAAAATCGCTTATGAAGTGACCCCTACATGACATTTCTCACGATTAAGACAAAATGGTTAATATTTTCATACTATGTTGAAACATAGAAAATATTGTGCTTTAATTTCCACTTAAGTAGATGTAATCATCATTTAGATGTCATACATAATTAATGCGTTATCGTTTTCTGAATATTCAAGGAAATACTCTAAATTGCTTAAATTTTGACCCCTTGAGAACGTTTGCGATGTTCGGAGCTTAACTATCAACTTTTTGATGAAAGGGTTCAACTGAAAAGTTATTGTTCTTGAAATTGTTTATCCGAAGGTGTAAATATAATGACATTATCTTAATTAGTTAAGCAGTTATAATCCTTTGAACTTTGCTGAAAATGGCGATTTTTGAAAAATTACAAAGTTCTATGACTTGTCACACGTAAGGTATGACAAATAAATGCTTGAAAATTGTTGTCCTTAATAAAATGATATCTCTCCTTTAACATAAGCTATTAAACATGTTGGTACCTTAAGTGGTTTAAGATCTAAAATTCTTCGAAAAATATGCCCCTCAAAAGTCCTCAAAATCACGAAATTTCATACATTTTGACAAATGCGATAATTTTGGCCTAACTATCGACTTTTACATGATATAGATCTGTTATAGAAATGTTAAGTAACGTATTTGGGTCAGATGACAATAAATATCTTTGACATATCTTCATTTCCTACAGAGTTATGCCCCTTTAAACATGAGGACGAAATTCGGTCTTTTTAAAATTGACCATGTTCAATGATGGATTATCAAAATTCTAGGATGAAATTAAAAAATCGACAACTACAACCCTCTGCAGAATTCATTTATCTTTAAAATAAGCTATCATATGTATATGTACTCATAGAATTGAAGGACGAGAACGTTTTCTTAGACGCGTACCCTAAAAACCGCGAAAGTTCACAAAAAATTCAGTTTTTTCGAAATAGCAAAAAATCTATATATACGGCCGAAAAAATGTCACTAACTTTTTTTTAGGGGAATGTTGTTGCGCACATTTTGGTGAAAGTTTTAAGAAAATATATTGATTAGTATTCGAGCTATGAAGGTTTAAAGTTTTGACTTCAAAGGGAGATAACTCACGAAAGAAGTCGAAAATCCAAAAAGTGGCTCGTTAAAATCTAAGTTGGGTCACACGCTATCAGCCCTGAAAGTTTCATGCAAATCAGCCCAGTGGTTACTTCAGAAAGCTCTGGACAAAAAAAGTACAAAGAATAATAATAACTAGGATTGCCAAGGCAATACTTAGGTCTTCAAGACTTCTGCTTGACCTTGAACTCCATGTTGGACTCTCGATTATTCATCAGTTTCTCTGCTTTAAAACGAGCTATCAAACATGTCTCTATCTTCAGTAGTTATTTTACAAAAATTATCCAAAGACAATGACCCTCTGAAAATGGAACAATTGCTTATAAATAGACCCCTACATGACCTTTCTCACGATTAAGACAAAATGGCTAATATTTTCATACTAAGTTGCAACATACAAAATATTGTGCTTTAATTTCCTCTTAAGTAGATGTAATCATCATTTAGATTGCATACATAATTAATGCGTTATCGTTTTCTGAATATTCAAGAAAATACTCTAAATTGCTGAAATGTTGACCCCAGAGAACGTTTGCGATGTTCGGAGCTTAACTATCAACTTTTTGATGAAAAGCTTCAACAGAATAGTTGTTTTTCTTGAATTTGTGCATCCGAAGGTGTAAATACAATTTCATTATCTTAATTAGTGAAGCAGTTATGATACTTTGAACTTTGCTGAAAATGGCGATTTTCGAAAAATGACAATCTTCTATGACTTCTCACACGTAAACTATGACAGATACATGCTTTAAAATTATTGTCCTTAATAAAATGATAGCTCTCCTTTATAATAAGCTATTAAACATGTTGGTATCTTTAGTGGCTGAAGAGCGAAAATTCTTCGAAAAATATGCCCCTCAAAAGTCCTCAAAATCACGATATTTCATACATTTTGACAAATGCGATAATTGTGGCCCAACTATCGGCTTTTACATGATATATATCTGTTATAGAAATGTTAGGTAACGTATTTGGGTTAGATGGCATTAAGTAACTTCGACATATCTCCATTTCTTACAGAGTTACTCCCCTTTAAACATGAGGCCGAAATTCGGTCTTTTTAAAAATGACCATGTTCAATGACGGATTATCAAAATTCTAGGATGAAATTAAAAAATCGACAACTACAACCCTCTGGAGAATTCAGTTATCTTTAAAATAAGCTATCATATGTAGCTTTACTTATAAAATTGAAGGACGAGTAGGTTTTCATAGACGCATACCCTAAAAACTGCAAAAGTTCACACAAAATTCAGTTTTTTCGAAATAGCAAAAAATCTATATACACGGCCGAAAAAAAGTCATTAACCTTTTTCATAGGGAATGTTGTTGCGCACATTTTGGTGAAAGTTTTGAGAAAATATATTGATTAGTATTCGAGCTATGAAGGTTTAAAGTTTTGACTTTAAGGGGAGATAACTCACGAAAGAAGTCGAAAATCCAAAAAGTGGCTCGTTATTATCTAAGTTAGGTCACAGGCTATCATCCCTGAAAAGTTCATGCTAATCGGCCAAGTGGTTACTTCAGAAAGCTCTGGACAAAAAAAGTGCAAAAAATAATAATAATAATAGAGAAGAACACGGATAATAACAATAGGTCTTCTGACTTTCGTCTTGAAGACCTAATAATAATGAAGAACACGGATAATAACAATACGTCTTCCAGACATAGTCTTGAAGACCTAATAACTAGGATTGACGCGTCAATACTTAGGTCTTCAAGACTTCTGCTTGACCTAGAACTCCATGTTGGACTTAGGGTTATTCGTCTGTTTCTCCGCTTTAAAATGAGCTATCAAACATGTCTCTATCTTCAGTAGTTTTTTTACAAAAATTCTCCAAAGAAGGTACCCCTCTGAAAACGGAAAAATCACATATTAATGGACCCCTACATTACATTTCTCACGATTAAGACAACATGGTTAATATTTCCATACTAAGGTGTAACATAGAAAATGTTGTGCTTTAATTTCCACTTAAGAAGATGCAATCATCATTTAGATTGCATACATAATTAATGCGTTATGCTGTTCTGAATATTCAAGAAAATACTCAAAAATGCTTAAACTTGGACCCCTAGACATCGTTTGCGATGTTCGAGGCTTAACTATATACTTTTTGATGAAAGCGGTCAACATAAAAGTTGTTCTTCTTGAAATTGTGCATAAGTAGGTGTATGCAAAATTTCAATAGCATAAGAAGTTAAGCAGTTATGAACCTTTCAACTTTGTTGAAAATGACGATTTTCGAAAAATGACAATCTTCTATGACTTGTCACACGTAAATTATGACAGACACATGCTTGAAAGTTATTGTACTGAATAAAATTATATCTCTCCTTCAAAATGAGCTATTAAACATGTTTGTATCTTCACTGGTTTGCGATCGAAAATTCTTCTAAAAATATGCCCCTCAAAAGTTCTCAAAATCACGAAATTTCATATCTTTGGGCACAGGATGAATTTGTGATTAAACTATCAACTTTTACATGATAAAGATCTGTAACAGAAATGTTAGGTAATGTATCTACATCCGATTACAATAAGTAACTTTGACGTATCTTCATTAATAACAGAGTAACGTCCCTTTGAACATAATGCCAAAATTCGAACTTATAAAAAAGGACCATGTTAAAGTGCAGATAACCGAAATTCCAGGACGAAATTCAAAATTCGGCCACAAGAGACCCCTTAACAATTCATTTATCTTCATAATAAGCTATCATGCATAGCTGTAACCATAAAACTGAGGGAGGAGTACATTTTCAAAGACGCATACCCTGAAAACCGCGAAAATTCACCAAATTTTAAGTTTTTTCGAAATAGCAAAAAATCTATTATTACGGCCGAAAACCACTATATGCCTATTCGATGGAGGATGTTGTAGCGCACACTTTGGTGAAAGTTTTGTGAAATTATCACAAATAGTTTTCGAGCTATTAAGGTTTGAAGTTTTAACTTCAAGGGGAGATAACTCAAGAAAGAAGTCGAAAGTCCAAAATTGGACTGAAGTCTGCACAAATTTAGGTCACAGGCTATCATCCCTGAAATTTTCAAAAAGATCGGTCCAACCGTCTTGTCAGCATTTTCCGTACAAAAAAAGGTACAAATAATAATAATAACTAGGATTGACGCGTCAATACTTAGGTCTTCAAGACTTCTGCTTGACCTTGAACTCCATGTTGGACTCTCGGTTATTCACCAGTTTCTCTGCTTTAAAATGAGCTATCGAACATGTCTCTATCTTCAGTAGTTATTTTACAAAAATTCCCCAAAGACAATGACCCTTTGAAAATGGAAAAATCGCTTATTAAGTGACCCCTCCATGACCTTTCTCACGATTAAGACAAAATGGTTAATATTTTCATACTAAGTTGCAACATAGAAAATATTGTGCTTTAATTTCCACTTAAGTAGATGTAATCATCATTTAGATTGCATACATAATTAATGCGTTATCGTTTTCTGAATATTCAATAAAATACTCTAAATTGCTTAAATTTTGACCACTGGAGAATGTTTGCGATGTTCGGACCTTGACTATCAACTTTATGATGAAAGGGTTCAACATAAAAGTTGTTGTTCTTGAATATGTGTATCCGACGGTGTAACTATAATGAAATTATCTTAATTAGTTAAGCAGTTATGATCCTTTGAACTTTGCTGAAAATGGCGATTTTCGAAAAATGACAAAGTTCTATGACTTGTCACACGTAAGGTATGACAAATAAATGCTTGAAAATTTTTTTCCTTAATAAAACGATATCTCTCCTTTAACATAAGCTATTAAACATGTTGGTATCTTTAGTGGTTTAAGATCTAAAATTCTTCGAAAAATATGCCCCTCAAAAGTCCTCAAAATCACGAAAATTCATACATTTTAACAAATGCGATAATTGTGGCCGAACTATAGACTTTTACATGATATAGATAAGTTATAGAAATGTTAAGTAACGTATTTGGGTCAGACGACAATAAATATCTTTGACATATCTTCATTTCCTACAGAGTTATGCCCCTTTAAACATGAGGACGAAATTCGGTCTTTTTAAAATTGACCATGTTCAATGATGTATTATCAAAATTCTAGGATGAAATTAAAAAATCGACAACTACAACCCTCTGCAGAATTCATTTATCTTTAAAATAAGCTATCATATGTATATGTACTCATAAAATTGAAGGACGAGAACGTTTTCTTAGACGCGTACCCTAAAAACCGCGAAAGTTCACCAACAAATCAGTTTTTTCGAAATAGCAAAAAATCTATATATACGGCCGAAAAAATGTCACTAAATTTTTTTGTGGAGAATGTTGTTGCGCACATTTTGGTGAAAGTTTTAAGAAAATATATTGATTAGTATTCGAGTTATGAAGGTTTAAAGTTTTGACTTCAAAGGGAGATAACTCACGAAAGAAGTCGAAAATCCAAAAAGTGGCTCGTGAAAATCTAAGTTGGGTCACAGGCTATCAGCCCTGAAAGTTTCATGCAAATCAGCCCAGTGGTTACTTCAGAAAGCTCTGGACAAAAAAAGTACAAAGAATAATAATAACTAGGATTGACGCGTCAATACTTAGGTCTTCAAGACTTCTGCTTGACCTTGAACTCCATGTTGGACTCAGGGTTATTCGTCTGTTTCTCCTCTTTAAAATGAGCTACCAAACATGTCTCTATCTTCAGTAGTTTTTTTACAAAAAATCTCCAAAGAAGGTACCCCTCTGAAAACGGAAAAATCACATATTAATGGACCCCTACATTACATTTCTCACGATTAAGACAAAATGGTTAATATTTCCATATTAAGGTGTAACATAGAAAATGTTGTGCTTTAATTTCCACTTAAGAAGACGTAATCATCATTCAGATTGCATACATAATAAATGCGTTATGCTGTTCTGAATATTCAAGAAAATATTCAAAAATGCTTAAATTTGGACCCCTAGACATCGCTCGCCATGTTTGTGGCCTAACTATCAACTTTTTGATGAAAGCGGTCAACATAAAAGTTGTTCTTCTTGAAATTGTGCATACGTAGATGTGTGTAAAATTTCAATAGCATTAACAGTTAAGCAGTTATGAACCTTTCAACTTTGTTGAAAATGGCGATTTTCGAAAAACGACAAACTTCTATGACTTGTCACACAAAAATTAAGACAGATACGAGCTGGAAAAATATTGCCCTTAATAAATGACGTTTCTACATCACCATGATCTATTTAAAGTCTTCCTATCTTCAGTTGTTCATTATCAATAATTCCCCAAAGGATACACACCTCAAAAAGTATCAAAATCAAAATATTTCACTGTTTTGGGAATATGCTCAAATTATGCCCAAACTAATAACTTTTATATGATAATGATGTGTTATGGAATTGTTATACAGGTTATTATAAAGAGATTGAAATAAGTAACTTTGACATAAATTAATTTGTTACAGAGTTATGCCCCTTTGAACATGCAGCCGAAAAATGAACATTTAAAAAAACACCATATTCAAGGGCAGATAATTAAAGTTCTAGGTGGAAATTCGAAA
The DNA here is from genome assembly GCA_936450465.1 of Gibbula magus. Taxonomy (NCBI): domain Eukaryota; kingdom Metazoa; phylum Mollusca; class Gastropoda; order Trochida; family Trochidae; genus Gibbula; species Gibbula magus. Next base: position 25,175,756 of record OW388291.1, on the reverse strand, counting down.
ATCGGGCTTCTACAGGCCCTCTGAAATTTATTTGGCTTTCAAATGAGCTCTCGCATATAGCTGTATGTGTTGCCGTTAATTAGAAGAAGATTTTCAAAGACGCGTACCCTGAAACTCGCGAAAGTTCACGAAATTTTCAGTTTTTTCAAAATAGCAAAAAATCTATTGCTACGGCCGAGAACCGCTATAGGCCCAATCGATGAGGAATGCTGTTGGTCACATTTTGGTGAAAGTTTTGTGAAATTATCTTGATTAGTTCTTGAGCTATTAAGGTTTGAAGTTTCAACTTCAAGGGGAAATAACTCAGGAAAGAAGTCGAAATTCAAAAATCGGGCTCCGTTATGAGCTAAGTTGGGTCACAGACTATCATCACTGAAAATTTCATGCAAATCGATTCAGCCGTTACTTCAGAACTCGTCAGACAAAATCAGTGCAAATAATAATAATAATAATCTCGACGATAACAATAGGTCTTCAGACATTCGTCTTGAAGACCTAATAATAATGAAGAACACGGATAATAACAATAGGTCTTCCAGACGTAGTCTTGAAGACCTAATAATAATAATAAGAAAAACCAGGATAATAACAATAGGTCTTCTGACTTTCGTCTTGAAGACCTAATGAAGAACACGGATAATAACAATAGGTCTTCTGACTTTCGTCTTGAAGACCTAATGAACACTTGTTTCTGTAGGAGTCTAACTGTGTTGTCTAACTTCTATGCAGGGAATAATGGCCCACAACATATACAGTGCCAATTGCCAAGGAATCTCGATAGATTTGTATTTACTTATGTTTTCAAACAATATTAGAAAAGGTTGAATTAAGGTCAACCTTTAACACGTATTGTCGGCCAATAAAGTTGATGGTTAAATCTATTTTAATCTAAATGAAAACTACTTGTTTTGAAAAAAAAGGCGCTATAGCAAACCGTTCATACTGAAATAATGTGCTCTCTGAAAAAGTAAATATCAATAAGTTTACGAATGGCTAAAAAATACGAATGCACAAGGTTCGGTTAAGCCATACGAGTCCACTTCAAGTGTGCTGTTATATTCAGGTATTCATATTAAAATGGAATCTCGAAGGTAGTTCAATCTAAGTGATCTGACCGATGTAGCGATACCTAAAACGCTAAGAGTAGAGATTAAATATGGTACAATAATGGAATGGTCAACCATACTGCTTGCCGAAGTCTCAAAACCCCATGTTTACATATGTTCTTGGTCACATTCAAGAAACATATTCAGTATGTATCAAGTATTTGAAAATAAATGCATTGAGGTAAATATATCAGAAGTGCATGAATGCATGTTCCGATTTATCAGGGGTGAGCATCATTTTCTCAGGGGAAAAGAGTTTTCACTCACTTTATCACTTATGAATGAAAACACACTGATCTTTGCAAATTATATATTTGTTTATTTTTAAGTCTATTAAAATGTCAAGTATTATTACATGGAAAGCCTAAAACAGTTTGACTATACTTTGAAATAGAACCTGAGTGCTGACTTGAATAAGAGAAACATTATGCATTGAATCATTCAAGTGGATGTAGGCCATCGTCCCTTAATACATGTGACGTGTATTCTGATTATGATGTTTAGTAGCACATTATGTATTAATACTAGATGAGCGTTTGCGGGACACCGCAAAAGCAGAGCAGCTCCGAAACTTTGGGTCTCGCCTTTCCCTGTTCCGCCTTCTCCTCAGCATAAATAAAATGGGAATTGTTTTTGACAAAAATTGTTTATTATTCAAGTTATTCTAACAAGTTGAATCATCACCGGGGTCACTTTTCACAAACTTGCTCTTAAAACCTATTTCTGATTTCAAAATTGGATCAAACGATTAACATGGCCTTAACCATGGCCAATATCTCATGACCTTCACCTTTGACTTTCAAGGTCGCACCATCAATGATTACTTTTCATTGTGTATATGCAATGGCTCAAAGTGTTCATTGTTAACATAAGGCATATTCACAATAGCATGCTTAAGTTGTGACCTTGCTGTGACCTTGACCTTTGACAGATTTTAGCGAAAACGTTTTCAGATCTTGGTCTTTCTCCATAGTTGATATATACCAAATAAGAGCCTGACAGCACAAAAATGTTTTAAGTTATCATGTCTACAAGGATTATTGTAGTGATTTAAGAACTCATGACCTTGACCTTTGACCTTGAATGTGAACATGTAAAAATCATTCATCAGATTTATAAGAAAGAAGCTATGTATATGAGATGTTAATACCTTCTTGGAAAAAAGTTATTTACAGATTTCAGAACTGGTCGCCATGACCATATCTCATGACCTTGACCTTTGACCTTCAAGGTCACACAGTCAATGATCAATTTTTAATTGTGTATAACAATCATGTAACGATTCAAAGTGTTAATAGTTAAAATAAGGCATGTTCGCAACTGCATGCTTAAGTTGTGACCTCGCTGTGACCTTGACCTAGGACAGATTTTAGCGAAAACCTATTCAAATCTCAGTCTTTCTCCATAGTTGATATATACCAAATAAGGGCCTGATAGCACAGAAGTTGTTGAAGTTATCGTGTTTACAAGGATTTTTGTAGTGATTTCAGAAGTCATGACCTTGACCTTTGACCTTGAATGTGAGCATGTCAAAATAATTCCCCAGGTGTACAAGAAAGAAGCTATATATATGAGGTTTTGATACCTTAATGGAAAAAAGTTACATAGTGATTTCAGAACTGGTGACCATGACCCTATCTCGTGACCTTGACCTTTAAAACTCAAGGTCACACAATCAGTGATCACTTTTTATTGTGTATCACAATCATGTAATGATTCAAAGTGTTAATAGTTGAAAAAAGACATTTTTACAAAAGCATGCTTAAGTTGTGACCTCACTATGACCTTGACCTTTGACGGATGTTAGCGAAAACCTTTTCAAATCTTGGCCTTTCTCCATAGTTGATATACACCAAAGAAGAGCCTGATAGCACAAATATTTTTCAAGTTATCGTGTTTACAAGGACCGTTTGAGCAATTTCAGAACTTGTGACCTTGACCTTTGACCTTGAATATGAACATGTCAAAATAATTCCCCAGGGGCATAAGTACGAAGCTATGTATATGAGGTGTTGATACCTCCTTGGAAAGAAGTTATTTAGTGATTTCAGAACTGGTGACCATGACCCTATCTCGTGACCTTGACTTTTAAAACTCAAGGTCACACAATCAGTGATCACTTTTTATTGTGTATCACAATCATGTAATGATTCAAAGTGTTAATAGTTGAAATAAGACATTTTTGCAAAAGCATGTTTAAGTTGTGATCTCACTATGACCTTGACCTTTGACGGATGTTAGCGAAAACCTTTTCAAATCTTGGCCTTTCTCCATAGTTGATATACACCAAAGAAGAGCCTAGTTAGAGAGAAGTTATCGTGTTTACAAGGATTTTTTTAGCGATTTCAGAACTCGTGACCTTGACCTTTGACCTTGAATGTGAACATATCAAAAAAATTCCCCAGGGGTATAAGTAAGAAGTTATGTATATGAGTTCTCAAAACCTAATAGGAAAAAAGTTATAGCGAATACAAAACGCGGCGGCGGCGGCGGCGGCGGCGGCGGCGGCGGCGGCGGCGATGGAAACTGCACAAAAACTGATAGCAGCTCCGACTTAGTCGGAGCTGCTAATAATAAATTGCCGATCAAGGTGGGGAGAAAGTGGCCAAAATTATTTATCAATAGCAACGAGTGCTTAACAAATTTTATCCTCTTCATGTCATTGCTTTATTTTTGTCCTGCTAATGACATGTGGTTGATCTTCAACCAAGAAAGCTTTAAAGGGGCAGTAGCACGTTTTTTTTCTTCAAATTTCCTATTTATAATGATAGTGTGTGCCCTTTAAATATTCTTGAGAGGATAAAACTTCTTATTACACAAACCAATTATCCGTAGTAGTAATAACGATGATGTGTATAAAGCAAACTTGCATGGCGGCCATTTTATTGTGAACACATTTTATTATTTCGAATGACAAAAACGATTCCCATGGCTTTACTGGGCCATGAAAACTAATTTTTAGCTTGATTTCCGAAGAGAGAAGAGTGTTTTACGATTGGTGAATTTATTTTTCAAATACATTTAATTGACTTATTTGAGCGAAAAAACGTGCTACTGCCCCTTTAAACTGCAGCAGACAATAAGGAACCTCGTTGAAGCCTGGTAATAACATTATGTGTTTTTCTTGAGGAAATAACAGTTACTTCCCCATACTCATTCTTGGCAAATCATCACTGAATGTGATAACAATCAGGTGTGGAAAGCCAATTTACACCAGAAAAAAAGTTATTAAGTACTAAAATTTGCTTGATGAGTCATACGAAATCTGCTCTTTACGTAAGGGGATCCACTTTAGGGAATTTTATTGGGTAGCAATTGCCATTTTTGTTTTTAACGGAGATAATGACTTACAACTGTTCTGACATTGTGTTGTGGTAGTGACTTCAAATACATTATATACTAATGTTGGACCTCGATTTTTGTCGAGGCGAAATGGTCGTGTGGTAAACTGCTGGTACAGTCAATGCTGGCGTGGATCCGAATCCCGCCAGAAAAAAGTACAAGAATTTGTGATATATTGAAGGTAGTGTCATCACAAATATAACGATGTTATACAATATAGTGTTACATTAGAAAGTAAAAATCTCATTACAGCCTTATACATAGAAAATGGTTATCTGTATTGGTAGAAAATGTTGCGACGTATAAAGCGACAGTTTTGTGGAACTCTTTAGTTTGAGAGGTACATGTGTAGGTATCGTGTGATTTTGAGAGTTCAGTCAGCAAGATGGTTGACAAATCAACCATTGTACATATTTTAAACATTACTATGAGTGTTTAGGTATCGCTACATCAGTCAGACCACTACCTTCGAGTTGCCTTTTCAATGTGAACACCTTTAATTTGTCACTCATTGGAAAATGGACCCTCATAGCTAAACCGAACCATGTACATTCTTTTGAGAACTATTTCAATTGATTGAAAACGCTTTATTTCAGTATGAACGGCGTGCTAAAGTGCCTTTAAACGCAGAATTAATAAGTAATCATTTTAACTATGTTCTGTCAGATAATATGTTTGCAGGGAGGTCACCGTTGTATTGTTTATGGCGACTTGAACTAACGGCGCATGGATGTTACTGCATTGTGATAAGGTATCATTGCACCAATGTATACAATTTATGTCATGTATAACACTTCTCAATGTCATTAAAATCAGATCGAACGTTTTGTACCTCGCTACGTTCGCTAGGGGTCATGTCTTGTGACCTTTTATTCCAGTCAACCATCGCCGACGGTGGTAAGTTTTCTAACCGATTCGCAATAATAGCAGGGCTGTGATTGGTTGAATATAAGGAAGGTGAAAATTCACAGACAAGGTCACAATACACAACTCCTACCAAGCAGTAGTCAGGTCAAATACGCAGCGAGATATGATTGTTCTATTCGATTTAATATTAATTAACTTATACAGTAACTGCAGATAATGCATCCTGGAAACCTCAAATTGTATGTTATACTTTTCGCATTCAAAGAGCGACTTTTGCTCATATAAATTCTACAAAGCATACTCTCTAGTCCCTGTTCACACAGTCCGCTCGTTTAAAAGAGTGATTAAACATAGGGTTAGTAAATGTTTTGTCATGTACTGACAGTGACAAACATTCGCGCATTTTCAATCATTTGAATACATTAATACTACATCATCAAACATAAATTTAACGTAATAACATGATAGACATTGAACAACATAATGTGTATCCACAATATACACGGAAAAGGTGAAATAATGCATTAATGTACTGAAAATGAAGTCTTGGTGTCACAACGAACGGAAGCCGTTATTGCCAACGTGAACTCTAGTGGAGGGGCGTGTATAAAAGGAAAGCGCTGATTGGATCTATAGAAAAGCCATAGACTTTTCTGTAATTGGTAGTTATATTAAGAGCGTATCGAGCCTTTTCACGGGAAAGAATCCAGGGGATATTTTTCAAAGTGAAGCGAGCGAAACAATATACCCTGGTTTCCAGGATGCAGAGTATATTGCATTCCGTGATATTTCCGTGTAATTCTGGACCCCTTGAACCGAAGCCAAAAGTGAATTTTTTTATACATTTTTGCTCCTTTTGAAACATAATATTTGCTGTATATATATGCTTTTTCGTTGAAACAAGATCACCATTTTGCAACCCGTGTACTAAGTAAGACTTGTTAGCTTTTCGCAGCGAAGAACTTACCAACAATCAAGATTTCGACTTTTCAGTTTCTCACCTATGAGCACAGATTCCCAAATACCATCGTCCACTCGCGGACTCAATTGTTATTGCATTTCTGAATGATCAGCAGGTCAATTCTCAATAATACCAATGTCACCAAAAAGCATGATTATATTGCCTTACCTTATGCATAAAACATTTTTTCAAAAGAATACTATACCAATCTTTACCACAACATAATCTCCTGTGTGATGATATAAAAAAACACTGCAACATTGATTAACATCCTTGACCATCTTCAATCAAACTAAGGTATTTCACAACAGTTTCTTTGATAGACAGAATCGAAATTCATAAATCTCTCATTCAAAATACATGCCTATCATACTTCAATGGACCTAGTCTGACACACAGTGAGACCATAACATTAGTTTTAACTTCACAGCACCTTAAGGAGAGATGGGACCCAGAAATCGAACTCGCTTACGGTAACATTTTGCGACAACAAATTATTGTAGTGAATAAGTCTTAAAATATATGGATTACGTTGTTTGGGGCATACTCTTATCCATACACTAACGGAAAGTGCTTACATTTTCCGTAACGCCTTTTTAACGGTCATTTTACGACATGCCGCATAACGTTATCGTCACCTATATTCGCGGCAAATATGTTACTGTTTGTGTTATTCGAATTACATACGTATCTTTAGTTACTAACGAATTTAAACCGCCTGGTATAATCAACTGATAGTTATTCTTCCATCATGCACTCCTAGATTGATAGTATGTTCAATAATGATTACACGGTAGGCCGTCAAAGTTACACTTGAAACCATCAAAATTGCCGTGACGTTAGGTTTTTACGTTTATGGAGGTAAATTAAAAATTGACGTTAAAGTGATGAAAAACCTCCGGTGACCCCCTATTTTTGTTTCTGAATACGTTTGTTTATTCAAATGTGCACATTATATTGCATTTTTAGCAATATCTAAAATATGTGTGTCAGTGAGAAATCCTGTCAATACGCGAAAAACGATGTGAAAAATGCCGTTTTTAATTAAAAAGTGCTTAATTTAATTTTTGTTCTCTTTCCAGTGTCATTAATTTTCAAAATATAGACTTGCTATGCATCCCCGTATGTAACTGAAATCTATTTTGAAAGGATTCGAGCTTATTCGTTGAAAGCGACGCTTCATCTAAATACATCAAATCAGTAAAAAATGGCGTAATTTGCCGACGGGAGTATTATTATTAATGCCGATAACTCTTTAAATCGTTCGGTGACCCCAAAATTTTCTTACATTTTTGGATAAAAGTCACAATAAACCGGCTATTTTGACAAAATAAACGAATTCTAAAATATTTTGTTTCATCGTCCCATCTCTCCTTAAGTCGATAGGTTTGTGAGGTGAGTTGGGGTTTAACGCCGCTTTCAAGAGTATTGCACTTATATCACGGCTGCTGGTATTATGGCAGGGAGAAAGCCCACAACACCATGTGACTATGCATTGTGGTGAAACCTGTGAGCAATGGCTGGAACTAGCGAACCATGGGTGGTACTACGCTGAAATTCAGTGTAGCATTGCACCCAAACCTTACTGCGTGTAGAACAGTTCTCTACTGCAGACAAAGTTGCCCCTGGCGGGATTCGAACCACGGACCTCTTGATCCGAAGCCAAACGCGCTAACCACCTTAAATATGATATACCCTTAGAAAGCACGTTTATTCAAATGTTTTGGAAAGGACTAAGTGTTAGTATGCTGTCTACCAAAAGTGTACAGGAAAATAATATGTGCTCATTTTGAACCCAGGCTGCTGAAACCGATCAAAATCACTGAGAGATGATGATTTCTTTCATAAATCATTCTATTAATGCAATGCGTATTCATTTCTCATAATGTTGGAAAATAGTTAAATGATTTTATGGACATGTTTTAATTTTAAAGAAGGAATTTTTTAAAATATATTCCAACAAAAAAAGAGTTCAAGGGAGCATTTCTGACTGTATGACAGGTGTTCCGTGCACAGGACTCACGTGTTAAAATACTAAGCGTTTATTGCACGGTTTATCACATTCTAATCTCTTTGAGTGACAGTTATAAAACATAACAATAAAACTATACACGATATGACAACTTGCTGCAGTATAATATATATGTAAAGAATTGCAACATACTTGCTAATTAATATTCGACAAATAAAATGACAATTTACATATTCAACATAAAAAATATGACTTGTTCCTTTCGTCATGAAACGTTGACCTTTAATGCTTTGCTACCGAGAAACGGATGTTACATGGGAGATTTGGTGGCAATGCTTTAGAAATGACACTGTACATTTCCTATTTATAAATGAAGTTGGTTCCATTTTAATAATGGATTGGCAATTTACATATTCAACATAAAAAATATGACTTGTTCCTTTCGTCATAAAACGTTGACCTTTATTGCTTTACTACCGAGAAACGGATGTTACATGGGAGATTTGGTGACAATGCTTTAGAAATGACACTGTACATTTCCTATTTACAAATGAAGTTGGTTCCATTTTAATAATGGATTGACCTTTGAGATCCTTCCACTGTTAAGAGTTTTCATAATACGAGGTTTAGGCGTTTGTGGTTTAAGAAAGGACAGTTTACCCTTCCTATTTACATCTTTTTAACAAATGAGTTGACCTTTGACATGTTTGCATAAAACTCGCTCAAAACTGGCAATGTGTTTATACGGTTTCTGTCAGACTGGCATATTTATTAATTTGATTTTCTTGAAATGTACGTTCTGTATTATTTCAGTTGATTGGTGTTTACCGGATATAAAACAAATAAAGCACAGGTGGATGGAAGTATTTCACAAAGGTCATAATCATGAATAGATATCCAAATAGAATACCTATATTATGTTAAAGGGGCCGAGGCACGTTTTTTTTTTTTTTTTAAATATTTTTTTAATTTTCCGTTTATAATGATAGTTTATGTCATTTATATTTACTTTAAAGGGTTACACACTTTATTACACAAACAAATTATCCGTAGTGGTAATAACAGTGTTGCGTATAAAGCAAAAATTGCATGGCGGCCATTTTATTGTGAACACATTTTATTATTTCGAATGACAAAAAAGGATTCGCATGGCTTTACGGAATCATGCACACTAATGTTTCAACTTGATTTTCCGAAGCGAAAAAGATGTTTTACTATTAGTGACATTATTTTTCAAATACAGTCCATCAACTTATTTGAGCCAAACATCGTGCTACTGCCCTTTTAAAGATGTTTAACACGTTGTACTTATATATCAGAGTGTTTCAAAAATAATTACTGCTTGGACACAGCAAATAGTTTCGGAACTAGTTAACATCATTTATTTTAAAGACCAAGGGTTAACATTCCTTTACTGAACGATCACGAATTACTTTAACAACCAAGGGTTAAAATCCCTTACTGAACGATCACAAATTACTTTAACAAACAAGGGCTAAGATTCCTTTACTGAACGATCACGAATTACTTTAACAAACAAGGGCTAAGATTCCTTTACTGAACGATCACGAATTACTTTAACAAACAAGGGCTAAGATTCCTTTACTGAACGATCACGAATTACTTTAACAACCAATGGTTAACATTCCTGTACTGAACGATCACAAATGGCCTGGTCGTGAAACTTATTGTGCCATAGATCTGAACGTTCATGTCTTTGATAAGCAGTTGAAGGCATCCCAGCTTCAAAGCAAGACATGAGGTGAATAGGTCAAGTGATCCCTTAAATAATTCCATGTTTCGAAAAAAGCTCATTCCATTTACCTTCTTAAATACATAAGAAACGTTGTTAAACTTGTTGTCCAGCTGCTATCACCTGTTTCCTAACATGAAAAGTGAAATTAAAATCACTGAGCATCTCACCACTCTGTATGAAAAAATCTAAAGACCACATGTAGAAACATGTAGAAACTCTGTGAGCACAGATTCTTTATTTAACTAGAATTAACCCTTCAACTATTTTACAATACGTTTACACAGAGGTTATGGGATTTTTTTAAAAGGTCAATATCCTTCATTTGGAATAAACATTGTATTTTGTGAACCTTCTCGAGCTGAATATATACACAGTGTTTATTCGTAATGCATGATATATACCATCCCAAAGCATACGGGTAAGGTAACTTCTATATCATATATTGTCATTCTTTATTCATTTTGCGCAAAATGCTTTTACAAGATTTATTTCAAAGTTAAAGTTTTTTTCAGTTGCGCGCATTGATATATGCAAATGAACAGAGTTATAACTCTCACTGTTAATGGATAAAACATAATTCCTCCTAAATGTTGCTTTCAGTTAACGTAAGTGTTATTTTGTTATGACCTTGAAGTCGAAAATTGCTATCACTTCGGAATGCTTGACCTTAAGCATTCAAACGTTCATCTATCCACATGAAATATCACACGCAATATTAACAACTTCTCAACGTCATGAATCCAATGGACTTGTTCGAATGGGAATGAATCAACAGGTTCATTTCCATTACACGAGATGGCACATCGGAACATCGGAACTAATGACGTTCCTGAAGATCCACATTCTGGGTGTCCCAGAGTACGTATGCCAATACAGGACCAATGGATTCGTGGTCAATCATCTCCTACACGGGTCAAGATGTTGGCCTCATCCAAGACCATCCAGTACTACGCTGTATCCATCCCAACACTGTCAGAAATCGACGACGCCAGTGTCGGATTGGACCAGAACGTCCTGCCATAGAGTGTCCAGAAGTTATCAACAGCTTCGTTTTAGTTCTTGTTTTTCGATCTAACACAGGTACTGTTCTGACATTATACCATTGTGAGACGGTCAGAGGATGTTGAAATAGCAGTCCGTGGGTAATAGAGGATTATATTCAGCACACTGGCCGGCCATCAGTACTGTTTTAGTTCGTTGATGCTCGACAACCAAATAACTATTGTTTTTAGTTCTTCAGACAGAAGAACAACTAGAGAACTGGAATTACCATACGACCCATATTGACACAATGTCATTGAGACAACCATCAACGTCAACACTCAACACAACATCCTTACATCCTCGAAGAGTTGCAATGGATCTCATCAAAACAATGTCATTATTGCCTATGTGTACATATTCACTTTAATTCAGAGGGTCTCCCAAAAAAGCATGTGTGGTATGAAAGGTCTAACACATCCTTCGCGTACCGTTTGTGATTTTCACGATATGGTAGGCAATTCTTCAGGCCTTCTCATTTTGTAGATTCCATGCATCAGATTCACTGATGTGCTTCAAGCACACGGTGGTTATTCCCGGTATTGACATTAACAGTCACTACGCTTGAATATTGTTATTGATATTGTTCATGATCCTTTGACATATTATGATCTGATAACTCAACTTATAAACGGTATCCGTTATTCTCCTTTGCTGTACTGCATTCCTATTCTAAAATAATTATCTGTATGCATGTTTTATTTATGTGACTGTTAAATCTGATAGTTCAAGTCATAAAATGGATCAGTAGTTTTTTGGCTGTTAAGCATTCCAATTCTAAAATAATTATCTGTGTGCAATTGTTCTTTATGTTGGTACTATATAAAGTCCCTGACGCACCTTAGGTGAAATCTTTTGTTTATCCACGTGCGTTCATAAAATAGTTTGCTATTCTTAGCATTCTTAAGTTCTTTTTATTACCATGTTATGTTTAAACAAAATCCATTTATCTGCTGCCTATTCTGCCATAACGTGAAAATAAGACACTAAACTATACACATGCTGATAAACGACTCATTGTAGAAGCTCATCAGCAAACGTTATCTAAACACGGGTGAAAGCAGTTTTACCGTTAGAATAAGAGGCAATTTGAGATAATATCTGTCAGAACCACGTGCGAGAATTACAATATTCAAAAACAATTTTCCCATAACGTTCCTAAAATAATTTTAAACTCGTCGGAAAAAGAAAGGCAACAGACATTTTCTTAATTTGACTATTGGAAGGGAGCGCATTTGAATCAAAGGACTATACAGGTAGATACATGAATGTGAGTAGACCTAGTATATTGCGAATATGTGCAGTGTAAGAGGTATAAACATGGACTGGCGCTAGACGGTAATGACTGAGTAACTATCCATTCCATTAATGGAGTCGAGGCCCATTATATTTAAGGAATGCAATGTAACGAGAGTATTACCCTACTTAAATTACACTCAATGTATTGTTTATTTAACAAAACACTTGACGTTTGCAACTGTCAATTACAACAACAAAACTACAAGAATTTGTATTATTTAAGCACACGTGTATTAGAAATACATGCCATGTAGATAGTGAACACATATAACATGATTATATTTTTGATAACACTACCTTCAGAAATACAAATTCTTATACTTTTTCGGGCCGAGGGAGGGTTTTGCAATCTTTTAATTCACAGAAAAGTAATGTCTCGTAACAATCACAAGGTTGTAAACGTTTCTTTGCAATTTTTTAAATGCTTTCCCGCTGGTGTGCCAACAACGCCTTTCATCACCTCAGACATATACTGTGATATCTTGAACACGCCTTATCTCGACCATACAGGTCTTCATCGCTGTTAGTTTTTTCGATGTTAGAATCTTATTTTGACTTCTTGAGGTAAATCCAGGTAAATCGAAGTGTAAATAAAGAAAACCAAGAGCATTTAACTCCCTCCACCTCAGAAAACGCTGCTCTGACGTTGATGAATGAGTTTAAATCATATTCTCGTTTTATCTAGCAATAACAAAGATGACAACCAGTTTCTTAAAATAACTGCAATATTCAATGTCCCTTAAGCTACAAGATTCACATACATATCAAGTGACAGGATAAGTAGAATATAGACAGTATTCCTGGAGACCAGATCCTAGTCTAGTAAATCAAGTGCCAGTGTTGTAGACGAAACGTTACATAAAACACCAAGTTGATTCTTCTCTGCTCGTTCATTGACAGCTTATCTCAGGAATGTGCTTCCCGCCCTGAAGAACATCTCACCTTCCAGTTGTTCGGGTTTGATGTTTCCGCGCACTAAGGTAGAATGTCTTTGATGTGAAACAACAACGGAACACCTAACCTGAGAGCAGTGGGACCTTTTAAACAATTCCTGGTCTGCTAGGTGTCATCTAAGTGTCTTATCAATGTGTTGTTGTCAAATCTAAAGGAAGTGTTCCTTACTTTCCGTTAAGACCACGTTGGCGTAACTCGTCCACATAAGCAGAGGAAATATTCCTGGTCTGATTGGTGTCATCTAAGTGTCATGAATGTATCGTTGTAAAATCTATACGAACTTTATTCCTTGCTTGTCAATTAAAAACATGTTCGGCTACCTAAACAGGGTAAATATTTCCTAATTTTCTTGGTGACTTCTTGTGAGTGTGTAAAGGTCAATATACAGATATAGACTATTGAATATCCTTCAGAATAGAAACGCTTCCATGTTTCGACCCGTGGCCATTGAATCTTCAATGTTATAACGTCAAGTATGGTATTTGACGTTTGGTTCTTTATGATCGCGGCGACGCTGGTTAGGCGCCAGCACTTGCAAGTTTACGCATGTATTTCAATTTCATGTCGATACTAACGCGGTTATACTTGTGCTCATGTCATACCTTGTTTACGATAATCGTGCTCTCGCTCGGTGACTATATATATTCAGGCACTCGTGCCTTAAATATAATATGACATGCGCACTCATAGATATCACCTGTTTACTTTGATAGTCTTTGAAAATCCAAAGAGTTTAATCTTATGATGAACATCAGTGATTAAACAGAGACATGTCCATTCTTGCAGAGCACCAACATATGTGTTCTGTTCCTGAGTATCTGTTACACAAATGCGTTTATCCTTTATACATGTATACAGTGTTTACATTAGCTATGCTGGACATGTCCACATACCAGCTTGACCACTCACGTGCCAGGTGCACCTGTAAGGATGGACAACTGACATTTCATTTATTCAGCATGATGTATGTATGTTAAAGATATCCCAAGGCAACGTTGTGTTTTGTTTCTGAAGGTTACTCGGTACAGTATTGAGTCAGTTATGTTTTGCAGACAGACAGACAGATTCTTTATTAGACAATTAGTCAAATTATTCATTTGTCAATCAACATACTTTCTCAGCATGGTGAAGAACAGTACAAATGTACATAATGCTAGTAAGTGATCAATGTACGACAGAGCCTAAAAAATACTAGAGTTCAACATATTATTTAAATGACTTCAATACAAGATCCACATATTTTGCTAACTTGAAATTAAGACTGTTACAGTCACTATTTAGAAGTTCTTGAACTGTAAACAAACTAGGACGTCTATGGCAGTAGCTAGGTATGTAGATGTTCCTAATATCATTGAAAGTAGGACTTATCAATAATACACGAAACTCGTCTTCTACTTCATTACTGCAGTATCTACATGTTCGTTGAGCATGTTCTAATCTATTCTGGGCCCATCTACCTTTTTCTATCATTAACGAATGAGAACTCAATCTAAATCGTGTAAGAGCAATTCTAAATTTCTTATTAGTAATAATATCTAAATACATTTGAGACAGTCTTTAATATTAAGATAGCAGCGAGTATCACTTAAACTGTTTAGCTTGTGATGCCACTGTTGGGAGTGTATATCAATAACTCTTTGCTTAAATACATTATATTTCATATTGTTGATTGTTGATTTTCTTAACTGAAACATAATGCGAGGGACAAAAGAAACGGTGCCAAATTTTCAACACAATATATCCCTGCCTGATAAAGTAGATATAGCTAGATTTAGTTTGTGATGACGATTTATCATTCAAAACTGTGTTCCATAGAATATATTGATTGTGTGAGGTCAAGAGATATCTCCTAGGAGATACTGTTTTGGCAGTAGATTTTGAACAATGCCATGTCACCGTCAACTACATGACATAACAATACTTTTACATCATCGAGTAATGACATCATAATCATAACGTCAAACACATGATGACGTCACAATGCTATGACATCACTAGATTGGAAATCAAATGACAGAGATGTGCTCACAGATGTACACTATTCTCATTGAACGTAATAAGAATGATTTTGGATGATAAATAGAATCTCATCCTCGTGTCTTCTGATATCAAATATATCAACACTCGTTGATAAAAGTAAAAATATTTGTAACTTTTATCAACTCGTGATGATATATTTGATATCAGAAGACACTTGGGTGAGATTCTCTATATATCTCGTAAAGATGTATACACAATGTCACGAAAGTATGGTAGTTAATATATTTCAGATCTGTTCAAACACACATGGCGTACTAAATTACTATTTAAAATTCATTTTTTTCAAAGAGGTTTTCCGGACATAATGTTTGGTATTAATAGTAACATTTTATGCCATATGGAAATCATGTTAGTACTGTAAAATTAATTGTATTGATAAAAGGACATATTCATATTTTTATCGCGTTATTGTCATTTAAACTTTCAAATACATGAACAAATTAACAATTCTTGAAAATAATGTTCATCATTTTTTTTAAACGTTCTGTTGTTGATGCATCATCACTGTAGGACATCATAAATCAAGTCAAAAATACCTTTTTACTCTCCAACTCGTCTAGCTAAGAAGTTTTGACAACGAGATGCTTTCTCAAAAAGTGTAATTCGCAGAAATATCAACAGATATTTTTTTAAATAAAAATAGTCTGATTGGCTTCTGAAGACATGATGTAACCCTTTTTCACGTGTATGAATCGCTGGTCGATTGAAATATCTTGTATTTTGTATGGTATCGTTTCTTTAGTCCCTTGGTGTATAAGTTCAAACAAGTAGATTCAAATTTTTTAATAATAATAAATAAATAAATGAACATGTTGGCTTGTTTTGAAAAAAATCGTAACATCAAAATATCGAGACATAAATTATTTATTGTTAATTGTTTTACCAATCATATTAATTCTATCAACGTTTAAGCTGACATAGTATTTTTATAGTACATTTTTTAACTTATCGCCGGGATGGTTTACTTCAATATTATAAATCATTAGATCTAGAGCTTGTGCTAATTATTTACTATTAATTGTTTTACCAATCATATTAATTCTATCAACGTTTAAGCTGACATAGTATTTTTAAAGAACATTTTTTAACTTATCGCCGGGATGGTTTACTTCAAAGTTATAAATCATAAGATCTGGAGCTACTGCTAGTAAATATGTCTGACTGTTGATAACAGATCCTTCACTGTCAAACCGTGTCTTGTTAAAGCTATAAAGACTTGATGTTGATGAAGCATGTGTCAGTTGACTTTAGCTGGGAAGGGTAGATAATCGGTTGACAGTACTCCAATGATTGCTTGAACATACTAATTTGTAAAATATGAGTGAAGATTATTTGTAACATGTTTGTGAAACTAATTCATGCAAATGTTCAATATATGCGAGAACCTTACACGTACTTATTTGTATATGTGAAATGTATACAGGCTTATTAATATTCTATTTGAATGGTTACATATACTAATTTGTACTATATATGTTTGTAACACTGGTAAAGATGACGTCTACACAGGACAAAAAGTGGTGGAATCCACTTGCCGGATACTTCGGATTCTCCCAAACAATTGGCGGATCCTGGAGAATCCGGAAGAATCCGGCAAGCGGATTCAACCAATTTTTATCCTGTGCTGTTAGTCCTATAGAAGAGGGAATATTTGTTAGCAGTGAATATACTGTCAGGGATTCGGTTGTTCCAATTTCTGTGGCCCTGAACTTCACAGTTTGACAAGACAAAGACAAAACTGTCAGAAACCGTGATAGTTTACCAGTGCTTGGGTTTATATTGCTGTACTGGAAGGATGTGTTATTTCTACAAACATTTATCATGTGTGCCAATAATTTTCTTCTCTATAACTTATGACAAACTCCTACGAGTCTCCCTTAAAAATCCGCCTTGTAATTTTAATTATTTGTTATTATAAAGCAACCATACATGTCACAGTGAATTTACTGACAGGGATTCGGTATTTCCATTTTCTGTGGCACTGAGCTTCACAGTATGCCTAGAAAAACTGCCAGATACCGTGAAAGTTGACCCGTGCTTGGGTAAATATTGCTGGTGTACTGGAAGGATGTGTAATGGTAACTTTTATCATGTGTGCAAATAATTTTCTCCTTTATAACTTATGACAGTCCTATGATTCAATTCAACCAACAACCATCTACCATCAACTGAATCAATGACGTATGTGATGACGATGTGATTTCTGTTTTCACGCTACTTTCAATTTAATATTTAATATGTTAAAGGATGGATGAAATGACATATGGTCCAAATCGGATTCATTAAAATGGGATGTCAATTTGACAATTGCTCGATTTTAAATTTCTGAAATCGGTCCATAAATTACTTATATACGGCTTTTTAAAAAACCGCCTGATTTAGCCCCGGCGACCAGAATGAAAGTCTGCGGGGGTGTGACCCGTGAAGGGATGACTTCTGTGACGTATGTGGAGGAATTTGATTTTCAACGATAGTCACAATTCAACGTAATTTCGCAACATTTTGATTGTTAATTTCACAAAGATACCTTCAATAAACCAACTTAAATTTCCCATATATCGAATGTTTAGATATCCAACTAGGTAATTCCGCAGACGACAATTACACAATTATTACATAAACATGTCTTTTTGGCGATGTAATACACCTCATAAATTCATTTAGCGGCAGTGATAATTATCATTAATTAATTAACGAGACACCGGCGGAGAAGCTATCTAGCCGCCCCGCCTATCGCTTATCACAGTCACGCCTCAGTGAGCATTTTCAAAAGGATTCGCCGAACAAATTGCGATAGTGTTAAAATGGGTGAATTAAAATCGTCTTAATTATCAATTGCAAGTGTTTATTGTCTCGATTTTATGCTCAATTGATTCCGATATACAATATACGTAGAGGTAATTATCTGTCATTCTTGAGAAAAAATGCATTTCATCTATCCTTTAATACATGAAGAAACCCTGAAATATTTTTGCTTTGTTGTGGTAACATTTGAGTGTGTTGACAGTATCTAGCGAATCATAGGTGATATTGTACCAACATTGATTGCAACAGAGCACTTAAATTACACTTGTGACGTCATCCTATTGTTCTTTCACTCCATTATTTTTCAGTAATGGAGAGTTACACATTACATCATATTTTTTAAGTAGAAATTTTATTTCTTTAACTTTTTAAAGCAATTTTGATAAAAGAGCAATACTTTGAGTGTAATTGAAGTAGGGTAATATCCTCGTAACTCTCCATTCCTTAAAATAATGGGCCTCGGCCCCTCCGGGGCCTCGGCTCCATTATTTTTTAGGAATGGAGAGTTACTCGGACATTACCCTCTACATAAACCCTACTGTATGCAGGGCAGTTAAACACAGGAGAGAAAATTGCTGTAGCACGTTCTTTTAACATAAGTTTATTTTCTGAATTTGCCATTTATTAATAAAATATATAGGTGTCCATAGAAAACGGTTATCCGTATTGGTAGTAACTCTCCATTCCTTAAAATAATGGGCCTCGGCCCCTCCGGGGCCTCGGCTCCATTATTTTTTAGGAATGGAGAGTTACTCGGACATTACCCTCTACATAAACCCTACTGTATGCAGGGCAGTTAAACACAGGAGAGAAAATTGCTGTAGCACGTTCTTTTAACATAAGTTTATTTTCTGAATTTGCCATTTATTAATAAAATATATAGGTGTCCATAGAAAACGGTTATCCGTATTGGTAGAAAATGGGGCGACCTTTAAAGGGGCAGTAGCACGTTTTTTGCAAAAAATATTTTTTCAAATTTCCCATTTATAATGATAGTTTATGTCATTAAAATTAACTTTAAAGGGTAAACCATCTTATTACACAGACCAATTATCTGTAGTGGTAAAAACTATGTTGCGTATAAAGCAAATATTGCATGGCGGCCATTTAATTGTGAACACAATTCATTATTTTGTATTAAAAAAACGATTCCCATGGCTTTACCGAAACATGTACACTCATTTTAAACTTTATTTTCCGAAGACAGAAGGATGTTTTACTATTGGTGAAATTATTTTTCAAATACATTTCATCAACTTATTTGAGCGAAAAAACGTGCTACTGCCCCTTTAAGCGACTATTGTGTGAAACTCTTCATTGTGAGAGTTACATTTGCAAGTCTCATGCGATTCTGAAGGTTCAGACAGCAAGATGGTAGACCATTCTATCATGGTGCAATATCTGAAACTCTACTAGGAATATAGCTACATCATTCAGATCACTTGCTTCGATCGGGAATTGTATTGTGAACACCCTAAAATGGCAACTTGAATTCACTTTAGAAGTCTTTTTATTGATTGAGGAGTGTTATTCAGCCATTGGTAAAACTTATTTTCATTTTCGAGAGAACGCTTTATTTCAGTAACAACAGAATGCTATAGCGCCTTTAAGGGATTCAAGTCAAGGGCCTATGCTTACGCGCTAACCACTGATACTCCCATATATAAGCATCTCCCTAAAGATAAACCTGTTGGCGAAAAAAATCGGCCTTGTAATTTTAATTATTTGTTAACTTAAAGCAACCATACATATGATCATTGACGTTTTGTCCGTATATAAATAACAGATCTGAGTGCTAAGACTATTTGCCAAGTGATCCGAGTGATTTAGTATGAATAAATCTTGCTAAGTTTTAACACGTAAATTGTAAACATATGGTTCTGATAATAAAAACAAGCACATTATATAACTAGTAAATTATTTTGTACTAAAACTGTTATACTAAGTCTCACATAGATATTTTTGTAAAAAGCTAATTTATTATGTTATACAGAGCAAAGAGTATACCTGAAAACGGATCTGATAACATTTTCATTGTTAACGTTGAAATAGGTCAGACTGAAACATTATTAATGACTGTACTTTACCATTTACGTCATATAAAACATTACCTTGGGCAAATGTATGCATTATGCACTGAAGGTAGTTTAGAGAGTGCTGTTATCTAGTGATATAAAACCCTTCATTGTCATATAAACCGCTCTCAAGCTCGTCACAATTCACAGATTCATTACATTATAAAAGATAACGGTGACAAATGAATGAAGCTGTCTTGTGTGACATTTTGAGAGTGATAAAATGTTTATGAATTGTTTGACTCCTCAATCAACCAGATTTTATATTCAATCGTTAGATTGTTTAAACACTCTTGGGACAATGGAACGTGCTTAGATTGCTAGAACAATTATAGTCTAAGATTTATTCCAGATTGTTCGAACAATCTGTAGCTAGATTGTGATCATTCTTAGATTGCTCGAGCATTTTGCCGATGGTGATCATTCCCAGATTGGTCGAATAATCTGCAGATTGTGATCCTTTCAAGATTGTTCGAGTAATATGTAGAGGGTGATCGTTCCCAGATTGGTCAAATAATCTGTAGATTGTGATCATTGCCAGATTGTTCGAGTAATATGTAGATTGTGATCATTCCCAGATTGTTCGAGTAATATGTAAATTGTTGCCATTCCTAGATTGCTCGAACATTTTGTAGATGGTGGTGATTCCTAGATTGTTCGAATAATCTGTAGATTGTGATCATTTGCTACATTACGCTGGACATAGTCAGTACTCGGTTGATATGTATAATATTATGATAAATATATGTGCAACCACACACACTTGCATAGACAAAAACTAGCAATTTAGCTTTTTGTTTTAATAAATTTATAAAACAAGCAACAGCTTCATTTAATTGATTATGTGTCATTTGTGTTATTTGAACATGGATCCTTGCCGATTAAGACTTTTACAACACACTTTTACAATAAAGAATAGAGTTTCTACTTCTATGCCATATACAATGTGCACATTTAAACAACATCTGAAGAAAATCTTGAAAGTGTCGGAGACGTCAGCTTGTTGTTACAAGTGACATAAGATTCCGAGGGTGAAGAAATGTGCGAGCCATTTCCGGAGTTGCTGCCTTCGACTTCCGGTTCCTTGTTGTGGATTTCTAAAAGAGGCCATTCCTTTCCGTTTTTTATACTTACCAAAACAATCTCAATCACTTCATCTTGCTCTCCTGAATAAAATAACAATTTGTCTTGGGTAAGGTCGAAAACAAAAATAATAAAGGTAATCAGGTAAAGATGTATTTATCCTTAGTGGCAAAGATAAAAGAGGAGTCAATGTTTCAGATTTGTATTCAGAGGTTACCTAAATTTAGCCTAATGGGAAAATCTAGACTGCACAAGAGCCCAGCTAGTTAAAGTTATCTTATAAACTGAGCATGGAAAGTTTGATGCCAATTATAAAGTCTATATTTTCATTTACTAAAAATCAACAAAGTATGATTATAACACGCTACATTTGAATCAGCCTCGGTTATCAATGGTTTTATATATGCTCCGTTACTCTCCACTATATCACCCATTGGAAACCTAGAAAACCTGGGAAACCATGGGTAACCGAAGATGCATTTGAATATAGAAATAATCTATTCTATTACGTAGCATTTCTTTTATGTATCATCACTATCAATCTCTGGGAAGAAAATAACATCTCTTTGTCATGTTCTTTTGTGAAAAATAATGAATGGATGAATTGTCAGAAAATACATAAAAATTACCTTAAGATATAATTACATTTTGTGACAATGGCTGCTGATATTATCATCATCACTGTCTACACAACCCGCAAAATATAATGACTACAGTTTTTTGTTAATGTTAATTTATGACGTAAATGTGTAATCATCAAACGATAACAATCTTGAATTGTGTCAGATCTGTTTTCCCGTCAAGTACAATCTTTGCACTGAATGACTGCCAGAATTAATTTTCAAGAACTCATAAGTGATACTTCAAAGGTGTGCTTTAAACCACTAAATTTTGTTTTAGTGAATTAGACCGCGAATTAGACATACGTTTAATAGATTATAACAGATCAGAAATGCAGTAAATTTTTTGCTGTAGTTACGTCTTCAGCATTGCATACATCTTATATCTCCAAGATTGTGAACAGGTCAAGTCATGAGATTTTATTTGTCTATAGGCTAGGCCCTTACACAGCATATATACAATCTTACATAGATTTACAATGTATATGTTAGATCAATTTGAGTACAATGCATAGATATAATGATACAATACATGGTTTATACCGTAAGTAAGATGGTACAGAAAGAAGTAACCATGAAAAGGTATCAATGTTACTCGTGTGAATGTAACCACTTACAATGTTACCATATCTTATTTCCACTTACTGTCACTCCAGGCTACGAATTTAGTAAATAGAGGACATTTGACATTTCTGGTCGAATACCATGTATATTATATTTCTACTTCACGAGATGAGATATAAATGGTATTCGACGAGGAATATCAAACGTTCTATTTATTAGATTTAAGAAAGTATACATAGTTTGTAAATGACGTTCATTTTGTTAATGGAGCATCCATGGTCGCCTTGCTTTATCACGGTCTTCTTATGACGTCATCCTACTGTTACGATGACGTCATATGATTTGTTATTAAGTAGAATAACATGTTATTTCACTCAGTGAAAATACGGATTTTATTTTAACCGATAAATGCCGTATTTCACCACTGAAAATATAATAATTGGTAATATTTAGTAAGTAAATGGTAATAGAGCATGGACTATGAGCAGGTAATTTATATGTCTTTCTAACCCTCTTTCTAAGCGATACATGCCCTCATGGAAGGATGCCCCTCTATTGCTGGCAGTTGCTGATGAGCTTCTACGATGACTCGTGTCTCAGCGTGTGTAGATATTGCTGTCTTATTACTGCTTCAAGTCACTGCGGGCTCCAGATAACATGACATTATTTCTCAAGAAGAGGACATTCAAAGAGTTTGTTATCAGATTAAATTTACGGTTGCTAAGATGCTTATTCTAACAGTCAGAACGGTACGCAAGGACATGTTTCGCTCATATGCCATACCCACTAGCAATTCATGTCCCTATGGTACGGTAATAGGGTAAGGTATCTGGACACACAATGTATGTATCTTTTTAATCCTATTTCTCAACTATGCATGCCCCCTTTGAAACGATGCACCTCTGAGTGTTGCTGCCAGTTGCTGATGAGCTCTACAATGATTTGTGTATGGGCTAGTGTCTGAGCATGTGTAGATATCACTGTCTTATTACTGCTTCGCGTCACTCCAGGCTCCAGATAACAAGACATTCCTGCTATTGAAGAGGGTGATGGAAGGGCTGTTATCCCAATAAAGTTACGAGATGCTGGGAATTGGAAATGTATTTTAGGAATCGACTGATATACTTTTAAAAGAGCTACAATTTATTAATATAACCCAGAATGTTACAGAAAACTGACACTTTGCTTTTTTCCTCCTCAATGTTTCACTTTCTGTTTGCTACTTGGCACTGATGAGCTTCTACGATGACTCGTTTATCAACATGTACATTTTTTGCTCAACGAGTATCGCCCCATGTCCCGGATGGCTACTGAAAACATGGAATTTTTCATCATACAAAAACATGTGAAGGTGACTTTTACCTTATGAACCAAGTTTTTTAGAACAAAATCCGTAAATCTCGTACTTGTTTGAAAAACAATATTGCTGTTTCCTGGGTATTGATATGAAATAAAAGGAATTTCAATAAACATCAAATATACCACTATAATTAACTGATTATGATTTATACTGAATTGGCATTGGCATGATTCCTTCTATAGTACGGGTATATGCTTACGTGCTAGATGCATCCTAGGATACATCTGTATTGTATACTTGCAATGAATAGAGTCATGTGTTTCTTACTGTAGAAATACCACAATGTCCTTTTTTAAATGTCCCCATTGTTTTCGGTGTTTATCATGTTTCACAGTATCGAGAGTGTCATGGGAAACTTTATATCATTATGAAGGTCAAACAATTGTTGTTCCCCATTTACAAACTCTTAATGAGTTAACTTTACCCCAGGGACGACTATGGTGATTCTGATTATTAACACATGCAAATGATTTTACCGACCACCCTCCGTCGATCTTTGTGATGACAATAGGGACCGGAGGTCTGCAATGCCCCTAGAGTTCCCTTTAATTGAGGTTTATTATCCAATCACTGGTCACTGTTGACATGTGGTTTCATATCATTGGACACAATATTAAACTATTCATATTTGACTTCATCTGGTTATCTTCTACATTCAGTCCTTCATTTTCACGTGTTTATCATTGATTTCTTGTTTACACTACTGACATTGTCATGTCATTCTTGACAATCGTTGACCTGTTAGCTCAGCCTACATACATGTATGATGGACGTAAAACTTATTATTGAAATTTCTGTTTCAAGTCAGGAGTTAGCTTAATCAATAAGGTAAAGACTTGTCTGTGCTAATAATCATTATATTATCTACTGTTAGTTCGTTTAGTAACCTCTACGTAATAGATAGAGGACGAGTAGCAGTACATTATCGGGATATAAATGTACGAGTTTGAGAGGTTTGGGCGAGGCGTCAGCCGAGCCTAACCCTCTCAAACCCGTACACTTATATCCCGATAATGTACTGCTGCGAGTTCTCTATCTATCTTAGAGCACAGTCAAATGCTTGAGTCGTCAAAAAAATGTCTTAAAATGAATATATTTCAAATGAATTGTCAACTAATTTGGGAAACATTCTCTCGAACACAACATGAAAAACATTGACATTTCTCATTATCATATGCAAATGTTAGGGACATTGACGTCATCTTCAGCACTGTGAGTACTGAATTTCTTAAATTGTCCGAGGTGCATGAGGCGTACATTTTATATAAAGCGTACGAGTCGTGCTACAGCATAAGCGTCGTGCTTGAATCACGAACATGCATGATTTAAGCACGTTTTTTATTCAGCAACATTGAGCAGTAATACATTTCATTGCCTATAAAGACTGGGTGGTTTTTAGAATGAATCAGTTCACACAATGGCTCCATCATGGACAGTCCAAGGACAAGTAAACTATTCATTCAGGAAAGGTAACTTTACTATTTTCCTCCTTACTTTTTAAAGTGTATATTTTTAAAATTATCAAATGCATTTTTAAAAATTACACTAAATTGGTTTATTTAATAAAAGTTACTGTCTTTTGTATTTCAAATATTTTTGTCTGTTTGTTGAGCCGTATTTATCAATATGCGAGTTGTTGTCTATGGGAAAGAATGTAACGTCGTACTGGACATCGCTCGGACGCTGTGTGACGATACAGGGGTTTCATTGAGACGACAATGCAGCCTCCATCCTCAACACCCCAAAAAGGTACTTTTATATCACTTTCTTCTCTTTTTTTATGTCGTTCTATATAACGTCTGAATATTTTGTTTAATATCGTGGTTGAAAATATATAAAACATTGGTAACATGGTTTGATGCTTGTCGTTGTTTCACTTACTCATGATATACATGAAATACACTTGAAAATTACCAATTGACCTCGCATTGCTTGCTTTAGTTACATGATTTTATTCTTTTTTTTAGGAATATCAAGCTCCTTAATATAGCAGACCCCCATCGACGGCAGCGACTTTTTCCTTTCGGAAAGGGAACACAGCAGATCATTTGTCAATGTAATAAGTGTTTAATTGTGTATTATCCACATAAATAAAACAATCAGTTGACATTGTTTGTTGTTTTTATGGAAGTCTGTGAACCAGTTTTATGAGCATGATACCCGAACGCAACCAGACAACCGTACATCTATCGGGATATAAATGTACTCCACGTGACCACAATACAATCATATGATTGGACGAAAGCATTTGACTGTGCTCTAAGAAACTGTTAACGTCATATGTTGAATGTAAGGTCATGATAATGTACCAATGTCCGTGTGGGTTATGAATACTCTCTTAGTCCATGCCAATAAGATTTTTCATTTGCCTTTAAGAACAATTTAAATTCCTCAGAAGCACTGTGAACATTTCCAGCGTTGTAGTCATAGCTGTACAATATAAACTCTAACAACATCACATGATGTAAACTCCGCTTGTTAATATTAATGACAGGGATCACATGCCAAAACCCTAGCTGTCAATCTATTGTATTAGCCAATATAAGATACCCACGCCAATACAAGCCGAGTGGTCAATGGGACCGTCTGCGTGCTTTATGAGACATTAAAATATGCTCGTGATTTGAGACGTCAGTTAGAGCGTCGCTTAGCAAATGACGTCATATTTTACGTCACTTTGATAGTTTATTGCTAGTCAATGTGTTCTACGACGGGAGGCGTTAACATTTTCCAAAAATATATGTAGTTTATACAAATAATATATATACAACATATAACATATTATCCCAAAGGTGTTTATTGTTTTTTTTATGTAAAAGCAAGTAATTGTGTTTATTACCCATATGGTTGAAAATAACCGAGTTAATAGTTTCGATACGAGCACATGTGCACATATCACGTTTGCCTAGCAACCATTGTTTCACCGCGACTTACTGTATTTCGTCGACTTTGACCTCATATAACTATTGTTCGTGACGTCACTGTAGCTTGCCGTCGCAATGGAAGTGAGCCGTTTCCTGACTATTTTACTTGAATGAAATGGAATAGTATGGGTAATGAAGAAATTATTACACTCGAAAGTGTATCATATGACTTTTACGAAACTCGTGCAAAATTGTGTGTAACCCTCGCTTTCGGTCGGGCAATACAAAAATTCACACTCGTTTCGTAAAAGTCATATGACACACTTCCTCGGGTAAACATCTCTATATGAAAATCTCATATAAGAAATAGAAGACTCGTTGTCGGGCTTTACTGTAGAATAAAACATACCAGAGAACATAAAACACTCAGGGCTGCGCCCTTCGTGTTTTATGCTCCCTGCTATGTTTTCTTCTACGATAAAGCACACCAACTCGTCCACTATTTTTTAATTAGATAATATCATTAACATGGACATGTTTTAAGAGTCACTGGTTCATACTGCTTTAACAATATCATCCTCTGAACGTCATCAGTTTAATACTTATGACATGGATCATGTTTCCACACCCTTAAATGTTGATCTCTTGTACTGTCCATTTGTCACATTGCAGGGTCAAAAGCCAACATCAAATGAGCTATATCTCCATTGAATGGCTACTGGCTACTCAACTGTATAAGATGACCTTTTAATCAGTTATGCAAAACCCCCGGTTACCACTCACTAATGTGTATTGTTTAACCTGTTTAATTTGATTTTTGAATTGAATTCATTTACATGATCATTACATACATTTTCAATGAAATAAAACAATATTCCATAAATATTACTCAGGTGAGGTCAAAAGTGAATGCACTGTTAACAAGCAATATCTATATAGATATATACAATATGTCATTTAGGTATATTTTATAACAAAACTTTTACATTCATACAAACTACTTTGATTTTGAAAACTTCAAACAACATGATGTCTCAGATTTTCATTCACAATAAGTATATAAATTACATAGGTAATGTTCATACTTCTAATAGATATGTTGAACAGTGAATTAGTTGAGAAACACAACAAATGTGTTCGCCTTCCAAATAATGTTTTATGGTATGGGAGTATTTTCTTTTCATTTCATATGAAGAGAGACAAGTCATGAATGTGGCACTAAACGTGTTATAATAGCAGATTATATTTTATAAGTGCACAACAGCACGACAAGAGCTTCATTATAATCAAGTTTTATAGTTCAAATAAGACAGCATTTGACAGTGACAGATCTCTTTAATCACGCAGACACCAAGTGAACATTGTTCTTTTATTACTATGAGGGAAAAACACATGACGTTTAGTGTTTACATGAACATAAGATGGAATATCATATTCCATGAAGACACAAAAAGGTAAGAAGGTTTAATAAAGGGTTTTTAGATAAAATTTGAAATATGCGAATAAACAGTTGTCACTAATTTCCAGATAGTCATATGAGCTTTATTTTAATAACTTTCATCATGAATAAGTCAGCATTCTCCCTATAATTGCTCTTTCAAAATAAATCTTTTACTGAATGTACACTCGGAATTAAGGTGTCTAAGGTCACAGTAGGATAATGTGATGTCAGACCTCATTTGTGAAAGGGACATGTTTGCTGTCATTCCGTTACAAATGTGTGAGTTAAAGTTTGTTTCAAGAGGATGTATTTCTCATTAACCCGATTTCAAAAGACAAATAGTGTTAGGAAGAATAATATTTTCTGTATTTGAAACTTGGAACAATATGGAAAAGAATTAGCATGTCAACCATGATATATTAATATGTAAAACACACGCGAGAGTGTCACACGGACTAATTTATAGCATACCCCTCATTAATGTTGTACTTTTAGCAAATATTATTTGATAGACTGTAACAAAGTTCTAACAAAATTCAGAGCTTAGCCTAACAAACACGTTATCAATATAAAGTAAAGCTGTGAATTTTGGTAAATGTGGCTAGTCGTTTGCAAAAGCTTAGACCAGTACAAATCCTTTGAAAAGGTGTGGAATCATTTACATAGAAGAAAGGACACTATTTTAATGCATGTGGTGTACTTTATTTGGAAAATATAGTGAAATAATCTGGATTTGTTTTTTTAAATTTTTTATTTCAAATTTGACGTTAATATATGTTTACTTAAAATATATAAGTCCAGTCATGATTACAATTTTATTTATTTTACAAGCTACTTCCTGGACCAATATGAAAATATAAGTCAAAATAATTATTTAAACATTTCTCCTGAATTACAGGTTGGGGAAAATTATAACTAAACTTGAAAAAGATACGCAACCACAAATATAATGAAATTATAATCCATGGGTGATACAAACGACTGCAACAAAGTCACATATTTCTCCCGGTGTCAAGTATTATAAATGCAACATTTTGAAATATTACCTTTCATGTTTCTGAAAAAAAACGCGTTTTAATAAATCGTCGTTTTGGGATGTCCATAACCAGACGAGATCAGAGAGTGAAAGTTGGCTTGTTTTCGCTTGTGTTATGAATCCTACGATGCAGCGTTGATTTAAAGTCCAAGAAGATATATTATCTCGATAACATCTTTAGTTTACATAGTTTTAAATATTTTATAAAACTTTAATTAAAGTGACAAACATTATGTCTAAAATCCGTTTTGAAATGAAGATTTCATTGTGAGTACCCTTTACAAAACACGGCTGCTAGCATTATTTCAGGAAGAAAGCCTGCAACACCATAGTGGCTATGCATTGCGATGAAACCTGCGAGCAACGGCTTGAAGTAGCAAACCATGGGTTGCACTGCGCGTATATTCATTGCAGCATTGCACCCTAAACTGTATAACAGTTTTTCAAAGCAAATGTGCCGATCCCCTGGCAGGATTCGAATCCCATACCTCTTGATCCGCAGCCAAAAGCGCTAACCACTGCGCTATCCCGCCCTCTTATTAAAACGGTTATGGTATTATAAACACACGTTCAATAAAAGATGTTCAGAGAATGTTGGAATGAATGTGACCTCAATCATACGTATTTAACATAGCATTTAAAAATAATGTTGCCAAAATGTATTTCGAGAAAGGCAAAAAGTCCAGAGTTAATTTAGCTCTGCTCCTAATATCTAAATTAAGTTTCACGTTTTTCAATGTCTCATCTGGTTTCACGTGGAATAATAACCCTGTCCTTGAGCAACGCAATTAACACATTTTTTTTACCGAATTCCGACTCGTTGCATGACAAGTTGTCAGAGGATGTATTCTCTGGGTATGCATGTCTCTGATGATCTGCCAGGAATGAGATTACAATGTGTCATGTCATTATGTAAGGTCTGAGTTGAGGAATGTTCTGCAGTTAAGCTCTGAAAGTGCAATGTTTTATACGCATGTCCACCCCAGTTGTAAAAACGGTTGATGCAGTTACTGCATTAGTTGACAGGACATTGTCACGATACTGTGTAAATAATGAGTACGTTATTAGTCAGATCTAAGTAAAGCTTCACAAACGACACGACTTTGGCACAGTTTTGTGCAATGCTCAAGGTAGGAATTTCGTTTACACACTTTGACATTAAGTGACACTAATATTAAAACAGTTTTTCTCTTTCTTACAGTATTTCTTTTATTTTGGTGCTATTCCTATTTAGTACGTCTTACATGTTTTGTCTTGCTTATTTGCCAAATTGTTTTCACAGATGCATGGCTGGATAGCGCAGTGGTTAGCGCTTTCGGCTTCAGATGAAGAGGCCAGGGTTCGAATCCCGGTAGGGGCTAGGCATTTATCTGCATTTAGACATGCAGTAAGGTTTGGGTGCAAATTTTCACCAATGTTCAGCGTAGTATCACCCATGGTTCGCTAGTTCCATTCGATGCTCGCAGGTTTCACCGTAATTGATAGCCACCATGACGTTGCGAGCTCTGTCTCTGCAATAATACTAAAAGCCATAATATAAGTGAAATACTCTTGAAAGTGATGTTACACCCTCACTCACCTCACCCCAGATTCTACCTCGTGGAGACAGAAAGTCTCAAACAACAATGGTCTGAGATGAAGATGCTGACTTGAGCTGGATGGAAAGGATTAAAGCTCAGAGGAGAAGAGGATCAACATTCCACAGTAATGTCTCCACTGTTTCTGCATCGATTTGTTGACACCTGGACTCAACTGATCAAAGCAGGCCTGTAGCACCAATTTCGGGTTTTCAGATACTTAAAAACGCGGTGTCACCTTGTTTTAATACTGAATACAGTGCAGCTTCGTACCTAAACTTACTCATACTCAAAAGCTACGCTGGGTAATAGTTGCAATACTTGTCTACGCAGTATGCGTTATACTCAAACATCCACTTGCACTATCAGAATTTTCTTCACTTCTTACAAAGTATATTGAACCAGTTGTGTTTATTGCCATGGTCAATTTAGATACGTCAGACACGATACTTGTAACCTACATGCACACGTTACGTACATCATCAGAATTTTCTAAAATTATTTTGTTCACTTCTCTCACGAAGTTATTTGCAATGTCTTTCAGGTTGAAAAACACTTTGGAATAGAGAGCCAAAACAAATGTTCTCCCTAAATTTATTGCGGGGACCTAGCCCCCCTAGCCCCCCTTGTTGCTACGGGCCTGATTAGTGATTATATAGCTTCTTAGTGCCGTGGTAGTATTGATGCTGTCAGTGCAAATATACCTTTACAACTATGTAACTTGACTACAGTTGTTTCACAGAGACTTATTTTATAACTTGTATGAATGAGATCCTCAAAAGCAGTATCAATGAATTCAATCAACAAAATAAAATATTTTCCCTATTCGACTTCTACTGCTATATAAATAGAGATATGTCACTTTATTACATACTTTTGAGATACTCGGTTCTATCAGTGAAATAAACCCTCTATCAAGCTACAGTGGTGATAACCTTTATCACCACTCTACTGAGTGACGATAAACTTTATCATCGCGTGACGTCATCGGGACAATGTCATGACGTCATATTGTCAGCTTGCGAAGGCTGTACGTTTGTCGTTGAAATCACTCCAACTCAACGTAAAACACAGAAATAATGATATAATAAATAGAATATCTGTTTTTCCTTGACAAATAACCGTGAGGTACAAAAGTTAATATATTTCACTCGCGGCTGCGCCACTCGTGAAATATCTACTTTTCTACCTCATACAATGAGAAAAACATGGTATTTGTCAAGGAAAGACAGATATCCTCTATGTATCTATGTGATTACACGATCAGTGAGACCAGTGCCAAGAGTGGTTGTATATTTTGTCGTAAACTATTCTAATAAGACATTCTAAGTTGATACCTGCTATAAACATATTTATTTTCATTTCTGATCAGGTCATATCAAGGTCAGTGAAGGTTCTTGAAGCAGGAACAATGCCAGGAATGGTTGTATCCAAATTTATTTTATTACTTGCTGTTGTTAACAGCGTATGCATGGGGAATTGGTGTAAAATGAGAAAAAAATCATTTTTGTATCTAAGAGATTGGCAGTTCATCAAAAGATACGATGATAAAAGAATTTCAGATGTAGTTGATGATAATTTATTCTTGTACTGATATAACACAATAAATCTGGCTGCACATTGTCACGAGACTATGCACATGATGAGTATGATGTTTGTCAGATCTCAGAAAAGCTTCATAAAAGCCACGATGTTAGCACAGTTGGTATGAGTAAAACATTCAAGGTAGT
Source organism: Gibbula magus (assembly GCA_936450465.1). NCBI lineage: Eukaryota > Metazoa > Mollusca > Gastropoda > Trochida > Trochidae > Gibbula > Gibbula magus. Next base: position 25,143,263 of record OW388291.1, on the reverse strand, counting down.
AATTTTGTTGAAATGTTTAAAATGACACATAGACAAAGGTTTCTCATTTCTTAAATGCTAGTTTAGATATGCTGTTGCCATAATAATGTTATCAAAGCGTTTATATCAATCATGATTATATTAAGTTTATGCTTCTATAAAGACACGACCTACGAAAAGTTTTGTATAAGTAAAATACTCAAGATGGACATTCCATTAAAATTATTTAAGTAATATAAAGATTCAAACAGGTATCTTTCTAAAATTATCTCTCTAGTTTCTGTTCTTTCCGTCTTGCTTTTTTTTTACTTGCAAATTCGTTTTAATGCCAATAATAAAATATTGATAGTTAAATAAAATTGCAATTGATGTTTAAAGATTCTACCTCGTGGAGACAGAAAGTCTCAAACAACAATGGTCTGTGATGAAGATGCTGACTTGAGCTGGATGGAAAGGATTAAAGCTCAGAGGAGAAGAGAATCAACATTCCACAGTAATGTCTCCACTGATTCTTCATCGATTTGTTGACATCTGGACTTTGTCAACAGATCAATTAGTGACTGACAGCTTCTGCAACAGAGGAGGAGTTTCACTTTCTTCTTGTGTGCCCAGAAAACCTTATACCTAATTATTACTGGCTCTTTACAACTCAGCACATATTTATACAATTGTTATCATGTAAAAAATGAAAGGATTTTGAAATCACTTTAAATATATTTGACAAGAAACATGTAATATCTGATATTAAGCTTCGCACACTAGTTTATATTGTTTATATTTTTCCAATGTAAAATGTAAATCTCACACTGATTTGTACATGTACTACATATTGTACTCTCTCTCTCTCTCTCTCTCTCTCTCTCTCTCTCTCTCTCTCTCTCTCTCTCTCTCTCTCTCTCTCTCTCTCTCTCTCTCTCTCTCTCTCTCTCTCTCTCTCTCGTTTTGAAAAGAAGAATGTACATGTATTTGCAACAACAAGTTTTGTTAACTAGCTATTATGTTGAAACCTATCATTAAATCGAACGCTACGATAATAACACCACTCATGCAAAAATTAAATTCTTCAATAATACAGCTATCCACTTATCCACGTAAACTAAAAACTGATTTTTTAAATTGTGTAAATTTCCATTATTACCGGAATATTTTTTAATAACGTATAAGGAGAGACATTCACAGTTTTATCCCTAACAGATAGTAAGAGATGAATAACATTCGAAATCACTTCAATTGATTAAGTTACAAGTCTTTCACGTAAAAAGAAAATAATACATCACGGATCAGACGTTTTATATAGTGGTTCTTGACTAAAGCTTAAGAAGAAACCCCGGATGGCCACAAGACACGATCAGATGATCACAACAACGTCAGAAAAAAACCTTTATCATAGAGTGAAGGTGTAAACCTCAACATATGCTCTCATTATTATCATCGGAATTTATATATTCAATACAACATCAGTAAAAAGCGAGAAGGTGCAAAGGTGGTTTTAACCTCAATATATGCCCTCATTATCATTATTGGAGCTACAGTTTTGATTACTGCACTACTGCAGCAATTTTTTTATATTACGACGTTAATTTTGTTTGTAACTTGTAACCTTTTTTTGTTCATTTTTTCTCAGCTTTTATCTTAAACAAAAGTAGGTTTGTTGGCAAGATTCTATTAACTAAAGTATAATTGAACCATCTATAGTCTGAATTCGTATGCGCTCGGAACATACTCATTTGGTAGGGTTTCTATTTGTTTTCAAATATATTAGTTATAAGGTCAGTTTCTAATTTGAAGTTTAACGTTAAATACAACAGAACCTGAAATTAGATTAAGCATGTAGCCTTTTTTGTTTGTAAGAATGTCTTGAATGTCATAAGGCATTTCTTGCTTTTTGCCTAAAAATGTTGTATATTTTAAAATACTGTTTACTCGTCTTAAACGGCTTTGCATATTCAAAGAAGTTAGATTTAAGTGATCTCCATGTTTTTCTTCAAATTTCCGATGTGTTGTTCCGTCAGTATCTATCGAATCATGAACAAAGGTTATACCTATCCTAACCTCAACTTATGCCCTCATTATCATCAATGAAAGTTAGAAGATTGCAGAGCGTAAAGTTAATATTGTACGTTTATGACGTCGTTTATTTTGTTTTTAACTTTACATAAAGCTTAAGAGTGGAACAAACCGTTTTTGAGAAGCCATCAGTTTCCCTTGACAGCACACGTACATGTACAATTCTCTAACCTAATTTCAAGACTGTCTATAGCTGCCTAAGCTTATTGTAAATGATCGTGTGTGTCTAGTGTTAACAGTTCTGTCACTTCTTATCCTCCAAATGATGATAGATTTTCGTATTTGTCATCATTAACCAATCACAACTTATCCAACATGCCATGGCTACTGCTAAATCCAACAGGTTCCTGATAACATTGCAAAACACTTCAGTCAATCAAAACAAGCATTCACCAGAGCTTTATACATGAAGAATGGTTAGGGTAGTATTGATAAAAAATGATAAAATATAACTAAGTAGGATTTATCCAATGATATAATCACCACTATTAAAGGAACTGAGGCACGTTTTCTAATGGAATACTGAGATCTCACAAAATGGAAAAGAAATGTTACCAATTGCAAAACAATTCCCCTAAATCAGTTATAAAACGAATGGCTATAATTCGGTTAAGAAACGGGGATCCTTTTTCCATCGAATTATTAAAATGTGTCCACACTAAAATAATCGCTAACAGTTTTCAAGTTATACATGACGCGGATCATTATCGGGTTGTGTAATGGGTTATTTACCCTCTTGAGTGAAAATATACTGCATAAGCTTTTATCTATACCAAACAACGTGCTACCGTACCTTTAAATTTCCTGGGTCGAATCTATAGTAGCACGAATTGCATGTAACGACAGCAAAGTATGTAAACAAGTAAGTACGTCATATTAAAAGAGTGATCATAATAGCATATATAAATTATTACTGACAACTGCTTTATAATGTAGGTAACAGAATAAGACCTAATTCCATTTGTGACATGTACATGTAAGCGAAAATATATGTACCATCATATCTTCTACATTGAATGAATAACACATCAGACAGTAATTAATAACTAATTAAAAATATCCATTGATCAGTAAGTATTTTTCTAACAAACTGACTGCCCGAACTACAACAGGCTACGTCTCTGGCAGAGACTTGATGAATCAGAGACACCATAGGATGGAGACAGAGATCTGAAATATGAAATAGAGTAGCTATAAATACACGTTCTCTGTACATCAAATTCACACCAACTGACTTTCAGAGATTCAGTCAGACAGGGGTTAATCTTGACCGATGTTGCTGATCAACTGGACATAAAAATTCTACCACGGAGGAAATCATGACAGATGTCTTCAAGTCCATTTTGGCGCCCAGAGGTTGGCGAATGACATATATAAGTAACAATAGGGAAATGAACATGACAATTGTACAGAGAACAAGGTCACTAAGTACATGACCTGAGACTGTGGTTATTAGAACTAAATATTGATAGAAATATATAACATATCCTCATTTGTGCAATTTGTTAATTACCGTGACAAGATTGGTGTTGTTGTACCTTGTTATTGTGTAAAACGTAACCAATAACTATCATTATACATATTATATATAGAGATTATTAACCGAGGAAGTGTGTCATATGACTTTTACGAAACGAGTGTGATTGTTTGTATTGCCCGAGCGAGAGCGAGGGTTATACATACATTTGCACGAGTTTCGTAAAAGTCATATGACACACTTTCGAGTGTAATAATTTCTTTATCACTCATTCTATTCCATTTGAATCGCGTAAAATTAATCAGGAAACCAACCACTTTTCTTGCGACGGCAAGCTACAGTGACGTAACGAACAATCGTTTTATGGCGTAACAGACGAGAAGTCGCGGTGAAACAATGGTTGCTAGGCAAACGTGATATATGCACATGTGCTCATATCAATAATATTAACTCGGTAATGTTCAACCATATGGGTAATAATTATTTTTACCGTAGCATAAGTGTATTCATATATGTTATGTTTTTTTGTTGTAATTATATTCATAAAATTTGCAATTAATTGTTGTACCAGACAATGCGTTCAATGTGACATTAATACATATATTAGATGAAATGGTTTATTTTCTAATCAAAATAATTAACTGTAATATGATTTCCAAAGATGATATGATCATAAATTTAAAAGTTTACAAACGAGAAACAGTAAGGCATGTATCAACAGGTTGTTTTCGCATTTGAAATGTTACAGAGACCTGGCCTTGTAAGGATGTCATTGTCAACAGGTTTAAACAATTCCTTATTCATGTTATTCGTTTGACAGGTAAGATAGATGATACTAGACATGAAACATGAAACATGTTAATGCACAACAAGATTGGGAAACATAGACTAACATTCTTTGTTGATGTAATTTTGCCATCATGTAACGAAGTTACAAATGCAGTTTTCAACGTCAACATCCAATGGCAATCTGCAAATTTGTAGATTAGTTCAACCGTACCTTTGTGGGAAAATATCTTTAGCAACTTGAACATGCCATATCTTTATAATCATGAAAAGGAAGTGACAATTAGTACCAGAAATTAATTGATGTTCATATGTTCTTAAGCCCTTCTTTCACAAAGCACCAAGATGATTTCACGTCACTGTATAGCCTTAGTGTGATGTTAAAGAATGGAAGTTAAGGGCTAATCTTAGTAAAGGTTGTTTGTGAAAATAGGCTATGGACATCAAGTAGAAGGGGTCAACGTTGGAATTTGAAAGTTCATAATGTTACTTACTGAGTATGTCACAGAAGAAAAAAAAAACTGCAGTTTTGAAAAGATTTAAAAGAGCTACCAAAACTGTAACTGTTTACCATGAAGCATCACATCAGATTTCATTATGCAAAAATAAACTCTTCTTATAATGCAAAAATGCAAATTAAAGTGATCGGTTACTTTTCACATTGATACGATGCTTCAAAGACATGTCAAATTACATGATATTTGCCATAAATTACACAAGCAGGTGAACAAATGTTCGGCATGCAGTTGTATAATTGCTGTCACGATGAACTTCCTGAAAATTTTCTACAACAAAATTAAATATAGATATGTAGCCACATTGACTCAATCTAAATCCTAGTGTCTAATGGTGAAATGTATCAACCGTAATGTCATATGACAAATGAAATATATCTATCTATCTATAATGGTTACATACATTACAGTGGTTAAGGGGGTGTCAAGATTAAGGCAGTAGTTGAGTAGAGCAGGTTATTACAGAGACACGGCTGATGAATGTCACACTCTATCTTGTTGGTTCAGCACAGGTGTGGGTTAGTTACCTCACCAATCTTTTGCTTTACACATGTTCTCCATGACACAAACAATGACGTCCCATCATGTGTCATGTATTTTACTGATAGCTTACTGCATACTCCTTCCATTCTAACTTAACTGTTTTATTAGTTCTCTTATTTTATAATAAGGGAGCAAAACGTCGGCAATGTCTTGTTCACCTAGATTAAATGTTCTCCATGACATCAACAATGTCGTTCCATCATGTGTCATTTATTTAACAGAGCATGCTCCTTATAATTACTTTTTAACTTAATTGTTTTATTCGTTCTCCTATTGTATTATAAGGGAGCAAAACGTCGGCAATGTCTTGTTCACATAGATTAAATGTTCTCCATGACATAAACAATGACGTTCAATCATGTGTCATTTATTTAACAGATCATGCTCCTTACATTATAACTTAATTATTTCATTCACTCTCATATTTTATTCTAAGGGAGCAGCAAGTCGGTAATGTCTTGTTCTTCTGGATTAAATCCTCCTTGGTCTAGTTCTGAATCTTCTACACATGACAGGCAAAGGATACTTCACCAGGAACGCAGATAACGCTGATATTGTTAGAGGGTTGAGATATTCAGGTCTTGATGGGTGATCATGATTCATTGTACAAGGGTGTTCAAGGAGATATTTTTCATTCAATGAAAGTTATGAGATGCTCTTTCTGCGTCATCATTCCTGGTTAAAGAAGGTACTACGGCGAAAGCAGGACATGCGTCCGAATATGTAGAACACTATACCTAGTTTGGAGAATATGTAAGCATGACAGACAAATGCATGTACAATACTTATTTTAAAGCTTCTGTGAGAATTCCAAAGAACCGAATTCAATTTGCCAGCAAAGACAACTGCATAAATCGTAAATTATTTCGTATTAAACTCGCTAGAAGATGACATGTCCCACCGGTTCCACAAAATTTGTAAAACACATCTTTGACAGATACTTGTGTATCTACTACCGTACTTCAGTTAGTGGGTATTACAGATGCTGAGTTTCAGGTATATTAAGGGTTTTAGACTTCTGCTCCAGCAGTCAAAATCAACAACAACCAACATCCCTCTCATGTTTCTATGGAAACAGAAAATAAAACAAAATTCCGAAAAAAATCTGAAAAATATCAAAAGGCACCACTTCAGTTAGTGGGTAATACACATGCACAGTTTCAGGAAGATATGATGAACGGTTTTGGAGCTGTGCTCCGGAAACGAACCTGTCTCTGAACAAAGTCCAAATTCAACAGGTTTTTATGGAAACGAAAACAAAATAATAATTAAGAAATCTGAAAATATCAACAGGCACCACTTCAGTTAGTGGGTAATACACATGCAAAGTTTCAGGAAGACATGATGAACAGTTTTGGAGCTGTGCTCTGGAAACGAACCTGTCTCTGAACAAAGTCCAAATTCAACAAGTTCTATGGAAACGAAAAAACAATAAATTCAGAAATCTGAATATATCACAAGGCACCACTTCAGTTAGTGGTAATACACATGCAAAGTTTCAGAAAGATATCGTGAACGGTTTTCGAGTTCTGCTCCGGAAACGAAATGATTACGGACGAACGGACGGACGGACAGACAGACGGACGGACAGACGGACGGACAGACGAACGGGGTGAAGACTATATCCCACGGTATTGCATAACGGTGGGATAAAAATTGTATACCAAAGTTACAAGGTCCCTCGCCACAAATGTCTGGGGTGCAGTGGTTCTGGAGAAGAGGTTGAAAATATAGACCTTTAAGACACTGGCGGACAGACACCTGTCCACGCCAAAAGATCTGGTTAGTAGGCCAAATGAGCTAAAAATTGGAAGTCGTAGTATTCTTATTTTTGGATTACACAGAGCATCCCTTGAATAACAATTAAATGGTGGTAAAATGATAAATCTGGATAAGGTTGACAGCAACAATATTTTATTTTGACAGGCGTTTTAGCTGATTATAGAGTGCTTAATGATGTCATTTTGCAGTGTTACAGATACGGTAAACTATAATTCCTCCTGAAACGACTGACAAAGAAATGAATACTCATAAACGTCTGGTTTCGTAGGAAATTGGCTTCCTATTGGAATCTTTTTCTTAGAGGGAATTCTGTAAATAAGGGGAATCCGTGTATGTAGGAGAAGAAGAAACTCTAAATCTAAAATATGGCATTTTCGAAACCTATTAAAGATATTAACAATAGTTTGTGATAACATCTCAAGCGATAGGAGTTATTTGATAAACCAATTATGTTAAATTAAGGGAATTCAAAATCAAATTATGAGGACTATGAATTTTGTAAAGCAATTAAAAGATAAATGCGTCGAAATACAAAAATGAATCACTCATTAATTCAACTGGCGCTTATCTTTTAATGAACCTAATGAAAAACAAGTACCATCGTTAAGGGAAAATATATTTATATTTACCATCGGTGTCAGTAATACATCCATGTTGAATTTCTTATTGAAGGTATCGCTTCATATTTGAACAAGATGTGTTTGTTAAACACGGATGCCCCCCGATATACCAAAGTTATGGCCAAGGTTAAAGTTTTCTGAGGATGTCCACTGCGGCAAGGTCAAGGTCACAAGATCAAATATGATGACCTCATCTGAAGGTCTAATCACAAGGTATGAAGCCCTAGCTCAGAGCAATCAAAAGTTATGGCCAAGGTTAAAGTTTTCTGAATATTGTCCACTGTGGCAAGGTCAAGGTCACAAGGTCAAATATGATGACCTCATCTGAAGGTCTCATCACAAGGTATGCACATGCCAAGTATGAAAGCCCTAGCTCTGAGTAATCCAAAGTTATGGCCAAGGTAAATGTTTTTGTGGACAAACACACAGACAGACAGACAGACAGACAGACGGACAGGTGAAAAAACAATATACCCCCGGAATCTCCGATTCGGGGAATAATAATCCGATAATTTATTTTATTGACTTACTGTAGTGATCTTTGGGGGATACATTTACCTATTAAAAAAACCAAGTGTCAACAGTTTCAAGGCGCTGGACTAAATGCGCTTCATTGAAACAGTACCTTGTAACTTAGTTCTTCCACTTTGTTATTGTTATAACAGACCATGATTTTAGGATAAATCCATCTTTTCGACAAACCTAATCTTTTACATGTGGTGAAGACAAACGTAGCAAAATAGAATGTGATAAAAATAAGTGTGATCATGCAAATGATTGGTAATGAACTCGAAAAAATAATTAATGTTGTAGTTTTTAAATCATTCAGTGTCCAGTGTTTTATATGAAATGAAACAATATCAATTGTCGTTTACAAATGCTCAATTTAGAATTATAACATAAAGTCCAACATTTATCATGTCAAAAAGGTAAAAAAAATGTTTGCCGCAGTCAGCTTTTTCATAATATTTGTCGTGTTTAAAATATCAACATTAGAGCGACACGTTTCAAACACAAAAGCTTAAGTGCATATTCATCAACCAGCTACTTTAAATGTCATTTTAAATGGATGTGTTCAGAAAACTGATGTTTCATGTCACGTGTCAGCATTCTGTCCTGTTAAGTGGGGTTAAACATTTGAAGAATTCTACAAAACCTAAACGAAGCTATCCGATGTATGTAAGTCACCGTGACATAAATTTAGGAAACAATTGCAGGTATGATTGCATTTCCTAAACCAACGAAAAGACATTTAGAAACTATAATTACCATTCCAAACCCTTTCTAATATACCCATAGACATATATACCCATTTTCATTGTTTAAAATAATAATTTTCCTTTAACAACATGCAGAGATTGAACAGGAATCTCAAACATATTCCAAATTAAATAATTTTAGCCTCTTAGTGAATAATGCATTTTAACAATTGTAATTATATTTATCATTCTGATATTTTCTATAGTTAAGATAAAATGGGTAACGAATTATTTTTTATTTGTGTTAGAAATGGTCGTTTTAGCACATGAAATTGATAGTTTGGAATGAATAGAAGAAGATTAACTTACATCTTTAATTTCATATATTCTTAAACTTTTACACAACATTATTATATTTTAATAGATAAATGTTATGTGGTCAATAGTTAGAGAGTAAGACCAAACATGTAAGAAATATGCTAACACCACCTAAAATGAATCGGTTAATCAGTTTGCTGAAAGCTGTACATGTACTTGATAAAACACACATTGTTCAACATGGAACATTTGGAAAGCAAAAACTCCATGGACATTCTTTGGAAAATCACAATTCATGTGTGTCAGTATTTGCTCTTTCATCTTGAAGAAACATCCCATGTCCCAGGGTACGCAGTAGATAAATACACGCTTCTTTGAACAGTCTCTTTGTAGCGGAAACACATCGAGAATGTTATTGTACATGTACACAAAACGCATGTGCACCAGCAAATGCACTTGTATTTCTATAAACATCTTCACTGGCCCTTAACAATAACAATCCATGCTACAAAATAGATTAATATTTTACGGTCCTTTTGGTGCCAAAACTGTGAAAATTATATTGTACACAGAATTAAATGCACTAATGAAGTAAGTTCACTTTCTTTTCTACAAGAAGCCTTCTGAAATATTTCCATGATCTAAAGTATATGTCCCATGATATATTGTAGATTAATGCACGTTTATTTGAATAGTCTCTTTGTAGCTAAAATGCTATTTTCAACAAAATGCATTCGCAACTGCATTTCAATATCTACGGAATATCCCCTCGTATATCATTTACAAAAACATGCCCCCATGATACACAATATCTTAAAGTCGAAAGATATATCAAATAAGTCGATGAAATGTATTTGAAAAATAATGTCGACAATAGTAAAACACCCTTCTCTCTTCGGAAAGTCAATGTAAAAAAGGAGTGTACATGGTTCGGTAAAGTACAACCATGGGAATCGTTTTTGTTATTCGAAATAATAAAACGTGTTCACATTAAAATGGCCGACATGCAATGTTTGCTTCATACGCAACACCGTTATTACCACTACGGATAACTGGTTTGTGTAATAAATATGAATGACATAAACTATCATTATAAGTGGAACATTTGAAAAAAAATCAATTTGCAAAAAACGTGTTACAGCCCCTTTAATATAATCTTCTTTATCTTAATATGAGATAGCGAAAATGCATCGCTTGTGGAAATGTTAATGTACACAACACTCATGCACACATGTGCGCCAGTAAATGTTCTTTTATCTCTACGAAACACTCCAACTCGCTTGTTGCTTCACAATAACATGTCCCATGACACACAGCAGATTAATACACTCTTCTTTGAACAGTCTCTTTGAAAGGAAACATGCACGATCATTTGTGAGGATGTTATTCTACGGCCCCGGTACAACCTTTGAAATCAGATGACCTTATCTTGACCTTCAAGTGACTTGAATGTCCGTAAACATAGTATTGACACGTCTTTCTCGGTGATTTCACATTTTACTTTGTCACAGCATAGGGGAAATTTATGCTCGTAAATTGTTTCAACGCGTACAGCTGTACGTCCTATAACTCCCGTTGAGACCATTCTTTGGATGAGGATTTTCGATTTTGGGTGAAGAATTGAAAATGTTTAGCTTGTCCATGAATGTCTTTAGTCAGTTTACTGGTCGACTTAAGTGGGAAAATAAGAAACGACAAAAATCGAAAATGTTTGTAAGTTATCTACTTACCAATATAACCTCCTATCAATTCTATGAAATAAAGTATCCAGAGTGATTAATGGTGATAACACCTAAGATTTGGTTTAGAACAAGTCGCAAACTCCGCAAAGCATTATGTAAAAACAAAAAGGAAACAATGGTGTGTACGGAAAGTTCCGGGAAGTACTAAGTAGACCCTGTAGCCGTGGGCTACCATATAACAAGCACGGCCACCATATTACATTCCTGTATTGATATCTTCATTTAACATGGATATCTGATAAATAGGAAGAATATGTGATATTATACAATTATAGACTGGTGATGAGGTCAATACCTATGGACCCGAGAAAACAATATTGACCAAGGACGAAGTCCGCGGTCAATATTGTTTTCTCGTGTCCATAAAAAACATGTATTGACCGAATCACCAGTCCATAATTGTTTTATTATGTATTTGACACAGGAACGAAAAGAAAACAATGAAATACAGTCAAAAATGTAATTTGGTTTGAACAGCTGGAACTACGATCAGATGACGTCATGGTTACAATAGCATGACGTCATGCAACAATCGTTTGACGTCACTCAAGTCAATATTGCTTTTGGTCGGACTCGGGATGGAGTCAATATGCTTTTCTGTCGACGGTCACGTGGTGGCCTCTCGACCAATCAGATCGCTGGAAAAATATGCTCACATAATAACATAAATTATAGGATTGATGAATATTCAACTGTTCAAGTATTCATTGTCTGCGACGTTTCGGTAAGGCATTTAAATATCCACAACACATGTTGTTTGGTTTCTTAACACAAAAAATGTCATTTAACACATTCATTTAGATAAAGGTATATGAAAAACAATTACTATTTAATGTGACAAAATATAGCATTAGCAATACAAACAATAGCATTATTTACAGAATATAATGTGCTAAACCAAATATATGTGAATTTTGAATTAATACATGGAATTTAGTGAAACCAAGTGTTTTCCTTAACGGAAATGAGATAGCCGATGAATCACATGAAACAATTATGATTTTTTAGAATATTTCCAAGTTAAACCAATCTCTTAATGTTTTAGTGTAATATATACTTAAATCATCACACATTCTTCTACTTAAGTGATTAGCTAAGACCTCAATTGAGACAGATTTTATTGATTGGCATTGCCACAGAAGTTGGAATCGGCTCAATATCTGGAGAAATTAGGTGAATTAGTCTGGGAAAGAAAATGAAATCAGACTGAAGACTTGGCAATATCAAGGGCAAAGAGTATGTTCAATAACTGACAAATATTGCTGACATATCATTGTGTTGATTTTATATATAAAACCACAAGAATTCTTCAAACGTTTTGGTCACATATTGAAAAAAGAATATGAAGTCGAAGTTAAAGGGGCAGTAGCACGTTTTTTGCAAATTTTATTTTTTCAAATTTCCCATTTATAATGATAGTTTATGTCATTTAAACTAACTTAAGAGGGTAAAACATCTTATTACACAAACCAATTATCTGTAGCGGTAAAAAATATGTTGCGTATAAAGCAAAAATGGCATGGCGGCCATTTTATTGTGAACACAATTTATTATTTTATATTACAAAAACGTTTCCCATGGCTTTACCGAAACATGTACACTCATTTTAAACTTTATTTTCCGAAGAGAGAAGGATGTTTTACCATTGGTGAAATTATTTTTCAAATACATTTCATTAACTTATTTGAGCGAAAAAACGTGCTACAGTGCCTTTAATATCCTTTCAAACTTCATTTTCATATGAACATTGTATATTTGCATGTTTTCATTGATAGTGGGATCGTATGTTTGGCGGATCTTGATTCATGTTCTAATTTAATCCAAACTGACATTATGATTTATTGATATTTTTCAAGAAATATTCGAGTTAATTTATCTTCAGACAAGAAATCATGGCATATCACTGTATTTTATACAAGCCAAAGATCAAAACATTAAAGGCGCTGTAGCACGTTTTATCATATTAAAAAATTGCCATTTCTTATTAAACCTAATACAATTTAATGTTACGTTCGAGGATAGAACATCTTGACCTTAAAAATTACATGACCTGATAAGCCGTATCCATTGAAAAAGGTTTCCCGAATTGGAAGAAAAAGATGCAACTTGCACAGCCACAGTGGTGTGGAACTCCTCAGTGTGAGAGATAGATTTGCACATGCGATGCGATTTGAGAGTTTATACAGCATGCTGGTTGACCATTCCATCATGGTGCCATAATTAAAACGCTACTCTGACTGTTTTAGGTATCGCTACAGAACACGTGAACTGCCTTCGAGCGGCCATTTTAATGTGAACACATTAAAATGGCCGATCGAAGGGAAATTGATTAATGGATAATGGATAAATGGATTAATCGAACCATGTTATTTCAGTTTAGTACTTTTTTTTATTGATCCAGGAGTGTTATTTCGCCATTGGTAACACTTATTTACATTTTCGTGAGAGCACTTTATTTCAGAATGAATGGTGTTGCTATAAATGTTTTAAATATACATAGGGAAGTACAATTTTAAGACTCATTAATTGTATGCACAATGTATCTAAAATCCCATTTCAAATAGACTCATTTTCAATATTTAATAAAATGGTGGTATTTTACGAATACAATTTTTTTCAGAGCCTGGTAATAAGAGTTATACATCCGCATACAGCTTATTCGTTGCGTTGTGCTTTCAATATAACTTCTAAGCCAGTTATAAAAGAACTGTTTTCCTATGGGTATGAATGAAGCAGGGATTGCCAGTTAATGAGATATATGTTCTTACCCAACATCCTGTGTGGCATATGACTTAACAATCTATTGATAAAACAGCACAGGGCAGGTTGTAGACAGATAGAGACAGATCGTCTTCTACTAAAGAAAGTCTCTGATCTTCCAGTTTTTGCCAACAACACCAGACACTTCAGATTGACAGATCCTCCACGGGCTAAACAAACAGAAGGCTATCAACAAAGGAACTCACAAAGAGAGAGCGGAAATATTAGAAATTTGGTATTTTCTCTCCGCTATTATTTGACAATATCTTTGACAGGTAATTGGCAGAGTTCAACCGTTTGATAACTCTGTGCTCGTCTTGCTTTGATGGAAAGATTTTGCATGTTTGATGTTTGCTTCTTTCGAAACATACACTGACGAAAAAAAGAAACGTCCCAAAATTACAACACGAACTACTACTGACGGAGAAAGTCAAATGTGAATGTCTTTGATTCTTTTAAGAAGTTATTACAATACAATGCATCAGAGTATGATATTTGTATTGTTATCTCTGTTCGAATAAACTTCAGGGTGCTAACATTGCTTTATCAAAATGGTGTTTGGCCAGAATGTTTTGCTTTTTAAGTTAAAAAATTATTAAATGTAGAAATAGAATCAATTAAAGATGTTGTCGAAACAAATAACCTTATTGAACTTCTTCAGACCAACCTACTGTTTTGAACAATCCATAAAGAAAAAATAACAAAGATGTGAAAGTAACAGCACACACAGGCATTTTTTTTTGTGTATACCACGGTTGAGTTCAAGTTTACCTAAATGAACACATCCCGATTAAATACATGTCTCTGAAATTAACATTCCGATGAACATTTTAAATCTTTGAATATTAAAATTACATAGAATTTCTGTATTGCGATACGTAGTGCTGAATTGAACTGTAATGCATTGCAATATACCTACCACAATATATTGCAAGATCCTCTGATATGTCTCTAGAAACCATTTTAATTAGTGCCAATGATGTTACAACATGATAAATGAACTCTACATTCAACTTTTATACTTCGTTTATAGTTTAGACATGACACATTTAATAAAATGACTTTCAGATCTTTAAAAAGATCATTAGTAATACAGTCCAACACACATTCTAGCACTTCAAAATAATTTTCTTAATACAAGTTAACCAAGTAAATGTGCCTTTTACAAGATAAATAAATGAATTTGACTTATATTTGTTGGTGCTATATATTGCGATATGAAAATCGTATTGCAATACGTGTATTGCACAACTCTGTATTGCAATATATTGGTATTGCAATAATATTGCACAGCCTTACACATAAGCATGTTTTTCAAAACCATGATTTCTAATTAATTTCACACTTATTTATAGTTTTCCAGATAGTAATCGTTTGACTTCTTTTGGATTTAGGCATGAGGCCTACCGTATTTCGTTAATTTACACGCCGGCCTTGAATAGAAGCCTGCCTCGAGTAGACGTCATTGCACAGGGCTTTCTGAAAACGCCTGCCTTACTTATAAACGCCGGTTAAACCGAATTCAAATTGTATAATCACTACTTCCTATCGTAGTCGCCTGTCACTTCAAGCCTATTGCGAAATAGATGCCTGCCTCATTGCCCTTTCTCAAAACGTGAGTTACGTCCCTTTACATTTACTGCGGTACAACTGACGTTTGACTTCCGGGACGTACTCGACCTTGACCAATATGGCGGACGTTACTGAGTTTCTGAGCGATGAGGAGTTAGAGTCCAAAAGAGTGCCTGAATTGAAGACGTATCTACGGCAACACGGACAGTTTGTCACCGGGAGAAGTCTGAACTACTTGAGAGAGCGAAAGGTGTAGGAAAACTTAGTTATTCAGACAAGGAAGCTTGTTGGTACACCGAATCATCGACGTCTTGAGGAAAAACTTGTGACCCCGTCAGGTGATATTATTCCTGATCCTCGAAGTTTGAATGGTTGGACTAAAGACAGTCATGTAATTCCCGATTTCTCTGATACAGAGATGTATAATTACTTTGTTCTGACAAAAAATGTGCACCCTCAACGGAAAGCTAAAGTTTATTTTGAAGACAGACATGTTCACTCTGTAGAATTTCATGAAATTACATCTTAATGTAGCCATGCTCTGGTGAGATGCAAGGTGATACCATCCCTTCCTACCACGAACAAAAAGGATTCTGTATGGCTGTGATTGTCAAAGGTGACTGGGAAGATACACTCTGCAGACTGCTCATGTGCAGCTGGGTACGTAAGACGATTTAAAACCTACTAGTAAAGTTAATAAAAAGAAACAAAATGTACACATGTTAGATGCAACAAAAGTAATAATGTTACGGACTTGCAATTATCATTGATTAGCTTTAAACTCGCTTTTTTCTGTGTAAATTTTTAAATTATTTTGATTACAGATCAAAAGTCAATAAAGATTGTTGATAATGAAGAAATTTACGTTTGTTCGCAAATTACAATAATATTATCGGTTGCAGAGTTGGGGAGGTTTGTAACCACGTTGCTGCTCTGTGTCACTCACTTGTGGATTTGACATCAAGGAGAAGAGACGGAACTACAGCATGTACTTCACAGCTGTGTCTATGGAACAATCCCCGTAAGAGGAAACTCAGTCCTAAGAAGGCACAGGATGTGAATTTCAGAAAACCTGGATCTTCTAAAGCAGTACGTGACATTGAACATGATGACACTGAAGTTAATTTGAATAATCATAACTTTCATGTCCAAACTCCTAAAATAAGACCAATATTTGATGTAATGCGTTTCAAAGAAAAGCTTGAATCTAGTCACTCTAAAGCTTCATTCTTAAAATACTTTGAAGATACACCTACTTCATCAACTAATAACGATATTCTCACTGTTCCATCTCTTAATGAAATTTCTTTTTCATATTGTGATCATGTAGATCTTGATTCTGTCCAGTGTAAAAATCAAATACAAGAAATGTTTGATTGTATGAGAGTGTCAGAGATGGAAGTTGTTTGCATTGAGGAGAGAACGAGAGGTCAGCAAGGAAATGACTTGTGGCTGAAAGCGAGGAGTGAAAGACTTACTGCTTCTAAATTTGGGGATGTTGTATTGATGCGCAATGACACAAAACCAGATAACCTTCTCAAAGATATGTGTTGTTACCGTGATATTTCTAATATCAGTTACTGTAGATGGGGTACAAGACATGAACCGGCAGCTCGTAAGATGTATAAGTCGGCTAATACTGATACCTTAGTTGTGGATGAGTGTGGACTTACTGTGAATACAAAGTATCCACCTCTAGGTGCAAGTCCTGATGGGTTAGTGTGGAACACATGTGTAGACAGTGGAGGTGTGTTGGAGATTAAGTGTCCTGCACGATCAGATTGGAAGTGGATGCATCCAAGGGAGTGTGCTAAGGATTCAAGATTCTTTTGCTTTCTCGATGAACATGAATGTGTAAAACTAAAAAGATCTCACAGGTATTATTTTCAAGTCCAAGGTCAGATGGCAATAGCAGAGCGACAGTGGTGTGATTTTGTGGTTTGGACATTGAAATGCTGGACAGTTGAGAGAATACAGTTTGATGAGCATATGTGGAATGAAATGTTGCCAAAATTGAACAAGTTTTATTTGTCTAATGTTTTGCCAGAGTTATTGTCAAGCAGAGTAAAGAGGGGAATTCCACTGTATAAATGATTTACAAATTATTAGAAAATTCAATTCCCAGGATCAAATTATGTTCATTATGTGACCATTATGTGATCTGATTATACTGTATATTCTTTATGAAAAATGACCTTTTCATGCTTTACTGTAGAGAGAAATAATGATGAATTGTCCTATGAATGTCATGTATTAATATTCCATGTATTAATATTCTTAATATTAATATTTGTTCTGAGATAAATATTTGAATTTCACTTTTGTCGTGTTATCTTTATGGGAGGATAAGAATGTTTAACCTTTTGCACCACTTTAGAGTTTGGAGTCTTTGTAATAAATAGATAACCGGAAAGACACGAGAGTTATAATATTTTTATCACTTAAAGTTTTGATCTCAACTGTCAAGTTACGCTGGATGTTAACAATAGACTACCGACCTCATACAGCCTACTAGTAAGCCCCTTCTAAAAATATTTATATGAGTAGAAGGGGATTAGTAGTTGCTTGTATGAATTAAGTTCGTAGCATATTGTTTACATCAATACAAGCTCATGTGATGAAGTGATTGTGTTGTGACGACACCATCTTACTGACAATACTGTTACGTCATCAACTTGTGACGTAATATCACTTTTCCTTGTGAATGTAAACACAGTGTAACTTTGTGACCTTCTTTATAGATAATTTTTCATACAAAAATGTAATGTTTTAAACACAGTTCACAACAAATGAATTCATTCTTCAAAATAAGTTTATTCAGAACTGACCAAATGTTTTCCTAAAATAGGAAAGTCATTTATGATACATTATTACTTCGGAATTCAATATAAAAAAAACAAAAAACAATTGACAATTACATCACAATTGACAAGCACATGTTATAATAGTAATGCGATTCACTTGTCAATGCATTATAATATGACATGTCTGAAAAAACAGCTATCTTATTTAAGTACAAGAGGGGGTTGAAGATTCGTCAAATAGACACAAATGCGCCATATTTTTGAGACCTGAGAAGCCATTGTGATGGGAATAATGCCCTGTAAAATCCGAAAGTTTTTCACACGTTCCATTTGTCGCTCTACATGTATCCTCAAGTGGGCAATCGTTTTTGTAACATTAACTTCGTGTTGGTTAAACTGTTTTTTCTTACTTCTGAAAGGAGGAATAATTAGATCTATACCCTTGGGCGTTGTCAAATCAGATATTACAAAACCTTTATCTGCCATTATGGCGTCACCTTCTTCACACAAATCAACAAGACGACACAATCTGGTTATTTGTTTGTCACTAATGCTACCACAGTATAAATCTGAACAGAAAGTCACAACACCTGCTGGGCTTATTCCAATTAATGATTTGTATGTCATGTGCGACTTGTAGTCACTATATAAAAGTGACTGAAGTTGAAGTGAACTTGGAGTCTCAGTCCAAATCTCAGTGCAATCTATAACTACTCTAGTAGTTGGATAATTTTTCCTGAAA
This sequence comes from Gibbula magus, assembly GCA_936450465.1. NCBI lineage: Eukaryota > Metazoa > Mollusca > Gastropoda > Trochida > Trochidae > Gibbula > Gibbula magus. The sequence goes on along the minus strand of OW388291.1, from coordinate 25,124,357 downwards.
GAATCTGGCATGGTTGCATTGACATTATCCCTACTGGGCCACTGTATCAAACATGAGAGTTGAACATACACATAATCAACCCATTTGTTACAAAGTCTGCTGCATGTGGCACGTGAAACTCTAAACCTATATGCTAAGTCATCAAGCAACAGGCCTAATCTTAGTCTCATAAGAATCATGAAGAATTCATCAATCTGTCTCAAGGAATGAGGCCTTCCACCATCTGTTCTATCTGTGTAAATTTGTTCATCATTGTACATTTCATCAAACATAGCCTCGAATGCAACTGAATTTGGTATACCAGTATAAAACATGATACTTTCATCTGATTTTCTGATATCTTCATATACAAGCATTGGTTTGTCAACTTGAATACCGATACTTTCTGTTGGCAAAGCCTCTGTCTGTGTGCTAGCGTTGCAACACATAGTGGCACATGAAGCAGTATCTGTCTGTGTACCAGCTGAAATACTTTTATTTACAGGTGTATCTGATAATGTCTGAGTGCACTGATTAACATAATGACTTGAAACTTTCTTGGAACCACAGTAATCATGTAAACTGAGAGACAGTTCAAGTCTTGATGACTTTCCAGGTAGAAAAACATCATCTGTTGAAGCACAAACACTTGTATCCTCAGTTTCAGGATCAACACTCATGTCTTCATCGGCGTCTTCATCTTGAAGCATTGGACAATCACTTGTTGCAGCTTGAACATTCTGAAAAACAATGGGTTGGACGAATATCCAAGACTTGCGGAGGGCTTATTATTTTATTATCATTTTTCATTCAAAATCAACGTCACAATTATAATTGGGCCTATACAATACAGTTAGGTGTCTATAAACACATATGACATAAGATTGATTCTTTAAGAAATTTTGTTGCATTTTACAAACTTTGTAAAGGAATTTCAAGGGGGGAAAAACGTTGATAATTAATAGATGCTTGACAATGTTTTAGTGGTTATTCATAAATATTAAAACTTACCGATGTTGTGAATGTCTTGTTTGGAAATACACTTGGTAATGGATGGAGTTTATAATTAGTTGGTCCTTGCTGACCCACAAAGTGCTCAGAACAAAACCTTGTGCTGTCATTTCTACTATAATGGAAATCTACACGAATAAGTTTGCATCGTTGTAACCACACTCGTCTCAATCTTGTATCAACAGGGAATCGATGTAAAGATATCTTTCTTCCATTGATAACTGTTCGGCTGTTGTTGCTACAAATGCAGCAATATCGTGGCTTAGGTGCCATTTTGACGTTACGCTGTACGTCCCGGAAGGCGAAGAGCCCATATTGAGACATGCGCAGTTGTTTTTTATTAGCGGCCGTCAAGGAAGATAACTCACGTTTTGAGAAAGGGCAATAGACGCCTATGGTGCAGACCGTTTGAAAATAATAGACGCCCGGCGTGTAATTTAGGATATATACGGTATTAGCGTTTTGTCTGAAAGTTTACTTGGAGTAACTGCATTGTGAAAAATGGAACTCTTGATTGGTCCCTTTGGATACCCCAACACGCATACGTGGACTGACTAAAACCCTCATGAAGAGCAGAGAGCATAAGCCAGCTTCTCCCCGATCCGGAAACAACCAGGCTTTAGTGCCTAAGATTTTGGCCCAGATGTATCCGAGGGACAACAAAGTCCATTTGTGGTCCTGTGGACGATTTCCTAAATATCACCAAGCCCATTATGACAATTTGACAAGGATTAGTGCATTTTCAAACGCAAAAAAAAACGGAGTAGGGGATAGGTTTATCACCACACGAGTGAAGCATAATTTGCTACTGCTTGACACGACATTGCTAATGAAGTTGTGGATATTCTATCAATAGAAATGTGTCATTATTAATCATTGTTAAATTAATGAATGTACAGCGTTTTTCTGAATTTACGAATACATAAAAAACGGCGGATCCTCTGATAGAACCCTATATTACAATACAGGCAAATGTTGCATTTATCTCACTCATATTCATCTATTAAAATACTCCCAAGGACATATACATGTATACTGAGCAACAAAGTTAAGGACCATTGGATTTCCCCCATATTTTCCAAATGTGTGTCATGAAAACAAAATTGTGAACAGTATGGGTATATCTGTCTTATACCCCACTTACGGTCGAGCGTAAGCGGATACTATTTCATAATATTTCTAAACAAATACAGCTGTAAACAAGCTTGTGCATGAAACGCACAACCCAAATACGGCCTCTTCTGTGACAACGCAGTCCGTGCTGCGTTGTATGGTTACCCATGTTTGGGGCTCGAAATCTAATTGATATGGCCCAGTGACGGCATTGTTAACGCAGATGCACGTGCATCTTGCTGAAATGTACAGCTAACGCTAAAACAGCATGGCTAGTGTAAACGTGGCCAAAGTTTAGAGAAAACAGAAACAACTTTCAGTATGTTAAGACATTTTGCACCCAAAATTAAATTACATTCTCACATAAAAAGAAAAACATAAATTTGTGATATTATTTCACGCATTATAAGAACCTTATTCATTTGGTCATGAAAAAATGTTCAGAGTTTCAACTGGCTTCGTGGTGTAATGGTTAGGTCGTTCGGCCAGAAGCAAAAGGACACGGGTTCGATCCCAGGTTCCTTATATGTTCATTTATATTGTGACATTTTATGAAGTATCATCACTTAGAATTTGGAAAATTAGAAAATTGACTACATTGTTTCTCAGCTGTTAAAATGTGTAGGTATATTAGAAAAGTGTAGGAATATCAGAAAAAGTGTAGGTATATCAGGAAAAAAAGTATAGGTATATCAGGAAAAGTGTAGGTGTATCGGCTTATACACCTACACTTGTAACAAAAGAAACCATAGCAACGAGACCAGAAGTGGGGTATAAATAAGCGATTGTCAGTCAATGGGAAAAGCTTGTTGCCACCCTGTCTGACGTATACATATATTGATATAACAGCCCCCGACAGGTTGCAGATAGAAGCAGGCAGGTCGTCTGCAACCAAAGTAAGTTTGCAATCTTCCAGTTTTTATCAACAGCATCGTAGATTGATAGGTTGCACAGACTGTTACACAGGACCCTGGAGCAGACATATTAGAAAATTGGTATTTTCTTGCTATTTCTTCCCGCCACGAAGTGGAAGGGGGATATAGATTTGGGCTCCGTCCGTCCGTCCGCCCGCCCGTCCGAGATAAAGGGGACAGCTTTTCTCAGAAACCGTTTAAGATAGGATTACCAAAGTTGGTGTGTTGCCTGAGGACATAAATACCTTGATGGAGTTCGAAAATGGGAAGCATGCAATTATTTGTTTCTGAAGTTATTGCCCTTGTTCCGTATTTTTGGACTTTGTTCACGATATCTCCAAAGGGGACAGCTTTTCTCAGAAACTATTTAAGTTAAGATTACTAAAGTTTGTGTGTTGCTTGAAGACATAAATACCTTGATGGAGTTCGAAAATGAGAAGCGTGCAATTATTTTTTCCGGAGTTATTGCCCTTGTTCCGTATTTTTGGACTTTGTTCATGGTTTCTCGAAAGGGGACAGCTTTTCTCAATAACTATTTCAGATAGGATAACCAAATTTGGTGTGATGCTTGAGGGCATAAATACCTTGATGGAGTTCGAAAATGAGATGCGTGCAATTGTTTTTTCCGGAGTTTTGCCTTTGCCTGTATTGTAATATAGGGTTCTATCAGAGGATCCGCCGTTTTTTATGTATTCGTAAATTCAGAAAAAAGCTGTACATTCATTAATTTAACAATGATTAATAATGACAAATAATGGTCACCATATTCTGAAATCACTAAAAAAAAAATTCAAGAAGGTATTATGAAATCATATACAAAGATTCTTTCTTATACACCTGGGGAATTATTTCAAGGCCATGAATTCTGAAAGCGCTATAGAAATCTTGTAAACACGATAACTTGAAAAATATTTGTGCTATCAGGTTCTTTTTTGTTGTATATCAACTATGGAGAATGGCCGCAATTTGATTAAAGTTCAAGGTCCCAGCGAGGGCACGACAATGAAAGGTGATAATTGATTGTGTGAGCTTGAAGGTCAAGGTCATGAGATTTGTGTTACTGTTCATAGGATTGATTGCCTACGTGATAATCAGTGACGATTTAAACACAATGGTGTTTTTGAAAGGAATGACGGAATCTCATCTGCCGGAGTCGGAATTGCCAGAATATACCCAAAAAGTATTTCAGCTCAGGAAATGTTCTACTAAGGGAATTAACGAACATTACATTAACTTATTCCTACGATTACACATCCAAGCCCATACTCTAAAAAATACATTCATTAATGGAGGTGACGGAATTAAATCAGTCGGAATCACAAAGAATCATCAAACAACTCTAAACAAGTAAATTGTACTCAGAAACGCATATTAAAACCTACACCTTGAGTCTGTACTTGGAGCTGTGACTTGCACCTGTTATTTAACTCTGAGATACACTATTCCTAACTAGAACTCTGATAGGATTCAGGCAAGATTAAGTAATACAAAAAATTCAAACTTAAATAAAATCCCTACACGAAATAGAAAACAGACCTCTAAGCATGTATCAAAAGTTATTCCCCATAAGGTAATAAGAAGTAATTAATGAAGTGATCTAGGATCCCTACCTTACAATGGCTGTCCTTAAGCTCCTAAGTGAGTGAATGTCCTTGAGATTTAGAATTCACGCACCGAGACCTTAACACTAAGCTAGCTACAAGAAACAACATGAAAAAGAAACGGAAGAAAATCAGGTCATAGTTTTGTTTTTTTATTCAATATGGTAGGTCACTTCACCAAACGGCCTTGTCTGTCATAGGCAACAAGCGTTTTCCCCGGCCCTTCCCTCTTAGTACGGTGTATCTGGCCTCATGGGGAGATGGAGCAGCTACTTCCCTTGTCGATGAACAAGATCCCGTCGAGGAAGAGGGGGAAGAAGCGATGGACTTAGTGGGATCTCTCCCCTCTCAAGCAAACTGGCTCCCTGGACTGCCTTCTCTAGCAGTTCCTCTTCTTCGTCCCAGTCACTCTTCTTTGCAGGGGGCTGGGGCACAACGAAAGCCATCGGCTTCTCCTTTTTAGAGGTGGAGGAGGAGGAAAGGAAGCTCTCGAAATTGATTGCTGTGCTGGCTCTGGGACAATCGCGGCAGATTTGGTAGGCTTGGATGGTGTAGGTCACTTACCTTGATGAACTTGAGGAGCTGACCAAATGGTTCTCAAGATCGGACCTGCGAGAGTAGCCTCAATCCCACTGCTCGCATGTAAATCTTGCATTCGTGTCATGTCGCTCCCTCCTATGACGCTGGAAGTTACTGTTAGACGAAAAGTTCACATTGCAGCGGCTGAAGTAGAAGGCCTTCATCTATTTTAAGACATAAAACAAAATAATTAATTATAAAATATTACCAACTTAATAAGCTTAAAGTTATTCTTGTATTTTTTTGTATCATCTCTTGAGGTAAAGACTTCATCCAAATCCTTTTGGTGTCTCGCTGGGTCAACGTACTTAGCGAGAACATTGACGACTGTCTTGTTAAACCGTTCTACCATGCCATCTGACTTGGGGTTGAAAGTTGTCCTCGTCTTGTTGATGTGAAATATTATAACTCTGCAAACAGGTTGGATTCAAAGTTTCTGCTTTGGTCTGTGTACTGACTTGAGGTTGAAAGGAGTAGTCCTCGTCTTGTCGATCTGAAATATTTCGTATAACTCTGCAAACCGGTTGGGATTCAAAGTTTCTGCTTTGGTCTGTGTCAATCCCATTAGTAACCCCAAACCTGCAAATTAACTGTTCCACTAAGGCATTAACCAATGTCTTGTTATTTGGAAGATATTTGGAGTTATTTGGAAGATATCGTAAAGATCAAAAACATTGAAGTGCGGAAGACTTACTTTTTGCAAAATAGTGTTTCCCAGCAGATGAGGTACACCAGATACAGGTCTGAATTGATAATTTATATTTATAAAAATTAACGTCACTTAATTCCAATCTTGATTAACTTATAAAATACAAAGCCTTATCTTGCCATGGTTGATGTACTCTCGCTCATAACATATAAAGAATATAAAAGGTACCAAGTTCACAAATAAAGTGTTACTTAAACAAATCAACAAAACGTACACTTGACAAGAATGATAACTCTGGAAGTTACTTCCCCTGATTGGAATTGTGACTACAGATAGCTATATATATAATAAACAGCACGTTCGATATGACATATCAATTTCAATTTTTCCATTTAGGTCCTCATAATTAAATCGTTCGCCACACAAACTGACATCGGACATTTCTGTTGTTCATCAGAAGGTCATTTTAACTTTATAAGATTTCTTTTTACAAAATTTGAAATTCGAAATTCGAAACAAGGGTACAAGAAATATTTACACAGGCAGTTCTTAAGTGGAATTATCAATTAGGAAATAGTATATTCTACTGGTCACGAGGTTCAGTGCAAGAGTTTGAAGAAATTTCATCATCAATGCTCGAATCATCCTCATCTGAAAGTAAATAAACTGCGAAAAACATGCCTTTTCCGTTATATTTTAATATAAAATGAAATGTTTTTTACTTGACAGACGTTAAGTAACGAAAAGTTGTTGGGAATGGCATTGCTAATTGTTATGTTTTTGGAAATTCTGAAAAATAATAATAAATCCCCCCCCCCCCCCCCCCCCCTGCAATTGTGAGAGAGACAAATAATTTTCACTTATAGAAAATTCTGATAATGTACGTAACGTTTGTATATAAGTTGCAAGTATCGTGTCTTATTTGGTGCTACGGGTCTGTTACGTATATTAATTACTTAAAAGGGTCACTCTTACGGAAAATAGTGTACCTTGCCTCGTGAGAAGTAAACTCCATGAAGTGGCAGTCGACTTTGTTGATGTTCCTTCTGTTGTGAGTCTTTACTTGCGTAAAGGAATCTCTCGAAAATTGAAATCTGTTAACTTATGACTTCCCAACATTAATGAATTAATGAATACAGTTCTCAATTTCCCTTCGACCGACCATTAAAGTTGATCACAACGGAACTTGACTTACATAAATATAGGTAGAATGTACATATATAGGTTGACATCGGTACATCTGGCATTTACTAAGATATGCTTCAGTTATGACTATCACTTTATCGACTTGTACTGACACCCTTGTGGTATATTGTCATAGGATAAAACTTCATCAATATGACAACCTTAGACCAGGGAACATAAACATTGTAGTCCCAATTTCTAGCAAAATGGCTTGTTTTTGGTCTCTGCTATTGAGTAATCTATTGCTTTTGGGGTATATATAAGTTTTGTAAGAAACTGGGTCAATTTTAGCCAATCATGTGACGGCATTCCTTTCAGCCCGGAGGGTCGTCTATAGAACCAAAGCTCACAGTGCAAGGGAGATAGCTCTTTTTGAATCTCTGTTTAGAACCGCCTTGTAAGAATTATGTTGTATTTACCATTTAAGGGGTCAGGAATACAGTGATTTATACACTCATGGCAAAAATGGTTGTCACCCCCAGACTGAGAACGCTACGTCAAGTTTAACTGAGTGTGGACAAATAATCAAACATGCAATAACTGTCAGAATGATTTGTGTGATTGGGAAAAACATTCGTAAAACATACCAGCTTGTATTTTGGTCTTGTGCTGGCCAATTTAAGAAATTCTATCAGGATATGTATGGTCCCTGTGAAAAAGGGCAATTTTTTACAGTATCCATATAGTATCAATTGGATGGGTATCAATAAAACAAATTACATTTTCAAGTTCAATTGTCGGTTTTATTTCATTCTGCAGTCATGTATGAGTATATTTACAAGCCTAATATCGGGTAGCACCGCCTCTGGAATTTTCAAGGGCGATAATTCGGGCAGGCATACTGTCTATCAGTGTGTTGATGTTTGCAACAGCCAAATTGTTCCATTCATTCACAAGAGCAGCCCGCAATTGCTGTAAATTTGCAGGAGCAGGGTCCAGTCTTCTAATTGCACGGTCAAGCTGATCCCAAGCATGTTCTATCGGATTCATATCCGGACTTTTTGAAGGCCAGGGCAATCTTGTTACTCCTTGTGCCTGAATGAAAGCGTTCACTGTACGTGCACGATGGGCTGGTGCATTATCGTCCTGCAACAGGAAGTTGTTGCCATACACTCTTCTTGCATGTGGGAGGCAAACGGTTTCAAGAAGACGTCTGTACGACCTCTGGTTGACGTTTCCTTGAAGGACGACAAGATCCGTTTTACCGTTATGGTGTATTCCTGCCCATACGTGTACAGAACCGCCACCGTGGGCAACCTGATGCTGCAGACAGTCGTCATTGAACCTTTCCCCACGTAAACGTCGCACTCTCATTCTCCTGTCCACCTTATGCAGTAGGAAACGAGACTCATCAGTAAATATGACGTGACGCCAATGTCCAAGTTGGATTCTGCGGTGCTGCTGCGCCCAAGCAAGCCGTGCCCTGCGGTGGACCAGTGTCCAGAATGGTTTGATGGCAGGTCTTCTTGCCTTATATCCATGCTGGAGCAACCTGTTCACTACAGTTCTCCGGCAAATGGGCGTATTAATATGAGCCCCCCATCTCTGTGCAAGAGTCAAAGACGAAAGACGTCTATGACGTCGGGTCAAACGAAGAAGAATTCTATCCTGACGAACCGTAGTTTTCTTGGGACGGCCTGAAGACTTATTCGGAACAACATTTCCCTGTATGGCGTGCAGTCTTTTAATCCTTTGAACAGTTCTAACACTGACGTTACATGCTGCAGCAATGACACGATTCGAAGCGCCACCACGACTCATGCCAATGATTTCATGTCTGATTCCTGGTGGAGTGGGACCAGGCATGGTCTATGCTTTTCAGAAACTATAGTCGTGAAGCTGTATCTTATGAAAGAGGTCTATAGTAATCGATGGAAATGACAAACCTAAGGAGACAAATTTCAATCATTTCAATGAAATGCACGTGGTCTACATGAAACCGCTGAATCTGTTCATTGTAAAGTGTGAGTTAATGTAACTTCATGCCTGTAATGACATTTCCATGGAAAACCAACATTGCCATGCATACAATGTGATATAAACTCCAATTTAATTAAATATTAGGGGGTGACAACCATTTTTGCCATGAGTGTATATAATGTGGAAAAGTTACTGAATTTAGCAGTAGGAATCATAATATTTTTCTGCAAGCTACACAGCCTCTTCAGGCTAAAAATAACGGGTCACGTGTACATGAATTAGGTTATTTTATTTTAATAAAAATCTGGTGACATCTCGTTTGATTTTCAAAGTTGATAATGCGTCCAGTCAAACTACTCGTATACCCATGGTATCCCCTTCAATATCATATCCACATGGAATATTGCCAACTTTATGCATTTGAATTCGTTCAAGGTATAGAAATATGTCTCTTGCATTGACCTTCCGGTGACATCCAAGTATGTCTTTAATATATACTCACGGGCAAAAGAAACGTCACCACATTTTGAAAACGGTATTAAATGAATTATTGATGTCGGAGAAAATAGATTTTGTATGTATTTGGTAGCCACATGTTTTCTTAAGAAATATTCACAATTTCATACATCAGAGTATGCAATTTTTATTTTTACATCTGTTCAAATTGACATGGGGTGCTAAAATCGTTTTTTAAAGATGTTTTTGGCCCACAATATTTAGTATTTAAGTTTAAAACATTGAAAAAGTAGAAATTTAATTAACTTAAGATATCCTCGACATAAATAACCTTCTTTGATTTAAATTTGTTGACGCGTCTTTACTGTAGGACGTCTCAAAACAAGCCAAAACTGGCTTTTTGAGGCTTCTATCTCGTCTAGTTAAGGAGATTCCAAAACGACCATTTCTTAAAACTTGTGTTTCTCAGAGTTATGAATAGATAATGTTTTGAAAATTCATGTTTAGTATTGTTGGGTTCTGAAGACATGGTGTAACGCTGTTTCAGTCGCATTTATCGCCCGATGATTGAAATATCTTGTATTTTGTATGGGGACGTTTCTTTTGCACGTGAGTTTACGACCACGGAAGTATGTTTTTCTTGCTTCATAGGGCCTGTTCACCGAGCTTCACCGTACAATTTTCCTTTGAACAACAATGCCAGTGATCCCCGTTGGGTATATACCTTAAAATATATACACCAGAATAATGTAACAAGTTAGATAAGAACATTTCTATTTGTCAGATATGTGATCTTCGTGACTTTAAAGACACTAAATGTATCTTGTGTTTGTAAGCTACATTGTCATCTCATTTGAAGTTTCATTGAACAGTGAATTTGAATTTTTTTTAAAAAGTAAAAAATTAATTGAATAGGTACAAGTTAGGCAATATTAGACTATGGCACAATCTTTTTTTTGTAAAACCACTTCAGGTGGATTTATACGTTGATAAAAGGTCAAGGTGATTTGAAAATCGTTGAGATGATAATCAATTAAACAATATTTTATATGGGAACGAAATGTACAATAGTTCAGACTATAGTCCTTTAATTTGTTATTGTTCAACTCCATTGAGGGATTCGAACCTTTATACACATTTCCCTATATATTTAGATATTTCCTTAACATTGGCAATAAACCGTGATTGATGAGCTATGTTAATCAAATTCCGTTTCCACCTAATGGAGGGCAAGATCCCGACAGACATGCTGTACATACAATAAAGAAATAGTCGTCAATCAAATTTTGTCTTATACTTTCACACCAACTTCTAAATTTCTAAAAAAAATCTCATAACAATGGTCATTTATTACAGTAATATTTTTTAAACAGTCTTGCTTTTATAAAATCAGAGATACGTAGAGAATCGTGATAATGGTAAACATTAGCTCCAGATTTACTGATTAATATTTGATTGAGACCCGTACTCCACGTCATGCGCTACGGTCAGGAATACAGACTATGGACGGTGGGATGGTGATCATTGTTGAAATCCGACTCTTGGAAATCGTTCCATACCCCAACACAGAATACCCTTGGGACACATCTTCACGGATGGGGATATTAGCAGATGTCTTTGTTTTTGCAGCCTCTTTCTAATAAAACTGACCGTGTCCACTTACAGGTCACGGTCAAGCGTCTGTACCCCGAGGGTGTCGCTTTAATAGAAATCATTAACATGATCCACTGGTCAGTGTGGGTCAAATTCGATAAGAGTCTCTGGACGAACAGAGCACAATGTCAAGTGTGACCATAACAGAAGCTACTTTTGATTGTTTTATATTAATTTTGTACATACAGAGAATCTCACTAAAGTGTCTTCTGATATCAAATATATCAACACGAGATAAGATAACATTTTTTTTTTATCCGGAGGGAAATTTTCATTACATCTAATACAGTTCTTCCAGAGTTGATAAAAATAACAAATTTAGTTTTACTTTTATCAATGAACTGTCCCAGACATCCACTGGACAGGACTTAAAAGACTACTGACCACAGTGGCACGAGTTCGGCCAACTCTTGAATTAAGCCAGGTAATACGGTAAAAAGTCTTATTTTGACTTTGCCACACCAACAGACCTCATTGGTATAGAAAGAAGTAGCCCAGAAACGACGCATGAAACAAATAAAGAAGTTATCATATTTGTCTCTAACTCTTTAGTGACTTTTGATTTTGAGGGTATGGTTCATTGATCGCATATACAGTCGTCATCCTTATCTGCTAATCTCTTGCATAATCCATTAGTCACATTGTACATCAACACCAATGCTATATGCTGTATTCCAAGTCACTGAACATGGACCGCAGGGGCATCATTCAGACATGGATCTCCCTTATCTAAACTGACGGGCAAAAGAAAGTATAACACTCACTTGTTTTCGATTAGTTCAATATTTTAAATAAATGAGATGCTTTTGATTATGGCACGATACAATAACACCTTTCGGCAGTAGTTTGAATGACTTAATTGGTCACTGTTTTATTTTTAAACTAAAATATCATTATTTAAAATAGACAGGGGTAAGAACTGAAATTTACACCAACACGTCCCCTACCATGTTCAAAATGTTGTAAATGTGTGCAATACGAAGCACATTTATTAATTTCACCAAAACAAAATTAATAAAACAAATTCAAACCGCGTAGAGGTATTCTTTGACTGATTAAATGTTTTGGACTAATTTCACAAACTAGCTATATAGTCCGTTTTTTAATACGACGTCGAAAACTCGAGATAATTCACTTTGAAAATTATACATATGATAAATACAACTGAGCCATATACTTTCTTTTGCCCGTCAGTGTATTTATCTCCTGTATAAGTCACGTGTCACAGTGTTCAGTGAAACATCAAGTATATCTCTTTGTCACTGTCTCTGTAATCATAAGGGCATCATTCAGACATGGATCGCATTTCAAGTTTCACCCGTAAGTCACACTGTAGAGCAAAACATCAACATCTCTTGTCATATGAGCTGTATCATCGATCCCAGACCTTTAACATTAATGGTCATTATTAAGTCATGATCTTATCTCATCACTCCTATGTGTTTGGTTTATTTATCCACATTCGAGGGACAAACGGCAACACTATGTGGATATATTACATACCTGTGGCATCTTCCTTAAGACAGTTGTTATACTCATCCTAAAGCATGATGCCTTTGGGGTATAACCGTACGAAGTATAAGATTTACATTGTACATTTCAAGAGATTTTTCACGGTTTGTTGCCAGTCAATGTTACTTATCCTATACATTCGTACGGTAATGTATTTCCATAGACTTGCATGTTAATTTAGTCTACGATAAATTATTTTCATGAAATTAGTTCAGATTGGATCGATGTAATTATTTTCAGCTTCATTTGACATCATCTCACATTTAAGTACATAATTAAAAATATATTGTTCTAAAGACAAGTTAACTTACGAGGGGCGTTCAATAAGTGTTGCAAGCGGGGCATTGGTGTTTACATAAACAGTGTCAGCTAGCAGGTGTTACTATAGTCAAAACATAACATTGACACATGTCAAAACAATTTCTAGACATAACAATTATTTAGATATAATAGCTGCGCTGACCTAGGGGTCTCCATAATCATGGATTCTCTCAAACATGAACAACGCGCTGTGATCAAGTTCCTTACTAAAGAGGGATGCAAAGCTACAGAAATACATAATCGTATGTGTAATGTGATGGGTAAGGATGCTCCTAACTTTTCAACAGTTTGTCGCTGGTCTCTTCAGTTCAAGCGAGGCAGGGAGTCCTTAGACGATGACCCACGGTCAGGCAGGCCATCTGAAGTCACCCGACCGGAAGTTATTGCCGCTATCGAAAGACGAATTTTAGCTGATCGCCGTGTTACAGTTTCTGAACTGTCTTTGGAATTCCAGATATCAGTTGGAAGTGTTGAAAAAATAATTCATGACCATCTTGGTATGTCCAAGGTATCTGCAAGATGGGTACCCAGAAACCTCACAGCACAAGATCGCCAGAAAAGAACCGAAAGTTGCATGGAGCTCCTGGATCGGTTTAATGCGGATGAAGCCAGGTTTTTGTCTCGTCTGATGACAGGTGACGAAACCTGGATCCACCACTGGGACCCGAAAACTAAACTGGAATCCAAGCAATGGAAGCACCCGAGTTCGCCGCCTCCCCTTAAGTTTCGCACTCAACAATCAGCTGGCAAGATTATGGCGACAATCTTTTGGGATGCAAAAGGCATATTATTAAATGATTACTTGCCAACCAAAACTACAATGAATGGTCAATATTATGCCAACCTCATGCAAGAATTGCGAAAGACAATTCGACAGAAACGCCGTGGAATGTTGACACGTGGTGTTCTGATTTTGCATGACAACGCTCCAGTCCACAAGTCAAGAGTTGCATAGGCCGCCATAGGTGATTGTGGATTCGAACAGCTTAACCACCCACCCTACAGCCCAGACCTAGCCCCCAGTGACTACTTCCTGTTCAGAAACCTGAAATCCGCCCTACGTGGAAGGCACTTCCGGGATGACGAAGACGTCAAAGCTGCCACAGAGGCAAACGGAAGACTTCTACAAAAGCGGCATCAAAAGTCTTAAAGAGAAATGGAATAAGTGTATTGAGGTGAAGGGTAACTATATTGAAAAATAAAAGTAAAAAATTGACTACGCGAGTTGGTTTTATATTGAAGTTGCAACACTTATTGAACGCCCCTCGTATGTCACCCGATTTACCTACAGAGTACATTAAATAAAAACATGTCCCATAAATCGCCATGTTAAATGTTTTCACAACTTTATATGTTGACCAAATTACTCTCATTTCCTAGAATAACAACATAAAATTAAACCTAAATTATAAGGTTTTAGCCAAGATGATTCCTCACAACATTGATAGATGTGACTAGGATCGGGCAAAATTGTACCTATGAAAACTATTTATCTTGAGAACATGAAGATAAATAAATAAGCATTTATCTTGGACTAAATTATCATGCAGGTCTATGGAAATAACGCCAACGTTCGAATATATCTCACACGAGTCTATGTTGAGTTATATTGATTGACCAAATCCGTGAAAATCTCTTACTGAAATATGGTAACTGTTCAAAAGAGACATGGCAGATTCGGTTCCCCTTCGGTGAAAACATTTATATATTAAAACACTCCTTTAAAGGCGCTGTAGCACGTTTTGTGCAAATTTTATTTTTTCAAATTTCCCATTTATAATGATAGTTCATGTCATTTAGATTTGCTTCAGAGGGTAAAACATCTTATTACACAAACCAATTATCCGTAGTGGTAATAACGGTGTTGCGTATAAAGCAAACAGTGCATGGCGGCCATTTTAATGTGACCAGCAAACATAACCAGATGACACTGATCAGGAACCATGTACACTCATTTGTAACTTGACTTTCCGAAGAGAGAATGGTGTTTTACTATTGGTGACATTATTTTTCAAATACATTTCATCGACTTATTTGAGAGAAAAAACGTGCTACAGCGCCTTTAAACTGTAAAGGTTAATGTCGTATAACTGACCAGCAAACATAACCAGGTGACACTGATCAGGCGTGGTTTCGTACATGCCTTAAAGGCGCTGTAGCACGCCGTTCTCACTGAAAAAAGTACACACAAGGTAAATAAGAGTTACCAATGGCTAGATAAGACTCCTGAATCCATAAAAAGGGTTCTAAAACGAATGTACATGGTTCGGTTAAGCCATGCGAGTTCATTTTTCATCGAGGTGTTCACATTAAAATGGCCACTCGAAGGTAGTTAAGATGCGTAAACACTCAGAGTAGATTTTTAAATATGGTACAATGATGGAACGGTTAATCATCTTGCTGTCTGTTGTCTCAAAATTGCATGAGACCTACAAATCTACCTCTCACACTGAAGAGTTTTACAACATTGTCGCTTAATCCTTCGCGCCACTTCGTATAATCTGTAGTAATAAATGCCAAATTTGAGAAAATAGAATATGCAAAAACGTGCTACAGCGCCTTTAATACTTTTTAACTGCTCAACATCGGATCCATTGCTGATAATGTTTAATAAATTATGTAATGACATTTGACCCGCATCAATGATGTCATCTAGAGAGGGAAGTTAAGTTGAATAGAAGCAGATGTCAGTGTTTTGTCAATAACAGACGGGGATAGTCAAGTTTGCATTAATATCCCAGGGGATCACTTAAATAGAAATCAATAATTCCATCTTCTGTTCAGTGTTTACTTCGGATCAAGAGGTCCGGGGTTCGAATCTCGCCAGGGGCACGGTAAGTTTGTCTGCAGTAGAGAACTGTTCTACACACAGTAAGGTTTGGGTGCAATGCTACACTGAATTTCAGCGTAGTACCACCCATGGTTCGCTAGTTCCAGCCGATGCTCGCAGGTTTCACCGCAATGCATAGCCACATGGCTTTGCGGGCTTTATTCCTGCCATAATACTAGCAGCCGCGATATAAGTGATATAATCTTGAAAGCGGCGTCAGTGTAGCATTGCACCCAAAACCTTACTGCGTGTAGAACAGTTCTCTACTGCAGACAAAGCTGCCGTGCCCCTGGTGGGATTCGATCCCCGGATCTCTTGATCCGAAGCCGAACGCGCCAACAATTACTATTTCTATTACCGTACTACTATAATTACCATAGACTAACCTATAGTCCTTGAAAAAAATATTTACTGATATTTTATTTTTCAATATTTGATAGGGACAATACTTAATTTCACTAGAGCTGAGGCAACTAGACTGGCCAACATTTCTTACACATATGAAGTCTCCATTAAATTTTTGCTCTAGGGACTGGATGACGGACTATAATTACCACTACAAACCATTCCCGAGAATAGAAATTCCTATTGAAATCATTCACTCTTTTATGATCTTCTTTAGAATTTATTTGAATCTGACCACAATGTCATCTATTTTTAGTAACAATTGTGAAAAGTTGGGACTTTTATTCAACTGACAATTTGCAGATAATGAAAAAAAGAAATTGATTACAATTTGTAAAGAGTAAAACTGAATAGCACTTTATTCCAATTACTGTACTTATGCGGAAATTCACCATGTCCATTTAAGATCAGAATATCTACTATTATATCCTCATAACGAAATATCTCAAACGGGATATAATATTTCTTTCAGAGTTTCCCCACCCTGCCAACATGAGCACACAACCTAATCAAGCAATTAACTGTCCTGATATCGGCTGCAGGATCCCATGACAATTCGTCACAGATTATTTTTGAAGAATAATATTATCTCGAAAATGAAAATAAAAACATATCATCTATCCTCACGTTGGCCATGTACAGATCATGTCTCTACAAACCCATCAGTTAATCTCCTGTGCTACTCATTAGCTTCATCAGAGGGCCACACGTCAACACCGCCAGGGCCCATTAGCCGTATTGACGGACCATGGCCCGTGAGAACCTCGTCAGATGATCCAGTGAATGATCGCCAGTGATATGCGACACCGACACTTTGCTTTGAAATGGTTGGCGGAATTAGCTAATGAGCTTTGTTGACTGACCACTTGATGTGAGAAATTCACCAGATACCTTTGTGAATGTTGATGAATAGTGACATTTGAACTGCCAGATTTGGATTTCTCGGCTACACACACTTTGCGAAAGTTGCACCCCTGATGCGGGGTAATTGGAAATATGGACTGTGATAGACAATATGGTAATTTTTATACACGATATATGAACTCAGCAATAATTGACACTAACGAAGATCCACCCGATGAAGAAATAAGCATATATATGAAGCGCTCTTTTTGCACAATAAAAATGGTGTTTTCCAGAAATATTGCTTTTGCTCATGCATTGAAAATTCAAAGGGTATTTCAATATTTGAGCGAAAATTGTATTTTGAAAGTTTTATTTTGAATATCTGTAAAACAGTTTAATAGACGAGACTACGCAGAAGTTCACCTATATTCTACTTATATAATGTGTTGTGAGAACTTGCTGAACCAAACATCTTAACATTTGAATTTCAAGACCCTCTTATAAATCACAAGCTTAAGTATATTTTACACCGGCAATCTTTTTTTTCAAAACTGACCTAAAGTAATGAAAGTTTTTATAGACATGATGTTGATGGATGGTCATGATTTAATCAAATATTGAATTTAGAAAAACTTCAAACTTCTATGCTAATAAAGTGATTATATAATCGATGTTCCCGTGTCATTTTGTGTTACAACATCTGATAATGTCAACAACGTTAATTTTCTATATAAAAATAAAGTTTGTAAATATGTTCTATTATTCATTAGCCACTCCTGGGGGTCAAATGTAAACTCCTGGTTATTTTAAGACTGACCACAGACCGTCAGTGAAAAGACTTTAATGTCAAAACTGACGTTAAATACGTGTTTTAACACACACCATCATCAGCCGTGAGGGCATCACCAGATCATCGATGATTTTTCATACCGGCTTTTGACAAGATCAGTTTGATCTGAACTGCTTTGACACTATTTGACATGTAGTTTAGTAGATTTAGGCAGTCTGATTAAAATCGACCTTGTTCCGAGGAATACAATTTGCAAAATAATATATCTACCGGGATACGAACAGGTTCTGTAAATTCCTCGCCACAAGGTGTGAGAACATCCCGTATAGGCGTGTGTTCCGAACCAGCGCAGCCAAAGCCCAGTCAAATAGCTGACCAATCACATCATAGTATTTAAACAGTCGCTGTTTTGAAAGCATTCGGAGCAGATTCGGATAGCTGTTTGGAGTTATCTTCCCCTAGCTTCTCTCACCGAAAGCATTTGTTGGGCATCTTTTGATTGGCTACCTGAATTGCGCTCGAACACGCGAGTCTATGGGCTGTTTTCAGACGGTTTGGCGTGGAACCTACGACTTATATGAGTTCGTATCCCGGTAGATGCACTATTTCGCAATTTTTATTCCACGGAAAACCGTCGATTTTAATCAGACTGTAGATTTAGGCTTCCATATTTATACTTTTAATTGATATTATTAGCTAGGAAAATGTTCACTGACATCGGTATGCTATGTCCTCAAATCGAAATCTGGTTGGAAACGCCCCAAAAGGGGCTCCGAACACCCCGGATGGGGGACTTTTGGTGTCAACAGAATTTTTTTAAAGAGTAGTGTAGGTAAATGACACATCAAATAAGGGGTTTTCAAATCAAGTCCAAATCTTACCTTAGTTTTTCATTTAGGCACTGACTGAATGCGAGACCGTTTATTGTAAATTGTTGACTTTAACATAAAAAGGAATGTATATATTGAATCTCAATTGCAGCTCAAACCACGACGGATTTCTGACGATGTCAATGATAATTAAAACTTTTGTCATTCATTGTGCTTGCTTTTGGTAGTCCTTGCCGTTCATAACCAAGCTGAGAAACCAAGACGTTGGCTGTAGGTGGTCAGGGAAGATCTTTGGTCTCTTTGAATGTTATAAGAATGAATCCACGAAGCCACCATGCCCCATCGTAGTACATTTTCCTATCTAAGAGGCAGTTTTAGAAGTCTTAGAGATTAAGGAAAATCAAGCTTTATAGATATTCTACTACTTTAAAGAACTGAAACGTAAGATTGTCAGTTTGCAATAACAGCATTGACTTTTCAACTTTGTTTATACAAGTGAAATTGCGCAGTCGTGAAGGTAAAAAAAATTGTGAGTAGATGAATAAAACAGGAATAGATATAGACAACTATTCATGGACCTGCAACGTTTTGATGTACATGTACATAACTCACTTCAATGCTTCATTCGTTGATGTGAAGTATTTGCACCTTTGCGTAAATAAGGTTGGTGCCATAAACAAACACAAAACATTCAAATATACACACATAAAGACCGTGTTTCTTGTGCAAGTGACAAAAAGTAAAGTTTGATGTTCTTTACACGTCGAAATCTAAACATCCTGATCACATGTTATCCTAGCCAATGGGTTAGATGTTTAAGGAACGGTAGCGTCAGGGCTCATTCCTCTGACTCCAACATGTCTATGATCCACAGTGATCTAAGACATGCTCACGTTTTAGAAATATCATTGACGTCAATTTGAGATTTTAAAAGAGCTTTTAAAGTTTCTGGCATCTTAAAGATATATAAGACTTCAACGTCGTAGAGTTTTAATGCCATCAATCAAAGATATTTTAGATCATCTTAAGTTCCTTGGAATGCACTGAAAACGTATTCATACATGAAATGTTCAAGGAGCTGTAGCACGTTTTTCTTACTGAAGCACGTTTTTTCTTACTGAAATAAAGAAAAGGTAAAGGTAAATAAGCGTTACTAATGGCTAAATAATAATGAGGTCAAAAACGAATATACATTGTTCGGAGTCCATTTTCAATCGAGAGACCATAATTAATGTGTTCACATTAAAATGGCCACACTATGGTGGTTCAAGTGATCTCACTGATTTAATGGTACCTAAACATTCAGCGTAGAGTTTTATTAAAGTACGGTGCAATGGTGGAATGGTCAACCATTTTGCTGTGAACACGCAAATTCGCACGAGACCTACAAATCTCCCTCTCACACTGAATAGTTCCACACCACTGTCGCTTCATACGTCTCCCCATTTGCTTTCAATACGGATAACCGTTTTTTTTATTATTGATATGGCTTATTGGGTCGTGTAATGGGATGTTTTACTGCGAACTATGATTTACTTCAACTTCCTACATTGGGTAAAACTGTAATAGATGGTATTTTTATCATAAAACATCAAATCACTTTTTGAAAGGCAATTTGTTTGCAGAGACATCAAGCGTAGCAAAGTCAAGATAGTTTATTCCCATACAATATGTTGGTGTTGAAATCGTTTTCTTTTTGCATCTTCACATTCTTGGCAGAATAGTTTTCCTTGTCATAAGCATCTTGAGCAAGAGGCAATTTTGAAGCAAAACACAGCTGTTGTTTAGCATAATGTATTTTACCTGTCACAAGGGATAACTCTGTTATGTCAAATGAAATAGGTTTATTGGTTACACAAGGTGAAACAGATGCAACTTTTATCACATTTTGATGTCTGTCAAAAACGTTCAATTTTGGCTTACAATGTACAATGGCGATATTATTTACAAAACAGTATACAATACCATGTTTCTAAAGAAAAGGAGATATACAATTGACATATTTCAGTATATCTTTTATAGATCTGAGTGAAACGAAAACAAACATGAAATTCGGACAGGTACTTAAACAGGAACTATACAGAATGTAACTACTACTAATGCTACTTCTACTACTACTACTACTACTACTACTACTACATTATGTATTAGTATAGTAATAATATTGCTACTACAAAATACTAATGCAAATACTACAGGTGAGGTGACTTGTGGTTTAACGCCGCTTTCAAGAGTATTTCACTAATATCGCGGCTGCTAGTATTAGGGCAGGGAGAAAGCCCGCAACGCCATGTAGCTAAGCATTGCGGTGAAACCTGCGAACATCGGCTAGAACTAGCGAACCATGGGTGGTACTACGCTGAAATTCAGTGTAGAATTGCACCCAAAACCTTACTGCGTGTAGAACAGTTCTCCCTGGCGGGATTCGAACCTCGGACCTCTTGATCCGAAGCCGAACACGCTAACAATTACTATTTCTATTACTGTTCTACTATAATTACCACTACAAACCATTCCGAGAATAAAAAGTCCTATTGAAATCATTCACTCTTTTATAATCTTCTTTAGAATATATTTGAATCTGACCACAATGTCATATATTTTTAGTAACAATTATGAAAATTGTGACTTTTATTCAACTTTTATGCAGATAATGAAAAAAAAATGTAATGAAGTAAAACTGAATAGCACTTTATTCCAATTACTGTCCTTATACGGAAATGGACCATGTCCATTTAAGATCAGAATATCTACTATTACATCCTCATAACGAAATATCTCATATTGTGGACCGGAATATAATATTTCTTTCAGAGAGTTTCCCGAACCAGCCAACAGGAGCACACAACCCAATCAAGCAATTAACTGTCCTGATATCGGCTGCAGGATCGCATGACAAAGTACGTCACAGATTATTTTTGAAGAATAATATTATCTCGAAAATGAAAATAAAAACATATCATCTATCCTCACGCAGGCCATGTACAGATCATTTCTCTACAAACCTATCAGTTAATCTCCTGTGCTACTCATTAGCTTCATCAGAGGGCCACACGTCAACACCGCCAGGGCCCATTAGCCGTATTGACGGACCATGGCCCGTGAGAACCTCCTCAGATGATCCAGTGAATGATCGCCAGTGATATGCGACACCGACACTTTGCTTTGAAATGGTTGGCGGAATTAGCTAATTAGCTTTGTTGACTGACCGCTTGATGTGAGAAATTCACCAGATACCGTTGTGAATGTTGAATAGTGACATTTGAACTGCCAGATTTGGATTTCTCGGCTCCACACACTTTGGGAAGGTTACACCCCTGATGCGGGGTAATTGGAAATATGGATTATGATAGACAATATGGTCATTTTTATACACGATATATGAATTCAACAATAATTGACACTAACGAAGATCCACCCGATGAAGAAATAAGCATATATATGAAGCGCTCTTTTTGCACAATAAAAATGGTGTTTTCAAGAAATATTGCTTTTGCTCATGCATTGAAAATTCAAAGGGTATTTCAATATTTGAGCGAAAATTGTATTTTGAAAGTTTTATTTTGACTATCTGTAAAACAGTTTAATAGACGAGACTACGCAGCAAGATATTTGCAAATTTGTTACGTGTTCTTCAAATTCATGTTAAACTTCCAATAAGTTCACCTATATTCTACTTATATAATGTGTTGTGAGAACTTGCTGAACCAAACATCTTAACATTTGAATTTCAAGACCCTCTTATAAATCACAAGCTTAAGTATATTTTACACCGGCAATCTTTTTTTTCAAAACTGACCTAAAGTAAAGAAAGTTTTTATAGACATGATGTTGATTGCGGATGGTCATAATTTAATCGAAAATTGCATTTAGAAAAACTTCAAACTCCTATGCTAATAACGTGATTATCTAATCGGTGTTCCCGTGTTATTTTGTGTTACAACATCTGATAATGTCAACAACGTTAGTTTTGGTATATGAAAATAAAGTTTGTAAATATGTTCTATAATTCATTAGCCACTCCTGAGGGTCAAATGTAAACACCTGGTTATTTTAAGACTGACCACAGGCCGTCAGTGAAAATACTTTAATGTCAAAACTGACGTTAAACACGTGTTTTAACTCACACCATCATCAGCCGTGGGGGCATCACCAGATAATCGAAGATTTTTCATACCGGCTTTTGACAAGATCGGTTTGATCTGAACTGCTTTGACACCATTTGACATGTAGTTTAGTAGATTTAGGCAGTCTGATTAAAATCGACCTTGTTCCGAGGAATACAATTTGCAAAATAATATATCTACCGAGATACGAACAGGTTCTGTAGATTCCTCGCCACAAGGTCTGAGAACATCCCGTACAGGCGTGTGTTCTGAACCAGCGCAGCCAAAGCCCAGTCAAATAGCTGACCAATCACATCATAGTATTTAAACAGTCGCTGTTTTGAAAGTATTCGGAACAGACTCGGATAGCTGTTTGGAGTTATCTGCCCCTAGCTTCTCTCACCGAAAGCATTTGTTGGGCATCTTTTGATTGGCTACCTGAATTGCGCTCGAACACGCGAGTCTATGGGCTGTTTTCAAACGGTTTGGCGTGGAACCTACGACTGATATGAGTTCGTATCCCGCTAGATGCATTATTTTGCAATTTTTATTCCACGGAAAACCGTTTAATCAGACTGTAGATTTAAGCTTCCTTATTTATACTTTTAATTGATATTATTAGCTAGGAAAATGTTCACTGACATCGGTATGCTATGTCCTCAAATCGAAATCTGGTTGGAAACGCCCCAAAAGGGGCCCCGAACACCCCGGTGGGGGACTTTGGTGTCAACAGAATTTTTTTAAAGAGTAGTGTAGGTAAATGACACATCAAATAAGGGGTTTTCAAATCAAGTCCAAATCTGACCTTAGTTTTTCATTTAGGCACTGACTGAATGCGAGACCGTTTATTGTAAATTGTTGACTTTAACATAAAAAAGGAATGTATATATTGAATCTCAATTGTAGCTCAAACCACGACGGGTTTCTGAGGATGTCAATAATAATTAAAACTTTTATCATTCATTTTGCTTGCTTTTGATAGTCGTCGCCGTTCATAACCAAGCTGAGAAACCAAGACGTTGGCTGTAGGTGGTCAGGGAAGATCTTTGGTCTCTTTGAATGTTATAAGGATGAGTCCACGAAGACACCATGCCCCATCGTAGTACATTTTCCTATCTAAGAGGCTGTTTTAGAAGTCTTAGAGACTAAGGAAAATCAAGCTTTATAGATATTCTACTACTTTAAAGAACTGAAACGTAAGATTGTCAGTTTGCAATAACAGCATTGACTTTTCAACTTTGTTTTTACAAGTGAAATTGCGCAGTCGTGAAGGTAAAAAAATTTGTGAGTAGATGAATAAAACAGGAATAGATATAGACAACTATTCATGGACCTGCAACGTTTTGATGTACATGTACATAACTCACTTCAATGTTTCATTCGTTGATGTGAAGTATTTGCACCTTTGCGTAAATAAGGTTGGTGCCATAAACAAACACAAAACATTCAAATATACACACATAAAGACCGTGTTTCTTGTGCAAGTGAGTAGCGTCAGGGCTCATTCCTCTGACTCCAACATGTCTATGATCCACAGTGATCTAAGACATGCTCACGTTTTAGAAATATCATTGACGTCAATTTGAGATTTTTAAAAGAGCTTTCAAAGTTTCTGGCATCTTAAAGAAAGTCATCTATAAGACTTCAACGTCGTTAAGTTTTAATGCCATCAATCAAAGATATTTTAGATCATCTTAAGTTCCTTGGAATGCACTGAAAACGTATTCATACATGAAATGTTCAAGGAGCTGTAGCACGTTTTTCTTACTGAAGCACGTTTTTTCTTACTGAAATAAAGAAAAGGTAAAGGTAAATAAGCGTTACTAATGGCTAAATAATAATGAGGTCAAAAACGAATATACATTGTTCGGAGTCCATTTTCAATCGAGAGACCATAATTAATGTGTTCACATTAAAATTGCCACACTATGGTGGTTCAAGTGATCTCACTGATTTAATGGCACCTAAACATTCAGCGTAGAGTTTTATTAAAGTACGGTGCAATGGTGGAATGGTCAACCATTTTGCTGTCTGAACACGCAAATTCGCACGAGACCTACAAATCTCCCTCTCACACTGAATAGTTCCACACCACTGTCGCTTCATACGTCTCCCCATTTGCTTTCAATACGGATAACCGTTTTTTTTATTATTGATATGGCTTATTGGGTCGTGTAATGGGATGTTTTACTGCGAACTATGATTTACTTCAACTTCCTACATTGGGTAAAACTTTAATAGATGGTATTTTTATCATAAAACATCAAATCACTTTTTGAAAGGCAATTTGTTTGCAGAGACATCAAGCGTAGCAAAGTCAAGATAGTTTATTCCCATACAATATGTTGGTGTTGAAATCGTTTTCTTTTTGCATCTTCACATTCTTGGCAGAATAGTTTTCCTTGTCATAAGCATCTTGAGCAAGAGGCAATTTTGAAGCAAAACACAGCTGTTGTTTAGCATAATGTATTTTACCTGTCACAAGGGATAACTCTGTTATGTCAAATGAAATAGGTTTATTGGTTACACAAGGTGAAACAGATGCAACTTTTATCACATTTTGATGTCTGTCAAAAACGTTCAATTTTGGCTTTTTCTCAAACACATTGAGAATAAAAACGACATAATCTTCAATTAATTATCCAATACATTGCCAAATTTGTAAGAAAGTATTTTATTTTCCAAAACTTAAGCAAAGTTTTACAGGAAAATTGATGAACTGAAGCATGAACTGTATCGAGGTAATCTGAGTACGAGTTTTTTTCTGATGAAAAGTCCCAGGATAATACCAGCATATGAAAAGAACACCTGAACATTTATTGTTCGCTAGTAAAATTTTGCTTAAAGCTGTTGAATACAAATGGAGCCTCCAGAATATACATAGACAGATAGATCGGTCGGTCAACCAAGACGAATATATATTGTTCAGTTTCTCCACACCATATCACCCCTGGGATGTTTTGCCTATGATCTAACTTGGTACAAGGTGATGGAATTATTTGATTTGGTGGCACGATTATTTTGACCACATTAGGCACATTTCAGTCATACGAAGTGGACGTTGACTTGAATAAGTTGACAAACATACTAGTTAATTGACATTGATACATACACATGTTAATGCAATGAAATGAATCCATGAATATGTTGTCACAATATACCATTTAGACTTATCACATATTTTGTGCCCAAGACTTTAGACCAGACAATGGAGAATACTTATACGAATACGAATAAACCGAAATTTTCCATCTAGAACGGTGGCATGAAAAGTAAGTTAGTCAACATCGTAACAAAACAGTCACACTGGCATGGTCATGATGATGAAAAGGTTTGTTCACGATTTGATTAAATCGTTTAAAACACAAACACACAAAAGAATAAGGACAAGCGTACATAGGAACGCCCATGTACATATATATGTGTGTATATGTACATATACATGTTATAGATAGCTGAACAGCCGGCGTTCAATATATAGGATTAGAAAAACGTATTAAAATAGTTCATACTTCATACAATACTTTAATACTGCGCATCACATATTTAAAAACGTTCTACACCACCAAACCTTCATACTATAGATTTATACGTCTTATGAAAACTGTAAATGTGACAGAAATAAAAAAAAAGTTAGGCAAATATTGCGTTGAAGCATTTAAACCCGTAACTGATCCCATCATTTACTGTACATCAACCCCCCCCCCCCCCCCCCCCCCCCCCCCCTCCCCTTCATAACAAATGTTTTTAGTTATGGTCTTCTGAGGCTAAAATAGTCTGTGCTAATAAACGTATCTGTCTTTAAAACGCTGATGCTTGATGGGATGGGCGAACTTGTTTGTTCTGAAAAGTGGTGTGCGCAGTCGACGGCCGGAGATTGGACATACGTCATTAAAACATGTTCGAGTCTTCTTTTCGATTTGCCAATTGCCAATATATTTCATTTTAAGTTGTGTTAACAATTTTCTTTCATCGTTGGTCGCCATTTTCACCATACCAATGCTTCTGTCCCTACTAAAGCTTTTGATGAGTATTTTTTTATCAAGGTAAGTTCGTTACCATCTGTCAGCGAATTTAATTTGAAGATTTATCGTGTGTCCGAGTTAAATATCAAACTCGAAAATAAACCCGGACAAACTCGCGGACACGTGGTAACTTATAATATGAGTATTTGAGTTCAAGATATATACAATGTTTTGTCTTGCTTTATTTGGAATTGGTTATATCTTATCTAAAAACTCTCATTTGCCACTTACAAAAAAATGAAAAATATTGTATTTAAATTGTAAAACATTATTCTCTCTTCGGAAGTTGAAATTAAGTGTACATAGTTCGGTAAAGCCATGGGTATCGTTTTTATAATTCGAAATAATAAAATGTGTTCACATGAAAATGGCCGCCATGCATTTTTTGCCTTATACGCAACACCGTTATTACGGGTACAGATAAGTGGTTTGTGTAGTAGGATGTTTTAATGATGTTTTTAATATACATGACATAAATTATCATTAGAAATTGGAAATTGAAAAACATTAAATTTGCAAAAGAAACGTGCTACTGTCCCTTTAAACTAGTAATTAAGTCACTGATGACTATAGGTCTCTCTGGGTGGTCACAATCTTCCAAGAATGGTTGCTGGCGTATAGAGTGTAATCCTATCAGCAAGTGTAATACATGTTACAGTCCTCCACAGTTTCCAGGTCGCCACTGCCAAGAGGGTTTGCAGTCTATGACATTGTAGGTAAAGATGCTGCAGTGACGGTTACGGAAATGACACTTGGTGAGGCAGTCTTTTGGGCTGGGAACTGAACCGAGTTGAAGAAATGATGCGTTTAGCTTTTTCTGAGATTGTTTGATCATGGTCCACTGTCCACAATCTGTAACAAGCATTGACGCGGGATAGCGCAGTGGTTAGCGCGTTCGGCTTCGGAACAAGAGGTCCGGGGTTCGAATCCCGCCAGAGGTGTCTGCAGTAGAGAACTGTTCTACACGCAGTAAGGTTTGGGTGCAATGCTACACTGAATTTCAGCATAGCACCACCCATGGTTCGCTAGTTCCAACCGATGCTCGCAGGTTTCACCGCAATGCATAGCCACATGGCGTTGCGGGCTTTCTCCCTGCCATAATAGTAGCAGCCGTGATATAAGTGAGATACTCTTGAAAGCGGTGTTAAACCCCAACTCACCTCACCTCACCTCAATTTACCTCAAATATAAACCCAGTACAAGTACCTCATTGCCTGTTACAAGGTGTTATCTGACAAATGGGGGAAATAGCCTTTCCACCTGTGGTTATCATGAATAAAAACTATTCCTAAATATGTAAATATATCGGCATCCCATGGAGATACCATTATCATGTTATTAAAGATGGACAGATTAACTTCTTCAGATTAACGCTTCTGAAAACCATTGTTTGTTTTGGTGATATTAACTTGAAGAATGAAGAACAATTTTATGGATACACAACTTCTTTATTATGAGTAGGCGACGTTTCACCTGCTTGACAACGACATTAATTAGTATCTATGTCAGAATATCTATACACAGAATAAAGGAGCTGTGCATACATAAAATTGTTCTTCATTCTTCATCACCTCAACTTCTAGAATTCCCATCAAAGATGTGATATTAACTTGGTTAATATGAAATTCCAGTTCTAGTTCTTCTTCGACAGCAAGTTCAACTGACTCAGTGTATAGATTTGTACCTATACATTATTCATTGGTCTATAAATACGGTATCCATAGGGAACTTGTTTGGTATTCTCTATATATCTCTTCTGTCCATGACAAGCAAAAGCAAATCAAAGAGCGTGACATTTATAGTTTAAATTCATATATCTAATATAAGACAGGAGAGACAATTGTTTATTGTAGTTCAAGTCTCTGAGCCATATATAAGAGAGTTACATTCATAATTAAAGCAAATATTTTAAAGGGGCAGTAGCACGTTTTTTTTTTTATTTTTTTTTTCAAATTTCCCATGTTTAATGATAGTTTATGTCATTTAAATTAACTTTAGAGGGTAATACATCTTATTACACAAACCAATTATCCGTATTGGTAAAAACTATGTTGCGTATAAAGCAAACATTGCATGGCGGCCATTTTATTGTGAACACAACTTTTTTCTTTTTTATTACAAAAATGATTCCCATGGCTTAACCGAAACATGTACACTCATTTTAAACTTTATTTTCCGAAGAGAGAAGGATGTTTTACTATTGCTGATATTATTTTTCAAATACATTTCATCAACTTATTTGAGCGAAAAAACGTGCTACTGCCCCTTTAAGAATACACATACCAGACTCGCAATTGTATGTGATCGTTGCAACAAGCAATTGCATGATTAACATAGAGAGCTTCAGAGATACTGTAGTGTGGAGTCAGTTTAAGTTGTTACTATCCCGGTAAATGCTGTTAGTCGTGGTTTTGATGAATAACGATCAGGGATGTGTAGATAAACTCTTCATGAAATTAATGGAAAGTCAAAAATAACATTGACTTTGTTTTATCAGCTCTTATACTGAATATATATGATCTCATATTAAAATGAAGTTCCATGACGCTTCTCTATTAACTGCAGAATATCATAATAAATTCAGAGTTCAAAAGATTATGTAGTTCTTTTGACCAGGCGTCACACTTTCGATACCATATACAACACATTTACAGTTCCAAAGCTGCATATGTGAACGTTTGGAACCTATTTGAAAATAACTGTAATAGAAACAATTTAAACACACTCAACTAAAATGAATGTCCGCAGTACTGAAATAAAATGAATACAATGAAACAACTATTAAACAAAAACCTCGGGTGTCAGAAATGACCTTTACAAAAATGATGTCAACATAACCATGGCAGATAATTCACCGTTTCGAGGGTAAGAAGTAATAAATTTGTTTTCACTTGACAAGCATATCATTTATCTGTTAAATGCATTTAGTTTATGAGATGGTTAGGACATGGTACAAAGATTTGAAAATATAATCCTAAGAATACATATGCAAAAGATGTCAGTTTTTATGCTTTTTATTTTGCAGAAGAAGACGCAAATAGAAATAAAGTCACAAGTGACGATAAAAGGATTCAGCGCATAAATGATTCAATTATTTTGAATGTCATGAATTAAGGCATCCTTCCATCGTTATTGCTAATGATATTTTGATTGAAGTTGCAAGCCTCGAACATGTTTGCCCATGTCTCTAAGTGAAAATTGAAAAATCACATATTGATAGAACCTATATTATGTTTCTCACAAATAAGATAAAACGGTTAATATTTTCATACTATAGTGTAACATAGAAAATGTTGTGCTTTAATTTCCACCTAAGTAGATGTAACCATCATTTAGATTGCATACCTTGTTAATGTGTTATGTTCTTCTGAATATTTAGGAAAATACTCCAAAATGCTAGAACACATTTGCGATGTTTCAAGCTTAACTGTTAAGTGATGTGATCAAAGGGTTAAACATAAAAATTTGGTTCTTGAAATTGTGCATACGTAGGCACAAATCAGGTTTCAATATCAGAGTTAGTTAAGCAGTTATGATCCTTTGAAATTTGCTGAAAATGGCGATTTTCGAAAAACAACAATGTTCTATGGTTTGTCAGACGTAAACTATGACAGATACATGTTTAAAATGTATTGTTCGTAATAAATGACATCTCTACTTCAAAATAAGCTATTAATCAAAACGGTATATTCGATTTATGATCGAAAATTCTACAAACAAAGTACCCCTCGAAAATTCTAAAAATCACAAAATTTCAAACATTCCTTTCTTTGTCCAAATTGTGCCCAAACTATAAATTGTTATATGATAATGCTATGTTAAGGAATTGCTTAGCTTGCTATAAGAAAGAGATTACCGTCAGTAATTTTGTAATAGGTCACCGGAACCGGAAGTACCACCGGAAGTTATTACCGACAATTTTCGGCAAATCTCACCAGAACCGGAAGTCCCACCGGCAATCTACCGAAAAGTTACACCATCGGGACCCTAGGTCACGTGACCCACCTAAGAGTATATAAGGAAAGCCAAAACCACTGCTTATTCAGAGTCTGATGAGTCCTTAACCAAGGACGATACTAGTCACTCAAGCAATTAAACCCATTGCCCCTCAACAGTTGTTAAGGTCACCTAACTTTTGTAATAGGTCAGTTTGTCAGTCATGCCCCCTTGAACATAGTACCGAAAAACGCCTTCTTGAAAAAAGTCCATGTTCAAGGATACATTTTTCGAAACCTAGGTCAGAATTAAAAATTCTGTTCTGATCACTTTTTTCTGAAGTGACTTATCACTTCTGATGAGCTTTCACACATAGCTGTGTGTACTGCCGTGATTTAGAAGAAGATTTTTGAAGATGCGTACCCTCAAAAAGGCAAAACTTCACCAAGTTTTCATTTTTTTTGAAATAGCAAAAACTTTATTATTACGGCCGAAAACAGCTATAGGCATTATCGATGGGTAATGTTGTTGTCCACATGTATGTGAAGGTTTTGTGAAATTACCTTTATTTGATTTGGAGTTATTAATGTTTGAAATTTGGGCATTTTACTCACTGTGAAAACAGTATTGTGAATTAGAGTCCATGATTGGATCGCCAATATATATAATGCTTCAGCTATATTATGTGCAAATAACAGCTCTCTAATGTTTATATCTTCAGAGAAGATTGTCAAAAGTGCATGGGGTCGGGAAATTTTGAAAAGTGTCTAAAATCAAAATGGCGGTGAAACCACGTGATCTAAGAATTCGTCATGATTTAATATTCAGCTCCCATTGTCAATGCGCAATGTTTACAAACAGTTGCAAGTCTCTAAATGCATTTTGAAAGAAATTCCCATCTTTAAAATGGAAGTTTAGATTTGAACGAACTGCCCCTTTAATAACTGGGCTGATTGCGCCAAAAAGCTTCGCAGGCTTATTCCACGATAAGGGCCATCAGCATGTAAAGTTTGGTTGCATTTGCTCCAGTCGTTTAGGCTGTAGAATGGCCACAAAATAGTTGGAATAATATTTTTTTTTAAAACGAAAAAACACGCCAATAACAATAAGGATTCAGCACTTTAGTACTGAATACTTAATTAAAGTACCAGTTTCCTAGAGCCAGTGTTTCTTGAAAACAGGTGTTACATGAAAGATGATACGGAGGGTGGATCAGCGGGCACTGCCATAGGCACTTTGGACCTTTCAGGCTGAAATCATGTATATTGTGTATCATATATCCACAATGTGTCTATTACATTCCAACATTTTGGTGGTTATAATATTATACCACGTATATCTGCATTAGATATTCTATTATATTCCACCCTCGACATGACCGCAACAGGTTCTTGGGGAAAACATGGATTCATCATGTACAGGGCTGCATGGTATTTTGTATGGTTCTTGCTACCATGTCATGTACTTACGCCAGTTTCTGATAAAAAGAATCAAAACGATAAATTTAAATTCACAATAGAATCAAGTCGGGCTGAATTAATGTAGAGCACAGGGACACTAAGCTATGGCCCCTTAATGGACAACCTCTTGCAAAGGGGATAAATGAGGCTCAACTCGTGTCATGATATTTAAAAAACGTTGGACTGTCTACCATGCTTATTTTGAATGTCATGACAATTCTGTTAATAATTTCAGTAAAAGTCGACTCTAAAAGATATGCTTCAAAATTCACCAGGTCATCGCTACTAGGAGGCCATATGATTGGTGTAAAAGTCGGTGGCAACATCAACAAAGAAAAATAAAACAGGTTTCAGCCATTGTCGGATACCCAACCTCACTGCTGTCATCGTTTTCATATGTGGGCATCATTTTGTAATTCGGTGTCAAAATCATCGCATTATTGATTGCTAGCTTATTTAGGAAGAGTAATACAGGTTCCAGTCCTCATCAGTTGCCAGATCGTCACTGCTGAGAGGGTTTGCAGATTCATCAAGGACGAGACAAGAGCCGTCTACGTTGTTGTAGTTGAAGATGCTGCAGTGACGAGTACGGAAATGGCACTTGGCGAGGCAGTCTTTTGGGCTGGGAACTGAACCGAGTTGAAGAAAGGACCCCTTTAGCTTTTTCTGTGATTGTTTGAGCATGGCCCACTGTGCACAGTCTGTAAGAAACATTGACGACAATTCGCGCTTGCAAAACATAAACACAGCACTTGACAAGAACATATACTTTCTGACACATGTTGCATGACTGCTTTCTAACATAGATTGCACGAATGTTTTCCATAGCATATACTTTGAACCATCGGATTAACCTTACCACCGCTTCTGAAATCCATTATTTCAAAATATTGTTTGGCAATACTAACATCAAGTTCCCAATGTTTGAAATATCTCCATAGCGAGTTCAAATGATTCGGTGTACACAAGCAAACATATATGTGAAGATTTGTATTGGTAAGGTATACATTTGCCTTTTAAGAAACAAAATTGGAGACAAAGCTTTCCCCTTCATTAGACTAAAACGAAACTGACTATCATAAACACTGACCATCACTGATGAACTTTCATTAAGGTACAAAACAAATTAATGAATAAATAACAGCTACCGGTTAGTAAATATCAAATATGATAGGAGCGATCAACAATGTCTGTCAAAATGCTCTCATAACATGTCGACCTTACACAGGTCAAGGTCGCATCATGATCAAACATGCTGAAAGTAATAAGCTGCCCAGTCGTTTTATAAATTACAAACACTCACCACCGACGGCTTGTCCAAATACGTCAACTTCACATAAAGCCATATATGGCTTCCCCCTGAGTCTGATGTACCTAGCAAGGGTGTTGGTGGGACACTCGATTGTCACCACGGCACCAGAAGGACCAGGGTTGTACCCACAGAGACTGGATGTAGGACAGAGATAAGGGTCTCCCATGAATCCTTCCACGTACAGGTCGTCGAGTCTTTCTATAGATGAATTATGTTGAAAGTGCAGAGCGAGTCACAGTTCATTTGAAGTTGTAATTGCTTTGATATTTACAAAAATGTAAATGGTATCAATTCCAATATGAATAATATCTAAATGTTAATGGTGAAGAAGTCATATAGCACTGGACTCAATTTTTAACATTTTCCTGTGTACAAATCTCTATACTTAAAATGACTTTCCAGTATACATAATAATCTCTGTTTACCTCAAACATACCATAAGGGTTAAGGGTGCCTACCTGGGACTTCATATCTGTTGTAAACCTGCACTTTACTGATGTTGAAGACACTCTGGAGGTCGACAACCCACAATCCATCATCAGAGGGTGAATCACCTGTATTGGAGCAGCTGTTTGCAGCCAGGTTCGAGTTATAGTTCCCATCAACAGCAAAGGAGCTTTGGTAGTGATAATAGTCGGTACTCTGCGCTGTCGGCTTGCCACGGGCTATGCTGATGTCAGGACCATTTGAAACCAACTCCCAGCATAAGAGACCTGTTTGAGAACGTGCCCAATAGGCATTGTAAAAATTCAGAAGAGGAAATGATGTAATTAAAATAAAAATAAAAACTGTAATTCAGTCTTGAAAATTTGAACGAGTGCTCTTTTGTCACAGGGCCAGAAGTGTATGCCTTTTGAACGAGCAATATAGCTGTATAGCAGTATGGCTGCCGAATGTACTGCCATATGTGACTTGTGAAATAAAAGAATACACAATTTTATAATTAATGCCATTAAGTTTTTATCTTTGAATTCCATCTATTCAGGACAAAGGCCATATGTCATGCAATTTATGCATGCATTCCCTTGGCATATTTCTAACAAAACATGTGCCACAAGCCTCTCTATTCGTGCCGCTCTGACAACCAGAAAATAACATACACATTTCGGTTGTAGATACATTATCTCATCATTACGAACATAGTGCTATTGGCTTTGTAGCTCATCAGAGTTTACATTACACATGTATAATACATAACATAAGGTAAACAATTGACTATTTCCAGAAGTAGTTTACTTTTGTCAGAGGAATAAAACATCTTAATTTATTATTAACATTGACTTAGGAATCTGCACACACGATATTTGGTAAATGTATCACAAGTTTTCCAAATCTACAACGCATAATCAGAAGACGGACAGATTGATGCCATGCACCAATACATGCAAATGGCCGATTAAGAGTGTCAAGCCTGATGAGCTTAATTGAAAACCAAATGTATGCAATCGTCCCACAACTGTTAAATTTTAATTATTTATACGCAAGTTAAATGGCAGAAAATCAATCAAGTTAGCCACGCTAAAAATTCTTAAAGGGACAAAATCATAATTGTCTGATGTTATAATTTGTGTTATCTAATTGAATATTATCAACTTTAACCGAAAATAACCAGTTTAAGGTCAATCAGTTCAGTATAACGAAAATACAACGTGGTCGTGGTCATGATCGAAAACCGGACAATGGCCCCTGGCTTGCTGCAGCCATTAAGTAAATTTGGAAACTGTAATAAAGTAGATAGGAAGAGAGATATGATTCTTTAGCGTTACATAGGTTTTATAATGAGTACATACGTGAGATAGAGCCATAGTTGTCGGCTACTACACATGAATGAGACTGTTCGTTGTTTTTCATTGAAACATATATATATATATATATGATATATTAAGCATTTGGGGGTGAATATGAAAGTCGAATAAGAATACATTATCTCAACCAAGATCCAAGTTGCAAAAAACTCCTCAGTGCGCAAATGAAAGGCCCGATGGGTTATAGCATTTCATGGCATCCGGCGTCCGGCCGTCCATTCGTCTGACAATCTGTAAACACTATTTCAACTTCTCCAGAACCAAATACTCTATAGATCTGAAATTTGATGTGCATACTCCTTGGCTGAGGGGAGTTTTAAATTGTAGATTTGGTGACCCTGTGGCCCCAAATAAGGGCCCCACAGGCCATAACCTTAAAACCTATTTTCATCTTCTTCTCCAGAACAAAAAGACCTAGAAGGCTGACATGTTATGTAAAGACTCCTTAGCAAATGGAGATTCTAAATTGTAAATTTGGTGACCCTGTAACCCCAAATAAAGGCCTCACATGCCATGACCTAAAATCCTGTTTTCATCTTCTTCTCCAGAACGTAAAGACCTAGAACTCTGAAATGTTATGTACAGACTCCTTAGCCAATGAGGATTCTAAATAGATTTGATGACCCTGAGGCCACAAATAAGGGCCTCATAGGCCATGACCTTAAAACCTATTTTCATATTCTTTTCTGATCTGTAAGTTTAATTAAATTACCCCCAAAGGTAAGGGCCTGGCAGGGATGCAACTTTTAAGTGTTTTATTTTGATAAATATAAGGCACCTTCTCTTTGCTTTGTGAAGTGATAGACTTGTAACCTGAGCCATCTGTTACATAATTCACAGCACAGAGCAGCAGCTGTGCCGGAGTGAGTGCCCCCTTTTCAATTTAACGCAGCCACGGAATGGAACAGCCTTCCCTATGAACTCAGAACTGTACAGTCTTACTCAACATTTAGAGCACGTTTGAAAACCTTTCTGTTTCAAAAGGCCTACTCAACATGATCAAGTGTATTAAACTTCATCGTTCAATCCTGTGCTGTGTGATTTGAATTATTGGGCGCTTCGAGCGTGGAGAAATGCGCATTACAAGTGGACTATTATTATTACTATTATTATTATTATTATACTACATAGGATCTTACAAAAACGTTTCTCCTTGTAACAGATTCAATAATAATTAATGGCAAGCTGATTTATAATACGATTAACTTTAGATTTGTAATAAATTGGGGGGAAAATATTTAATGACTTTGAATTTGACAATACATCTTCTTGCAAAGAGTTGATAATTCCTAAAATGAAACTGTTAAGAATGAATCGTATTCATACTAGTTTGCTTAGCGTTTGCAAGGCTGTAACTGAGTGCATGTGTCATGTTAATTGGACTGTTGTGAAACCATATAATTCGTGCATGAGTTGACCTCGGAATTAAGATATTTTACCACAAGAGGCATTATTTCAAACTATTTATGATATGTTTCCAGACGAAAAGTCCCAATGAAATATTTAGGTTCTGTATTCAGCAAATTATAAGTTTTGTTACAATAGATTTATTAACATTGACCTTATAACCCTTGAGAACAATGTGAATCCCACATATATCTTCTTACATTTCTACTCAGGAAAGAGAGAGACAGACAGAGACAGAGACAGACACACAGACAGAGACAGACAGAGACAGAGACAGACACACAGACAGACAAGTGTTTATTCCCTTGGGCTCCTCATGCATCACATATTTTCCGACTTTTCAGAGTTTTTTTCACTGTTCTTTTAAAAGCATTAGAAGCATGTGCACTTGAGGATTACACAATAGGAGTAAAATCAATAGCATTCACAAGGTACAAAGCACACTAATGTAAAAAAAACTGTCAGATTATCCATGCACCAACACAAATAACACTTCTCATCACTGTAAAATATCACAGAGAGGGTGACTCCCTTTGTACAATGATATGACATCAGTAACAAACAATGCAACACCATCGTCGTTGCTAAGTTACATGGCAACAACTGTATCGCATACATTCGCTAAAGTAGACAAGTTGGATATAAAACATCAAATGTCCGACCATATTTAGGTTCTGTAATCAGCACATTATATAAGTGTTGTTATAATAGATCCATAAACATTAACCTTATAACCCTTGGGAACAATGTGAATCCCACATACATCTTCTTACATTTCTACTCAGGAAATCGAGAATACCTTAAGTGCAGATAATACTCATAAACCCGAACATAACAATTATGTGATATAAATCTCATAATCTTTAAATACCGGCTATTGGTACTCACCAAAGAAAAGTAAGGTGATTGATATTGAATCCATTTACTCGTCGTGTACTCTCTCCACCATGAAATGCAATTTTGAACTAAATGGTTCTTAAAACACTGTAGATGTATACTAGTAATGCCTGGCTGATATCCTTAACACATACATGTTATGCAGTACACACAAAACACTCACAGAGAGAGACAAAGAGACAGTAAGTATACATATTCAGTAATTCCCATTTCCCATCCAACACAAGCAAATAAGTGTTTCTTCCCTGGGGCTCCTAATGCACCACATATTTTTCGACTTTTCAATGTATTTTCACTGTTCTTTTAGAAGCATTAGAAGCATGTGTACATTAGGATTACACAATAGGAGTGAAATCAAGAATTCACAAGGTACAAAGCACACTAATGCATTAACATCGACTTAAGGAGGGAATTTAATTATTTATACCAGCAATAAATTTCAGGATCGTTGAGACGTGTGAATAATGGTTAACAATATTCATTGACAGCCAGCTAACTTGGACTAAGTGCATACGAAGCAGTTGGGATAATGGGTAAATAAAGGGATTTGTCTGTCTCTCCGCATCCCATCACTTTCGGTTTGTATAGGCAAGCATGTATACACATGTTGGTACAAGATGATGGAAGTTTAACATGGTTACTTGTAGGTCAAATTATGTTGCAATGTGGTGTGATCAGCCATGCTTATAGCTCGTCTTCCCATTTATATATATATATATATATATATATATATATATATATATATATATATATATGTACAAAAAGTCAAATGTCCAGGTGTATGGCTGCTTAAAATTATCAAAAAATTAAAAACATAACGCCGAGTTTCTTTCTCCTACCGGTTTCATTTCATCTTCAGGGAGAATGATTCGTTATACAGAAGGTTATGACATATATATATATGTATATATACATGTATCTTGATGTAGATCCTAAGGTCCTACTTGGTTTGTATGGTATGATCAGCTCCTGGATGTAGCTTGGAGCTTGCCCATGCAAAGCCTTGAATACTAGCAACATGACTTTGAACATTATTATTTCATTGATTTGCAGCCAGTGTAGACCTTTTAATACTGGACTGACGTGATCATACTTCCGGACTCTTGTGATCATTCTAGCAGCACAGTTTTGTATCCGCTGAAGCCTGCCCAGTTGATTCTTGGGTATGCCATACAATAGGCTGTTGCAGTAGTCCAACTGGGATGTGACGAAAGCTTGAACTAATGTATTGACTGCATCTTCAGTCAGATATTTCTTGATTTAGCTAATGTTCCTGATGTAGTAGTACGATTTCTTGCATACTTTGCTGACATGGGCCTGGAAATTCATTTCAGAATCAAATACAACCCCTAGGTTTCTTGATGAATAACTTGGTACAACAGTGCAGTTGCCAATACTCAATTGGTGGTGTAAGACGACTGATGATCTAGCTGTTTTGGTGTGATAATTAGTAGTTCTGTCTTCTCGTTGTTTAGCTTCAGAAACTTAGTTTTCATCCAGCACCTGATGTCGTCGATGCAGTTTGTTATTGACTGGAATGTGTCTGATACAGAGGATGGCATTAGTGGTCTGAAGCCGAGGTACAGCTGAGTGTCGTCTGCATATAAGTGAAACTTCAGATGGTGTTTCCTGACGATATCTCCTATTGGGGTTGTATAGATGGTGAACAAAATAGGGCCAAGAACAGATCCTTGTGGGACACCAAATGATAGCTTTCTCCGTGTTGACACATCTTGTTCAACGGTCACACATTGATGTCGTCCTGACAAGTAGGAGACTACCTCCAGATGAGAAGACTACCTCCAGATATACCGAAATCATCTCTGAGACGTTTCAGGAGTAGAACATGGTCGATAGTGTCAAAGGCAGCCGACAGGTCCAATAGGACAAGGACTGCTGCACCTATGGAATCCACATGGAATAGTAAATCAGTGTATACTCGCAGTAGCGCTGTTTCAGTACTGTGTCCACTCTTGTATGCTGACTGGAGTGGCTCGCCAAGGTTGTTGCCTGACATGTGTTGTTTCAGGCGAGATGCCACAGCTCTCTCTATCACCTTTGACAGAAAGGCGAGGTTGAAAACAGGCCTGAAGTTTTTCAACGAGTCCGGATCAGAGGCCTGACGAGAGTCTCTTTAAGTGATTCCGGCACAATATGGTTGGATAGAGAGCTGTTGACAATTGTTGTGATGACCGTTACAAATGCCATTGAACAGTGTTTCAAGAGCCAAGATGGAACAGGATCAAGACAACATGACTTTGTCGGAGACTTAGTGAGAACTTTTGCAATTTCATCTTCAGTGGCAGCATGAAATTCTGTTAGGAGTACCGTGGACACATATGTTGTTTGAATTAAACATTCTGTATCAGCATCCTCGTGTTCTAAGCCAGCGCGAATATTGGAGATATTTTTGTGGAAGAAGTGACTGAAACTCTCTGCAAGGTCTTTGGATGAGGAATGAGATGGGAGAGTGTTACTTTTCTTCTTGAAGAGAAGGGTATTTCCCACATTGAACACTTCCTTTTGTGTCCTTGACTGGTTTAGAGCTGATGTGAAGTGTTTTGACTTTGCTTCCTCTATCAATTCGGTTCACAACATTGCACTGTTCAGAGTGAAGCTGCTTGCTGATGACAAGTTTGGTCCTCCGCATCTGCCTCTCTAGTGATCTCCGTTTTCTCTTAGCTTGGGGAATGTCGTCATTATACCATGCCATTCGAGGATGGACTGTCACAGTACATGACTTGGAAGGAGCATGCTTTTCCAGGACTTCCGTTATGGTCTTATTGTACGAGTTGACAAGGTCTGAGACATTTAGATCTGATATTAGCTTATTTCGACTCTATTGAGATTCAATCAATACATTTTGTTTTTATGTTAAAACACAATATTTTACAATTTACGGTCTCTTACCCAGCTCTAAGACGTTTCAATGACAACCTAAGACCAACTTGGGGCTCCATCGAAAACTGCTCATTTGATGTGTCATTTACCTAGACAACTCGTGAATTAAGAATTTTCCGTTGACACCAAAAGTCACCATCCCGGGTGTGCTCGAGCCCCTTGTGTGGTGTTTCAAATCAGAGGACATAGCATAGTGATGTCAGTGCATATTTTCTTACCTAAAATTATCAATTAAAAATATAAAAAAAATATTTAAGGCTGAAGCCTAAATGTTCTGGAGTAACGGAGGCGAGCCCAACGGAGCGGCATGATGTTTCAAAAACACATTTCAACACGAAAAAATAACTTAACACCAGTTTAAGAATTCTTGCTAAAATCTATTTTGTAACTGTCCTTTCCTTTCATCAGCAGGATAATGAATGGAAATCAGGTTTTGCAATTGAGGGTTATTAACTATTAATGGTAAAATGTATATGTGTATAAACATGTATAATATTATCGATTTTGCAAGTAGCAGGTAGCCATAAAAAGCTGCTTCTTCTTTCAATATGTTAGAGTAGAAGTTTTAGAACTGGTGTCTATGTGTTTTCTCCATGAGTCGTCAAACAAGCAAATCAAAGAGTGTGACATAAACGTTTCATTTATTTAGATGAAGTTAAATTTGACGTTTATTCTATGGCATTAGTTTAAAGTGTAAATTCAAATATTTGATATTCACATTATACATGTATCTTCAGATCTCATTGAAATGCTGTTCCTTGGCACTGATCTAAACTGAAGCACAAAAGAAACGTCAGACCTCAGTTGGTTTTGATTGATTCAATATTTTAAAGAAATGAGATGCAATTGATTATGGCACGATCCAATAATACTTTTTGGCAGTAGTTTTAATGATTCAATTGGTGTCTGTTTTATTGTTTTATCACAATATCATTTTTTAAACTAGACATGGGTAAAATGTATAAAATGTAGTAAATGTGTGCAGGATGAGGCAAATTTATTGATTTTCACACAGAGTATGTGTTATATGTCGATGAACAGTTGTGTTTTATCAAAATTAATTTTTGGGAACACGTAGTCGAATTCTGTGGCTGATTTAATATTTTGGACTAATCTCACAAACTATTCACTTTTTGAATACGACGTCGAAACCTCGAGAAATTTAACATTGAAAATTATACATATGATAAAAACAACTGAGTGGCGATGTTTCTTTCGTGTTTCAGTTTATTAACATAGTATTTAATAAATCAAGATTTATAAATGATATGTTGGACTGAAATTGTTTTACCAATCTTCATACTTGCAATAAAATGTGCACATTAACTTTTCCAAAGCTGCATATGTGAATGTTCTGAAGCAATTTAAGTAAAAGAAGCAATTTTGACACTAAACTAAAATGAATGTAGGTATTACTGAAATAAAGTTAAAACAATGTAACTGTCATGAAAAGTGATAAAAATGATGACAACAACACCATGACAGATCATTCACCAGCCCATAGATAACAAGTGATAGAGTTGCTGACATAGGACAAATATATTGTCATTTATATCTAACTGATGAAACTATTTGATAAATGTGGTAGAGTAGGGCTAATTTAGGACCATGGATGTTTTTGTTTTTTAAACATATTTTATTCGTCAAACGGAATGGGTTGACAAACGAGCTGAGAGCTTATGAAAATGTCGCTAAAAAGCAAAAGCAAGGTCAATCAAAAAAATAATATAAAGTTAAAGATCTCATGACAAACCACAAGGCTAGTATACAAAAGCTTTATTATGACAATGTTTTTAAAACTGACAATAACATTCACCTATGCATGGTGCATGTAGATTTCTACAAACATACTTTGTGTGTTAAAGGGGCCGTAGCACATTGTTTCGCTCAAGTAAGTAAGATGAAATGTATTTGAAAAATAATGTCACCAATAGTAAAACACCCTTCTCTCTGGAAAATCAAG
Organism: Gibbula magus; assembly: GCA_936450465.1. Classification (NCBI taxonomy): domain Eukaryota; kingdom Metazoa; phylum Mollusca; class Gastropoda; order Trochida; family Trochidae; genus Gibbula; species Gibbula magus. Next base: position 25,081,951 of record OW388291.1, on the reverse strand, counting down.
TTAATAAACGAGTGTAAATGGTTCGGTAAAGCCTTGGGAATCGTTTTTGTAATTCGAAATAATAAATTGTGTTCACAATAAAATGACCGCCATGCAATTTTTGTTTTGAATGCAACATCGTTATTACCACTACGGATAATCGGTTTGTGTAATAAGATGTTTTATCCTCTAAAGTGAATATAAATGACATAAACTGTCATTATAAAAGGGAAATTTGAAAAAATAAATTTTGCAAATTTGCTACAGTCCCTTTAACTCTCTCAACTTCTGAACTTCCTCTTCGAAACTTATCTTGGCAAGAAATCCTTCATTGTGATTCATTGTGATAAAACAATCAGCAGCAGGATGCCAATTTCAAGCAAAACATAATAATTTTATGGCATCAGGTACTTTATTTGTCAAGGGGATACTCTGTTAGACACATCAAAGAGGTTTATCAGTAAGGTACAATTTGGTGACCTTCTTATCGTATAAAAGTGTTTTAGAGCTACCGACGTCTGTAAAAATGTACCAGGAAATTTTAATCTGAAAAAAAATATCAATTAATTTCTCAATGATGCCAATTTTTTAAGAAAATGAGTTTTACAGAAGTGGCACTCTCTGTAGAGACCGTGATGCCCTGATAAACTGTTTGTATGCATTAAAAACACCTTTAAAGGTTATTTTATTACCAAACTCTCTGTCAGACAAGTGTCAAGTGCATGTTCTCGAAAGAGGACATAGGTGGAAATGACAGGTTAGCAATAATATACTTGATACACAACTTGCTTAAGTAATGGAAACTGCAAAGCAAATGTCGATGAAATCATGCTTAATGTTATATAAATAAATAGCAATTGCTTTGCGTAGATCTGATTCGCTGAACACTGTCACAGAGATAACGTTCATACCTGCATAAAGTTAATTTCGTGACGTCACATCACATTTAGCCACGCCTACATGACGTGAGGTTCGTAGCTAGTTGCGTTGTGTATTTTCATTGGCTAATGAATGCGTTGTAGGCGGAGCTAATAATCCAATTACGTTTTGATTTGACATCTTGTGTCTTCATACGCGTAAATAGTACAGCTCTAATTGTTGCAAATGTGTATATTTGGAGCAATGGAACCTTTCAAAACATAAGGTACAAGTATATTTATTAAGAATTGACTACGCGGATTTACACAGTTTGCACAGCGTTTTTAAAGTTTATACCTTCATGAACTTAATATTAAAGAGACATCATACGCTAATACACCTGACGTCATCCTCTTTGTGATGATCCCACAGTGCTGACACAAGTGATATCTTGCTGGGTTGGGTGGAACCCTTTTCTCGGCGTTTGATATCTTTTAATGTCTAAGGATGACATTTACGTTTTGATAACATTGATATATTGTATGTAATATGATGTACATTGAAAACAATTCATTTGCATTTCTCTCTCTCATGACTTTTGAATTCGTCGTTTTCAAATGAGATAGAAAGGTAATCATTTAAACTCTATCTTGTAAAATATAGTCGACAGCAAATGTTCATATCTATGTATATTAGGTTAAATACAAAATTACCTTTCATTTGACATTATTTATTTTGCAGTGTACAACTATTAGGTCTTTGAAGGGCATTTAGAAGTGGTATACATAAGAACAACTATTGTCAACAATTTTGATAAATAGCCATTCCTCTATTCGACAGTTTGTAACAATGGTATAACGTTATTCAAACTTGAAATACAATCTAAATAAATTAGCAATCATGTTACAATATTTCATCTAGTATTGCTCTAGTAATTGTGTAGGTATCAAGACCCTCTGAATACGTGTGTTGACTGAAGTGTTTGTCAATGGTATCAGAGGCTGTTTATTAGTTCTGATATCAGCAATTGCTTTGGCCATGACACGTTGGTCAGGTGGTGATGGGTTAATGATGGCAAATTACAAAATCTATCATCATTTGGAGGATAAGAACTGACAGAACTGTTTACACAGTACAAACATGTCAAGTAATTATTGTGCTGAGCCAAAAAGTCACAAGTGTTGAAAACATGATGGCAATTTATACTTTATTTCAATCAAAAGCAGATACTCATTAGGTGGAGAATTATTCTATTATTTTCAGTAAGTATGGTCTTGGATGGAGTTTTTATTTTAACTTCATGTTACTAATTTGACATTTTTTGTATCGAATTAGGGGGGTATGTGAGCTCAACTCACTTCCGCTCTCGTTATATATTCAATCGTCACTTCTGTGAAGTGAAATGAAGTGAAGAATGCAGCATTAATTGCATTTGAGAAATATAAAAAGAGAAAAAAAATTGTATTACATGCTAAGGGCAGAAAGTTTTGTCAAACTGAGTTAAGTGTTATCATCACTCGTATCTGTGTGTGGCCAGGGAATCAACCATGAAAAAAATCTCTCTGATTATCCAGCCATGAAGAGGGTCACCCAAGGCGAGCCGCATGTGTTGTTGCTGAACTTCACAGACAGCAGTCAACTCAACTATGCACAGGAGCATGTGCCACCACTGATAATATTTTCCCAACACTGTGAAAATATCACAGAGCAAGTGACTCCCTTTGTACACAGTTATGACATGAGTAATGCAATCAATGTAACACCATCGCCGTTACAAAGTTACAGCAACAACAATAGTTACAACAAGCTGTAAAACACCAAATGTCGGACCAAGGTAGCATCTGACAAACACATTATATTGTAAAAGAATGAAGATATTATGGATATATAACTTCTTTATTCTGTGTAGGTGACGTTTCCACATATACCTTAAAGGGGCAGTAGCACGTTTTTTCGCTCAAATAAGTCAATGAAATATATTTGAAAAATAATTTCACTAATCGTAAAACATCATTCTCATCATTCGGAAAATCAAGTTAAAAAGGAGTGTACATGGTTCGGTGAAACCATGGGGATCATTTTTGTCATTCGAAATAATAAAACGTGTTCACAATATAATGGCCGCCATGCAATTTTTGCTTTATACGCAACACTGTTATCACTACTACGGATAATCGGTTTGTGTAATAAGATGTTTTACCCTCTAAAGTAAATTCAAATGGCGCAAACTATCATTATAAAAAGGAAATTTGAAAAAATAAATTTTGCAAAAAACGTGCTACTGCCCCTTTAACATATACTGATGTCGTTTTCAAGAAACTGATTTATATACAAAATTGCAGGGCATTATATACATTATTGTTTTCTACAATAAATGGAGATGAGAAGCTATATATTGTGTTTTCAGGGTAATGCCACTTACCACTGAGACGTGGTACAGTCTACATTGTGTATATCCGCGCCTATGGGTTTATCCTGTCATATGATGGCTTAAAAAACGGAATATGGAAACACTAAACAATATTTAAATTTGATAATAATCCTGTTATCAATTCATATCACTTTTATATGTCTAAAAACGTAAAGACGTTTGGACTTTAGGATGTTGGACAATCAATGGTTACCTACAATCCTAAATTGAGGTGATTATTGGCCATTTAAAGATTCAAAGAGACCCGATGAAGCAGATTCCCAATGCTAATGAACTAATGATCATCAAAGATGATACAATGTGTTTGTTTTTGAAAAAATAGAACTCTCTGTCACATTGATTATGTTTCCAAAATTTTAAAATTTATCCAATCTTGTACAATCAATTTCGAGCCTATATTAGTCCAAGAATAAATCAAAGGGTCATCAAGTATACCTGAAATTCGGTTATCTTCGTATCTTTTTAAGAACTGCCAATCTTTTAAATACAAAAATGTTATTTTTCTAATTACACCAATTCCCCAATGCGTACGCTGTTGGCAACTGTGAGCATTAAAATAAAGTTTGATACAACTATTCCTGGCGCTGTGCTTGCGTCAAGAACCTTCACTGACCTTGAAATTACCTGATCAGAAATGAAAATAAACATGTTCAGTACATGGCAGGTAACAGCTGAGAATTCAGAACTAGAATAGTTTATGTCAAAATATACAACCACTCTTGGAACTGTTCTCATTGTTCTTGTTATCACATAGATACAATGACATACAATTCGATACAATGAGATACAATGAGATACAATGAAGTCGAATATTTTGTTAATTGAATTCATTGATGCTGCTTTTGAGGATTCATTTATACACGGCAAAATTGAATTACCTTTTAGTTTTATTAAAGCAAACAGCTGTTGTCAATTTTCTAAGTTGTGAAGGTAAATTTTACTAAAAGCGTCAATACTTCCACACCACTAAGAAGCTATCAGTCACTAATTGATCTGTTGACAAAGCCCAGATGTCAACAAATCGATGCAGAAATTGTGGAGACATTACTGTAGAATGTTGAACCTCTTCTCCTCTGAGCTTTAATCCTTTCCATCCAGCTCAAGTCAGCATCTTCATCTCAGACCATTGTTGTTTGGGACTTTCTGTCTCCATGAGGTAGAATGTTGATTAATGGTAGTGTTAAATCACATTGGAAGAATCTGTAGTTATAATTACTTTCAGGGGGTTTAACATTTGATAATTAATTGTATGACTCTAATTTGTAAGTTTTGTTCGCAACTATCTTTGACAGTTGTTGCTAGAGACTTTCCGTCTCCATTATGTAGAATGTTGATTATTTGCTGAATTCAAGAGCTATAATGTTGCATTAGAAATTTTCTACATTTACATTTTTAGGTAACATTAAGGATGTAAATCGTATAATACTCGATGCTTACAGCTTTTTTGAGTAAGTACAAACAGTCTGGTAATATATTCTTGTTCATGTTATCACAGTTGAAATGTATAAGTTCAACATGTTGTGACCTTTTTGGAATTTTTAACAGAATAAACTTTTTAATTATTCGGACATAATTTTCCTTTTTAACATCATAATAATCTTTTTGTCAGTCGCATGCATGACAAGTCAACGTAACTCTTGCCTTGAGTACTTGACATCTACAGAACATGTCTTCTATGAAGCTTTTCTTAGACCTGAGTAATGTACCTATTGTTATACTGTATCGTGATACCGTTCTGTCAACCAATGTAATCATCTACTATTTTTATAACTGGGGTGGACATGCATATAGAACATTCAGAACAGATTTGCTGGATTACTAGAACTACTAGAACTCATATTAAGCAAGATATGATGACACATTGTGATCTAATTCCTGAGAAATCTTCATAACTTACATGCATGTCTACACATTACTTCCGTTGACAACTTGTCATATAAATAATTGGAATGTATGGCTTTATTGCATTGCTCAAGGCCAATATAATGTTTTATGACACCGAATAAGTCATCTCCAAATGTGAATCTTGAGTTTAAGCGAGCACAGCGTATTGTATTGTTTTTAATTTTATGCACTTTGAATTTCTTTAATTTTTTAAAACTGAGTTTGGTTCATGTTGTATTTCATGTCAAACGTGAAACTTGAGTTTAAGTCAATGTGAGATTTTTGTATTGTTTTTGATTTTATGTACTTTATGTTATATCTCTTTCTGCACCGACATGCTCTCTGCTGATTGGATTATACAAGATCATGTGACCGGTATACATTCTCATAAACACAAGATTGACAGCTGAAAAGAATAACCTTCATACTCTGACGTTTACAAAAAATAACCTCCAGTACTACTTTATCACTGTATCATTGCGCAATTATGACACTGCTATCGCATGTTCACTTCTTTATTAAACTTTTTAAAATCTTACTCGTGAATCCTAATTGTTGTTTGATTGAAAGTTTGATTTAAACAACATGTAAGAACCAAACATTAAATACTTTAAATATATTTCCTATGAACTACGTTTTGCGGCATTATTGTGGGCAGAGCTTAGCGCCTGATCTAACACAACACTAAACATACATGTACATTTTATCATGCACTGTACAAGTTAAACTGTCGATAAGCTCCGGCATTTATACAAGTTTAATTTGCACCTTTCAAACCGTTTATAAGCCATAATCTAGCTATTTCATAGATACGAATCTTAAAGTAAATGAAATGATGAAATATTGCATTATTTAAAAGGGAAAACATGATTTATATCACAATCTGTCACATGTTATTTTCACATGTCATTGTAATTTTTATTGACTCTAATTATTATATTTCTACTTCTTAATCATTGATTTTTACCCAGAAATATAAGAAAACCACACCTCTACGTATGCCACCTGAGACAGCAATTTTGACTGTAGGCCAATTTAGAAGGAATTAATTAAGAAATAAAGTTCGCTGTACCCCAATGTGTTTTGTAATAAAGTATAGTTTTGCCAGACGGCTGAGGCGAATTGACGTTACGTTACCATGGGCACACTTTATCACGAGGGAGCGGCCTGCAACAGCGGGAACGTAATTCGATTGTTACGTCATTAAAAAAAACTATACCTTTATTGTCTGATAAAGTACTTTTTCCGATTGTTCTAACCGCTAGGCATCTTAGAAACCATATTAAGATTCATTCCATGTTACGAAAAATACTATTTATTATTAAAAAACACAGGAATCAACCAAAACTTCTGACAAATATGAATCTACTATCTCTAATTTTGGTTATATTTATTACTTAACCTTTAGCCTGCTGGATTGTTTTCAGGTTTTTGCAGAGAGCGTCAGATTTGTAAATTTGTAACAATTACGTCACATATGGGTATCCTTCATTTAAAGTTTTTCTCTCCTTAGTAATTAACATAATCTTAAAATAATTAAAATAAATATCTGAGTCACATTTTTTTCTAACTTATTATTGTCATGAAAAATTATTAATTAATGTAATATTTTTCAAATATCAATTATTTTTACACTTGTCTATGGAAAAAAATGAAATAATACAGTAGTTCTAAAATTGTACTACATTTTCAAACTCGAATTATTTTGTCAATGATTATTTATGCAGCCCAATTTTTACACCATTTTGCTCAGAATTAAATCTTATACCAGAAAAAAATTATGTTGATGATATGTGTTTTCCTTTCATAAAATAAGAGCCCGTCATAAACGATCTCTGTTGCATTTATAAAATTTCGACGTAATTTGTAACAATGGATATTCTTCAATGAACAATGCATTTACTTCAGTGAGAAATATTTGTGAAATAATGCATCAATCGTAATAAAATTTACACAAAAGGTTAACACATCTATTCACTTTTCTGTGTTCCAAATATAAGCATATGACATTACAGTTTTTATATATTCCAACGTCAATCAGTCATCGATATCTCGAAACATGACAGTCAACAAACACTCGGCGCTCGCCATTGTTATGCATTTCCTTCGCCGATTACAGATTTGTTCAAATCAAAAAATCTAATGATCTAAATCATTTTGTAAATATTCCGTTTAAAACCAAAGTTAGAACACATTTTTCCAAATGTCTGTTGAATATTTAATGTAAAGATGGTCTTGAAAAGTTTAAAACTACAATCAAAATTTCGTTCGGGTAGCGTTGTCGTATTTGTAAACAATGTCACGTGATTAGCTTGGTTGTACAAAATTGATCATGTGACCATCTATGTTTCGTCTGTCACTTCACTGTAAATTCGCTGATTCAAACAGCTTTTATTTTTGCTTGGAGGTCATGAGACCTCCAAGCTTAGAGATGAGGATAGAGCGGACGCAATGGAGGAGCACGTGACTATGTCACGAGACCATGTTGGTGTCAGCTACAAGCTAGCCTATCTGAGAAGACGCTCTTATATATACAGTTGGACCTACTAAATATGACGCTTCAGCTACAAGCTAGCCGAAGTTCAAGGCTTATCTTTTACAAGCTGGCAGCAGTAGGAAGGCGCTCTGTGAGATGCTCATTTGGAGCGACTGTATGCACGCATCCTTATAATGCTTTTTATTGAGAGAATAGGCACTTTATCAGATGTTGGCACCTATGACACAAGTATGATGTTTGTGAAATAATCATAAGCATAATCATAATAATAAATAGATCTGTTCCCATGAAAACACTATAATAATAATACTAATAAGTTATGTTGCTATGAAAACACTTTAATACTACTACTACTACTACTACTACTACTACTACTACTACTACTACTACTACTACTACTGCTACTGCTACTACTACTACTACTAATAATAATAATAATAACAATAACAATAACAATAACAATAACAATAATAATAATAAACTTTTTCAAATCTTAAGTATCAACTTAATAAACTGGATGATGTCTACACCTTCATTTCTGTGTGGGAACCAACTGATAAGCAAAGTTTTGTTGTTTTTAGCGTCAGCCCTGGTGGCAACACTAAAACAGTGTCAAACAGGGTAATTGGTTTACTGATAAATCATGCTTGAACAAACAGAGTAATTGGTGTACTGATATGACACCTAAAACAAGTATCTTCTCGCATGGATTTTCTGAAATAAATGTGGATCTTTTGATTAAACTTTCTTGAAATACATGTAGCGATAGTATTTCTTATTTCTGGAAATGTTTGTATAAAAATCAATTGAAATGCCTTATGAGAAAATTGACATTTTCCAACCTACATACATTACCTTAGAAAAACTTATTGTCAATGTATATATGTCTATCTTTTGGAATTAAAATAATCTTTATGGAAAATGTAACACTGATGACACAAGCTGTCAGGAATACACTTTATTCCTCCCTGTCATAAAGGATTTGTTCAGTATCAGAGGGTTAGCCTTTGAACAAAGTATGAATGTTGAGACACTGCAGCAACAACTCATGAACCTGCTGCCACTGCAAGTTAAATTCACATCAAACAATAACATCATTAATTCTGTCGCTTAAAGACAGATGCCTATCAGCATCCTGACTTCTTAATATTTATCCACATAACTGCTGAATCTTGCTAAACTATAAACAAAGTTAAGATATAAATGAAAGCTTCATAAAATAAGGGCAATAACTTATGACATTTTTATATCATAGTAATTCAATCAATGATCTTTACACCTGACTTAATATCACGATGTTTTTTTTCTTTTTTAAGTGATGCAATGTATTCTTTGTCAAATTGTTAAATGTTGAGCAAGTAAAAAGTTCAACTCGATAACATATTTGAATGTAAATGTGAAAGAATTATGCAATAATTATAAATAAAATAAAAAAGAAAATCCTCCTGAAATTAGTTTCCGTATACCATACCTTGATAAGACTTAAATAGTTAGCATAATCAATGAGCAGGCCGATGAATAGATAAATAGTTTCTACACTTATCAAGACAACAATAACTTAGAAGAGTTTGTGTAGAAATGCCATTTCTTGCGGATTGCGTCATGGCTACAGTAGTTTGTAGAAAAATAAACTATATATTGCTACCATATGTTTCTGTTTGTTATTTTTTAAACATGATATTGACATTGAATATTGTTAATAAGTTGGTCTTTCACAACAAATTGGCAATGCAGCTACAAAATATTAAGAGCTTTACGTTTAGGCAGCAGGTATTTTCATGAAACATATACAACAAATTGAACTACGTGACAGCACATACTATTCCCTAGTAAAAGGTTGTTGAGCTTCACAACATTATATATATATATATAAAAACAGCTAGGAATTAAAAACCTCCAAGAATTGGTTAGCTTTTTTAAAAGCTGCCAACTTGTTTGAAATGTATTTGTTTGTCATTCTTGTTAATTTCATGGATGTTATAACATGTGCATTCATTTCATTCGTATCAGAACAAAATACTGTGTGAAAAAGCCGAGACGACACAATGGCCTCCATCCTCGATAATCCAGCGCTATTGTTCCGATAAATCTACACACAAGCGCTGGAAAACAGTAAGGGTATGTATCCTTAACCTAGTTACCTCCCTTCGCAGTGACTCAGCGAAACGCTTGCTTTCTAACAACCAATGAGATCACTTGAAATCAAGGGTGAAATAACAAGCACTCTCTTGGATCTTGGCTTTCGCAGATGATTGGGAACGCCTGGTAGCACAGGGATTTTAATCATTTACCTCCATCCGTTTTGATGGACATGAATACACCTTTCTTCTTGTACAGACTTCTTAAAACTTTTTTTTGAGTTTCTGTCAGGTTTTCTACGCTGAATTTGTTACAAACGTTATCGTAATCGAGTGAGTCGGCCGCCGCTGTGTTTGTTTCTATAAACAACGGTAGTGATGCGTTTTGATTGGTCGAGTTGTTTACGCAGATAGTGTCTGCGTTTCGTTTCTGATTGGATAACATGGACCCAAGAGGAGGTAACTAGGTTAGGGATAAATACCCTTACTGTTTTCCAGCGCTTGTGTGTAGATTTATCGGAACAATAGCGCTGGATTATCGAGGATGAATGGCCTCCATTTGCAAGGAATTCGAACTGACAGGTCTATCTATGATTTCGTTTGAAAACGGGTATAATTTCTATCAAATTCCAAATGAAAACTTTAAAATTATCAACATGAATCATTTAGCAATTGTATTCATACAGTTATTTCACACAGACGAGACTTGTTATTTCGTAATTTACTTTTTAGCGAGATAGGGTTACTGCTACTGTTTCACGGCTCCATTTCAACTTGTGAAATCGCAGATCGGAAAGTCGGTCCATGTCATGTCAAACACATTTCGTACTTCGAATGTAAACTCATACAGGATAATATTTTGTGATAATGGTAGGATATGACATTTATTTTTCATATATGTATAAATTATAATCAAAATGCAAATTTACTCACAGTGAGTGATTTTAATCGTAAAAACATCGTAACATCCGGGGGCTTGGTGAACTTATGCAAATTTATCGGGTCAAGGACACTGACTCTACGAACTGATGAAATAATTATTACAACCTCATTTTTCGTTTTTCGATCGATTTTTATAAAACAACATCGTTTTGGGTGTCAATTTCTTTAAGTTTAACAATTAATAACACCCTATGGATAGATCGACGACCATTTCTAAAAATAGATACAGCTACCGCTTGCTTGACTTTCACTTTGAGTCGCCTAACATTAAAAAATCGCGGGAGCATTTCATGCGGTGCATTGAAGAAATGGCCGATTTGGCACTGCTATTGATGACACGTTGGATATATTACTATATTTGGAAACAAGAATTGACAAACAATGCACAGATACATTTTTATTTATTTGTGGAAGTTTGTGAGATTCAAAAAGTGTAAGTGAAATTCTGTATTTATTTTCAGGGAATTTACAAAAAGTTATCGGTTGACGTTATTTGCCGACATTTTCGCAAATTTGTCATTATTTTTTAACAAGATTATATTCAATGTCTAAATTTTTAAATAAGCTAGGTGACGATATTCTGAACATAATGATGTAAAATTTATGCATTTGGCATGCACTTACTATAGAATTTCAACCCTTTGAATCGAATAGGTAACAATTTCATAACGACGTCAAACACGCACCTGCAGGCAATTTTGTGATTGAAAATACGTTCAAGATTTTTAATTCGTCATTTCTCAATAAAATAAAATTTTACAGAGATACTAATTACAACACGTGAAAGTCCATTGATTTCTGATTCGGAAAATGTGAACTTTTTCATGTATCACAGAACTTTGTCACACACTTATGTCGTATGTATGTCAAACGGTCAAACGTCAGTGACGTGTCAATATATAAAAATCCTTTGGGCCACAAATGTGGCCTCATGCGTGCAGGAGCTTAAAGGGACAGTAGCACGTTTTTTACAAATTTTATTTGTTCATTTATAATAATAGTTTATTTCATTTTATTTACTTTATGGGGTATAGTGGTAATAAGGATGTCATAAAGTAAAAAGTACATGGCGGCCATTTTATTGTGAACAGTTTAATATTTCGAATAAAAAAAACGATTCCCATAACTTTACAGAACCATGTACACTCATTTTTAACTTGATTTTCCAAAGAGAGAAGAGTGTTTTACTATTTGTGACATTATTTTTCAAATACATATCATCTACTCATTTCGTTGAAAAAACGTGCTACTGCCCCTTTAAAACGCATTCAATTTCCACTCAATCCATAGTAAGAAAGATAGCATATATTTGTCTTGGTAACGATTCAAATTTCCAGCAAGAGCATGTGCTAAATACATGCTTTTGTGTCTTGATCATCTTGATAACGTTTGGGCGATAGATAAAATTGCCAATGAGGACGGATAGTAACAGCTGCGCCTTCAGTGGAGATGTATTTTCGCTAAAAGAAATATCTGCGTACTTGTATTAGTGCCAGTCTGAAAAGAGACTGCCAAATTGAATTAAAATTGTTGATACTGTTACAAGAACCTGAAAAAAGATTGTTATTGTTTTTAACACGAGGTCATTTGATTTAACCTATCATGTTTTCCATGTTTCTTATAGAATCACATGGGCATGATAATAACCCTCTGAAATTAGGAATCTAGTTGTTATTCCAATGGCGATGTTTTTTTGATAAGTTTAATATATATATATATATATATATATATATATATATATATATATATATATATATATATATATATATATATATATATATATATATATATATATATATATTTATTTATTTATTTATTTAAGCAAAGTACAAAAAACAACTTTAGTTTGTGTAGTTTGGTATAATGGAGCGTGATAAATGTAGAGAGTCAGTTATATATAATATTTATGTGTAAATTTATTGGCCTATCATGAATGAAGAAGTGACGGTTATGAGGATGAAACTGTTTGTTGATGAAAAAGATAAGCATGGCCTTCCAAAATGGTAGTATTCTCTTAAATAGGGACAATGAGAAGGTATGCCACATAATACCATGATAACATCTCTTTAAATCTACCTACACAGTGTAACCCGAGTTGAAAACAATTATTATTAATAGTTATGATCAGGATAAAACACGCATTCCTAAATAATCAGGACAATTGTTAAAGAGGGTGGATGGATAATCCAAGTATAAATGGGGTCCATATATATACCAACTTTCTCCACAAGGCATGGCTTTATAACTGACTAATTTAAGACTTGCTGCAGTAATTTGCCTTTTCTGTGCTAGACATTTGTGTTTTCACTACTAAGCCAAGTGCAGCACTATGTATGCTGGCATAGAAAAGCTAACGAAATTAGGACGAGCCTTCAGTGTGTACATGGAGATGATGTGTAGAACATAAGATAGTGAGGTTACTAACCCATATTATTGAACAAAAACAAATTATGTTTTTCGATACGAGCAGATGTGTTCATTGTAGCTTGCCGTCATGATAGATGACGGCCGTCTTCTGGCTAATTTTACGCCCTAAAAAAGGTTATAAATAATTCATTACATTCGTACATTTGTGCAATATGATTTTTGCGAGACCCTTACAAATGTGTGTATAACCCTCTCGGGTAATACAAAAGTTCTCGTTAAATTCATATGACACCTTTCCTCGGGTAATAATTTCTAAGAATGACAATAACATTTCTTTAAATCTACATGAAAAATTTAACCCTGGTTGAGCAAGTAATTGTTGGCAAGACTAAGAGTTTGATTAATTATCTGTACAATTGTTAAATGGAACAGGATACGTCAGTGTATTAATGGAGAGCATGTTTAAAGCATAAGGCTGGTGTGACATTCATCAACCGTGTCTCTGATCTACTCAGTCTCGTGACTCCCTTAAGCGTGTTTACAGTTTCAAAAATGTATCTAACAATAAGAGATAGAAAACTGAATACATGAGACTCTCACTGTTCACTTAAATGACTGCATTGCATAAGGCAGACAGTGATTATTCTAACTGAAAAATAAATCGAAACTGGTAGGCTGTGCAGTATCAACACTTAAATATAAAGCCGTGAAGAGACATTTATCCAAACGTTATCCAATATGAAATTCGTTGTTGAAAATCACAATGTAGAGTCATTCGTGAATATCTTGACCATGTTCATCACTTAATCCCTTCTTTGTATTTAAGATTCGTCGTTATTTTAGGATATTTCGTTCAGGAGATTTCATTGGTCAGGATCCATCCCAATCCTAACCCGCTTTAACAGGTTTTCATCTTAAAGTGTCAATTTAGAGAAGAACTTTAATCATATCAAATTCTTTGTATTGAGTTTGACCTCGAATACAAAAATACTAATCATGTTGTGAAAGGTAATCACATTTCTCAAGTAATATTTCTATAACACGAATTTTGTATTTCGTATCGAATTTCGTATTTGTATTATTTACAGCAAAACTAAGAACAAATATATCATTTGCATTGCTTAAATCTAATCTATTGAAAGAAGACAGGAAATAGGAAACAACTTTCTTTGTTTAAGAATCAATTTTTGCCATGACAAATGAACTGTTCGTGACAATAAATGTTTTCGTTGAAAGGGTATGTCTCCATGGAATTGTGAGTGTTGACAAGTCAGTCATAAATAGCATAAATTCATAAATGGAAGAAAAAAACAAAAATACCTGGTTATCGCACTGTCCCTTTAACACTTAGGTCACAATAAACAGGTGGATTAGACAAGGAACACTCTTACCTATGATGTGATACAGAAAGACAATATTGACAAAGGATAGAATGTAAAAGTGAGCAAGCTTGATGATAATGTTTCCTTGTCCTGGGTCTTTCCTGTCCTTTATTGAGAGTTGAAAAGAGGAACAAATAAAAAGCTTAATCTAAAAAGTCAATATTTATATCTAATACATAAGTCATCTTGGTACAAAGGTTTTCGTGTGTAGTATTCTATTGTGGGGTCAAATTTGAATTGACTTTCCTTGAAAGGTGGTTGATAATCAAGTGCATGTGTGATATGATCGAGGATAAAGATAAATTTCTTGCCAACACTCACAATTCTATGGAGAAATATATTTTCAAGAAAACATTTATTGTCACGAACAAGAAGTTCATGTATCACGACAAAAAAAAAGCTATTTCCTGTGTGAGGTGTCTCTTTTAATACATATAGATTCAAACAATACACACGATATATGTTCTGCTGTAAAATCCACTTATATGAAACAAAATGTCAATAAAGATGATTAGTGAGTGTGTCGTATGACAGTTAAAACAGGTAGGGTCATTTGATTTCGTGATAATGAATAGCACAATCTCTAGTGCATGTTTGTCTTTTCTCATATTGAATTCCACTTGAATCACATAAAAATGCAAACAAACATACCTGGTCTGTTGCAACAATGATTTCAATAACGTCATCAAACAAAAAAACATATGTGCTTAACAAATGTTAGTGGGGAAGTGTAAATTGTGTAAGTTTATATGAAATTGACTACCTTTCACAATATGATTAGTGTAAATGTTTGTATAGTTATAATTGAAGTATGGCATCGCTGTTTCAGTAGTAAATTTTAGGTAAATGATGAATGGTGTTGATCCAAGTTGAATGACATAAAGTTGTAGATCATTCAAAAGGTCATTATTATATTGAATACATATTGTAAGTCAAACTCATTATTTTAAAAAAATTATATGGGTCATGTTCTTCTCTAGATTGATACTTTAATAGATGAAAACCTGTTAATAGTAATGAACACGAAAATAAGTGCATGAATGCTGACCATTCAAAGCTTCTCCTTTGAAAATGAAATGAAAATAAACGAAGTTCTATGACAAAGAACAGCTTTCCTACACAAGACATCATTCGCATCAATCTGGATCACTCAGATGCCCTCGTGTTAAAAAAAATAACAATATTTTTTCAAGTTCTTGAAACAGTATCAATAATTTTATTTCAATTTGCCAGTCTCTTTTAAGACTGGCACTATGACAACTACGCAGATAGTTTTTAGCAAAAATAATCTCCACTGAAGGTGCAGCTGTTACTATTTGTCCTCATTGGCAATTTTATCTATCACCCAAACGTTATCAAGATGATCAAGACACAAAAGCATGTACTTAGCACATGCTCTTGCTGGAAATTTGAATCTTTACCAAGAAAAAATATATGTTAACTTTCTTGCTATCCATTGACTGGAAATTGAATGATGAAATTGGCTTCCAGTCAAACTTGTTATCTCAGGTGGAATTACGTAGAGGTGTTGATTTCTTGCATTTTGAAATTAAGAAATGGAAATATAATAATAAGATGCAATTAAAATTACAATGACAAATATGAAACACCATGTGACAGATGGTGAAACTCACAAGTATTTACAGTAAAAATATTACTATCCTAGGGGCATAAAAAGAACAATGCGACACTGCTATCAATTATAAAATTTAATAGGGGCCTACACAAACTTTTTAGTTTGCAATTGTAATATTGCATTTACTGGACATTAGGTTTCATATTCATCAAAAAGCTAGACTACATGTATATAAAACTAGACTCTATATTAGGTACAGTCATGGTGCAGATAGAGATATTAATAAACTGAGAGAAAAAAATCAAGTTACCAAAATCTTTTTCAAAATGCATAAGATTTATAAAAACATAATACTTAATAATAATAATAATAATAAAACTAAGAATCAAGATTCACTTTTGACATGAAAAACAACATGAACCAAAATCATTTTCAAAGAATAAAAACAAATTCCAAACGCATAGAATTATAAACAATACATGTCAATACTCTCTCTAATTTAAACTCAAAATTCACATTTGAAGATGACTAATCCGGTGTCATAACAAATTATATTGGCCTTGAGCAATGCTAAAATTCATTTCTTCTACTTAATTTAAACTATAAATATGACAGGTTGTCAAAGGAAGTGTTGTGTAGACATGCATGTAAGTTCTTAATATGTCTCAGGAATTAGATCACAATGTGTCATTTAATCTTGTTTAATATGAGTTCTAGTAGTTCTAGTAATCCAGCAATTCTGTTCTGAATGTTCTATATGCATGTCCGCCCCAGTTGTAAAAATGGTAGATGATTACACCGCATTTGTTGACAGAACAGTATCACGATATGGCATAAGAATAGGTATATAAAGTCAGGTCTAAGAAAAGCTTCACAGAAGACACGAGTTACATGTATGTTTTGGAGATGTCAAGCACACAAGGCAAGATTTACGTTGACTTGACATGCAAAGCAATTGACATATAGAGTATTATGATGTTAAAAAGGAAAATCATGTCCAAATAGTTAAAAAGAAAGTTTATTCTGTTAAAGTGCCATGAACGCTACAAAATATAATAACATTTCAACTGTCATAGCGTGAACACGAATATATATATATAGAAACAAATTTAGCAGAAATTGTATACTAACACAAAAGCTGTAAACATTGAGTATTCTACTATTTACATCCTTATTGTTATCTCAAAAAGTAAATGTAGAAATAATCTTTTAAAACATTATTGTTCTTTATAACAGTAAATAATCAACATTCTACATTATGGAGACAAACAGTCTCTAGCAACAGCTGTCAAGGACTAGATGCACACGAAAAATAAAAAGTACGGTCGTAAAATTGCTTATCAAATTATGAACCCATTAAGAAAGGCAATTATAACTACATATTCTTTCAATGTGATTTAACAGTGCCATAAACCGATATCCTACCTCGTGGAGACAGAAAGTCTCAAACAACAATGGTCTGTGATGAAGATGCTGACTTGAGCTGGATGGAGAGGATTAAAGCTTAGAGGAGAAGAGGATCAACATTCCACAGTAATGTCTCCACTGTTTCTGCATCAATTTGTTGACATCTGGGCTTTGTCAACAGATCAATTAGTGACTGATTGCATCATAGAGGAACGACTTTTTGCAAAATAACAAATAATTCATCAGAAAACAGTTTATTCTTTGTTACGAAACAAGTCCTTAACAGATTACGAGGTGATTTAGGGTTTAAATTAAAGGGACATTGCGTCGAGGATGAAAATGAGTCCCATCTTTATCTCACTAAGATGATTAGATTGTCTGCTAACGAGTTTCGCTTCACTTCCCTGTCTTCCTGTAGTAGTTTGTATAACCAATTACGTCAATTGTCTGAAATTTGGTGCCTGTGACTTGTTAGCAGACATGTTAATCAGCATAGGTAGATAGATACACATGATCTGATTTTTATTGTCGACGCGATGTCCCTTTAACACTGTATTTCATTTATATCATGGGGGCTAATATTTTTGCCGGAAGAAAGCCCACGAAACCATTGTAGCTATGCATTGAGGTGAAACCTGCGAGCACATCTGTAACTAGCAAGCAATTGTTTGTACTGTGTTTGATGCAAAACATTTTTTTATTACAGGATTTATTTAATAGGAAATTAAAAAAAAACAGTTTGAAAAGGATAATAATCTTATTCATAATGAAAAGTGTGATATTATAAACAAGTATGTTGAATTGAATGTGAACAAACAAATATTCCCGCCAAGATGTATTACAACAAATTAAAATAGTTGTTGCCAAAATGTCCTTCATCTTACTAAAATATATTGTTGCTAAAATGTACTTCATCTGACTAAAAATATTGTTGCCAAATATTTATATTTCATCAAACTCAAATAATTGTTACCGATTGAATTTCAACTTACTAACAATACTTCAACAAATTCATAATGTTGTTGCCAAATGTTTTTCAACAACTTCAAAACATTGTTACAAAAATGTATTTCACCAAACTCAAAACATTGTTACCAAAATGTTTTCCAACAAACTCAAAATATTGTCGCAAACTGTATTTAAACAAAATCAAAATATTGTCACCAAAATGTATTTCAACCAAATCAAAATAGTCCTAAATTATCTAAAAATAAGCTTCACGTTTTAACAAAGAATCATGTATATGTAGTTTCACATAACAAATTGTTCCGACCTTGAACAATACAATTAACACCTTTCTTGTTACCTAATTCCAAGTCTAAACTTGACAAGTTGTCAGAGTTATGCATGTCTCTGATGATGTGCAAGGAATGTGTCATCTCAGTTGCAGTTTTGCTCTAAAAATATACATTTTTTACATGCATGTCCACCCAGTTGTAAAAACGGTTGATGCCAGTTGACAGAACATGTTCACGATACTGTGTAAATAATGAGAACGCTATTAGTCAGATCTAAGAAAAGCTTAAAAAAAGACACGACTTTGGCACAGTTGTGGAAAAGTAAAATAATCAAAGGAGAAATTGTGTAAAATGCTTAAAAATGACATGTAGAAAGGTGTTTCCCAGTTTTTAGATATTTGTTAGTTTATAAATGCTATTTGTATTATAGCGTTATGTAGTATAGTGTTAAATCAATCTTGATTATATTCATTCATTGTTTCACAACAATATTATATCTTTGTCAAAGTTATGCATCAGTAAAATACTCAAGGTAGAAAGTGTGTGTACATGCATTAAGTGGCACTAATAATATAATAACAATTTTATTTTTCTTTAAGTCACTGTTAGTTTTGTGTTGTTCAGACCTTGTTTGTCCATCTTCAGGTTTTGTCTTGTGTATTTGTCAAGTTGGTGGATATTTTCACTGGTAAGCAATGTAATTTAGTAATGTCTCCACAATTTCTGCATCGATTTGAGAACAGATCGAGTAGTGTTTGTAACTTATCCGCTGTTTGTAAGTTCCTCTCTATATGAGGTGAGAGGCTCTCAAACATTGTGATTAAACACTGCCATAAATGATTTTTTTACCTCATGGAGACAGAAAGTCCCAAACAACAATGGTCTGTGATGAAGATGCTGACTTGAGCAGGATGGAAAGGATTAAAGCTCAGAGGAGATGAGAATCAACATCTCACAGTAATGTCTCCACAATTGCTGCATCGATTTGTTGACATCTGGGCTTTTGTCAACTGATTAATTCGTGCCGTGGTAGTATTGCACTTTTATGACAAATATACCTCCACAACAATGCAAATTGACCACAGACTTATTTTAGAACTTGCTTTTTTTTTTAAATGTATTCAGTTTTGCCTTTTATGAATGGAATGTTCCAAAGCAACATCAACTGTAATGAATTCAATTAACAAAATGAAAAGCTGTGTCCATATTCCACTTCTTTGCTGATGTTTTTCAGAAACATGAACATTAAATGATCCAAAAATTACAATTTAAGTCGTTTTTAAGAGACTGTATGTTGTAACTATGTTTCACTCGTACAATGTATCTATCCCTTGTGGGTAAAAATAACAAAATATGTTTGATTCGTTACTTTTGCTCCTCGGTGTCTTGTAATAAAAAAAAGCCTCTAGAAATCCATACAAACAGTTTATCAGTGCATCACGTTCACTATAAAGAGTGCAAAGTTTATCTTCTTTAAAACTCATTTTGTTTTAAAATTCATGGAGAAATTAATTGATAATTTTCCAGGTACAAGACATTTTTGCAGACATCAGTTGCTCTCTATCACCTTCACATGATAAGGAAGTCCCTCAATTGCACCTTACCGATAAACCGCTTTGATTTGTCTAACAGAGTATCCCCTTGACAAATAAAGTACCCGATGCGATAAAATACCTAATGACCTCCTACTACAGATTGTTTTATCACAAGAATACCTTGCCAACATAGTTTTCGAAAAGTAAGTTCAGAAGTCGAGGGAGCTAACACATAAAGTATGTTTGTAGGATTCTATATGCACCCTTCATATTTGAATACTGTTAGTTTAAGAAACACTTATTAGATAGATGTTGTATTCTAGATTATCGTTTGATTGTATATTAAACTTACGGTTTGTCATGACATTTTGAACTATATATTATTTTTGGATTCACTTTGCTTTTGCAAATATGTTTAAACTAAAAACATCCATGGTCCTAAATTAGCTCTTCGCTGACAACATTTCAAATAGATTCATCACAAAGTGTAGGTCAGATACAAAAGGACAATGGTATGTTTGTGTTGTTGTCATCATGTTTGTCTTTAGTATTTCATGTACAGGGTCATTTATGGTTTTCATATCATTGTTACATTAATTACAGTAATACGGACATTCGCTTTTAATGGGTTGTTAAAATTGCTTCTACTACTAGTTGCTTTTATTATACATTGCTTCCGTACCTTCACTCATGCAGATTGGAAACAATAGTATGTTTCTTTATGGCATTGCAAGTATAAGGGTTGGTCAGCATTTTAGAACTACTTAACCTTTATAAACCTGAATTTATTTTAATATTCTGAAGTTATCATGTAGCAACATGCTTTGTTTGCTTGACGAGTCATGGAGACAAGCGATACACACCAGTGTAAGCTTTTACTATAAAATATTTAAAGAAGAACCTACTTTCGAAGTTTACCTGTGCCTTGCCACATCCATACACCTGCCTATTTTACGATTAATTGTTAATAACCCCTCATTGTCAATTGAAACAGACTGAAAATGGCGACTAATGGCTAGATTAGATCGTGTAGTGTTTGTCACTAATCCGTTGTTGTTGATGAGTACCACTCAAGTTTCCAAAACTACGTTTGACTAATTGACACGCATCAACCCCGATGCATTGGTTTTGTTTGCGATCGGAAATCACTACTTTTACTTTTATGTCGTTAATGTACTGAGTCAACTATCGTCAGAAGGCCAATTTGTGGCAACAGTGATGTGAGGTGAATTGGGGTTAACGCCTCTTAGATTATTTCAGTTATATCACGACTGCTAGTATTATTGCAAGAAGAAAGCCAACAACGCCATGGTGGCTATTTCTTATTTTGAAACCTGCGAACTACGGGTCGCACTTGCTGAAATTCGGTCTAGTATTGTACCCGAATTTTACTGCAAGTAAAACAGTTCTCAACAGCAGAAGTAGCCGAGACAATGGCGGAATTCGAACCCCAGACCTCTTGATCCGAAACCGAATGCGCTAACCACTGTGCTAGCCCGCCCCCTCGGCAACAGTGATTACTTTTGGATAAAACAACGTAATTTTCAACAATAACATGACTAACATAACCATATTACATAACACAATGTGCAATACACGTCCATCGTGTTAAATTCTTGTACCAATATCTTCCCCCATAAAAATCCCAAAGTAATACGATGCGGAGGACGTATGTGCCTTGGTTGAAGAGGTGTAACAATATACAATTATAGACTTCAGTTGAGGTGAATCAAATGGTTTATCGAACATAACTTTCCGAGGTCGATAACCATTTGATTCACTGACAACTGAAGTAATTTACTGTTTTATCATATGATTCATGAAAGTGTCAAATTTTGTTTTCAATATTTTTTTTTTTACAAAAATGTTTCTTTTTTTAAATTTTACTTGTAAACCTAAAATTAATGACAACATACACTTTGATTGAATAACAAAAAAGGTTATTCTTAAATAAATTAACATGAACATGAAACATTAATTGACACATTTTGGGGATACAACTAATATAAGCTATTAAATCTAAACAGCGCTCCTCGCAGTGGTGATCTATTTTTGGCTCAAGGTCATTGGATTGTTATGTCGACCTCGCGTGACGCTTCCCGCGGTCAACATTACGTTTGATCATTGTCGATGACCATCCGTCTCGGTCAGAAAACAGAACACTCGTCCATCATATAATAATAATAATAATAACAATAATAATAATACATCGTATCACGATATTGACATTGTGACCCTCGCAATATGAAGTATCAATACAACATAATTCTAGAGAATATATCGTGATACGTCCAAGTATTTGGAAAGTTCACAATACATAGAGGATATCTGTCTTTCCTTGACAGATACCATGTTTATCTCATTGAGTGAGGTAGAAAAGCAGATATTTCACGAGTGGCGCAGCCACTCGTGAAATATATTATATTTTCTACCTCACGAGATGAGATAAACATGGTATTTGTCAATGAAAAACAGATATTCTATTTATTATATCATTATTTCTATGTTTTACGTTGAGTTGGAGTGATTTCAACGGCAAACGTACAGCCTTCGCAAGCTGACAATATGACGTCATAAAATTGTACCGATGACGTCATGCGAGTGGTGATAAAGTTTATCGTCACTCAGTAGAGTGCTGATAAAAGTTATCACCCCTGTAGCTTGATAGAGGGTTTATTTCACTGATAGAACCGAGTATCTCACTCCAAATTATGTAATAAATTGATGTATTGCCATCAATGACAATATATCCAAATACCATGTTTTACTAGTTATCATAATATATTCAAAATTACAAATTAAAAAACTGTATTTAGGTAAAAAAAAAAAAAAAAAAACATCAAATGTCTTCTTTCACATCTTAAAATGACAAGTAGTAAATAGTTTGCATCAGCTGATTCAGTTTTTCAATTAATTCAATTAATTATATTATCACATTCTATGTTTGGTTTATCCTTTGAGGTGAATTCACTTGTATTTCAAAGTAATAAATAGGTACCTGGATATATATCAGATCACCACGATGCATCGTGATAATTATCATCTCACATATTACTTATCGATACTTACTCAATTTATTATATGATTGCAGGTGAAATACCGGGATCTATCAACGAATAGAAACCGTGGTATTAGTCACTAGTGAAAATAACAATGGAACGGGGGAATCATAAGCAGGAAGGAAAAGTAGTACATTTGGGATACAAATGTCAAAACTGTTACCTATTATAACTACCTAGGCGTGTTGTTCTCTTCAAGTTTAAAATGGTCCAAAGCATGTCAAAATATCTCTATAAAGCTAGTAAAGTTGTTTTTCACTGTCCAGAATATTCCATAAAAATAAGTATATTTAATTTTCCTTTTCAGTGGCCTGTAAAGTCTTTGATTGTAAAATTTTGCCTATCCTATTATATGGCTCTGAAATATGGGGTGCTCAATGAATGTATAGAAAAGGTTCAGACCACTTATTTCAAATTATATCTAAATGTTGGCAAATATGCATTAAATAGGGCAATTCTGGGCGAGTATGGTAGATATTCGTTGCATGTATCTACACAAGTTCGGGTTATAAAGTATTGGTTTAAATTATTAAGAATGGAGCCACAACGCTACGCACATCAATCCTATCTGCTTCTCAAACAACTTGATGATAATGGTAAACATACATGGGTGTCTGATGTCCGTCACTTACTTTTCATAACCGGTTTTTCATATGTCTGGATGGCACAAGATGTTGGTAACATACAATTGTTTATAATGGAGTTCTCGCAGAGAGTTAAAGATATTTATCTCCAAGTTTGGCACGACTCGCTATGTACATCCAATTTTCTGAAACATTATTCATCTTTTAAATCATTATTGCAGCTTGAATTATATATTACAGCACTTAGTGATAAAACTTTAATACGTTCTTTTTGTAAATTACGCATCGCCTTACACTCCTTTAAAGTAAACCTTGTTAGACAAAACAAATATGTTGATGAAAACCTTGCTATTTGTACAAATTGTAATCTGGGAACAATTGAAGATGAATATCATGTGTTGTTTGTATTTGAACGATATGCAAACCTCAGAAATAAGTATTTGGGTAATGTAAACCATAGAACTGTGTGTGCTCTTGTTCCTTCATCACAAATTGAATTGATAAAATCCGTTGCAATCTATATGAAACATGTATTTGCATTTAAAACATGATAATGAACATTTCTGTCACGTGACGTGTTTATATGGTCACATTCAATTGTACTCTGGCCACATGGCCGAAATACTGAATAAACTGATTTGATATAAAAATGACCTGACGTCATAAAACAATGCTCCGACGCCATGACACGTTCATGACGTCACATTGTTGCTGAGGCGACAGGCCTACCTAACGTAAATGCAAGTCGATTTCGGTGAATATG
This sequence comes from Gibbula magus, assembly GCA_936450465.1. Classification (NCBI taxonomy): domain Eukaryota; kingdom Metazoa; phylum Mollusca; class Gastropoda; order Trochida; family Trochidae; genus Gibbula; species Gibbula magus. Next base: position 25,057,371 of record OW388291.1, on the reverse strand, counting down.
CAATATTTGGTCATATAATAAATAGAATTCTCGTGAGGTAGAAACTTCAAATATTATCTGCTGCGCCACTCGTGATAATATAAACTTTCTTCCTCACTCGATGAGATAAACATGGTATTTGTCAAGAAAAGCCAAATATCCTCTATATATCTCATTGCTAGTTAAAAGAGATATCGTGATATATCGTATCGCCACATTGACCATTATACACAGCTGTTGCGGTTGAACGATAAGCTTTGTTTGGATGTAGGGCTACATCTTGAGAAATGCTTTTAGTGCCATTTATCTGGCTGTCAATAATTACTTCTTACCATTATCCGTAAGCCTCAATTAGTAATCTCTCAATGTACGTGCTAAGGGAAGCAATTAAATCAGCCAGGGTTAAGGAGTATACATCAGCGAGTATCAATCAGCTTCAGCAGTTCAATAGTGTAGTTCTGAAAAGCATTTAAAGGTGGAGTGAGTACAAGACGAGTCAATGGATTCACTCTCCGTCGTCTTACTTTTATCTGGTGAGTACCAGAAACCATGATGTACAGATTTATAGATTTAGATATAAAATTGTTATGTTTCTTATTCTTATGTTCGGCTTTACTCTGCAAAAATCTGTATTGAAGTAAAGATAACTTAAGTTACATACCACTCAGTCTCGTTGTCCGTGGCAACCATTCATAACAGTGTCCTGTTCACAATCATATGAGGACTCTTTTGGATGAACAAATTCGTTTAACATTTCTAACTGGACTTATTCATAGTTGTTTTTTTCTTTAATGACATCGTTTTCCAGTCTGAACTTAAATAACATCGTAGATCCATGATATTTTATTATTCTGGTATAACCTCTCTCAGTGTTGGGTTATACAGATCTATATATATATATTGTATATATATACGTACTTGATTCAAACATCCTTCAGGGGTTCAATTAATATCAACTATCGGATCAGGCTTTGCACAATTAAAGTATATATCAAAGGATTTGATCCAATAAACATCCATCATTACCCTGGATGCATCGAGGGTTCAACCTGATAATGATATTACCTCCCTTGTTCTTACCTTCCTTGCTTGGTTTTCTTTATCGAAGTAAGTGTCCAAGATTGGAAGTTGAGTATACCAAGTAAAATATTGGTCACAAGTCACTTCCGATTCCATCCTCCCTGTAGATACATCCAGACTCGTTTTAAAAGGTATATGTGATTAGTTATGATTAGAAAAAGGAACCAGGAAAGGAAAGAACTGAAACAAGGATGCAGTAGTTATATTTAGGAATGTAAACCCTGGTGGCTATAGAGAACAATCTTTTTCAGGTATCTTTTGCTGGGAGTTGGTTGCCAGTGGTCCTGACATCAGCATAGCCCGTGGCAAGCCGACAGCCCAGAGTACCTACCACCGTCATTTCCACAGCTCCTATGCTGTTGACGGGAACTATAACTCGAACCTGGATGCAAACAGCTGCTCTCATACAGACGATTTTCCCTCTGATCACGGATTTTGGGTTGTCGACCTGCAGAGTGTCTTCAAAATCAGCAAAGTGCAGGTGTACAACAGAGATGCATTACCAGGTAAGCAACCCTTATGACATGAAGGAGGTCAACAGAGATTACTATACTGGAAAGTCATTTATAATAACTATATGCTCAATAATTTAGATATATTTCAATAATGGCATTGATATCATTTTAAATTTCTGTAGCCGACCAGTCAACAGCATTTATGTATATAATCAACATTAACATAATAACAATTTCCATGAACTGTGACTCGCATAGACAATGAGGTCTGTAGAGTTGATTTGAGAATTGAGTGTCATATTATTGTGTGTTTGCACTGGAAAATGAACAAAGTAGAAGCATTGTTTAAAGTCATGTGATCGGCCAACTTTTGAGCATTTATGTGAGAGATTGACGCTGCATGAAAGTATGTTATTGACAATGAATTAAATATCTATTTGAGATGTTTTTTGCAAGATATTTGCAAAGATTGAAATATACCTTTACAAAAAAAATATAGAAAATAAATATCATATTTACAACAAATTCACAAGATATTTTATCAGTTTGTAAAGATTTGTTAAAGTTTGTAAATGTGTGTAAATGTTATCTTTAACCATGTTGTATATGTTCGTAAATAACATCTTTATTTATGTTGTAAGATGATATGGTAGGATGGTGAGAGGAAGTGTATGTGGGAGAACTTGTGGTGATGGGTAACACACAAACTCCTCTCTCACCCTCATTGTTAATGCCAGGCGACTGTAATATATATATATATATATATTCGAAAGTAATTGATTTCAAACAGACTGCAGCTTCACACAAAATATTACAACATCAAAGATTGCAGTAAAGGGACAATCTGCAACATTGATTATACATATAATATTCTGTTGACTACTTGAGATGTAAATCACAATAATAAATTTCGTTAAACACTATTGTCTAATTGTTTGTAATTCATATTTATGATACAACGATATAAATGATGTAATCAGGGTAAATAATAATAAAACATAATTCATCTACAGAGAGACTTGACGGCCTGTACGTGGAAGGATTCATGGGAGACCCTCACCTCTGTCCTACATCCAGTCTCTGTGGGTACAACCCTGGTCCTTCTGGTGCCGTGGTGACCATAGAGTGTCCCACCAACACCCTTGCTAGGTACATCAGACTCAGGGGAGGGAATTTTTTGACGTTATGTGAAGTTGACGTGTTTGGACAAGCCGTCAGTGGTGAGTATTTTATATTTATTAAATGGGGCAGGATGTTTGATCATGATGCAACCCAACTTCCTAATGCAAGGCATAACTCTTGCCAGTCTCCATTACTGGCTGATTTAGGCCTTGCAGTATTTCCTTCAGAAATCTGTGTTTAGAAATCCAGGCCCGCTATGCATTTCCAGTGCAGCGATTCACATCCTCGACACAAGAAAGCTAGGGAAATACCGCAAGGGTTAAATCAGCCAGAAATGGAGACTGGCAAGAGTTATGCCTTGCGTTTGGAAGTTGGATGCAACCTGGCCTTGAGTGAGTTGACATGATTGACACACATGTCGATCGCACCAATCATTTTTTATATTTACTAACCATTAGCGGTTATTCATTAATTGTACTTTAATGTAAGATTTAGAGTGATGGTCAGTGTTTATGATATTTTGTTTGGGTCTATTGAAGCGAAAAGTCTTGTCTCCAGTTTTGTTCCTTAAAAGATAAATGTATACCGTACTGATACAAATCCTCTCATTTATTCATTGTTGATTGTTTTGTGGTAGCATATTCTCTTAAGTGTTGAATATTGAATGACTACATTTGAATGCTTGTAAATGGTTATTAGGGATTAAGAAATCAATATGCACATGCACTTGCACGATGGTTTTGCAGTATCGTTATCTGCTGTTGTTTAAAGACATGATATTCCTGGATTGTCTCTGATAAGAACTGTATCGACAAAGTAAAGAAGGTGTTAATCAGAAAACCTTGGTTCTTATGTACCCCATTTCTAAATGCACCTCAAAGATTTCATCGCTTAATCATATAAATGTGTAATATAAATCATAAGCTCGGCAAAAGAAACGTATTACCTCAGTTGGGTTTGATTAATGCAATATTTAAAAGAAATCAGATGTTTTTGACTGTGACAAGATACGATAATACTTATCTGCAGTAGTTTGGATGAATTAAATTGTGACTGTGGCATTTTAGTTAAAATTTCTTTGTTTAATGAAGACAGGGGTAAGAAATGAAATTTCCACCAACATGATCCCTACCATTTTTAAAACGTTGTAAATTCATGCAGAATCAGGCACGTTAATCAATTTTCACACAAAATATGTGTTATACAATGTATGTGAATGGAAAATTGTGTATCATCAAAAACAATTTTAGATTATAATTTCGAAAACTTGAGATGTTTGCAATTGAAAATCATACATATGATGAAATCGACTGAGGTGACAAGTTTCTTTTGCCGATGCGTTTATTATTAGAAATATCCATCAGCAGTTTAACTTCCATCTGTGGTCATCTGCGTAAGAAGCAGTTCCATCTGCAGTAGAAAGCAGCCTTTAAATCTATGGCTGAAAGAACCCTTCCCTCTGTCATAGAAAGCGTTCAATCTTTCTGTGGTAGAGCAAAATTGTTACATATATGGTTCAAAGCACTTGCAATATAAAACACGAGTTCTATCTGCTATAGAAAACACTCGTGCAATCTCTGTCAGAAAGCACTTTTGCTACATGTGTCAGAAAGTACATGTTCCTACTGTGTTAGATGACATCTTGGAACAGGCAATGAGGCAGTATGTTCTTGTCAAGTGCTTGGTTTATGTTTTGCTGGCGCAAATTGACGTCAATGTTTGTTACAGAATGTGGACAGTGGACCATGGTCAAACAATCTGAGAAAAAGCTGAACACGTCCTTTCTTCAACTTGGTGCAGTTCCCAGCCCAAAAGACTGCCTCGCCATGTGTCATTTCCGTACTCGTCACTGCAGCATCTTCAACTACAACAACGTAGACGGCTCTTGTCTCATCATTGATGAATCTGCAAACCCTCTCAGCAGTGAAGACCTGACAACTGATGAGGACTGGAACCTGTATTGCTCTTGCTGAATAAACTAGCAACCAATCTTGCGATGTTTTTTTAACCTTAAAGTAACATAATAATGCCCACGTGTAAAAACGATGGCAGCACTGAGGTCTTGGTATCTGGCAATGGCTGAAACCTGTTGTTTTATTCTTTGATGATGCTGGCCCTACCTTCAAATTGCTATCCAATAGCCTATCAAAATGACGTTGAACTTGGTGAATTTTGAATCATATCTTTGAGAGTTTCTTGCAAACAGTTGACTTTCACTGACGAATTAACACAATTGTAACAGAAAAATAACAGAAAAGTAACAGAACAGTGCCCATGTGTGAAAGTTATGGCAGTAGTGGTGTCTGGATATCTTGCAATGGCTGAAACCTGTTGTTTTTTCTTTGTTGATGTTGCCAGCACATTCTTACACCTATCAAATGGCCAATCCTATTGGCGTTGAACTTGGCGGTGAATTGTGAAGCATATCTTTGAGGGTTTCTTGCTTACAGCTTAACACAATTGCCATGTCATTCAATATAAACAAGTAGACAGTTCAACGTTTTTAACATCATATCACGTTTGCTAGATGTCAATTTATGGACCATAGCTTAATGTACCGATACTCTACATTAATTCAGCCCAGCTATTTTTTGGCGAATTTAAATTAACCTTCTTGATTCTTTTTATAAAAACCTTAACCAAAATACTTGGGACTTGGTGTGTACAAACATGTATATTCCTTTGTATTATTGCTTGAATTTAACAGTTTAGACATTCCTATTGATTGCCAGTTATAGTGTTTATTCAGCGTGTACAACCAATACTATTTTATAAGTATGGGGATTTTAAAATATCGATTTTCTCGAAGAAATCCGTTTTAAATTCTGTGAATATGTCTACGTCAGACTTCATAATCTGGTGTAAAGTTAGCCTTTAGCTTCTTAGCATATGTTTGAAAAAGACATTGATTTTTTTTTGAAAATGACTAAATGCTCTTACAAATATTGTTTAAAATGTCATTTTAAAATTTCCTTTTTCGGTGCCCCAATTTTTTTTATCACAGTTCAGAAATTAATACTTACCATCAGTTTAATGTAAGCATCATTCAATTAAAAACTGTACATTATCTCCCTCATAAATTCTTTTATCAAAACTGCCAAATTTCATTAAGAGGGACTTTATACAATATAATAATATAAATATAATAATATAAACAAAAATCTCTTTGTATCGACCATTTTAATTATATTTGAATATTTGTAAAATGTAAAAACGTTATGAAATGCATATGGAATGCATTGCTATTTAAAAACTGTTGTTCTCTCTGCACAATATATGAATTATCAGGAAATAAAATTCTGTTCCTACTGTATTCAGTACAGTATCTATATATGCCCTTCCGTTCCTAACACATTTTGTTAATTTATTTAGATTGTAATTGTTACTTCTGTGTGGATAGGTGTCTTGCGGGTAACATAACTTGATTGTACAGTACATACACTGCATTCTTTGTGTGTTTTAAGGTGAATCATTAATTCTTTTTTAATCTGTAATAAACACTGTTCGTTCCATATACTCACTCATCTTTGTATTCAGTTTGGTTTTAATCTAATCTTTCTGTCTCAGCAGTATGATTTCTCCAATAATTTGGGGTTGTGAAGCCCGAAACAATACCTTTATAACATGACATAATTAATTAAGTCAACAATGAAGTAATTGAAACTGTGAACCGATACATAGAGGTTATCATGCGAGTGTGCTTTGGGACTGTCAATATCATGCATTAAGAACTAAAATTGTATTTTGCGAGCCTTGACGGAGACGTCTTGACAATATTCAAATTTAAATTGAACTTGTATTCAAATGCATACATTGATATACAAATTGTGTGCAAATGAACAGCCATCCTCGGTTACTCATGGTTTATATATGCTCCGTTACTCTCCATTGCATCATAGTGGAGAGTAACGGAGCATATCGGAGCATATATAAAACCATGGGTAACCGAGTATGTGAACATGTATGTGTAAAGGATATCAGCCAGGCATTACTAGTATACATCTACAGTGTTTTAATAATCATTTAGTTCAAAATTGCATTTCATGGTGGAGAGAGTACACTATGGATTCAATATCAATCACCTTACTTTTCTTTGGTGAGTACCAATAACTGTATTATCTGAGTGGTGGCACGTTGTCCTGTGCATAGCTCAGTCGACCGCTATCAGTTAAGTTCAGCAACAACGGGCGTGGTTCGCTGGATGGGTGGGTTACCCGCCTCATTGCTGAATGAAAACTGAGAGTTTGAAGGGTGATTGCCTGCCCCACACTGAGACATGAGTTGAGAGGCTCGTGGTGTCACCTTGGGCAAGGGACTTTATTCGAAATGTGCCTCCGTTCACTGTGACTTCAATGTGACTGATAACCTTCTAGCGCCTTAATTGGCAGCCCAGGTTGCATACTCCAAAGGGAGTAGAAAATGAAAAGGAACGATGTTGGTCCTTACACCAGGGTAATAATGTGTGTAGCGCTTTGAGCATGGCCCTTTGTGTTGTGGAGTTCAGCGCGATATAAGTATCCTCATTATTATTATTCTTATCTGCACTCTGATTTTTCGTCCAGAAATATATCATAAATAGTTTGAGATATTTGCCTCTTGTTGTAAAATATCTTAATTCCGAGGTCAAGTCATGCACTTTAATAATTTACTGTGTAGTCAATTTTTTAAAATAAATATACTTGTACCTTATGTTTTGAAAAGTTTCATTGCTCCAAATATACAAATCTGCAACAGTTAGAGCTGTACTATTTACGGGTATGAAGACACAAGATGTCAAATAAAACGTAATTGAATTATTAGCCCGGCCTACAGCGCATTCATTAGCCAATGACAATACACAATGCAACTAGCTATGAACCTCACGTAATGTGATGTGACGTCACGAAATTAAGTTTATGCAGGTATGAACTTTATCTCTGTGACAGTGTTCAACGAATCAGATCCACGCAAAGCAATTGCTATTTATTTATATAACATTAAACATGATTTCATCAACATTTGCTTTGCAATTTCGATTACTTAAGCAAGTTGTGTTTCAAGTATATTATTGCGCCTTGCCACATCCATAAACCTGCCTATTTTACGATTATTTTTTAATAACCCCTCATTGTCAATTGAAACAGGCTGATTGTGTAGTGTTTGTTTGTTTCCACTCAAGCTGAAGTTTCCAAAATTACGTTTGACTTATTTATAAGCATCAACCCCGATGGTTTTCGATCGGAAATCACTACTTTTACTTGTATGTCCTTAATGTACTGAGTCAACTATCGTCAGAACGCAAATTTTTGGCTACAGTGAAGTGAGGTGAGGTGAGGTTAATTGGGGTTCAACGCCACTTTCAAGATTATTTCATTTATATCAAGACTTCCAGTATTATTGCAAGAAGAAAGCCAACAACGCCATGTTGGCTATTGATTGTTTTGAAACCTGCGAACTATGTGTGGCACTTGCTGAAATTCAATCACAATCTTGTGATAACTTGCTGGTGTCTTAACTACCTTCGTGTCGTCTCATTCTTGCTTTTGCAAACAATTTTTTTTGAAAAACACTTATTCACTCACTCGTGATACGTCCAAGTATCGGGATATATATCCAAATACCATTTTCTTACTATTTATCATAAATATTTTCAAAATTACAAATTACAAAACTGTACTTAAAAATAAGGTTAATAAAACATCAAATGTCTTCTTTCTCTTCTTAAAATGACAAGTTGTAGATAGTTGGCATCAGCTGATTCAGTTTCTCATTAATAATATTACCACATTCTATGTTTGGTTTATCCTTTGAGTTGAATTCACTTGTATTTCAAAGTAATAAATAGGTACCTGGATATATATCAGATCACCATGATGCATCGTGATAATTATCATCTCGCATATTACATATAGAATACTAAACGACGTCCCGTTTGATAACATGTTTATGAAACGAGTGTATGGTTTGGTATTTTAATGAGCGAAGTTTAGTATTTTATTTATTACACAATGATGTAAATAGCGCTGAATTGCAAGAAAATTGTTTTTTAGTGAGGCTTACTTGCAAATACGCCACCCGCATTGCAGTCGCGCGGCTAACATTGTTACGTCAACCAAAAACGACTATGACGTCACGCGCCGATTGTGACACAAGTACAACAGCACGCGGTGGTATCACACATGTGCGTAACCAACTCATTGTTATCTAATGAGTGATCTCACCACGGTTGAGTAATAATAATCAATACTTACTCATGATAATTCTATCGAATTGCTAGTTAAAGAGATATCGTTATATATCGTATCGCCACATTGATCATTATACACAGCTGTTTCGGTTGAACAGTTAGCTTCGTTTGGATGCAGAGTTAAATCTTGAGAAATCTTTATGTGCCATCTGGCTGTCAAAAAATAATTCTTACCATTATCCGTAAGCCTCAATATTTAATTTCTCAATGTACGTGTTAAGGGAAGCAATTAAAATGTCAGGGTTAAGGAGTATACATCAGCAAGTATTAATCAGCTTCAGTAGTTCAAGATTGTTTAGTTCAGAAAAGCATTTAAATTTGGAGAGAGTACAAGGCTAGTCAATAGATTCACTCTCCCTCTCACTTTTATCTGGTGAGTACCAGACACTATGATGTACAGATTTAAAGATTTAGTTATAGAATTGTTATGTTTTTCCTATGTTCGGCTTTACTCTGCAAAAATCTGTATTGAAGTAAAGATAACTGAAGTTACATACCACTCAGTCTCGTTGTCCGTGGCAACCATTCATAACAGTGTCCTGTTCACTATCATATGAGGACTCTTTTGGATGAAAAATTCGTTTAACATTTCTAACTGGACTTATTCATAGTTGTTTTTGTCTTTAATAACATCGTTTTCCAGTCTGAACTAAAATAACATCGTAGTTCCATGAAATTTTATTATTCTGGTATAACCTCTAACAGTGTTGGATTATACAGATATATATACATATATATATTATATATACGTACTTGATTCAATCATCCTTCAGGGGTTCAATTAATATCAACCATCGGATCAGGCTTTGCACAATTAAAGTACATCTCAAAGGAGTTGATCCAATAAACATCCATCATTACCCTGGATGCATCGAGGGTTCAACCTGATAATGATATTACCTCCCTTGTTCTTACCTTCCTTGCTTGGTTTTCTTTGTCGAAGCAAGTGTCAAAGATTGGAAGTTGAGTTTGAGTTGAGGAATGTAAACCCTGGTGGCTATAGAGAACAATCTGTTTCAGGTATCTTGTGCTGGGAGTTGGTTGCCAGTGGTCCTGACATCAGCATAGCCCGTGGCAAGCCGACAGCCCAGAGTACCTACCACCTTCATTTCCACAGCTCCTATGCTGTTGACGGGAACTATAACTCGAACCTGGATGCAAACAGCTGCTCTCATACAGACGATTTTCCCTCTGATCACGGATTTTGGGTTGTCGACCTGCAGAGTGTCTTCAAAATCAGCAAAGTGCAGGTGTACAACAGAGATGCATCCCCAGGTAAGCAACCCTTATGACATGAAGGAGGACAACAGAGATAACTATACTGGAAAGTCATTTATCATAACGATATGCTCAATAATTTAGATATATTTCAATAATGGCATTGATATCATTTTAAACTTCTGTAGCCGACCAGTCAACAGCATTTATGTGAGTAAAAAAATCAACATTAACATAATAACAATTTCCATGAACTCGATCTGCACTTTCACCATAATGGACCATGATACAATGAGGTCTGTAGAGTTTATTTGAGAATTGCGTGTCATATTATTGTGTGTTTGCACTGGAAAATGAACAAAGTAGAAGCATTGTTTAAACGCATGTTATCGGGGAACTTGTATTTTATTTGAGGGATTGACGCTGCATGAAATTATGTTATTTACAATGAATTAAATATCTATTTAAGATGGTTTTTGCAAGATATTTGAAATATATCTTTACAAAAAAATGGAAATACATATATATTTACAACAAATTCACAAGATATGTTATCAGTTTGTAAAGATTTGTTGTCCCCCGCCGCAACGCGGAACGGGGGACTATGTATTCAGCGGCGTCCGTCCGTCCGTACGTCCGTCCGTCCGTACGTCCGTACGTCACATTTCTTGTTTACGCGATATCTTATGAAGCGTTGCATCCAAAGTCTTCAAATTTCATGTCTGCCTACATTGTGGGAAGACGCAGACACCAGTCAATTTTGGTGACCTTGGTCTTATTTTCAAGGTCACCACGACTCGTTGACCACTTTTTGAACTCTTGTTTACGCGATATCTCATGAAGCGTTACATCCAAAGTCTTCAAATTTGGTTTCTGCCTACATTGTGGGAAGACGCAGACACCAGTCAATTTTGGTGACCTTGGTCTTATTTTCAAGGTCACCACGACACTTTGACCACTTTTTGAACTCTTGTTTACGCGATATCTCATGAAGCGTTACATCCAAAGTCTTCAAATTTGGTTTCTGCCTACATTGTGGGAAGACACAGACACCAGTCACTTTTGGTGACCTTGGCCTTATTTTCAAGGTCACCACGACACTTTCACCACTTTTTGAACTCTTGTTTACGCGATATCTCATGAAGCGTTGCATCCAAAGTCTTCAAATTTGGTTTCTGCCTACATTGTGGGAAGACGCAGACACCAGTCACTTTTGGTGACCTTGGCCTTATTTTCAAGGTCACCACGACACTTTGACCACTCTTTGAACTCTTGTTAAGGCGATATCTCATGAAACATTGCATCCAAAGTCTTCAAATTAGTTTTCAGCCTACATTGGGGAAAGACAGACACCAGTTTATTTTGGTGACCTTGACCTTATTTTCAAGGTCACCGCAACACTTTGACACTTTGACCACTCTTTGAACTCTCGTTAAGGCGATATCTCATGAAACATTGCATCAAAAGTCTTCAAATTAGTTTCAGCCTACATTGGGGAAAGACACAGACACCAGTTTATTTTGGTGACGTTGACCTTATTTTCAAGGTCACCGCAACACTTTGAGCACTTTTCTAACTCTTGTTATCACCATTTATTATGACCGGTTGGACCAAATGTTTTCAAATTTGGTGTCAGTCTACATTGGAGGATGACGCAGACGCCAGTCGATTTGGTGACCATGACCTTATTTTCAAGGTCACTACAACACTTTGACCACTTTTAGAACTCTTATTAACACGATATATCATGAACCAAAGTAGCTCCAATGATGTGTCTTACTAACTCAATGTCACCGGCGGGGGACATTGCCATGTTAGTGGCAAACACTTGTTAAAGTTTGTAAAGGTGTGTAAATGTCATCTTTAACCATGTTGTATATGTTCGTAAATAACATCTTTATTTATGTTATAAGATGATATGGCAGGATGGTGAGAGGGAAGTGTATGTGTAAATCATAATAATAAATTTCGTTAAACACTATTGTCTAAGTGTTTGTAAGTCATATTATGTAATCAGGGCAAAATAAACTCAAACATAATTCTTCTTCAGAAAGACTCAACGACCTGTACGTGGAAGGATTCATTGGAGACCCTTACCTCTGTCCTACATCTAGACTCTGTGGGTACAACCCTGGTCCTTCTGGTGCTGGTGCTGTGGTGACCATCGACTGTCCCACCAACACCCTTGCTAGGTACATCAGACTCAGGGGAGGGAATGCTCTGACTTTATGTGAAGTTGACGTGTTTGGACAAGCCGTCGGTGGTGAGTATTTTATATTTATTAAATGGGGCAGGATGTTTGATCATGATGCAACCTGGCCTTGTGAGTTGACATGGTTGACACACATGTCGATCGCACCAATCAGTTTTTATATTTACTAACCATTAGCGGTTATTCATTAATTGTACTTTAATGTAAGATTTAGTGTGATGGTCAGTGTTTATTATATATTGTTTGGGTTTAATAAAGCGAAAAGTCTTGTCTCCAGTTTTGTTCCTTAAAAGATAAATGTATACTGTACTGGTAAAAATCCTTTCATTTATTCAAGATTTCATCGCTTAATCATATAAATGTGTATAATAAATCATAAGCTCATTGGCAAAAGAAACTTATCACCTCAGTTGGGTTTGATTAATGCAATATTTAAAGAAAATCAAATGCATTTGACTGTGACAAGATACGATAAAACTCATCTGAAGTAGTTTGGATGAATTAATTTGTGACTGTGGTTACATTTTAGTTAAAATTTCTTTGTTTAATGAAGACAGGGGTAAGAAATGAAATTTCCACCAACATGATCCCTACCATGTTTAAAACGAATAAGAACAAGTTCTATGGATAGTCAACTTCTTTATTGATATGAGTGCGACGTTTCGATGCAGATACTAGCACCGTTATCAAGCATGTGGTACATTATCATGACAACCAGGAGAATATATACAATTATAGTAATTATGTTTTTACATGTGATTGGATTGATGTACATAGTTGTAACATCATTGTTAAGGAGAGAATGGGTATGCACAAGATATTAGGTTGATGTGAAGATTGACAATGAATATACTAAGGAAGCCAGATGAGCAGATTGAGGATTACTGGTGATTGGATTTAATTAGATGATGATAGGCTAAGGGTACATAATAGCCTTGATCTCTATTCAGAACAGGATTAAAGCGCTTAATGCTGATTGCTTCCAAAATCTTCCTTGATTTAAAGTCACTGCAGTTTACTTTTAATGTGCTGATGTTGTTCCACAGGATTGAGTGGTTGGGATTGCCTTTGATGTGATCCGACAGGGCTGATTTGGAGTCACTGTTCTTGACCGAGGTTTGGTGTTCCTTGATTCTCATCGGAAGTGGCCTTGAGGTTTCGCCGATGTAGCTGTCACCACATTCACATGGAATGTGATAAACAACACCAGCGGGATCTTCTTGTTTTGTTGAGTCTGGTCGACCGTTGGCATGGAGATGGTTCTGGAGAGATCTTCCCTTCTGGAATACGACATCAATGTTGGCCTGTTGTTTTAGGAGGCGGCAGTATGTATGTCAGTTTTTGTGCAGTTTCCGCAGTCGCGTTTTGTATTCACTATAACTTTTTTCCTGAAAGGTTTTAAGAACTCATATACATAACTTTTTACTTATGCCCCTGGGGAATTTTTTTGACATGTTCACATTCAAGGTCAAAGGTCAAGGTCATAAGTTCTGAAATCGCTAAAAAAAATCCTTGTAAACACGATAATTTGAAAAATATATGTGCTATCAGGCTCTTTTTTGGTGTATATCAACTATGGAAAAAGACCAAGATTTGAAAAGGTTTTCGCTAACATCCGTCAAAGGTCAAGGTCATAGCGAGGTCACAACTTAAGCATGGTTTTGCGAATGTGTCTTATTTCAACTATTAACACTTTGATTCATTACATGATTGTGATACACAATGAAAAGTGATCACTGATTGTGTGACCTTGAATTTTAATGGTCAAGGTCACGAGATAGGGTCAAGGTCACCAGTTCTGAAATCACTAAATAACTTTTTTCCATGAAGGTAACCACACCTCATATATATAGCTTCTTTCTTGTACACCTGGGGAAATAGTTTGACATGCTCACGTTCAAAGTCAAAGGTCAAGGCCATGAGTTCTGAAATCACTACAAAAATCCTTGTAAACACGATAACTTCAAAAACTTCTGTGCTATCAGGCCCTTACTTGGTATAAAGACTGAGATTTGAAAAGGTTTTCGCTAAAATCTGTCCAAGGTCAAGGTCTAAGCGAGGTCACAACTTAAGCATGCAGTTGCGAACATGCTTTATTTTAACTATTAACACTTTGAATCATTACATGATTGTTATACACAATGAAAAGTGATCATTGACTGTGCGACCTTGAACATCAAAGGTCAAGGTCACGAGATATGGTCATGGTGTCCAGTTCTAAAATCTCTAAATAACTTTTTTCCAAGAAGGTATTAACACCACATATACAAATCTTCTTTCTTACCGGTAAAAATCTGGTGAATTATTTTGACATGTTCACATTCAAAGTCAAAGATCAAGGTCATGAGTTCTTAAATCTCTACAACAATCCTTGTAAACACGATTACTTCAAACATGTTTGTGGTGTCAGGCCCCTATTTGGTATATATCAACTATGGAGAAAGACCAAGATTTGAAAACGATCTGATCAAATGTCAAGGTCAAAGCAAGGTCACAACTTATTGTGAATATACCTTATGTTAACAATGAACACTTTGAGTCATTGCATGACTGTTATACACAATGAAAAGTGATCATTGATGGTGTGACCTTGAAGGTCAAAGGTCAAGGTCAAGATCATGAGATATTGGTTAAGGCACAGGTTAAGTTTAGCGCAAATATGTTGCGCAACAGAGATGAACAACCAGTTTTCCCTATGTGCGAACGAAGTGAGCAAAGGTTGGCAACGTATTTCTCGCGACTCGAATCAAAATAATTTTCAACTATCAAAATTCATTGTCCCAAAAATTCAAACTCAACACCCATTTGAACACAGGGTCGTGCTCTCTTAATCCCACTCCTATATGTTACATTTACTCACGTAAAACATATACAATTAATTATTTTAAGCGCCCAGAGAGGCTTCTTAATTCGCTCTTTGGCACCATTCTCACTCGCAAACTTCCGCTATACGGAGCGAATGAATTACCAGGGGAGTTAACTCCTAATAATGTTAGTACGACACGACCTTTTTCAATTTAAATAGTTTATAGAGCAAACTAAAAATATATATCTCTTTATCATAAAACAAATACTTTATTGCACAATTATAATAAAATGGTTTTATTATCATATTTTTAGACAGTTATTAAACTTTCTAATGTGCATGACGAACACTGTTGCTTGAAATGTACCTTAAAGCTACAAGGCTATGTGGCTACAAAACCTATCTGAATCTGACAACTAAGTGCTAAGAACCAACGATGTTAATAAAAGATACAAGAATAAAAAAATCGATCGAGTCGGAAAAGAACAAATCTAACATCAGCGATTGAATATCGAAAAATTTTAGAAAACTCCGAAATTACTCGATCTCTACAGACGCTCAAATACCCAATCTATCGAAAAGTTGCACTGCTAATTACAGAGTTATTTCCCTTGGTTTTCAATATTTCGATAAACGTCTTTTAAACTTCTAAAAAAATCAAAGATTACGACAAAACATCCTATAAATAAATATTTAAAAGTTTAATGCAAAATGGGGTTATATTATAATTCTTCTTAATGTAAAATATGCCTTTTCATTCTCTCCGTTAAAGCGGAAGTTTGCGAGTGAGAATGGTGCCGAAGAGCGAATTTAGAAGCCTCTCTGGGCGCTTAATTTATGTTTTACGTGAGTAAATGTAACATATACGGGTGGGATTAAGAGAGCACGACCCTGTGTTCAAATGGGTGTCGAGTTTGAATTTTTGGGACAATGAATTTTGATAGTTGAAAATTATTTCGATTCGAGTCGAGAGAAATACGTTGCCAACATTTGCTCACTTCGTTCGCACATAGGGAAAACTGGTCGTTCATCTCTGTTGCGCAACATATTTGCGCTAAACTTCACCTGTGGTTAAGGCCATGTTAATCCTTTGATCCAATTTTGAAATCAGAAATAGGTTTTAAGAACAAACTTGTGAAAAGTGACCCCAGTGATGATTCATCTTGTTAGAATAGCTTGAATAATAAAAAATATTTTGACAAAAAAAATTCCCATTATATTTATGCTGAGGAGAAGGCGGAACAGGGAAAGTCGAGACCTAAAGTTTCGGAGCTGCTCTGCTTTTGCGGTGTCCCGCAAACGCTAATCTAGTTTTATCATGTTTGCTAGATGTCAATTTGTGGACCATAGCTTAATGTACCGATGCTTTACATTAATTCAGCCCAGTTTTTTGGCGAATTTAAATTAACCTTCTTGATTCTTTTTATAAAATCCTTAACCAAAATACTTTGGACTTGGTGTGTACAAACACTTACTTTAAATATCTATATTCCTTTGTATTATTGCTTGAATTTAACAGTTTAGACATTCCTATTGATTGCCAGTTATACGTGTTTATTTAGCGTGTACAACCAATACTATTCTATAAGTATGGGGATTTTAAAATATCGCTTTTCTCGAATAAACCCGTTTTAAATTCTGTGAATATGTCTACGTCAGACTTCATAATATGTTGTAAAGTTGGCCTTTACCTTCTTATCATATGTCTCAAAAGGACATTGATTTTTTTTTTTGTAAAATGACACAACGCTCTTACAATTATTGTTTAAAATGTCATTTTAAAACTCCTTTTTCCGTGCCCCATTTTTTTTTATCACAGTTCAGAAATTAATACTTACCATCATTTTAATGTAAGCATCTTTCCATTTCATTAAGAGGGACTTTATACAATATAATAATAATAATAATAATAATAATAATAATATAATCTCTTTGTATCGACCATTTTAATTATAGTTGAATATTTGTAAAATGTAAACATGTCGTGTTCCTACTGAATTCAGTACAGTATCTATATATGCCCTTCCGTTACTAACACATTTTGTTAATTTATTAAGATTGTAGTTTTGTTGTTATTGCTACTACTTGTGTGGATTGGCGTCTTGCGGGTAACATAACTTGATTGTACAGTAGATACACTGCATTGTTTGTGTGTTTTCAGGTAAATCATTAATTCTTTTTGAATCTGTAATAAACACTGTTCATTCCATATACTCACTCATCTTTGTATTCAGTTTGGTTTTAATCTAATCTTTCTGTCTCAGCAGTTTGATTTCTCCCATCATTTGTGTTTGTGAACCCCGAAACAATACCTTTATAACATGACATACTTAATTAAGTCAACAATGAAGTAATTGAAACTGTGAACAGATACATAGAGGTTATCATGCGAGTGTGCTTTGGGACTGTCAATATCATGCATTAAGAACCATCATTGTATTTTGCGAGCTTTGACGTAGATGTCTTGACAATATGCAAATGTAAATTGAACTTGTTTATAAATGCTTACATTGATATACAAATTGTATGCAAATGAACAGCCATCCTCACTTACCCATGATTTTATATATGCTCCGTTACTCTCCACTATATCACTTATGTTCGGGTTTCTGAGTATTATCTGCATTTAGGGTATTCTCAATTTCCTGAGTAGAAATGTAAGAAGATATATGTGTTTATAGTATATAGTTTAAGATATTTGCCTCTTGTGGTAAAATATCTTAATTCCGAGGTCAAGTTATGCACTTTAACAATTGACTTCAATAAAAGTTCCTGGAAGTATAAACTTTTAAAACGCTGTGCAAACTGCGTCAATTTTTATAAATAAATATACTTGTACCTTATGTTTTGAAAAGTTTCATTGCTCCAAATATACAAATTTGCAACAATTAGATATGTACTATTTACGCGTATGAAGAGTCAAGATGTCAAATCAAAACGTAATTGAATTATTAGCCCGGCCCACAACGCAATAATTAGCCAATGAAAAATACACAATGCAACTAGCTATGAACCTCACGTCATAGGGGCGTGGCTAAATGTGATGTGACGTCACGAAATTAGGTTTATGCAGGTATGAACTTTATCTCTGTGACAGTGTTCAGCGAATCAGATCTACGCAAAGCAATTGCTATTTATTTATGTAACATTAAACATGATTTCATCAACATTTGCTTTGCAATTTCCATTACTTGAACAAGTTGTGTATCAAGTATATTACTGCTCACCTGTCATTTCCGCCTGAGTCCCCTTTCGAGAACATGCACTTGGCACTTGCCTGACAGAGCGTATGGTAATAAAATAATATTCAAAGGTGTTAATACATACACAAAGTCAGGGCATCGCGATCTCTACAGAGAGCGCCAAATGTAACTTCTGTAAAACTCATTTTCTTTAAAAATGTGGCATCATTGAGAAATTAATTGATTTTTTCAGATTAAATTTTCCTGGTACAAGACTGGTTGTGTAGCATTTTCGCAGACATCGGTAGGTCTAAAACACTTAAACATGATAAGACAGTCGATAAACTGCTTTGAGTTGTCAAACAGAGTATCCCCTTGACAAATAAAGTACCTGCTACCATAGAATTATTGGCCTCCTACTGCTGATTGTTTTATCACAATGAAACACAATGAAGGATTCCTTGCCAAGATAAGTTTCGAAGAGGAAGTTCAGAAGTTGAGGGAGTTAAAGGGGCTGTAGCACGTTTTTCGCAAAATTTATTTTTTCAAATTTCCCATTTATAATGACTGTTAATGTAATTTATATTTATTTTAGAGGATAAAACATCTTATTACACAAACCAATTATCAGTAGTGATACTAACGATGTTGCATTCAAAGCAAAAATTTCATGGGGGTCATTTATTGTGAACACAACTTAATATTTCGAATTACCAAAACTATTCCCATCGCTTTACCGAACCATGTATACTCGTTTATTAACTTGATTTTCCAAAGACAGAATTATTACTATTGGTGACATTATTTTTCAAATACATTTCATCGACTTATTTGAGCTGCAAAACGTGCTACTGTCCCTTTAACACACAAAGTATGTTTGTAGAAATCTACATGCACCATGCATAGATGAATGTTAATTGTTAGTTTTAAAAACGTTGTCATAATAAAGCTATTGTATATTAGCCTTGCGGTTTGTCATGAGATCTTTTACTATACATTATTTTTTTTCATTCACCTTGCTTTTGCTTTTTGGCATTTTTTGATAATCTCTCAGCTCGTTTGTCAACCCATTCCGTTTAACGAATAACATATGTTTAAAAAAACAAAAACATCCATGGTCTTAGATTAGCTCTACCGCGACAACATTTCAAATAGTTTCACCATCAGTGTAGGTTAGATATAAATGACAATATGTTTGTCCTATGTAAGCAACTTTATCACTTGTGAATAATTTGCCATGGTGTTGTTGTCATCATTTTATCACTTTTCATTTCAGGGTCATTTCTGACATCCCATGCTTTCATATAACCGTTACATTGTTTTAACTTTATTTCAGTAATACCGACATTCATTTTAGTTTAGTTTTGCTTCTATTACATAAATTGCTTGCGAACATACGTATATGCAGCTTTGGAAAAGTTAATGTGCACATTGTATTGCAAGGATTGGTAAAACAACAGTCCAACATATTATTTATAAATCTTAATTTATCAAATACAATGTAATAAACTGAAGCACAAAATAAACATCACCACTCAGTTGTTGTTATTATATGTATAATTTAATGTTGAATTTCTCGTCGTATTCAAAAACTGAATAGTTTGGGAAATTAGTCTAAAATATTAAATCAGCCACAGAATTCTTCTACGTGTTCCCAAAAATTAATTTTTATAAAAAAAACAACTGTTCATCGACATATAACACATTCTCTGTGTGAAAATCAATAAATTTGCCTCGTCCTGCACACATTTACTACAATTTAAACATGGTAGGGGTCATGTTGGTGTAAATTTCATTTCTTACCCATGTCTAGTTTGAAAAATGATATTGTGATAAAACAATTAAACAGACACCAATTAAGTCATTAAAACTACTGCCAAAAGGTATTATTGCATCGTGCCATAATCAAACGCATCCAATTTCTTTAAAATATTGAATTAATCGAAACCAACTTAGATGTGACATTTCTTTTGTGCTTGAGTTTAGATCAGTGCCAAGGAACAGCATTTCAATGAGATCTGAAGATACATGTGTAATGTTTACATCAAATATTTGAATTTACGATTTAAACTAATACCATAGAATAAAATTCAAATTTAACTTCATTTATTTAAATGAAACGTTCATGTGACACACTTTGATTTGCTTGTTTGACGACTCATGGAAAAAACACATGAGAAAACTAATTTTCCTGTTAAAAAGTTGTCTAGGTAAATGACACATCAAATGAGGGGTTTTCAATGGAGTCCGAAGTTGGCCTTAGGTTGTCATTGAAACGTCTTAGAGCTGGGTGGGAGACTGTACATTGTAAAATATTGTGTTTTAATATAAAAAATAATGTATTTTAATTGAACCAGCGAATTTATGGTTAAAAAGATATTAATATTATTCATGTTAAGTATAGCCGTTATTGCATCAGGTATTGGATATCGATTAGTGATTATTAAATCATATCAGTTGTTATTATAACACAGTCTGATTAAAATCGACCTTGGTCCGAGGAATACAATAATAATGCAAAATAATGCATCTACCGGGATACGAACAGGGTCTGAGGAAACCCCGCATAGGCGCATGTTCCGAACCATTTAAGCACAGAAAAAGCTCAGTCAAATAGCTGACCAATCACACCATAGCATTTAAACGATCGCCGTTTTGAAAGCATCAGAACATGCAAGCAAACGGGTTATTAACAGAGGTTTTGGCGAAGAAACCTTACAACGATAGCAGTTCGTATCTTGGTAGATTGCAATTTTTATTCCTCGGAAAACAATCGATTTTAATCAGACTGTATTAAAACACAATCAACCACTTTTTCGGAGCCTGTTGAAACAGTTATTTTAGAGATACAAATGTTAAATTATTTTCACTTACTCTGGATTCAATGAAGTCTGAAAATGTTTTGGAACACATATAGTCGCGTGCTGACAGGATAGGGTATCTCACTCTGTATCGGCGAGTAAAATGCATATATGTGTTTGCTGTAGAAGCAAACCACTACAAATCATGTTTGAATAACTTTGGCACAGCATTCAGAAACTTTCAGAACATAATGAGCAGAGAAAAGAAAAAGTCAGATTTTGAGGACGAAAGCTAATAAATTGCCACAAAAGGCTGAAACAACTTGATATTGCTAACAAGATTCACTGGAAAATATTCAAATCTGACCAATTTTGACCCACAACAGTTGAAAAACTACTGTCTGTCGAGAAAATGGTTGTTGACGACTCCCAACTTCCGGTTAAACATGGACAGGGCTTACCCCCTATGTTGTCGTTAGGGCCTTGACATTATGAAGATGATCATTTCCATGGAAAAACAATTCATTCCAATATATGGCGGACTGTTATTGTTCCGATGAAAAGTTGTATGACTGATACGGGGCACATTTTACTAGGACTTCAGGTTAGGGTTGGATGATGGTTTCAGAATAATTAAGGAGAAAAATATAATTATTCAAATTAAGCCACATCTTTACAGCAAATGAATATGCAACTAGATGCATTGCATACGATGCTACCTTAGTTAATTATCCAAAACATGATAGTCGTGTCAGGTCAGGTCAGATATGGTTTACATTCCAGGCTCATAATGAATATTATATAAAAATTTTATATATAACTATATAATACATAATGCTTAGTTAATGACACAAGCTATGGTGATGAATTCATGCGAAAGGAAGAATTACAGTGTTGTTGAAATATACACACTTAAAGGTTCACCAGGACCAAATGCAATTTATACAGTCTGCTGTTAATCAAATATAAGTTTTATGTTTGCAACGCCTTTTCTTAGAAAGCTCAAGCTCAACAGAATTTGAATTGTACGGTAGATATACGGTGGAAATTTTTTTATATATATATATATATATATATATATATATATATATATATATATATATATATATATATATATATATATATATATATATATATATATATATATATATATATATATATATATATATATACTAATACATGATGTCAGTTACGGGGAAATTTTCTGTTTAAGACCTTTCTTGTGGGGTATCCAAGTAGGACGGGGTCTACATAGGACCCCGTAAATTTCGGCATGCTCACTGTATTCCTGACCCATTAAATGGTAAATACAACATCATTCTTACAAGCTGGTTCTATACAGAGATTCAAAAAGAGTTATCTCCCTTGCATTGTGAGGTTGATTCTATGGTCGACCATCCGGGCTGAAAGGAATCCTGTCACATGATTGGCTAAAATTGACCTCGTTTCTTACAAAACTTATATACCCCATAAGCAATAGATTACTCGATAGCAGAGACCAAAAACAAGCCAGGTTGATAGAAATTGGACTACAATGTTTGAAATAAGAATTATAGAAGACATACCAATAATAACAGGTTCAATTTCTATTGTGGTGGGGTGGGGTTTACCAACATAATATATTATACTCCGTCACATTATAGTTTCTATCCATGCTTGTGGGGTCTATAAATGTGTATACAAGACCCCACAAAATACCTGTAAGTTGTGGGTTATTTATATAAAAGAAATGGGTTTTGCATGTCTGTTGTAAAGGCATGTGGAATTAAATTAATCACAAATGTGTATAAAAGACCCCGCAAATAGAGGTGTAAGTTATGGGGCATTTACATATAGGAAGCGAGTTTGCAATCCATTTTGTAAAAAGAAAAACAAATTGATTATTATTCAATTATAAACTTTTACATAAACAAAGTTTCGATCCATACTTGTGGATTCTATAAATCTGTATACAAGATCCCACAAAATACCTGTAAGTTGTGGGGCATTTATATAAAAGAAGTGGGTTTTGCATTTCTTGTTAAAGCATGTGGAATTAAATTAAACACAAATGTGTATAAAAGACCCCGCAAATAGAGGTGTAAGTAATGGGGCATTTATATATAGGAAGCGAGTTTGCAATCCATTTTGTAAAAGGAAAACAAAAGTTGATTATTATTCAATTATAAACTTTTACATAAACAAAGTTTCGATCCATACTTGTGGATTCTATAAATCTGTATACAAGACCCCACAAAATACCTGTAAATCGTGGGGCATTTATATAAAAGAAGTGGGTTTTGCATTTCTTGTAAAAACACGTGGAATTAAACTAAACACAAATGTGTATAAAAGACCCCGCAAATAGAGGTGTAAGTTATGGGGCATTTATATTTAGGAAGCGAGTTTGCATTCCATGCTGTAGAAAGGAAAAAAAGTTGATTATTATTCAATTATAAACTTTTACATAAACAAAGTTTCGATCCATACTTGTGGATTCTATAAATCTGTATACAAGACCCCACAAAATACCTGTAAGTTGTGGGGCATTTATATAAAAGAAGTGAGTTTTGCATTTGTTGTTAAATCATGTGGAATTAAATTAAATACAGATGTGTATAAAAGACCCCGGAAATAGAGGTGTAAGTTATTGGGCATTTATATATAGGAAGCGAGTTTGCATCAATGATGTAAAAGGAAAAAAAAGTTGATTTAATAAACAAAGTTTCGATCCATACTTGTGGATTCTATAAATCTGTATACAAGACCCCACAAAATACCTGTAATTTGTGGGGCATTTATATAAAAGAAGTGGGTTTTGCATTTCTTGTAAAAGCATGTGGAATTAAATTAAACACAAATGTATATAAAAGACCCCGCAAATAGAGGTGTAAGTTATTGGGCATTTATATATAGGAAGCGAGTTTGCATCAATGATGTAAAAGGGAAAAAAAGTTGATTATTATTCAATTATAAACTTTTACATAAACAAAGTTTCGATCCATACTTGTGGATTCTATAAATCTGTATACAAGACCCCACAAAATACCTGTAAATTGTGGGGCATTTATATAAAAGAAGAGGGTTTTTCATTTCTTGTAAAAGCTTGTAGAATTAAATTAAACACAAATGTGTATAAAAGACCCCGCAAATAGAGGTGTAAGTAATGGGGCATTTATATATAGGAAGTGAGTTTGGATTCCATGCAGTAGAAAGGAAAAACAGTTGATTATTATTCAATTATAAACTTTTACATAAACAAAGTTTCCATCCATACTTGTGGGGTCTATAAATGTGTATACAAGACCCCACAAAATACCTGTAAGTTGTGGGGCATTTATATAAAAGAAGTGGGTTTTGCATTTCTTGTAAAAGCATGTGGAATTAAATCAAACACAAATGTGTATAAAAGACCCCGCAAATAGAGGTGTAAGTTATGGGGCATTTATATTTAGGAAGCGAGATTGCATTCCATGCTGTAGAAAGGAAAACAAGTTGATTATTATTCAATTATAAACTTTTACATAAACAAAATTTCCATCCATACTTGTGGGGTCTATAAATGTGTATAAAAGACCCCACAAAATACCTGTAAGTTGTGGGGCATTTATATAAAAAGAAGTGGGGTTTGCATGTCTGTTGTAAAAGCACGGGGAATTAAATTAACCACAAATGTGTATAAAAGACCCCGCAAATAGAGGTGTAAGCTATGGGGCATCTATATATAGGAAGTGAGTTTTCATTCCATGATGTAAAAGGAAATAAAGTTGATTATTATTCAATTATAAACTTTGACATAAACAAAGTTTCCATTCATACTTGTGGGGTCTATAGATGTGTATACAAGACCCCATGAAATACCTGTAAGTTGTGAGGCATTTATATAAAAGAAGTAGGGTTTGCATGTCTGTTGTAAAAGCATGTGGAATTAAATTAGTCACAAAACAACCCCATCAGCAGTTATGTCTCTTGATCTCATGTTACAGGAATAAAAATAGTATTTCGTTAAGAAACTGTTAAATGTAAGTAGTTCATCTCTATGTCTTACAATATGTATAAGCCCCACAATATTTGATAAAGGAATGAAATATTATGATAGGGTTTTACATTAATATTGTTTACAAGATATAACAATCTTGTATCATAAATATGAACACTTTAAGCAACATTTTTAAGATTCAATCTATAGTAATCTCAAGTGACAACACTAAACTGAAGAGACCATGCAAGGACTTTATATATCCTTTTGCAATGGGTTTACAGTATGATCAGAATCACCAACCCACAATTCCTAGGTTCCATGGATAAATCAAAGTGAAAAGTGAATTTTCTGCATTTATGATCACTTACTTTGGTATATTAGCATTAAATATGACAGAGGAACACCATTTGTTTGTTCACAAAACTTGTCTTTACCACCTCTCTTCCAAAATCGATAATCAGGAAGCCATGTTATCTGATTTAGGTCACTTTGGTAATACTTTGTTGTAGAGAAAATTGAAGAAAACAAAAACATTGATTATTATGCAATTATAAACTTTTACATAAACTAATTGCTTATCAATGCTTGTGGGGTCTATACATGTGTATAAAAGACCCCAGAAAATAGAGGTGTAAGATATCGGGCATTTATATATAAGAAGTGAGTTTGCATTTCATGCTGTAATAGGGAAAACAGATTATTATTATTCAAATATAAACTTTTACATAAACAAAGTTCCTATCCATGCTTGTGGGGTATATAAATGTGTATAAAAGACCCCGCAAATAAAGATGTAAGTAATGGGGCATGTAGATACATGTATAGGAAGTGAGGCTGCATTCCATGCTGTAAAAGGGAAAAAAGTTTATTATTATTCAAATATAATTAAACTTTTACATAAACAAATTTGCTATCCATGCTTGTGGGGTATATAAATGTGTATAAAAGACCCCGCAAATAGAGGTGTAAGTTATGGGGCATTTCGATACATGTATAGGAAGTGAGGTTGCATTCCATGCTGTAAAAGGGACAAAAAGTCGATTATTATTCAAATATAAACTTTTACTTAAACAAAGTTCCTATCCATGCTTGTGGGGTATATAAATGTGTATAAAAGACCCCACAAATAGAGGTGTAAGTTATGGGGCATGTAGATACATGTATAGGAAGTGAGGTTGCATTCCATGCTGTAAAAGGGAAAACAGATTATTATTATTCAAATATAAACTTTTACATAAACAAAGTTCCTATCCATGCTTGTGGGGTATATAAATGTGTATAAAAGACCCCGCAAATAAAGATGTAAGTAATGGGGCATGTAGATACATGTATAGGAAGTGAGGCTGCATTCCATGCTGTAAAAGGGAAAAAAGTTTATTATTATTCAAATATAATTAAACTTTTACATAAACAAATTTGCTATCCATGCTTGTGGGGTATATAAATGTGTATAAAAGACCCCACAAATAGAGGTGTAAGTTATGGGGCATGTAGATACATGTATAGGAAGTGAGGTTGCATTCCATGCTGTAAAAGGGAAAACAGTTGATTATTATTCAAATAGAAACTTTTACATAAACAAATTGCTTATCCATGATTGTGGGGTATATAAATGTGATAAAAGACCCCGCAAATAGAGGTGTAAGTTATGGGCATTTCGATACATGTATAGGAAGTGAGGTTGCATCCCATGCTGTAAAAGGGACAAAAAGTTGATTGTTATTCAAATATAAACTTTTACATTAACAAAGTTCCTATCCATCCTTGTGGGGTATATAAGTGTGTATAAAAGACCCCGTAAATAGAGGTGTAAGTTATGGGGCATTTCGATACATGTATAGGAAGTGAGCTTGCATTCCATGCTGTAAAAGGGAAAAAAAGTTGATTATTATTAAAATATAAACTTTTATACATAAACAAAGTTCCTATCCATGCTTGTGGGGTATATAAATGTGTATTAAAGACCCCGCAAATAGAGGTGTAAGTTATGTGCATTTAGATACATGTATAGGAAGTGAGGCTGCATTACATGCTGTAAAAGGGAAACAAGTTTATTATTATTCAAATATAAATAAACTTTCACATAAACTAAGTTGCTATCCATGCTTGTGGGGTATATACATGTGTATAAAAGACCCCGCAAATAGAGAAGTAAGCTATAGGGCTTTTCGATACATGTATAGGAAGTGAGGTTGCATTCCATGCTGTAAAAGGGACAAAAAGTTGATTATTATTCAAATATAAACTTTATCATAAACAAAGTTCCTATCCATGCTTGTGGGGTATATAAATGTGTATAAAAGACCCCGCAAATAGAGGTGTAAGTTATAGGGCATTTCGATACATGTATAGGAAGTGAGCTTGCATTCCATGCTGTAAAAGGGACAAAAAGTTGATTATTATTCAAATATAAACTTTATCATAAACAAAGTTCCTATCCATGCTTGTGGGGTATATAAATGTGTATAAAAGACCCCGCAAATAGAGGTGTAAGTTATAGGGCATTTCGATACATGTATAGGAAGTGAGCTTGCATTCCATGCTGTAAAAGGGAAAACAGTTGATTATTATTCAAATATAAACTTTTACTTAAACAAAGTTCCTATCCATGCTTGTGGGGTATATACATGTGTATAAAAGACCCCGCAAATAGAGGTGTAAGTTATAGGGCATTTCGATACATGTATAGGAAGTGAGCTTGCATTCCATGCTGTAAAAGGGACAAAAAGTTGATTATTATTCAAATATAAACTTTATCATAAACAAAGTTCCTATCCATGCTTGTGGGGTATATAAATGTGTATAAAAGACCCCGCAAATAGAGGTGTAAGTTATAGGGCATTTCGATACATGTATAGGAAGTGAGCTTGCATTCCATGCTGTAAAAGGGAAAACAGTTGATTATTATTCAAATATAAACTTTTACATAAACAAAGTTCCTATCCATGCTTGTGGGGTATATAAATGTGTATAACAGACCCCGCAAATAGAGAAGTAAGTTATGGGGCATTTAGATACATCTATAGGAAGTGAGGCTGCATTCCATGCTGTAAAAGGGAAAAAAGTTTATTATTATTCAAATATAAATAAACTTTTACATAAACTAAGTTGCTATCCATGCTTGTGGGGTATATAAATGTGTATAAAAGACCCCGCAAATAGAGTTGTAAGTTATTGGGCATTTCGATACATGTATAGGAAGTGAGCTTGCATTACATGCTGTAAAAGGGAAAAAAAATATTATTATTAAAATATAAACTTTTACATAAACAAAGTTCCTATCCATGCTTGTGGGGTATATAAATGTGTATTAAAGACCCCGCAAATAGAGGTGTAAGTTATGGGCATTTCGATACATGTATGGGAAGTGAGGTTTCATTCCATGCTGTTAAAGGGAAAACAGTTGATTATTATTAAAATATAAACTTTTACATAAACAAAGTTCCTATCCATGCTTGTGGGGTATATATCTTTGTATAAAAGACCCCGCAAATAGAGGTGTAAGTTATTGGACATTTCGATACATGTATAGGAAGTGGGGTTGCATTCCATGCTGTAGAAGGGAAAACAAGTTGATTATTATTCAAAAATAGACTTTTACATAAACAAATTGCTTATCCATGCTTGTAGGGTCTATAAATGTGTATACAAGACCCCGCAAATAGAGGTGTAACTTATGGGGCATTTATATAAAGGAAATGAGTTTGCATTTCATGCTGTAAAATGGGGAAAAAGTTATTAATTATTCAATTATAAACTTTTACATAAACAAAGTTTTGAAAGATGTCTGATATTTTCATTTATAAATACATCTCTTGAATCATTCGCAAATATTCCTTCACAAGTTCTTCAACATATAATAAGAAAAGAATTGGTGGAAGTATGCAACCTTGTCTAACGCCGGCAATATGTGTCAAATATATCACTCATTTGGGATCTCACACATTGGCGTACATATTCTGTAATAGGCGTTTTGAGTTTGCCATGTTTACCTGAATGTAGGAGGACTTATAACAGTTTGGATCTATTGACGGAATCGAACTTTTTTCTTCAAGTCAACAAATATACAGTAAAACGTTCCCCTTTTCTTCCGCAGATACTTATGGATAATGATAATGCTATTTATGATCAGTAGTACTGTATTCTTCTCGAAAACTCGTTTGACATTCTGATATAAGTTCTCGAGTTGATACCAAGGCCTCAATACGATTATCTATTATAGCAGTGAATATTTTGTTAAGTGTGTTCAACAATGCAATACCTCTATAATTATTTGGATTGTCCCTAGCACCTGATTTATGAAGAGGAACAATCAATCCAACATTCCAAGAGTCTGGAAAGATACCAGTGTAGAGAACTCAATTAAAAAGACTACTCATAAAAGGGAGCAATAATGAGCTGCATTCGACTGGGATCCCATCTGCTCCGGGGGATTTTCTACATGTCAAGTCTTTCATTGCACATAGTATCTCGTCATCAGTTATAAGATTACCCAGAAATTCATCAGAAGTGACACAATCCTCACAATCATTAAAATTGTGATTGCTTATGTAACTATCCACATGCTCCATGAAACGATTATCTGTGCTATTCTTATCTTCTGCGAGAAGGGATTTGAAATAATTAAAACATTATTCCACGGATACATTCTCCGAGGTGTTTTCCCTACAAAAGCAATATATTTTTAAAGATTTTCACTTTTAAAGATTTTTCTCCTTCGCTGCGTCTACAATTTCAGCTAAAATAAGTTTTTCATGGTTTGATTTCTTCCTATCACAAAGTGATTTAAAGTCTTTCTTTGCTTTTAAATAAAGGTGACAACACGTTGAGATTAGGATTTCCTGAATCTATTCAGTAATGCATACTTATGTAGTTTTGCGTGTTCGCATTCGTGATCGAACCACTGTGGCTGCATTCGAGTGTACTGTGAGTGAGCGTGTGGGGGAGAGCGTGAATGAGAGTGTGGTCTCGTGGGTCTGCGTGGATGTTCTCTGAGTGCATGCGTAGCTTTCAATATGAAATCATTCAGATATGCCGATTCCAGATATGCCAATGTCATTCTTACTTTATACATGTAACTTTAGAAATGAGATTTACAACGTCACAGGTCGTGAAACTAAACTTCCTTGGATTTGTTCAAATATTTATGACGTCACAAATATTTTTGTAAGATTGGTGATACAGCGTCACTCAGCTGATTGCGTAAGGTCACCTTTATTGTATATTGTTTATAAGAATCTCTAAAAACATTATTATTTTTTTGCTGTGTATCAATTTATTGCAAACTGCTCTTATATGCAAAACTTGCCATTAGCTTGAACATTGTGTTGGGTCTCTCACCCAAAACATTATTAACTTTTGCTGTGTTTCTATGTACTGTAAGAGCCTGTTACAAGATATGCGCCTTTAGTTTGAACGTCTTTTTCAGTTCAACAAATGTTATGCTGGATCTCTCGTTTCAGAATAAACGAAATCCGAACCATGCATATGGGTTTTTTTGTACATTTTTGTGTATATGAGAACCACCCAAAAAATTATTATACTTATATTAACTTTTGCTGTGTTTCTATGTACTGTAAGAGCCGTTTACAAGATATGCGCCTTTAGATTGAACGTCTTTTTCAGTTCAACAACATATTTAATGTTGGATCTCTCGTTTAAGAAAAACGAAATCCAAACCATGCATATGGGGTCTATATTGTATATGAGAACCACTCAAAAACACTCAATATGGGTTATATCCGACATACTTTACAAGATATGCACCTTATCATTGACCCTCTTTATCAGTTCAACAAATGTTATGTTGGAGCTCTTGTTTTAGATAACAACGAAATCAACACTATACAAAGGTGTCTATATTGTATATGACAACCCCTAAAACGTTATTAACTTTTGCTGTGTTTCTTTATACTGTAAGTGCCTGTTATTCGTAATACTTTACAAAGTATGCGCCATTAGACTGAACCTCTTTGTCAATTTAGCAAACATTATGATGTAGCTCTCGTTTTAGAAAACGAAATCAACACCATGCATATGAGATCTATACTGTATATATGAACCCCTCAACATTTAAAACTTTTACTGTGTATCTATTTAATGTAAATTACTGTTATTCTACATTCTTTAAAAGATATGTATATTCTGTCACTTTATCAGACATTTTATTGGAACTTTTGTTCAGAAAAAAACGAAATCCTTCCCATACCATTCTTACTCTAAATGTATTGAAAACAGTCAAATGGGGTCTACATACACCTATATATATAAAAATAACGGGGCATCGAAAATGCCCCACAAGATGGTCTCAGATGAAGGACCCCGCAGGTGACGATATGTGTGTTTATATATATATATATATATATATATATATAGATGTGGGCAGACAAGCTATAGGCATGGCTGATCACACCACATTGCAACAATTATATGTGCACAATTTGACCTACAAGCATTAACAATAACATACAAGTAACTTTTCACCATGTTAAACTTCCATCATCTTGTACCAATATGTACATTTTTTCCCTATACAAATCCCAAAGTGATACGATGTGGAGGGACAGAACATCCCTTGATTGACCCATTATCCCAACTGCTTCATATGCTCTTAGTTATATGGCTGTCAATGAATATTGTTAACCATTATTCACACGTCTCAACGATCCTGACATTTATTGTTGGTATAAATAATTAAATTCACTCCTTAAGTGGATGTGAATGCATTAGTGTGCTTCGTACCTTGTGAATTCTTGATTTCACTCCTATTGTATAATTCTAATGTACACATGCTTCTAATGCTTCTAAAAGAACAGTGAAAAAAACACGTCGAAAAGTGGAAAAATATGTGATGCATTAGAAGCCCAAGGTAATAAACACTTTTTTGCTTTTGTTAGTTGGGAACGACTGAATATGACAATGTATACATGTACTTACTGCCTCTTTGTCTCTCACACTCTTTCTTCATGAGTGTTTTTTGTTTTGCATAACATGTATGTGTTAAGAAAATCAGCCAGGCATTACTAGTATACATCTACAGTGTTTTAAGAATCATTTAGTTCAAAATTGCATTTCATGGTGGAGAGAGTACACGACGAGTAAATGGATTCAATATCAATCACCTTACTTTTCTTTGGTGAATACCAATAACTGGTATTTAAAGATGATGAGATTTATATCACATAATTGTTATCTTCGGGTTTCTGAGTATTATCTGCACTTAAGGTATTCTAGGTTTCCTGAGTAGAAATGTAGGAAGATATATGTGGGATTCACATTGTTCCCAAGGGTTATAAGGTTGATGTTAATGGATCTATTGTACCAACACTTAGATAATTTGCTGAATACAGAACATAAATAGTTCATTGGGATTTTTCGTCTAGAAATATATCATAAATAGTTTGAGATATTTGCCTCTTGTGGTAAAATATCTGAATTCCGAGGTCATGCACGAATTATATGGTTTCACAACATTCCAATTAACATGACACATGCACTCAGTTACAGCCTTGCAAACGCTAAGCAAATCATTATGAATACGGTTCATTCTTAACAGTTTCTTTTTAGGAATTATCAACTCTTTGCAAGAAGATGTATTGTCAAATTCACAGTCATTAAATATTTTTTTTTACAAATCTAAAGTTTATCGTACTATAAATCAGCTTGTTATTAATTAATATTGAATCTGTTACTCGGAGAAACGTACTGATTTTGTAAAATCCTATGTATTTTAATATCATGTTCGCCCCAAATTTCTTTTACACTTGTGATATTTGAAATATAACAAAGTCTGTATCTGTGTCAGAGTGTCACCAAATCTACAATTTAGAATCCCCATTGTTCAAAAAGTCTGTAAACAACATTTCATCTTGCTAGCGCTTTTTGTAGTGGAAACGAAGATGAAAACAGGTTTTTAGGTTGTGACCCCTGTGACCCATATTGTGGATCACCAAATCTACAATTTAGAACCCCAATTAGCCAAGGAGTATGTAATAAACTTTAACCTCTCTAGAGTCACTGGTTCTGGAGAGGAAGTAGAAAAAGCAAAAATAGAGCCATGGGCTCTGTAGCTCATCAGGGTTTATCAGGGTTTATATTGTTTGATGTTGAAGACTGAAATAGATTGTTCTCAACAAGCCTCGACACTAAATTTGGATAAAATTGATTGTCTAGTTATCACAATTTCTGCAAAGATACTGAAGAAAAGATGATCCTCCCAATTAAAATAGAAGAAACATATTCCCCAAATCATCAAACAAAATGGTATTAAATTGGGAGAGAAACAATACAAATCTTTTCTCAAGTGATCATACCTTATTAATGAATCCTACTTGTGAGTGGAACAATTATTCTAGAAAAAGACCTGACCAAAACCAAATGTACATTTTATCATAGTCTTAACCCACATATAGCAAAAAGAAGGTGCCTTATATTTATCAAAATAAAACACTTAAACGTTGCATCCCTGCCAGGCCCTTACCTATGGGAGGAAATTTAATAAAACTTACATATCAGAAAAGAAGATTAAATAGGTTTTTAGGTCAAGGCCTGTGAGGCCCTAATTTGGGGCCACAGGTCACCAAAACTACAATTAATATATGTCCATTGGCTAAAAAGTCTAACGGAGAAGAAGACCAAAATATGTTTTAAGGTCATGGCCTGTGAGGCCCTTATTTGTGGCCACAGGGCCATCAAATCTACAATTTAGAATTCTCATTGGCTAAGGAGTCTGTACATAACATTTCAGCCTTCTAGGTCTTTACGTTCTGGAGAAAAATATGAAAACAGGATGTTAGGTCATGGCATGTGAGGCCCTTATTTGGGGCCGCAGGGTCACCAAATTTACTATTTAGAATCTCCTTCTAAAAAAATTTTAAAATATTTTTTTATAAAATTGATATGTTATTCTTATGTACGGCTTTACTCTGCAAAAATCTGTATTGAAGTAAAGATAACTGAAGTTACATACCACTCAGACCTCGTTGTCCGTGGCAACCATTCATAACAGTGTCCTGTTCACAATCATATGAGGACTCTTTTGGATGAAAAATTCGTTTAACTTTTCTAACTGGACTTATTCATAGTTGTTGTTTTTGTCTTTAATAACATCGTTTTCCAGTCTGAACTAAAATAACATCGTTGTTCCATGATATTTTATTCTTCTGGTAACCTCTCTCGGTTTGGGTTATACAGATATACGTACTTGATTCAAACATCCTTCAGGGGTTCAATTAATATTAAATATCGGATCAGGCTTTGCACAATTAAAGTATTTCTCAAAGATTTGATCCAATAAACATCCATCACTTCCCTGGATGCATCGAGTGTTCAACCTGATAATGATATTACCTCCCTTGTTCTTACCTTCCTTGCTTGGTTTTCTTTATCAAAGTAAGTGTCCAAGATTGGAAGTTGAGTATACCAAGTAAAATCTTGGTCACAAGTCACTTCCGATTCCATACTCCCTGTAGATACATCCAGACTCGTTTTGAAAGGGATATGCGATTAGTTATTATTGGAAAAAGGAACCAGGAAAGGAAAGGAAGGAGAACTGAAACAAGGATGCAGTAGATATATTTAGGAATGTAAACACTGGTGGCTATAGAGAACAATCTTTTGCAGGTATCTTGTGCTGGGAGTTGGTTGCCAGTGGTCCTGACATCAGCATAGCCCGTGGAAAGCCGACAGCCCAGAGTACCGATCATGTTCATTTCCAAAGCTCCTATGCTGTTGACGGGAACTATAACTCGAACCTGGATGCAAACAGCTGCTCTCATACAGACGATTTGCCATCAGATCATGGATTGTGGGTTGTCGACCTGCAGAATGTCTTCAAAATCAGCAAAGTGCAGGTGTACAACAGAGCTGTAGCCCCAGGTAAGCAACCATTATGACATCAAGGAGGTCAACAGAGATTACTATACTGGAAAGTCATTTATCATAACTATATGCTAAATAATTTAGATATATTTCAATAATGGCATTGGTATCATTTCAAAGTTCTGTAGTCGACCTATCAAAAGCATTTATGTGAGTAAAAAAATCAACATTAACATAATAACAATTTCCATGAACTGTGACTCGCTCTGCACTTTCACCATAATGGAACATGATACCATGAGGTCTGTAGAGTTTATTGAGAATTGAGTGTCATATTATTGTATGTTTGCACTGGAAAATGAACAAAGTAGAAGCATTGTTTAAACTCATGTGATCGGCGAACTAGTGACCTTTTATATGAGAGATTAACGCTGCATGAACTTATGTTATTTACAATGAATTAAATATCTTTTAAAGATGTATTTGGCAATATATTTAAGATATTAAAGATTGAAATATACCTTTACAAAAATAATAAAGGAAATACATATCATATTTACAACAAATTTACAAGATATTTTATCAGTTTGTAAAGATTTGTTAAAGTTTGTAAAGGTGTGTAAATGTCATCTTTAACCATGTTGTATATGTTCGTAAATAACATCTTTATTTATGTTGTAAGATGATATGGCAGGATGGTGAGAGGGAAGTGTAAACTTGTGGGAAAACTTGCGGTGATGGGTAACACACAAACTCCTCTCCCACCCTCATTGTTAATGCCAGGCGACTGTAATATATATATATATTCGAAAATAATTGATTTCAATCAGACTGCAGCTTCACACAAAATGTTACAACATCAAAGATTGCAATAAAAGGACAATCTGCAACATTGATTATACATATAATATTCTATTGACTACTTGAGATGTAAATCACAATAATAAATTTCGTTAAACACTATTGTCTAATTGTTTGTAATTCATATTTATGATACAACGATATAAATGATGTAATCAGGGTAAATAATAATCAAACATAATTCATCTACAGAAAGACTTGACGGCCTGTACGTGGAAGGATTCATGGGAGACCCTTACCTCTGTCCAACATCCAGTCTCTGTGGGTACAACCCTGGTCCTTCTGGTGCCGTGGTGACCATAGAGTGTCCCACCAACACCCTTGCTAGGTACATCAGACTCAGTGGAGGGAATGATTTGACGTTATGTGAAGTTGACGTGTTTGGACAAGCCGTCAGTGGTGAGTATTTTATATTTATTAAATGGGGCAGGATGTTTGATCATGATGCAACCTGGCCTTGAGTGAGTTGACATGATTGACACACATGTCGATCGCACCAATCATTTTTTATATTTACTAACCATTAGCGGTTATTCATTAATTGTACTTTAAAGGCGCTGTAGCACGTTTTTTTTCAAATTTTATTTTTTCAAATTTCCGATTTATAATGATAGTTTATGTCATTTATATTTACTTTGGAGGGTAAAACATCTTATTACACAAACCAATTATCCGTAGTGGTAATAACGGTGTTGCGTATACAGCAAAAATTGCATGGCGGCCATTTTATTGTGAACACATTTTATTATTTCGAATGACAAAAATTATAGCCTCGGCTTAACGGAACCATGTACACTCATTTGTAACTTGACTTTCCGAAGAGAGAATTGTGTTTTACTATTGGTGACATTATTTTTCAAATACATTTCATCGACTTATTTGAGCGAAAAAACGTGCTACAGCGCCTTTAATGTAAGATTTAGAGTGATGGTCAGTGTTTATGATATTTTGTTTGGGTCTATTGAAGCGAAAAGTCTTGTTTCCAGTGTTGTTCCTTAAAAGATAAATGTATACCGTACTGGTACAAATCGTCTCATTTATTCATTTTTGATTGTTTTGTCGTAGCATATTCTTTTTAGTGTTGAATATTGAATGACTACATATGAATGTTTGTAAATGGTTATTAGGGATTAAGAAATCAATATGCACATGCACTTGCATGATTGTTTTGCAGTATCGTTATCTGCTGTTGTTAAAAGACATTATATTCCTGGATTGTCTCCGATAAGAACTGTATCGACACAGTAAAGAACGTGTTAATCAGAAAACCTTGTTTCTTATTCACTCCATTTCTAAATGCCCCTCAAAGATTTCATCGGTTAATCATATATGTGTGTATAAATAATCATAAGCTCATCAGCAAAAGAAACTTATCACCTCAGTTGGGTTTGATTAATGCAATATTTAAAAGAAATCAGATGTTTTTTACTGTGACAAGATACGATAATACTTAACCACTTATCTGCAGTAGTTTGGATGAATTAATTTGTGACAGTGGTTTATCTTTTGCAAGCACAAATTGACGTCAATGTTTGTTACAGAATGTGGACAGTGGACCATGGTCAAACAATCTCAGAAAAAGCTGACCACGTCCTTTCTTCAACTCGGTGTAGTTCCCAGCCCAAAAGACTGCCTCGCCATGTGTCATTTCCATACTCGTCACTGCAGCATCTTCAACTACAACAACGTAGACGGCTCTTGTCTCATCCTTGATGAATCTGCAAACCCTCTCAGCAGTGACGACCTGACAACTGATGAGGACTGGAACCTGTATTACACTTGCTGAATAAGCTAGCAATCAACCATGCGATGTTTTTTTTAACCTTAAAGTAACAGAATAATGCCCACATGTAAAAACGATGGCTAGCAGTGAGGTCTTGGTATCTGGCAATGGCTGAAACCTGTTGTTTGATGATGCTGGTCCTACCTTCATATTGCTATCCAATGGCCTATCAAAATGACGTTGAACTTGGTGAATTTTGAATCATATCTTTGAGAGTTTCTTGCTAACAGTTGACTTTCACTGAAGAATTAACACAATTGTAACAGAAAAGTAACAGAACAGTGCCCATGTGTGAAAGTTATGGCAGTAGTGGTGTCTGGATATCTTGGCTGAAACCTGTTTTTTTTTTCTTTGTTGATGTTGCCAGCACATGCTTACACCTATCAAATGGCCAATCCTATTGGCGTTGAACTTGGTGAATTGTGAAGCATATCTTTGAGGGTTTCTTGCTTACAGCTTAACACAATTGCATGTCATTCAATATAAACAAGTAGACAATCCAACGTTCTTAACATCATGACCTGTGTTGAGCTTATTTTATCACGTTTGCTAGATGTCAATTTATGGACCATAGCTTAATGTACCAATGCTCTACATTAATCCAGCCCAGCTATGTTTTCGAATTTAAATTAATTTAATTTAAATTCTTTTTATAAAAACCTTAACCAAAATACTTGGGACTTGGTGTGTACAAACACTTACTTTAAATATCTATATTCCTGTGTATTATTGCATGAATTTAACAGTTTAGACATTCCTATTGATTGCCAGTTATACTGTTTATTCAACGTGTACAACCAATACTATTCTATAAGTATGGTGATTTTAAAATATTGCTTTTCTCGAATAAACCCGTTTTCAATTCTGTGAATATGTCTAAGTCAGACTTCATAATCTGTTGTAAAGTTGGCCTTCAGCTTCTAAGCATATGTCTCAAAAGGACATTGATTTATTTTGTTGTAAAATGACAGAACGCTTTTACAATTATTGTTATAAAATGTCATTTTAAAATTTCCTTTTTCCGTGACCAATTTTTTATCACAGTACAGAAATTAATACTTACCATCATTTTAATGTAAGCATCTTTCAATTAAAAATTGTACAGTATCTCCCTTACAAATCCTTTTATTAAAACTGTCAAATTTCATTACGAGGGACTTTGTCTCTTTTCATTATAAACAATAATCTCTTTGTAGCAACCGTTTTAATCATATTTGAATATTTGTAAAATTTAAACATCTTATGTAATGGAATGCATTGCTATTAAACTGTTGTTCTCTCTGTCACAATATATGAATTATCAGAAAATAAAATTATGTTCCATTCTGTTCCTACTGTATTCAGTACAGTATCTATATATGCCCTTCCGTTCCTAACACATTTTGTTAATTTATTTAGATTGTAGTATTGTTGTAATTGTTACTTCTGTGTGGATTGGCGTCTTGTGGCTAACATAACTTGATTGTACATACACTGCATTGTTTGTGTGTTTTTAGGTGAATTAACACCCTGTGCATCATCAATTATTTTTAAATCTGTAATAAACACTGTTCATTCCATTATACCCATCTTTGTATTCAGTATGGTTTTAATCTAATCTTTCTGTCTCCGTAGTTGATTTCTCCCATCATTTGGGCTAAATCAGCATTAAACCTCAAACATATTTCCCCTACTAAAGTTCCATATACGGATTCTAAACCTGCTTTTAAATCGTACATGAAGCAGCGGTGGAGGTCCCAATGGGACCAACAACAACACAACAAACTTCATAATTTACAACCTCATTTAGGCTTTAAATCTCTTTCTTCTTTTACCCGACAGGAAGTCTGTGTCCTACGACGATGTCGTATTGGACACAGTCATCTTACCCATTCATAACTTTTAAAGGGGGAAGACCCCCCAGTATGTATTCCCTGCCAGTGCCCCCTCACAATTAGACACATCTTGTGTGAGAGTTGGGACACTGCGCACATAAGGGAAACCTTTTATCCAGATATTGCTATATATCAAGTTTTTAGCCAATTTGGCGAACATCGTGTTCTGGACATGTTTAAAAGCTGTAAATCTTTTCGACAAATTGTAACTTTTAACTATTCTAAATCAGTTTTTAACCAAATTGTGATAATTTGCTGGTGTTTTTTTACGGCCTTTGTGTCATTACTTTTTGCTTTTGCAATTATTTTTAAATTAATCAATTAACTTAATTTCTCGCCGCTAATGGCTGCGATACTGCTGAAGCTGCGTTAAGCAAAAACTCACTCACTCACTCACTCCCATCATTTGGGTTTGTGATCGCCGAAATAATACCTATATAACATGAAATAATTAATTAAGTCAACAATGAAGTAATTGAAACTGTGAACAGACACATAGAGGTTATCATGCGAGTGTGCTTTGGGACTGTCAATATCATGCATTAAGAACAAACATTGTATTTTGCGAGCCTTGACGAAAACGTCTTGACAATATTCAAATTTAAATTGAACTTGTATTCAAATGCGTACATTGATATACAAATTGTATGCAAATGAACAGCGTACTACTTTAATGGTAAAATGGTAAATATAATGCCACATAAATGTTGTTCAGTTAACATAATTGTTGTTTGGGCATGATCTTAACTTTAAAAGTTTAATATGTTTCAAAATGCAACAATTATCAAAGAAAAAATTTAACTTTAGGATGACGAATTGGAACTCGCCTTTAAAGGGGCAGTAGCACGTTTTTTGCAAATTTTATTTTTTCAAAAATCCAATTAATAATGAAAGTTTATGTCATTTATTTTTACTTTAGAGGGTAAAACATCTTGTTACACCAACCATTTATCCGTTATGGTAATAACGATGTTGCGTATAAAGCAAAACTTGCATGGTAGCCATTTTAATGTGAACACATTTTATTATTATTTTGAATTCCCAAAACGACTTCCATGGCTTTACCGGACTATGAACATTCATTTTTATTTTTATTTTCCGAAGAGAGAAGGGTGTTTTACTAGAGTTGACATTATTTTTCAATTACATTTTATCTACTTATTTGAGCGAAAAAAACGTGCTACTGCCCCTTTAATGTAATCAAAATATAGGCCAGTTGATCTTATTTAGGGGCGAGGGTTACTTCCATTCAGCTAGAATGCATAATGACTCCCATCGATCCATCATCCGCACTGATAAACTAACAAATATAAATTGCTAAAAATCCAAATCCCTTTACACAAGTCACATGTATGG
Source organism: Gibbula magus (assembly GCA_936450465.1). Classification (NCBI taxonomy): domain Eukaryota; kingdom Metazoa; phylum Mollusca; class Gastropoda; order Trochida; family Trochidae; genus Gibbula; species Gibbula magus. The sequence continues at coordinate 25,016,636 of OW388291.1, read as the reverse complement.
AAGAGTGAAGAGAGTGTGATTTTTTCGGTATCCATGATATGCACTTAAACAATCCACTTAGCATTTGACATCAAGGTACATGCTTAACCTTTAGGCTGCTCCTATCCTCTATATTATTCAATGCCCATTTAACAATCGTTGAATTCAGTTCCTTTTCCGGGATAACTTCCCTACGAAATGAACTAGGGCCTTCCAATTCCAATTGAGAAGATTTTATACTGGATAATACCCTGCTGGGAGGGCCTTTAACAGAATGATAACCTTCCAAGAGGGTATTATATATATTATCCAGAATAAGGCCCTCCACGTACAATTCGTAGCACCAAAGAGATTCTAAGTCCATTTAGTAAGCTAAACATGCCACAAAATTGCCAAAGTTTTAATAGCAGACAATGCGAGAATATTTATTAATCGAACCCGCGACCCTTCGCTTTGTAGCCCAAGGTTCTACCACAAGACCATAAAGTAGTATTAAGGTGTTATCCGTTACTTGTCCCAAGTTTGAATTCACTTAACCTTGATTTTATGAATGGACAGGTACGAAGGCGTGGGACTGCATCCTTAGTAAACTCTCACAGTGATAATATATATAAGGTCTTTGATACATTCAGGAATTTCATCATCAGGGAATAGCCAACCTGCCCTTAAAATTACGACTCTGCTATTTGTGGCACCAGTTCAAAGAAACTGGGCCCAGTGGCACACAGAACAAGGAAACATCAAACCTCACCACTGAGAGATGGGTGTTCTGTAGGGCGGGAAGCACATTCTTGAGATAAGCTGTCAATGAACGAGACAAAATGTATCAACTCGGGATGTGAAATGTATTGAATACAGACAGGATTGATCGAGATTGCGTGTCTCATATTAATCTTAGAGGAATATGTGTCTTATGGTGTTTCATTGAGAAAATGTTTGGTTTGAGTGTCTGGTAACTGAAGGTAGACATGATTGATCAAGATAAGGAATCTGCTGAATATGTGTTGTGAAGATGAGACAAACGGAGATCTGGATAACTTGTAAACTGTGTATTAGGTGTTGAGGTGTTGCAGCCTTGTTGCTGAATACACTTACATTGCAGCAGCTGGTATATGTGCATAAAGAAACCATACAACACCATTATGGTCATGCTTTATAACCGAGGGTATGATCATACATTGTTATTTTGATATAATTAATGTTAATAACTGATAAATTATTAAATGTGCACCAAAATGCACAAGTAGGTGAACAAACTTTCGGGATACAACTGTAAACTGAATGTTATTAAATAACACTTAAAACAGCAGAACAAATTAATATTAGAGTTAGCTTTGAAAATTTTCTTTATATTTTCAAGATTCAATTTTTAAAGCATAATTCTTCAAAGAAAGAAACTATTGTTATGGATATCACAGCTTTTAAAATAAGCAGAATATCGCATTATCTTCTCATTCTGTTGTCAAGTGCACAGTTGTAAAGCAGGTAAGGGGATACCTTCGATGCATTTAAAGGAGAAAGTTTCATGTTGTGTGTCAAAATTATTCTGTTTCAGGAGATAAACATGGTGCAAGCATTTTGTAAACATGTTGATAGTGAATTCCTATTAATGTCTTCCTGACCTCTCTTGAAATTATTTTCAATCATCTTTCTTCATCTTTACAACACGTTTCTATATAGATTGTGGGCCTGTATACACCAGCAACTTCATACTTTTGTTATTCCGAGGATGTAGATTGCGCATATTCAGTTCCCCAGGCTTGATGTCTCGATATTCTACATTATATCACCATGGACTTTTCATCTGCTAGGTCGATTGATCATGCAAGACTTTCAAAAGATATCATTCAACTGTTCTTCTTACAATGAAGAAATTGGCCTGCAATTTCAGCTATTAACGTACCTTAACCAAAACATTTACATTCGTTTTTGGAATTATTGTTATTGCTTTAGGAGTATTATTCAACAATAAGTAACACTAAGTTAACTGAGATGACTTTAGTTCAGGAAGAACAGGCGTGCTACAATGCCTTTAAAGGAGGCATGTAGAATAAGGGGTCGGTGATTAAAGGGCCTGAGACTGACCAGCATCTCGGAATCGTGTCTTGGGAAAGTTCCACAGGCCAGGTCAGTTGGGCAGCGCTCTAAAATACGAGTGAAATAAGTAGTGGCTGTCTGACCAGTGTATTATTCTCCCTAGCAGCACTGCTGAATGTCCAGTTGTGTCCAGAGTAATTTCGTGACCCCTGGTCAAATCAATTTGTAATTTGAAGGAAATAATTGAAACTGGCTTGTGAGTAAATTAATCTATTGGCATGTTGTTAATACAGTGTACTTCTAACGTGCGTTGATATGTTATTGATGTTGCTGTGTTAAATCAATATGTTAAGCTTGAGTGAACCTTGTCCTTACCTTTCATTATTAGTTTAATAATAGTTAATATAGTTTATGCTTTGTTGCCCTTTCAATGAATAAGTCCACGATGTTCTTAAAGGTACATCCATTGTGTTGATGGGGATTACATATTACCTTATGGAGAAGAACCGACTGTTACCGAAAACTACCATTTTGATGAAAGTCGACTCAGTATATTGACTACAAGAAGGTTAAAGTAGTTATTTCTGATCGAAAACCGGACAATGCACCGCGATTGACGCGCGCCAATGAGTCAAACGTAATTTTGGAATCTTATTTATAACAAACAAAATTATAATTTTGGCTTAATCATGTTTACTAGGTCATATAACTACTGTGCATGTAAATGCAGTTTCGGTTTCTGCACATTCATAAATATGTTACTCGATTTTAATTGGAAACTAGTATTTATGATATAGTTGGCCATTTGGGGTGAATATGTAAGCTGATTTTATTCATTTGCACTGTAAACAGCACATATGGTCAGTCGGAACGTATTAAAGCCTAATAACATTTTATGAAACACAATGGATGCACCTTTAATATAATTTTATCAGTGTCATATATATGTGTGTTTTAACTCTATGAAATATTTCTATTTTATGCACAGTCATCCACATCATCATCGTTTTTTTGGCTTTTACAATCACAACACTTTTTGAGCAATCCTCATTATGTATAGTTAATATTTAGTTTGTCAGTAGCTAAAAAGACATTTCTAAAGGACAATCTCGTAAATGTCTATCTGAAATGTGTGTTTTACTCTCTAAGGAGAAACAGTCCAATTGGAATAAAGGGCGAGTATTTCAAATTGCCCTTTGGTAGGAGCTGTTCAACTAGCTTTACTAAAAGTGTAGAAATGATAATACACCATTGCTTATCAGCTCGGAATGGGTAGAAATTACCCAAATTATAAAATAATAGTCGAGATAAGGAAACATAATCATTGATAAACTAATGTTGGAATTTAACATCAATTTAACACCGATGTAATTTAAATATGTTCTTCTAGGTCAGTAATTAGGACTATTAAATGTATTATTTGTTATTTTTGTCAACTACTTAATATCCCCATTCTTCTACTCTATATACATCCTAAACACATTCATGTCCGTTATAATGTAACCATATCATAGAACAGAGAGTAGAGAGCAGAGAGTAACCATTTTCTCATAATTTATGGAGGTTATCGATAAAAGTTATCATTTAAAATCAGTTGACACGGTATATTATATTTATCTAATCTTCTTTGCAGTCATTATAGTCACCGCAAGCATCATGACAATAGTTATAATAGTCATCATCTGCATTATCGTTACCATCGGAAACACCAGTGGTGTCATCACCATCTTCATTAGTCAGCTATACATTGTAAACTGTCCGGCTAAAGAAAGTACACACTTCTGTTGATTTTATCATATGTATGATTTTCAATTGCACATATCTCAGGTTTTCGACGTCATTATCTAAAACTGAAAAGTACTGGTGTTCAGTCAGCAGTCAAAGAATTTTTTTGTTCACTATGTTTATTTTTAAATTTTAAATTTCTTCAAAAATTATTTTTGATGATAAACAACTGTTCAGCGACAGATAATAAATGTGAAAACTAATGAATTTGCCTGATTCTGCACACATTTACAACATTTGAAACATGGTAGGGGTAATGTTGGTGTAAATTTCATTTCATTTCATTAAACAAACATATTTTTACTAAACTGCATTATTATGAATTAATTCATTCAAACTACTGCAGATAAGTATTATTGTATCGTGCCATACACAAATGCATCTGATTTCTTTTAAATATTGAATTAATCAAAACCAACTGCGGTGTGTACTTTCTTTCGCCTGGTAAAAAGATATGATTAGAGAGATAAGGATTATAAAACTATTCTAATCACATTGATTGCCTTTTTATGTTTTAATAAACCCCTCCGCACTGTTTTACAATGCCCTGCCAAATTCATGTATTCCATAAACTGTCACAGACACTGTCGCCATTTTGTGATTTTGAATAAAATAATGCAGTCATAAAATTTCCTTCTTCTGGAAGCAGTATTTACAGATAAGCATTTTCTGAAAGAATGATCATGCAGTCACACTTTCATTATATGTTCTTTCTTTAATATATTTTGACAAATATTAATTGATTATTTACATTAATAACACTATAAAGTAATGAAACAATATCCGATCATATTCTATTTCCTGATATATAAGGCCTTCATTTATAAAGCATGATTGCAATGCCGTTGAAGGTTTACTGCATTCACATATACCAGCTGCTGCCATATAAGTAAATCACCTCAGCAACAAGGCAGCAACATCTCCACACCTAATACACAGTCTTCACGTTATCCTGATCTACGATTGTCTCATCTTCACAACACATATACAGCAGACTCCTAATCTTGATCAGCCATGTCTACCTTCAGTTGCCAAACCAGACATTTTCTCATGGAAACATCATAAGACACAAACTCCTCCACAATTAATATGAGACACGCAATCTCGATCAATCATGTCTGTATTCAATACATTTCACATCCCGAGTTGATACATTTTGTCTCGTTTATTGACAGCTTATCTCTGGAATGTGCTTCCCGCCCTGAAGAACATCTCATCTCTCAGTGGCGCGGTTTGATGTTTCCTTGTTATGTGTGCCATTGGACCACGTTTCGTTGAACTGGTACCACAAATAGCAGAGACGTACGTGTAAGGGGAGGTACGCTATACACAGATGATGGCATTCTTAAAGGTATCAAAGACCTTATATATATTATCACCATGAGAGTTTATCGATGGATTTGATCCCACGCCCACGTACATGTACCTGTCCATTCATTAAACCAAGGTAAAGGATATTTGAAGTTAGCAATATAGGCTCAGTCTAAAGGTTAAACGTGTACCCTAACGTATAACTTATGGTGGATGATTGAAGTGTATATCATAGAAATCGGTTAGGTGATTTCCCATTCGTCCTCCATCTTGTCTCGATACTCCACCTTCCGCACCTGGATGCAAAACATTTAAACAGTTACATGGGCTAAATATCCAGCCGTGTCAACGAAAGAAGATGGGAGTTATGTTTCAGGTGCTAGAGGTGAGGTGAAGTGAGTTGGGGTTTAACGCCGCTTTCAAGAGTAGTTCACTTATATCACGGCTGCTAGCATTATGGCAGGGAGAAAGCCTGCAACGCCATATGGCTATGCATAGAAATCGACCTGAAACACCTACTCCACTGTTTATGCATGTAAAGATCCCATCAATATTCACAGTGTCTACATCAGGAATCATTTCTTGTCTGACGAAGACGTCTCCAGGGCGAACATCTTTCCTTTCAACCAGCTGTTCATAAACATTTCCGTTTCAAGTTTCCAACCAAGTGTTAACATTGTCTGCACCAGGGATCACTTCTTGCAGTATATTTATTCATTAGTTTAGGTACAAAATTTCAATCATACGTTCCTACCTAAGTCATGTCCATAGAAATGTTAATGTATTAGCAAACTTACTTCTGAACCACCAGATTACTTTGAATTTGTTATTGTTGACACATAAATCTTGCAGTGAGGTGTTGGCTGACCAAAGAAAGGTTGAGAACCAGTACTTACTTTCAAAGTATTCGAAGAAGTATCAAAAGAAGATTTCCATAGATTAAATCAGTTTGCCACAATAATAAATCAAATTCACATAGTGCAAACAAATCACCACACTAAGAATGTATTCAGAATGAATCTAACATGTTGGTCTAAACATTTTCTACCATTTACAGTGAGGAATACTAACGATGTCAGCTAAATGACTAAATATAACTTTGATTAAAGGCTTTATTGCCATTCTTGAGATTCTTATAAAGTACCTGTAGATGTAACATTCATATATACGGGTTTGATTGAAACCTTTAACAGGGTATTGTTTTATTATTTTATACGTTTTTATTAAAACATTTGACAAGATATATCCAGGTTCCTGCAACATCAAGGGCTGCCAAAAGATACGTGGTCAAAACAATTTGTAAAAATAAAAGTTATGAGACATTTAATGAAACTAACTAACTAAATTAAAATAATAAATCTGCATTGAACTGCTGTTGAGAAGAGAAATCCAACTGTAATTAGATATGACCTAATGGCCTTGGAAGAGTCCCAACCTAATGGCCTTGGAAGAGTATCTAAGTAATGGAAACTGTTTGTATCATATCCTACAAGAATCTCTGAATTCTCCAAACTGTGATTAATACGCTCTGTGAAGAGACCATTGATTTATTACCTCAACAGAATGTGAACTTTCAACCTCTTCTGGTGTAATAGGATTACTCTCCTTTAAACGCCCTTCTGTAATCAATCTCCTTTCCAGTAATTCATTTCCATTATCAAATTGAAACAACCTGTGTAAACATCCGGGCAATTCCAAAAACGTGTTCGAATGTAACACGCTGTGCTCCATTGTTATATTTGTAATTGAATGCAATCATATTTGTGTGAGAATAATCGGATAGTTAATCATTGTGCAGTTAATCGAGTCTAATAATGAAAAGTATCGGGAACGTGTGGGTTTATAGATGCTAGATGATTATTTTTTTTAAAAACAGATTTCATTAGTGCTTTGATTTGACACAAGCAAGTTTAACGTGTATATAAAGTGTGAAGTTTTTATTCAAAAGTTTAACTTGTGCTTTCAGTCTGTTTTAAACCGTTGGAACAATATAAATGCTATATCTTATATATCAAAACTCTACATATAGTATGATTAGATTCCCTAATACATTAAAGGTGCATCCATTGTGTTTTATAAAACTTGATTAGGCTTTAATACGTGTCATCATATGTGCTGTTTACAGTGCAAATAAATTCACTCAGCTTGCATATGCATCCCCAATCACCAAATATATCGTAATTACTAGTTTCTAATTAAAATAGAGTAACATCATTATGCATGTGCATAAACCGAAACTACACATCCTATTTACATGCACAGTAGTTATATGACCTATTAAACACGATCAACCAAAATTTATCAGTTTGTCAGTTATCGCGTCAGTCCGGTTTTCGATCAGAAATCACTACTTTTACCTTCAAATCGTCCATATAATAAGTCGACAATCATCAAAATGGTGGTTTTCGGTAACAGTTGGTACTTCTCGATAACGAAACACCATTTATAACATTTAGAATATGTGACCCCAAACATCACAATGAATGTACCATTTCACAGTCTGAACTTATGAATTTGTACATGAAATAACCTGAATATCATTAAAACAATAATGTTATATTTTTGTTGGTGGAAAGCGAAGATCGCAGAAACCAAAGAGTGGTCAAATTTTAAAGGTCCTGTTTGAATTCATTGTTTTCGCTAGTATCTAATAATCATCCTCACCATTGAGAATTGAAATGAAGAGAAACGTCCTTGTTTCTATGAAATTTTTCATTTTTTAAAATGTTAAGATACATGTATATGTTCATTGCATTGGTCTCAGTCTCTGAAATTATTTTTAACAAAAATTTTAAGAACAAAATTTAAAAATGAAAATGTATCTAAAAAGATCCTCTGAGATGTGTTCATTTTCCTTAAACTGAGCTCCGTATTCTATTTGTAGACTTGCCTAGACACTTAAACCAGTTAAGGGTTCTGGATGACATACTTCAGTGCTAAAGGAATCCTAGTCTTTCTAACGTTCAGTATGAAACAACGTTGCTAAATTTGCTTGCACCCCATTGAAATCCTTAGAAAACTGTTGACTTGCGTGGGAAAAATGCATGGGTAACCTCAGAGGAAATGAGGATGATTGGCAACATACGGATTCTATACTCTGACAAAAGTGGGGTGACTGAAACCATTTTTAGATAAAATTATTTCATATTTTTTGTGAATGCAAATACTCTAACGACAAACACTGTGGCAGATTCAGAGGATGTAGAACACCCTCTGAATCTGCCACTGTGTTTGTCGTGAGAGTATTTCCTTTCAAAATTCCTAGATCCCCTTTGTAAATCAGTCTGATTAAAACCGACGGTATTCCGCGGAAAAAATGTGCAAAATAGTGCATCTACCGGGATACGAACTCATATCGTTCGGAGATTTCCACGCCAAACCGTCTGGAAACAGTCCGTAGACTAGCGTGTTCGAGCGCAATTCAGGTAGCCAATCAAAAGATGCCCAACAAATGCTTTCGGTGCGAGAAGATAGGGGCAGGTAACTCCAAACAGCTATCCTTTGGTCTGTTCCGAATGCTTTCAAAACAGTGACCGTTTAAAAACTACGTTGTGATTGGTCAGCTATTTGACTGGGCCTTGTCTGTGCTAAACTGGTTCGGAACATGCGCCTATACGGGGTGTTCTCAGACCTTGTGGCGAGGAATCTACAGAACCTGTTCGTATCCCGGTAGATATATTATTTTGCAAATTTTATTCCTCGGAACAAGGTCGATTTTAATCAGACTGCTTTGTAAATCAATCAGTTATATCGACAAGCATGCTCTTGTGTAATCGATATCCTATCAAGCAATTCATTTCCATTATCAAATTGTAACAGCCTGTGTAAATATCCGGACAAGTTAATTCGTGTCCTTTAACAACGCAATGTTTTGAATTGAAATAATGACTAAGTTGATCAAACGTCTTCTTGGCTAGTTCAAATAACGTTATTAGAAATAGATTTCGTGTTTTGGATTAGTAACTGAAATCGATAATCGATTTTGAATGATATGATATGTCTGCTGTTAGATTAACTACATATCTAATTTATTATAAATGTTAATAAAACAACACCAACAATGTATAATAAATGTTTATATAATATATATGAGGTCTCTAAAACACAGACAGACCGCAAACATAAGTAATTGATTTTCAAATCTCAGACATTTCCAAACTTAAAATTCATTTAATCTTAGAATTCCACAAATATATAACTCGAAAGTCAGGGATCGAACCACTGGCCTTTCGGTTTGCAAACAAATGTGCATACCATTAGACTACGGAGCCAGTTGAAATTAGAATGATTTTTGCATGACCAATTGATTACACTATTTCATTGCCTCTTATAAAATTGTCAGTTTCTACTGTATTACTTATTTACCATTACGTTGTATGTGAAAATAAATATTGAAATTGTGTTGTGATAGGGATAACTTTGATATTGGTCGAGCAGTTTAGTGTCAAGCGTGTACATTTCAGCGTGCCGCACCCGGTGACACGTGCACGAAAGTCATGAAAAAATGAAAAACCTCATAGACCTCATGAAAAATGCGACACGCGGCGTCCTTATACCCTGACACATTTGTATAAACTGTCAACTGATACAGTATTAAATGAAAACAATTCCGCAATTTTTTTATTAAAATAGCTTATTATTACTTAAGATTAATTTTTTTAACGAACTCAAATTATTCGAAACGGTGTTGCCTTATAACGAAACCATTTTGCACGGGTCATTTTTTATAGAGGGGTGGGGGTATTTTTTCAAATGTGAATTCTGCAGATTTCTCCTTAAAAGTACATATTCCCTCAGTTTATAAGCCGTTTAAGGTCCTCAGACTCGGTCTTGGTGCAAGTAGATAGACCTCAGGGTGGGTCAGGTAGAGCAGATAGACCTTGGACTCCGCCCGCGGTCTATCTGCTCTGCCTGACCAAGCCTGCGGTCGATCTACTTGCACCAAGACCTCGTCTTCGTACCGTTACCTTTACTTAAAGTTTCCAAGTCACATTCTTAAGCTATGGAATCGAGTTCGGACGCACCAACTGACGAAGAGATTATCCGCGGGTCGCTGTATACCCCAGGCTGTGACGAAGCGAGGGTGTATAATAAAGAATTCATTCATTCACAAGCAATACTGCTCCTTTTGTGAACTTTAACGGATTAAAATACCCTAGAAGCAGGATGTTCACAAGCGACCAAAGGACATTTACCAACACTAAAAATATTATTTCTTTAATTCCCACCTGTATGGTTGAAATAATGACCGCTGACCGAGTGAATATCTGTGATAACCATCGAGCGGTACGCGAGATGGTTATCACAGATATTCACGAGGTCGAGGTCATTATTTCACATACACCACATGGTTATGATTGATAAAGTGTCAAGGCATTTTTATTTTTATTCATGTAAATACGAAATAGTTTCTTTATATTAACGTTTTGAATAGTTGTAATGCTTGAGTAACTCTACTCCAAACATTGCTTCAACTTCACGTGCACACTGCGCGAAATTCACGTGCAAATCGATTCGTGTACATTCTCATATGTCAATCAGAAATTTCAAGCAAGTAACCAACTAATTCTTTTTGTTTTTACTTCAGAAACTTCATCAAATCTTTCTTGAATATATATGAAATAAAGACGCTTATGAGATGTTTTAAGACAACATATACTATTTAACTGGCCATTCAATCCATGACCAACTATCTTTTGGCGTTAAGTGAAAACCGTTGCTGCACGGACGTTGTTCATTGCATTTTGTGATGCACGGACGTCGTGAATGTCATGTTGTCTAGCTGATTTTCTAACTTCACGTGCTGCACACAATAAAAAAATGCGTGGTTTCAAGGAGGTCGCCAAAATGGAGAGGTCTGATGTTTCAAACAATAATACACATAATACGTGTTTCAAGGTCTGTTCGGAGCGAAATAAAGGTGAGTTACATAGTATGTTACACTAATTCATTTGCTCTTTAACTGTATTTGATATTATATGTAAAACACTTATGAGTATGGATAATGTTATATGCCGTTTTCAAGTGACCGATCAAACGAAGTATCAACACGTTCACGATATTGTTTTATTCAGAGTACCACACAGCTTTGTTCAAATCGTAATATTGATTTGCACCATATTTGTGTATGTCATTTTCAACAATAAATAGCATGCTCATCACACTCGATGTTCGATAATCAATATGGAGTGTTAAATTAAAATCGTTGATTTTCTTGCTTTCAAAATTGGTATTTTAATCATGTAGATATTTCGTAAATATACTGCTATTAAAGATGCATCAATTGTTTAATAATAGTCTATTTTGCCTTTATATGTGCCAACAGGGGGCGGGATAGCGCAGTGGTTAGCGCGTTCGGCTTCGGATCAAGAGGTCCGGGGTTCAAATCCCGCCAGGGGCACGGCAACTTTGTCTGCAGTAGAGAACAGTTCTACACACAGTAAGGTTTGGGTGCAATGCTACACTGGATTTAAGCGTAGTACCACCCATGGTTCGCTAGTTCCAGCCGATGCTCGCAGGTTTCACCGCAATGCATAGCCACATGGCGTTGCGGGCTTTCTCCCTGCCATAATACTAGCAGCCGCGATATAAGTGAAATAATCTTGATAGCGGCGTTAAACCCCAAATCACCTCACCTTATATGTGCCAACATACCATACGTGCGGATTAAAGGTCAAATAATTTCACTCAACTTGCATATTCATCCCCAATTGTCAAATACATGTACATTTGTATATCATAATTACTAGCTGGTTTCCAACTAAATCGAGCAACGTCATTATACATGTTTAGAAACCTAAACTACACGTCCTATTTTCATGTACAGTAGTTATATGACTTATTCAAGATTATAGACCTCAATTTGTCCTAATGCATGTTTTGTAAATAAATTTTCAAAATTACGTTTGACTAATTGGCGCGATTCAATCCCAGTGCATTGTCCGGTTTTCGATCAGAATTCACTACTTTTAGCTTTACATCAGCTTTACAAAGTCGACTATCATCAAAATGGTAATTTTCGGCAAGTCAGTATAAAAATACCATTTTTAACGTTTGGCACAGTGACCCCCCAACGACACAATGGATGAACATTTCAGTCTGTTAATAACACTTTTGCTTGTTTCAGGGACAACCGAACGAATTTAGCTGGAGTCGTCTTAAAAAATAAGGCTTAGTTTATTGAATGCTTCAGCAAATTGACGATCAGATGGATTGCTTGAAATGGGATTATTCTATGTTACTGACTTTTCACCATTGTTTTGTGACATTTCCTGCAGTTGAAGAAAGGACCACCATGGATACTGTATGCTGATTTGTGAACTTTAGTGAACATTTTAAAGTTTTACTTTCAATTACGGATATGTTAATAAACGAAGTGATTGATTGTATTTGTAACAAGGATCGATAACACGAATATTTGTGTGAACATGTAATATGAAATTAAAATGATGGTAAATAAATTATGTTGATTCTGTCTCATGTTTTCTTTCATAAACACGTATTTTCGATCTTTGATATTCGTTAAATCAGCCTATTTGTCATGTTTTGTGTAAACTAAATGAATATATTGGCATAACAAAACTGACTAAATAAATTATTCAAAGAATGTCGAAAGTCACAAATAGAGGCAAAGGGTCATTTAGACCCGTAAGCCGAGGGTAAGTTTTTTTTCGAGGTGCGATATGGTGAACAGGCGAGGCGAAGCCGAGACATGTTGACCATATCGAACCGAGAGGTCGGTTATCACGAGGTTGGTTATCTGATGACCAACCTCTTGATAACCGACCTCTCGGTAGCTTGGAGGTCGGTTATCTAAAAATAACTACCTCTGATATTGACCTGATAACCACACCACGTGGTGTATCGTGAGATACCTAAGTCACTGGTGTATGTTATAATCTTTATATATGCTTACATTGTTCATTCACTCTTGAACTTGGTGAAGTCTTCAAGTGGACCATAGCCACCCACAGTGTTGTTTACTTTTTAACATCTCTCCTCAACCCGTATAGTATTACTCTCTCCAATTCATGCTCATCATATTTGCACATAGTATTATGTGGTAAAAGGTAAACAGATGTTCGATTTTGAAATCTTTTCGCAAACAGTGATAAAGACACTCCTGATCTGATCGTTAAGTATGATAAGAACCTTTGACAAAAGAACATTGTCTATTGTGAACAAGATTATTTTTATTTTTATTATTACAAACGAATATGAAAGGTATTTCGTGGTTGCAATACAGTGCTTCTTTCATGTAAGAGTTTACATGTGTTACCACTAAAATAGAGTTAAAGACCAATGAATGTCATTTGGCAGCAATATAATTCTTGTATACGGAAGATTTTTCCAGGTTTAGTATGTGTGGTAAACAGTGAGTGTGATGTAAACGTACTTTTGAAAATAACGCCTCTCAAGTTAGTATTTTTTGTGCATTTTTTGTAAAGAAGCATAAGTTTTGAAAGTCTTTTGAAAATTCATAAGCCTTTCAATAGGGTTTATGTACCAATCACAAGTTTTCTTTGTATGAGCAATGAAATCTTTTTTTGTATTTGGTAAAGAAGCATTTATAAGTTTTGTAAGTCATTTGAGAAATCCTACGTTTTTCAAGAGGGATGAAGTACAATTATATTTTGCATTTGTGTGAGCAGTTCAAAGTTGTTTTGTAATGGGTAAAAAAAATCGTTTTTCGTAAGCCATTTGACAAATCCTCATCGTTTTAAGTGGATTGAAGTGTCATGTGATATTTTGCACTTATGGTAGCATATCAAGTCTCTTTTCGTTCAGGTAGTTGTTCAGAAGGACCTCTCGTGCAAACAATGACTCTGGTGATCAGCATCAAAGGTACAGTTAATATATCATCACCATTATGATAAGTTGAAGTAAGGATCACTATCTACACTTGCTCTAGCAGATAGATGCTTCTTTTGTGTTCAGGTTGTTGACGAGTCCTTTCGTGCACGAAATGATTTTCTCAGTTGACACATCCTCACCTTTATGAAGGAGTTGAAGTAAGGATCATTTTTTAGCACTATTTCTTTGCGCAGAGAGATGATTCCTTTTTCTTCAGGTGGTTGCCATGGAGTACCTCATTTTGCAAAAAAAGAATGTTCTCAAATCTCATAGATTCAGTTGATAAATGATATTATGAATGAGTTGAAGTACGGATGACAATCTGCACTGGTTTTAACAGATACATGCTTCCTGTGTCTGAAAGGGGCAGTAGCATGTTTTTTCGCTAAAAAATGTTGATGAAATGTATTTGAAAATAATGTCAATAATAGTAAAACACCCTTCTCTCTTTGGAAAATCAAGTTAAACAATGAGTCTACATGGTTCCGTAAAGTCATGGGAATCATGGGAAATGTGTTCACAATAAAATGGCCGCCATGCAATTTTTGCTTTATAAGCAACACCGTTATTACCACTACGGATAATTGGTTTGTGTAATAAGATGTTTTACCCTCTAAAGTAAATGTAAATGACATAAACTATCTTTATAATGGGAAATTTGAAAAATTAAAATTTTCAAAAAACGTGCTACTGCCCCTTTAAAGTGGTTGACAAGGAGTGCCTCACTTGCCACAAGTGATTTTCTCTAATCTCGGTGGTTCAATTGACAATCCTCATCTTTCTGAGTAACATCCTTCACATCAATAATTTTTCCATGTGCATGTTGTTGAGGAAAACCACTTTGCAAACAATGAACCTGTTTTTCAAAATCTCGATTGTCAAAAGGCAATTGACAAACACTTATCGCGATGGACCAAACCCATATTTTACACCTCAATATCATATCCATTTTCATATTTGCTACTGCTTACGGGGGTATTTTTAAATCAAGGACACTTTTTAAATATTTACAACTGCATATCGAGTTTTAAAGTCCTTCCTCTCTTTCACTTAAATGGTTATTCGGAGTCAACAAAAACGTTTAGCGAAAGATGCAAAACATACACGATCAATAGGTAGATTTTAGTCAGAAAACCAGTTTCAACTGCACGTACTTTCGTGTTCCACATCCAAAACAAAAACAAACAAACGCAACGTTTACTGCCATGACGTATCAATCGAACGTACTACTCGAGTAATTTTATTGAAGTGGCAGCAAACAAAAGTGTTTGTACGTTCAACACGTTGGTGTTAGAGATACATATCTCTACATCGATATTATTTTATTTATATAATCCATCACGTGAGTTCTTTTTAACGCTTTAATAGAGCCTCGGAATGGTAATCATTTGAGCATAATATTGTTTTTCAAAAAGATCACAAAGCAAAACTAATTTATTGTATATTGCTCACCAAGGGTTAAAACCTGTGTTGTTACTTAAGATTTAATCAAGCTGCAAATGTGCTGACAATGTCACTTTACATTTTGTAAATCTAGGTCACATATAATTGCTTTTTAATTATGAAAGGATGGTTCCTTCATTCATACAGATTAATCTACTGTGACAGTGTTAGTATGTTATGATGAATATTGTCGATCCTTTCCAGCATACATCACTCAACTGTATCCCGTAATACTTAAAAATATATATCTTTAGTCAGTGAGAGCACGTTAAGATGATTAACACCTCATACTTCCCCGACTGTAGGTGAGTGGCAATGATGTTATGTTGGTGGTCACTTATTCTTACCAATAAATATCACACATATATGTTATAACACTATGCCTTAAAACATGTTTTTAAGCGAGAAAACAGGAGACAACAATTTGTGACAACGAGATTATGTTGTTACTTGCCTATGTCAGAGTTATCCAAGGACGTATATTGAAATATATATATTATCTTAATATAAGAATATTTGCATGAACAGACATGTTATATGATATGCACAGGTATGTATACATAAATTGTTGAAATGTGTTCTTGGTAAAGAATAACAATTAACTATTTAACACAGGGAAATAACTGCGTGTAAACAATGTAATAAAAGAAGATGAAACACTAAAAGAGAGATGCAATATATATAATCAGTGGTTAATTAATGTATTTATTAGTTTTTAGAAGTAACCCGTTTGTTAATGAATGCAATCATTTCAGTTTACGTCTGTGAATTTATTATTGTCACTTAAAGTGATGTTTACAATGGAACAGTATTGTTTATTGTTCTCAAAATTATATATAAGCATACAAAATTGACGAGTTTCAAGCTAGTGGATTAATATATTGATTATACTTGTAAAAACAACCTCAACTAGTTATATTTGAGATAACACTACCTTCAATGATAGAAATTATTGTAGTTTTTCGGGCCGAGTCCCATGCGGGATTCGAACCCACACCCTCACAGTAAGGCAAATATAGCCAGCATTGACTGTACCAACAGCTTACCACACGACCATTTCGCCTTGACAAGAATCGAGGTCCAACAATCGATAGTTAAGCTAATTTTACATTCAATACCCCTCTGATAGACGTAAATTGGCGCAGCTCCAAAGGCTGAATACATTAGTTTAATTTGTTTAATAGTGTCCTATTATGACGTGCTGAGAACATTGGAAACCAATACTAAACTACACACAAAGTCCCATTTGAAACGAGCCCCTTAGCCTAAGGTTTAAGTCCTTAGCCATGTGTGTCTATATGTAAGTATATTTTATTCATGGTAAATGTTTTAAGATGTATACTATAATAATTAATGTTCACTACAAATTTAAAATGTAATGTAATTTCTCAACCATATGCATTAACGTTTCTATGACAAAATTCAACTGTATGGTTGTGGACACAAAACTGCTATATATGCAAAGTTCGTTAAATTATCAAGGATCTACTATAAATCAGAACTGTATTTTCTAGATGACCATCAAAATGCTAGTATCTTGCAAATATAATCACCTGCGTATGCCAATGGGTATAAATGGCTTTGTTAAAATACATATCTTTGCTTACATGTATATCTATCTATGTTGTCTATCTAGATGACCACCAAAATGTTATGACAATGCTAATATAATCACAAATGTACGCCTATGTGAAAAATAGTGTTATGTCCAAACACGTGTCTTTATTAGATTGTTAAGTGTTTGCTATCAGCCGAACCCCTGCACACAAGCTGGTCATCAAAATGTTATGACAATGCTAATACAGCTCACCTGTGTGCTTATGTGTAAAATAATGCTATGTCTAAACACATGTCTTTAGATTTGGAAGTGTTTGCTATCACCTGAACCGCAATGACCAAAGTTCTCTTATCATGGTAATATTCATATTCATATGGGTAAAACATAGAAGGATAAAGGAATCTCTTTATTTGATTGTCAAGTGTTTGCTAAACCATTATACAAAAATGACCAACAACATATATTGGTGTAAATCTTTGTAAGGTGTTTACGATATCATTTCCACATACAAAGGGTTGTTATTGCTGCGTTTAGAGAGTAAATACTGGTGTTTTGGTATAACGAGAGGGGTCATATGAGATGGTCAAGTGGCTAACATCTGGACACTTATATTGAAGTAGGGCCATCAGCATATATTATTGTCAGTTTGAAGCCAATAGCCCATAGAATATCTTATTAAAGGAATGATTATTGCCATGATTTTTAACCTTAATTTTGATCGAAATAAACTATTGTCAATGGTTTGTAGTCGATATAGGATATTATTACAATTTGATGGATCCCCCGAGTCACTCACCCCCCATTTTATTAAGTGATTCCCGCTTTTATTATATTATTATTTTATTATAACTACTTTACCTACTACGAGTAACCAATGAACCAAATATGAAATTATACTACTGACTGGCGATAAACTTTCTCGCTACTCGCGTGACGTCATTAGGACAATGTTATGACGTCAAGTTGAAGCTTGCGAAGGCCGTGAGGTTACCTTTGAAATCTGGTAATTTCAACATAAAACAAAGAGGTAATGATGTAATAAATAGAATATTCGTTTAAATCGTGTTTATTTCATGTCATGAGGTAGAAAAGTTTAGATTTCAAATATCCACTTTACTACCCTATTCGATAAGATTAACATGGTATTTGTCAAGGTTCATCATATATCCTCTAAATATATTTTCACTGAAGTTACTCATGGATATATACTTAAAATGGTTGACAACCCTAAACAGAAAATGGATTTAGCAAATTAAATGCATGGACAGTTAATATTGTTCGATTTTATGGGTTTTTTCAAAATTAAATGGCACAAACACAAGATGTAAACTATAAAATACTTGCCATGTATGTATTGTGTGAGAATGAGACTCCATGAACGATTTTTTGGTATATTTGGATTCAGTAGCATTTTTTTTTTCAAATGCAACTTTTCATTATTTATTATAACCAAAATGAGAACACTCAAACACTGTAACAATGTACCAATGCCAAGATCTCAAGACGCAAGGAATGAACTCTTTTGAATAAATTTAATTGTTCTTATATTCCTCTATCTTTGGTATTTTAAAGTACAAGTGGAGACATACCAAATGCTCAAAAAGACATCCAGTAGTTACATGTTTTACCAACAAAATAATCGAAACTGATACTTTACGTTGTTTATATAACATTTCATTCCTATAACTATCAGGGGTGTCAACCATTTTGACCATGAGTATATAACATCTCTACCTCACTCGTTGCCTATGAGATAACATGGTACAGATATCTTCCATCTCCTTCTCATTAAAAGTATTTATCCTCAAACCCGAGAAATACCTGAGGCTGACCAGTTCTATTTGGGGAAGAAAAGTCAAGAGAAATTGTTGTAAATTAAGTCCCGCATGAAGCGGACAAGTTTATTAAGATTTATATGAAATGAATATCGCCTTCGAGAGGCACTTATAATAATATATAATATTAGTAAATATCGTAATATTTACCAATTTGAACTTGAACATTTCAATATATTATATACATATATAATTGACAAATTTATTCCCCAAAGGTGAGGGTAAATTAGAACCTATCAATACATGTTAAACGTACAGGAACAAAAGAGGAGGAGGCTGGGGAGGTGGAGGCTTTTAAAACCAATTTTGAAGCGTCCGAAATTGAAGTGGCGATAAATGCGAGGGCTAGCCAAAATGACGTCATGAAAATACGTCAGATCCGCTTAGAGCGTGACAATTCCCGCATGAAGACTAAATATTAAGTTGATCACTGGTTCTCGCATAAGAATTTTAAGTTTAAAATTGTATTTATATAAACTGCTGTAAGCGGACTATATACTAGAGAATGACATCCTTATTAATTACACCTTCTTAACGAGAAATGTCACTTTACATTTCCGCTTTACAACTTGACCCCTACGCTAATGGGTTGACCTGTAATTAAATTAATGCAGTGAAAAATATTACTACAAGTAGGATGTCCGTTTTGGAGATAATTATGCATGGAATGCTGTCAGGCAGTTAGTATCAACAATGTTATAAATTTATTTATTACCACATTATGGGAAAGACGCCTGATATGTAAAGACAATTAACCTAATTTTCACATCAGAAGGTCTTCGCTGTCCGTAAACATTTTCATAATGATTTGGGCAGGGTATTTTAACATTTTACGTTTAAATGATGAACAGATTATCGGATGACGACTGAACTATTATATTAACGTTGATAAAAGTTACAATAGCTCGCAGAGGATATTTTACTTTTATCAATAAATGAGGATGGGATTCAACTTATTATCCAAAACCATTATTCATTACTTTCAATGAAAAATGTATATCCCTGAACATAGTACTGCTATAAGACCACGAGTGTGGTGATGTCACGAATAAATACGATTGGTGACTTCATATTCAATATAAATCACATTTTGTGCCTTAACATTTTGTACTTATTTATTTCAGAAGACCAAGCAACATTTTAACAACAATGTAAACCCAATCATGCGCTGTTTATCTTTAAAACGGGACCTCAGCTATAGAAATTAAGGTTGTAGACTTGATTTGGTTACTCACAATTTCTCTCCTAGACAAACAAGCACGTTGATTGTCCTAGTTTGTTACAAATTTTGCATAAGGAAATACGAAAAACTTTTGATGCGCGTGCATATGAACATGTACTGTGCCGTGCCATAAGTTAACTGACGGTGATGTTTCCATAGACCTAGTCTTTTAGTTCGGGATAAAAAAAATTTAAAATCCTATTCACATTTATCAAGCTTGTGAGAAATCATCTTGACTACAATCTCATCATTTATGTTTAATTTTCAGTTTTCTATCTAGGAAATTAACATGGCAATCTATGGGAAACGTTTTTATGTCATGTATACTTGTAGGTGAATCGGATGAAATAAGTTAAATTGTCGTCAGAAAATGTAATTTATATTATTTTATGAAAATTATTTATCCTAGACTAAACTAATATGCAAGTCTTATGGCACGGCAGTGTATATCGGAAGGTTCCAATGTGACCAGAGGAGATCTATTCCGCAATGAAATCATATGTTAACATGTATGAAAGAAATATTACAAAATGTCAGTAAGTGAGTGAGTGAGTTAATGCTTAACGCCGCTTCGGCAATATTGCAGCCATTAGCGGCGAGAAATTTAAGTACAAGATGTCAGTAAGTTTGATCGTGGGACAAAAGTCTTAGGTACATCAATCTCAGTGCTATTGATAGATAGATTGAAAACATCGTTGATCACCTTTATTTCCGCAGCCATTTTGGGTGGCGACTTTATAATTTGCCCACTCAATGCCAAGACGAAATGTCTGAATATGCAACACTACCTCCTCGAGGTTTGGGAGATGATGGAAGGCTATTAACAAACTGACGTCCTTACTCAAATTGCCAATTAATGAGCTTCAAATTGACAAAATCAAGTGGTCGAGTAGTTGGAATGGATTTGTCAGCATGAATCACTTCAAATAATTTGCTCAATCTTGATTTCTCTGCATTTCGAAGCTTAATTCGTTATCGGTTAATAACTACTTATTAGTTATTTGCTTATTGGATGTATACTGTTCCCAGTTGAGTATGACCCATGATTGACTTTGTGGATGCTGTATAATTTGGCCAAGGTACAGAGTGAGGGTTTTTGACTAAATATGAATTCATTTCATACAACATATCATTTTGTATATACTTCATATGACATGTGATTAAATCTCAGTGCCCGGAAACCAGGGCCGTGTTCAAGAGAGGTTTCAAAGTAATCGCTAATTGAGAAACCTCTCTTGAACGCGATTGCTCAATGTAGCGCTACGTAGCAAAGCGGGCGAACTTTGAGGTTTTGCATCGTGTCGTTCAGGAGAGAATGAGCACTACTTGAGTGCTACTTAAGCGCTATATTGAGCAATCAATGAGCGATTATAAGCGCTCGCTGTTATGGAACGGAGCCCATGTCTCATGTTTAGCTGATAGATAAATAAGGAGGATTTACAACTCTTAGCATCAAAGAAAAGTTCCTTATCAACACCAGATAACGTATGCAGGACCTCAGAGATTATCAGGCTCCATAAATGTATTCTGCCCGTCGAATGAATTAAGCCTGTGAAAGTTTGTAGGATGCCATCAGTGAAGTATATACATGCGTTCATATCATGATATTGCATTGATGTTGTTTTTGGCTTCCATATATCATCGCCATGTATATTGTTCTGACAATGTTGAAATTTTAAACCAAATAATGATAATATGAAGATCTTATAATATCAATTACTTATGGATAACAACTTTTTTACGACGTTTCGATGCATATCCTTTTTAATTATTATTTCACTTAATTTTCGAACGAAGTCGAACATATCTCACTTTTTGTGCACTTTAATATGTCTAAGTGTTCCCTTAATCATGGTCTGTCCACATGTCTTTACAATATCAAGTCAAGACAAGTTAACCACCATATTTTTCAAAACTGAAGTATTTCAATGTCCATATAATAATTAATAACTAAGGATACCTTGGAGGAGACGAATTGCTAGCACTGATATGGACCATACGTGCACCATGTTATACTCAAATATTCAATCATTTAATCCATTAAGATGATATGAATTGGAGAGGACAAATAAAGCATACTGAAAGACCTATCTATATTATACATAACGTATTCGATAATTTAATAAATTTACGTGAAGGCGGTTTGAGAATTGCTTGCACTGGAAAACCCAACCATTGAACTTGGACATGCATGTTGAAAACTGTATATCGGTAAGTTGGTTAATTAAGCGAAAAATATACATGCTAAAGTAGATATGTATATATAGATATGTAATGAAACATCAAAAAGATAAACATCATCGGGTAACACGTAAATATGCCTACATATACATTAACTTAATATGTTTATAAATATTATTACCGTAACATGCATAAGTACTTAAATCAAGATAGTTTCAAGGCATGTTACAAATGATCGTGATCTTTAAAGAGACAAGTTCATACCTTCCTGGAGTTATTCACCCAACTTCAATTTAACCGTTCTTCCGGAGTTGGAAGTCAATAATACTTTGTGAACACGTAGGCTTCGTTAAATTGCCTAGTACAAGATCAGGGGCTCTTTTCACAAAGCAACCTTTACTAAGGTTAACCTTAACTCCTATTCTTTAACATTGCACTAAGGTTACCTTAGTGACTTACGATCACCTCAGTGCTTTGTGAAAGGAGGCTCAGTTGATAACTTTCCGTTGATTGATAAATTCCTCATAATTTGATTTCATAACATTTAAAGAATATTGAAAATGTAGGATAACATGAGCTTTAATGTCACGTTATGGAATATTCCACTAGCAAAATCCTAGTGTAGCACTGAAGAAAGAAAGCTCGCAAAATCACTGTGGCTATGCATGACATTGAAACTTGTAAGTCAACAAATTAGCGAACCATTGGTGTAAGTGCATTAAATGAAAGATGAAAAGCCTTACTGCAAGGAAAAACGTCTTGAGGCGACACAACAGGGGCATATATATCGCTTCTAAATAGCGTTAGAGAGGCATTATACAATTGTTGACTTCAGTTGATTCACCGATAACGGAAGTCAATAACTGTTTTATTATAAGATTAATGAAGGTGTCCATTTTTTTCAAAAACAATGAAGGTGTACATTTTAAAAAAAAACATTTTTAAAAATATGTTTTTCTTTTTTTCACAAAAAGATTTCTTTTTTTCTAATTTTACTTGTAAACCTAAAATTAATGACAACTTACAAAAACAAAACAAAACAAAAACTTTGCTAAACTATACTAAATTCGCAGCGGTGATGTATTATTAGCTCCAGGTCATTGGATTGTTATGTCGACCTCGCGTGACGCTTCCCGCGGTCAACATTAACGTTTGATCATTGTCGATGACCACCCGTCTCGGCCAATCAGAAAACAGAACACTCGTCCATCATATAATAAATATGCCTATAGACCCTACCCTATTATATTTCCTTTTATACAGTAATAGGTCAGGGTCAATGAGCATACATGTCTTTTTAACGCTTTTTCGATGAGATACACGCGGAGGTTTAAGAATGACCATTACAGCAAGACGAAAGTCAGTAGCACCTTTTTGGTATTGTTAAGCAAAGATAGACTTGATTTGTAACCTTATCAAATTGAACATTGATTGAGGTAAATGTTCTGATTGATTAAAAATCACTTCTTTCAATGATTTGAGGGTGAGATTCAAACCATGTACCCCTTGACCCGTCACCCACTGAGCTAAAGTTTGCTGGAAATACTTCAAAGTTACGTTTCACCGCTGTATGTAATCATACCAGTTCGAGTTTGCAAATTGTAACTAATTTCATTTGCCCAAAAATAAATCCAAACCCACTAAAGTGTCTACCCTAGGTGAAACCAAAAAGAGAATCTAAAGTGAACCCTTCTTGAGATATCGCCCTGATGGTATACTGTTCTACCAAAGTCTCGGGATGGTCTTGAAATGTAGGTCAAGGCCAAAATACTCGAATGGAACCTTCCTCAATCTAAATCATTACAGATTTAGATTTGAACCTTCGTCTAATAATCACCGGTTCCAAAATATGATAAATTCCACTCAATAAATCTTGAGGTATTCAAATTCGTACGTTGCCAAATACCTCACAAAACGCACGGTGGGGGTAATAAAAGCTCATCATACATGGAATTCCTGCAATATGAAACATATCCACGTGATTTAATATATCTTAGCATTGCCAGTAATCAATTTGTCTTTTATGACAATCATATTATGAGCCGAAATGATTTAACATAATGAATTACACACTAAATATCACCCATTGTCATTTGAAAACAGGATATGTGTGTCAGAAAAACATAAAATGTACTGAAAGCGGAATCTCCTTTCTAAAGCTCTAAAGCATGACTGCACACGTGTTTATTATGTTTCTCTTTATGTTTATTGTAATAATAAGGATTAGTTTCCCTCTTTAAAACATCTAAACCATTGCAGTAAAAATGAGGAACAAAATAGAGGGGTCACCTCGATGCGTCTGACCATTCACTGCGATTAATCTGAAATGTAAAGGAGAGTATGTTATGATGGACTAAGATTATCCTTATGAATGGTATCACTCGACTGTAGCAAATAAATGTGATATTCTAAATATTAATCCTGCTATATACACCACATTATGTTTACAGATGTATACTACATAGGTAGCTTGAAATAGTTTAGGTCATGCGTGTATAACAGTTTTATACCACACATATAATAAACGTAGATTATATGAGAGGTGATGTTTACTACGAAGAAACCGACGATGATATTTGACTTATATTACAAATGAATAAAACTCAACTAAAATAAATAGAGATTAGTACCCGAGTTACTTTTTGTATTTCGAGAGAGGGTGGGGGCACGGGTTTCGTAAAAATCATGAAAATATGGTACACTTTCGAGTGTTATTTTTCTTTGTTACCCATTCGGCGATTCAATTTGAAAGCGCAAAATATTCAGAAAATGGCCCACTACCATTGTGCATCAAATTACAGCGACGTCATGAACAATTATTTCATAACGTCACAGATGACGAAATACTGAAAGTCGCAGTGAAACAACGGTTGCTAGGCAAACGTGATTTGTGCACATGTGCTCATATCGAAAAAGTATTCACTCGGGTATTTTAAACCATACGGGTAATAAATAGATTTATTACCTTAATGGTACTGTATCACGTTTCTTGCAAATATTTTTTTCTCTCTCAAATTTGCCATTTATTATTCAAGTTTATACAAAACAGTGTTACATTAGAGCGTAAAAAAACTCATTATTATAAGCCCTATCCATAGAAAACGGTTATCCATAATGCTAGAAAGGGGTGCGACCTACAAAGCGACACTGTTTGTGAGAGGTATATTTGTAGGTTCATGCGATTTTGAGAATTCAGACAGCAAGACATCATGGTGTTATTGTTAAAACTCTACTCTGGGTGTTGATGTATCGCTACATCAGACAGATAACTTGAACTACCTATGAGCGGCCATTTTAATGTGAACACCTTAAAATGGTCACTTGAAGGGAAGTCGACTCGCATGGCTAAACCGAACCAAGACCTTTTTTTATTGATTCAGGGAATATATTCAGCCATTAATTCATTTTCATTTTCGTGAGAGCACTTCATTAAAGAAAGAATGTGTAATAATCTTTACAAATCATAAACTATAACCGCTATGCATCATATGTTAGTCTCCATAAACCATGTATTATAATCTCGACAAATCATAAACTATTACTTACCCGTATGTATCATAAGTTATAATCTCCATAAACCATATGTAATAATATCTACACATCATAAACTATTACCGCTACGTATCATATTTTATAGTCTCCATAAATCATGTGTTATAATCTCTACAAATGTAAACATCATTCAGAAGACCAAAGTTTCCTTTAAGGAATGTCAATCTTTGTCAAGTCTTTAGTTCAAGTAATGTCATAGCAGATTCTACAATGTATATATCATAAGTAGAATATATTTATACCATATGCCATAATCCTATTATGTCATATATTCAAAACATCGCAACCTTAAATACGAATGTCACCATAATCCTATTTTGAAGCCCGGGTAACGGGTTTTACCTGTCTCGACTGTAATTAGAGTAATTCGGGCAAATTAAATCAGAAATAAAATCTTCTGTCATGACAAATGTGATGAATCTTCTGTCATGTTAGTGTTTAAAGAAGCAATAAAATCTCCTATTAATGCATTGTTGAAAAAAACACGTGACTACAATATGGCAGGTATTTCATATGGACATCAATCACTGTTTTGCATTGTTTTTGGTTATTAAATTATTATTTGCAATTAATTTCAGGGACATTGTCAAGATATGTGTAATTGATGGATTAAGATGTATTGTTCGTTAATAAGGCTAAGATTCTCCAAATAAAAAATGAGGATTTGAAAATTGTTGTCATCAAGTTTATTTATTTGGTGTCTGTTGACAAGGGTAAGAATTTATCAACGAAAGAACATGATATTTAAGCCATGTGTGTATTTTTGCAGTGTATTTTGAATTACTTTTAATAATCTTGACATTGAAATTCGAAAGCAAGTAGACCGACATCATAGCATTATTTGTTGATATCCAGTTTGCGAAATGTTTTCTACATACAAAGAGATTTACATGCGATTTCTTCTTCTTCATTTGCAATTGTTCAAACTACCTTTTGATATCGACTGTTCCGTTACAATTGCATTCTCTTCCTACGGCGCTCGAAGCACAGGCGCTAGACCCTAAATATACACATACGTATATCTACCTACCTATGTAACATAATTATAAAGAAGGTATGACACTGCCGCCATTTTGAATCCTGGCATAGGACCGGAACTGGTTTGCTGGGTCAAATACGCCTTGTAACATTCGTAGACTGATCCAAGTTTACATTTCCGGTCCTATGCCAGGATTCAAATGGCGGCAGTGTCATACCTTCTTTATATGTTACATAGGTAGGTAGATATACGTATGTGTATATTTAGGGTCTGGCGCCTGTGGCTCGAAGCTACTCTCTTCAGAAGGGAGTAACCTCTGTGGGAAGAGAATGTTACAATTGTAGACTTCTGTTGAATCGCGTGACCTCATATTGGGTTAATTATGATTCTCATTTTTATTTCCATATGAATTATATTATTTTCGAAACATCCTATCATATTATCAAAACGGTGAGACACAACCCGTACCACTCCAACTGCCTCGTGCTTGATCACTCCTTAGTGAGAGAATATGACATTCCACGAACTGCAGGAGCTGCACGTGCGATTGATCCGTTGAAATTGACAACTTGTCAAACATTTGCCGTTGCACGAGCTGCACGTTATGATTCGTCTTTAACATTCCAAAACCTTGGCAAGTGTACGAGTATGTTTTAATAGTGTATCAAATTTTGATGATCTTTTTCAAACGGTGCAGTCTCATTAAAATCATACCACAAATGCTTTCGTATATTGTAGAACGTAGTGCGACTAACTACATCTGATTTTAATGAAACTGCAAACGATGAAAATTATATTTCAGATGTTGACAATGTTATTTTCAAGTTTAATCTTGAGAAATTATCACTAGTGATTTGGACCGCTTAACAGTATTCGTAGATGACATATTCAGATAACACGCGATAACCGACTTTTTGCTTTATGTCAATACGCAAAACAATGTTGACAGTAAAATTCGTTAAAGGGGCAGTAGCACATTTTTTTCGCTCAAATAAGTTGATGAAATGTATTTGAAAAATAATTTCACCTTAGTAAAACATCCTTCTCTCTTCGGAAAATAAAGTTGAAAATGAGTGTAAATGTTTCGGTAAAGCCATGAGAATCGTTTCTGTAATACAAAATAATAAATTGTGTTCACAATAAAATGGCCGCCATGCAATATTTGCCTTCTACGCAACATAGTTTTTACCACTAAAGATAATTGGTTTGCGTAATAAGATGTTTTACCCTCTAAAGTTAATTTAAATGACATAAACTATCATTGGAAATTTGAAAAAATAAATTTGCTAAAAACGTGCTACTGCCCCTTTAATCTTGCAAAGCGAGATATCGTAAGGTCATATATCAGCTAATCTTGTTGATTACGTGATTGGTTCGTTTAGGTCAAATACTTGATTAAGAAAACAAGCTTTTCAAACCTACATTTGTTCATACATTTTTTGACAAGGGGATCTGTTACGCCTCGAATACAATTATAAAAAGATCAAGTGATTTTACCATTATATATACACCTGTTCGAGTGTTTGATTACACAATTTTCTTTGAAGGCAAACAGTCGTGCATTTCGATCTATGTCCTTAGCAAGATGTAAAACATTGATATACTTGTATTATTAATTATAACTCATTACATGACTTTCAAGTGCAAGATGTTGTTATATATATGGCATATGTTTATACGTATTGAATATTAGATTACAATATGTGAATAGCCTAAATCATATATCACTTAATCTTCAAACACAAATAACTGTAAAACTAGTTCATAAGTCGAATACATTCAACAAAGGACTTACTCGATAAGGGCGTCAATGTTCTTGATTATCGTGATACTAGAAGATTGTATTACGACTATGAGAATGGCATGGTAATAAATCCGATAATATTGTAACATTATATATAAATTAAATATTTACAATTTTAAACATTTTCAGATATATAAGGAACTATTTATTTGAATTGATATGTGATAAATATTGAAATAAAATATACAATTCTTATACTATCTAAAATCAGGTGCATTGACATTTTCTTCCCAATATGGTTACTCGGGTCATTTCTTCCATTGCAACCTCATTCTTTCTCAGGGTATAACGTACGCTACCGAAACCTTCATACCATGGGTGCAATTAGGCAGTTCATAACTTCGCGAGGTGACGTATGATCCAGCCAATCAAATAGTTGGCGATAAAATTTAGCCAATTACAGAGAGCTTTTCAAAATGCAGTTGGCTTTCGCACTTCCGCAAAATGGCGACTTCCTTAGATAAGCGAGCTGAAATCGAGGAGTCAAATTGTCTCAGACACAGACCATGAAAGATGGGGCACACAGTTCATCGAGGAAGGTGCGGTAAACGTTTGATGACTCGTTTGAGAGATCGTTATGATTTTCGCAGTGATAAACCACAAAGAACGCAGGCGGAAGCCGACTCGCCTTTCAAGTGATGTCATTGGTTGTCTATATTTAGATTGTTCCCCGATCATACGTCACCTCGCGAAGCAATGAGCTGCCTTTGCACCCAGGGTATGAAAGTGTCAGTAGCGTACTCTATACCCTGAGACAGGGTGATGTAACCTATGCTACAGGTGAGACGATTTAGTGACAAGAAACAGGAAATCCTGATTGGTTGTGAACAAACTTAGTGGTGCAATCAGCGATGTTGTTTCAATCAGCGCAATGGATTTGTTCCTGTAACCTTTAAGAAGACTGGATGCGCACATATGTCAGACAGACACCAGTCGGAGATGTAAGAAGAATTTTGGTTGGACAGAAATAAGAGTCTAAAATAAGACTCTGGAAATAATAAAGATTCGTCTACCGCTTTCAAGCTAGCCAAGGCTCTAAATCAATGATTATCTTTTTCTTCCCTGTAATACCAGCATTTGGAATACCTCTCAAACAGTTAACATAAAATGTTCCACAACACCAGCAAAAACACATTGTATTTTTAAGATCATTTTGAAAATTTCTATCACCATCCTCTCTCCTGTTTTATATTTGTCATAAAAAGGAACACGGTGCTTCATATCCAGGAAAGCACTCAATATAATAACAACATGCAACATACCATGCAGCTTTTTATAGTGTTAAGCACATCGCCAGACATTTTTATCACTTTATGATTCCTTGTCACTGTTGTTTGTCCAATGTTTGTGAGCATTTCAGACAGATTTGCTTTAGTTTATGTAATTCCCTGGTTTAAAAAAGGCGATATAATTAGGTTATTAAGGATCTCAATATTGAAATAGAGTCAGATTAGTTTTTAAAGGTCACAGTTGTGTTCAATTTCTAGTCTGCCATACAACCCCTTAATTTTCAAGTGCCTAGGCAAGTCTTCAACTTGCCTCAAGAGTTCAGGATTTTTTTTTTTTAATTTAGTTTTTTGAAATTTTGAAATTTTACATCAAAATTCATTTCAGAGGCTAAATGTTAGACCATTCAATTTCATCAACACGTTTATATCACTATTAGTTTTGTATAATAATAGTATTACACTTGATACAAATTTGAAGATTATTATGTGCACACGTAAAATTAAACTAATTTTTAATATATTCTTCTGATTAAACTTCAAATGTGGAAATGATTGATTTGTTTGATTCTGGAGACATATTGTAACTAAATTTAATCACTCGTGGATTAAAACATCCTTCTTATCGTTTCTTTTGTCCGGCAGTTAAAAAATGTATAACTTTTTCCAAGACCTTCAACGTTGAGAAAAGTTGCGTTAATTATTGCCATATAAACTTTTGTTACCTTGATGGCATATACTAACTGAATGTAATGGAATAAATATTGTGCCTTTATAGAGTTTTTAGCTTGCGATTTCATGTTTCTGTAGACTTTGTAAATGAACATTTGAGACGTACTAAGGTAAAACACTTATGGAGAAAGACTATCACAGCCATTTGAGTATAGTAGAACCCGGATATAACGAACTCCAAAGGACCAAAGAATTTAGTCTGCTATATCCGTTGTTCGTTCTATACACGTATTATTTAAATCATGGGACTTTGGATGGGACTTATTAATTGGTTCGCTATATCCGTGTGTTCGCTATATCCATGTTCGCTATATCCATGTTTTACTGTAGTTTAACATTTAAAGGGCACCGCGTCGATGATAAATATGAGATCAGATTTATCTACCTATGCTGATTAAATATGTCTGCTAACGAGTCACAGGTCCCCAATTTCAGACAATAGAAGTCATTGGCAAAAAACACTACTGCATGTAGACAGAGAAGCGAAGCGTAACTCGTTACCAGCAACACTAATTAGCATAGGGAGATATTTTCTCATTTTTAGCTCATCAGGCCTGTAAGGCCCGATGGGCTTATGGCATGGCATGGTGTCCGGCGTCCGTCAATCCGTCCGTCCATCCGTCAATCCGTCCGTAAACTTTTCGCTTTTTCGACTTCTTCTCCAGAACCAATGACTCCACAGAGCTGAAATTTTATGTGCAGACTCCTTGGCCCATGGGGATTCTAAATTGTAGATTTCGTGACCCCATGAGCCCAAATGGGTTCACAGTTGTCACATCCTTAAAAACCTATTTTCATCTTCTTCTCCAGTTCCAAAAGGTCTAGAGAGCTGAAAAGTTGTTTGCAGACTCCTTGGTCCATGGGGATTCTAAAATGTAGATTTCGTGACCCCGTGACCCCAAATGGGGTCACAGGGGTCACATCCTTAAAAACCTATTTTCATCTTCTTGTCCAGTTCCAAAAGGTCTAGAAAGCTGAAAAGTTGGGTGCAGACTCCTTGGTTAATGGGTATTCTAAATTGTAGATTTCATGACCCCGTTACCTCAAATGGGGTCACAGGGGTAAAAACAACAAAAAAAACTATTTTCATCTTCTTCTTTACTTCCATAAGGTCCAGAGAGCTGAAAAGTTGTGTGCAGACTCCATAGCTAACGGGGATTCTAAATTGTAGATTTCTTGACCCCATGACCCTCAAATGGGGTCACAGGGGTCACATCCTTAAAAACCTATTTTCATCTTCTTTTCCAGTTCCAAAAGGTTGAGAGGGCTGAAAAGGCTGACTCCTTGGGTAATGGGGATTCTAAATTTCAGATTTTGTGACCCTGTGACCCCAAATAAGGTCTCGGGTGTCACAACCCTAAAAACCTATTTTCATCTTATTCTCCAGAAAGAAAAGCTCTAGAACAAGCTGAGAAAATTTATTATAATACAAATCCTGATGAGCTACAGAGCCCATGGCTCTTTTTTTTCCTCGACGCGGTGTCCCTTTAACCTCTGAAATGATTTTGTTTTTAATTTCAAAATTTGAAAATAATGAAATCAAATCAAAAGGAGCCTCTGAGATTCTTCATTATCTTGAATTGAGCTCTGTAGTCTTGCTGTAGACGTGCCAATACGCTTAAAAAGTTACGATTTCTGGATAACAAACTACAGTTTTACAATCATTGCGCTGACTACAGAAACGAGGAGGTCATAAAGATACAGCCCTGTCTGTACCCAGCTCTAACTCGTAAACCAGTTTGTTTTATGTTGTATTTGTTTGTTTATGAATATTGCGGGTCATATTTTCACATTTTATGGCAAATAAAGCGAGCCTATTACCTATTCAAGAACACTAGATTCAGAAGTATAAGCAAAACTAACACCATTGTCGGTGTAATGAGAGAGATTCATAAAGTCTTATGTTTTATTTGATTCTATAATACAATCTTAAAGGTTAGATGAAATGACATATGGTCGAATTCGTATTCGTTGAAAAGGGGGTTAAATTTGACAATTGCTCGATTTAAAATTTCTAAAATCGACCCATAAATTACTTAAATATGGCTTTTTAAAAAAGTGCCAAATTAAGCCCCGGAGACCAGAATGAAAGTGGGCGGGGTGGTCACTGAAGCGTATCGATGCTGTGACGTACGTGGAGGAGCCTCATTATGGCCGCTAATCATAATTTAACGCCTTTTAACAACTTTTAAACTGCTCATTTAAGACAGAAAACTTCATCAAAACAACCCCAATTTTCGATAAACGGATTACTTAACTATTCAACTAGCGATTTCATATGGTTACAACAACTGGGGCGTGCTTAATTGTAGTGCATTCGGCGCTTTTGTATAGTATGTTTATAGCAATTAATCGCGGAACTAGAAGGAAAGATAAGACAGTTCAAGTGACACTGAAACAAGAAGACTCTCGCGGGAATCGGGCGAAGAGAGATTAAGTAGCATCAATTGATAAAAATATGTTGAATAATCGGCATGTTAATTTTGTATTGTATGTATTAATAAATAAATATATATGGTAGGTATAACTCCATATACACTGAACGATTGACTGTTCAAACAAGCGAGACAACATTGCAGATTTATAAATAACATTCAGTATTTAATATTAAAGATTACTGTATTTTAAGTTTGTCAATTAAAATATTCTATATATGATGTAATGCAATGCAAACCATTTTCACTTCACTTTCATGAATAAATAAATGAACTGAATTGGTCAACAAGCTCAATGAAATTTACGGGATACGGACGAAACGGCGACACGGCAAAACGGCGACAAGCCAGAACGGCGACAATTTGGACAGAACGGCGACAGATGGAAAAAATCTACTGGACAGAACGGCGAAACACATTTCTTACTAAATTTTAAACGAAAATCGCTGGACCAAACGGCGACACATTTGGTCTAAACGGCGACAATAGTTTTTTTTTTTATAAAATAGTTTTTATAAGTTATATCGTTAGATCTTTCATGTCTGAGATGTTTATTCACGATGTTTACATAGTTAAATAAAGAATTTCTGATGTGCGTGAGATGTTGTTTTAATTGCTTGTCTTATGCTTTGATGTTGTATTAATCCTTGGATTGTTTTGTTTGTCATTAATTAATTGTTAATTAAAAGTTTGGTGTTGGTTGTTTTTGTATGAAGCGTTGTAAAATAGATGGCCCGAAACTAATGATTCTGTAAAATCGTCATTGCCGTCGATGTAGTTTATGACACTGCTCTTCAACTGGTTCGATGGTGTAATTAAATAATGTTTGTACATATTTACTAAGCATTAGTAGATGTGAAGTTACTGATTTATATGCACATTAAACTAGCTTTCTATATATTAGCCTTGGGACTAGATATGGGCGCCTATAGTTGTGAAATCACCCATATACAAAATGTAAGCAATCAGCAGTGACACTAATTAGACAATGATCCACCAGTTACTATGTTAATTACAATGACACTAGTCTGAGAACAACACTGATTGATAGGCTAATTGCACCTGTCGCATAGATAGATAGATAGATAGATATATCATCTCAGTCGAACATCTTTCTTACATACAACACAGAGAGCTATAATTGATGCAAATAACTTACTGTCTTATTCTTAGTTTACGGATTAAAATACATTATTCTTTTGAGATTAAAACAAGATGTATTTGTATGAAGTGAGACCTTTTTCATTTTCATCGGCAGCGGCTGATCTTCCAAGTGCAATAATCGACATTTCTTAGGCATCACTGCCGGAGGACATAGATGATCGTGAAAGGTAATGTAATGTAATGTAAATTAATTATAATAGTAATTTAAATAATTTATACTACACATAGTTCATTTATAACAGTATAACATATGCGGCAAGCTGCACGGACCTGTCGTTTGACATGTGAACTTTGACTTGAAATGAACTGAACTGAAATGAATTTGAACTTGAAATGAGTGATACAAATATCACTCGTAATGTGAATTTGAGATAATCTTAAAGGAAAACGAAATGGTTTAAAATATTGTCCGATAGCCTGTATGTGTCACTTCAGCACACCAACACACAATTCTCAGGTTAGCGGACCATATAGACCAGACAGATGTTTGTTTTGTTTCACTTCCAGATCAAAGGGGAGAAGTGTTGTTACAGCATATTAGTTTACGCAATTAAGAAGCTGAGTATGTGAGAAGGAGGGGTGTAATTATGTTTGTACAGATAACAAGTTTACCGGACCGATTCAATTGCATGTCCGGGACCGGCATGTCATATATGTTTATTGCCTACGTCCTGTCTTAGTGACACACAATACACTTAACGCGACAATCAGTCTAGAAATTATCAGCCAATGAACATATCTCTATCAAATTATCCAATAAAAAACTCTTGTTCAAATAACGTACCAATGAAATTATTTTAGTGTAAAATCATCAAAACTATTTGGTTTTCTATCCTGCCATTTGAGAAAAGACTTTTGCTGAAAGAGGGTTATTATTTGACCATCTTCTGTTTCAAGGTACTGTCATTGATGGAATTATAGGTTTACACTGTGTGTCTAATGTGCATTTGGATATTCATATTGTCCTTTTGGATACGTTCATAAGGTAAGTTTCTTACATTAATTGACACTACTGATGAAATGTCAATTTAATACGATGTTTATTTGATTATATTTGATTAACCACACATTTCATTGAAAACATTATTTTATTATCTATTAGATTCTGAATGTTTTAATGTGACAATAAGTGATAACTAAATCGTAAAATGAACTTTGGGATACGGTATTTTCGTAGGTGGATTCGTAGATGTATTATTATCGTTACTAATGAAATTCTTTTGATGTTTTAAACTATGTGGTGAGTTACTTTGATTGTTGTAATGTACAGTTAGTAAATTAGGTTGTCGGTTGATTAACGACGTTTAAAAACATGATGTTGTGAAGTGCTTTTATTGTCGATGGCTTACAATAGGGCCTACTTCGCCGGCGTGCTTATCCCACCTTTTTTTTGTTTTACACAAACATTCTCTAACAAAATATAATAACAACAACGACTATCTGATTTCGTCGCTCAACTATACTTCGTTCATATTATCATATCTTGGTTTCATTTTGTCATCTTATATATTATTAGCATTGATTTATCCTATGTCTACGAACGTCTATGAATCCACCGTCTATCACTAGGTATATAAATTATATTTGATATATATATAACGATATTTTGGTACATTTGTAAAGTGAAACTTGACAATTAACATTATTCGAACAGTTTACAGCAGAACAGCGATGTGGCATTATTGCAAAGCGTAGCTATAACAGATTAACTGACCGATTCCCCAGTGTTAGCCATTGTAAACAGCAAGCGAATGTTTACACCCCGTCCCTTCACGTACGTCACTTCCGGTATCTTCCAACTCTCTAAGCCCCGCCCCATTTTTGGTTTGTTTGTCACGGGTGAAAAGCAGACGATGCTTTTCGGTGTTTTTAAGTCGCTCTAGTTTAATATAGGAACAACATATGGATTTATTTTTGGTTTCGTTTTTCACAAAATACTCTTATGAACCAATTGCAGTTAAGAATTCAATAGAAAATAATTTAGTTCAGCCTTCCTTTAAGAGTAGTGGTAGATTTGTATGTATGTATGTATGTATGTATGTATGTATGTATGGATGTATGTATGTATGTATGTATGTATGTATGTATGTATGTATGTATGTATGTATATATATATATATATATATATATGTATGTATGTATGTGTGTTTGTGTGTGTGTATGTGTGTGCGTGCGTGCTTGCGTGCGTGCGTGCGTGTTTGTGTATGTGTATGTATAATGTATGTATGTATGTATGCATGTATAGTCTTATAGCTATTTAAGTAATTTTGTTTGAAATATAAGCATTTGTGTAGAGACATTGACATATGATCATCGTTCATCATCACTATTTATTAAAATTAGTGAGCTTGCATGAACTCTAGATTTAATTGACTAAGTATCGATATAGTTGAGGTTAGGTTCCACTTTGGATCAGAGACGTACCTGGTTAATTAGTTTAGCCCCATATATATGTTGTCTCGAAGCACTTCAAAACGTTTTCGATAAGTAGTTTTCTGACAACTACGTTTATTCACTTAAAGTAATAAACAACAAGAATATCGAGAACATTGACATTTGTATCAAGTTAATCGATTGTGGAATAGACTTGACTCTTTTCAAATCGTACGAACGTTCAAAAGCTTAAATGTTAAATAACAGGCGTTTTATGTATTATTTCCAAAGCAATTGTGATCAATTGTGTGTCTGTAATATTAACATTATATAAATGCTAACAGTGCAAAGTGGCCTTATTAAAGGCTAAACAGCGTCAAAGTGTAATATATCGTTTGTTACAAAATATTTTAACAACAAAAATGTACATCATTTGTGTATTTCTAATAATATTTCTTCACATACACGTTTGATAATAGACAGGTTTATGGCCAGAATATTTTGCTTTCAAAAGCGTTTATTACTATTTCTGTAACCAAACGGTTAAATTGTTACTACGATACTACAATTTCATTTTAGGATTGTAAATATATTTGTCTATAGAAAGTATTGTACACGTAAGGGTTTTTCCATATCACATTTTGTATCGGTCCTAGACCCTAATATCAGGCAGAAGGTTGGTGTTAGTGGAGGGCTGATACAGGATGGTATATGAAAACACCAATATAATACTATGTTTATTATATAGAGATTCTCACCCAAGTGTCTTCTGATATTAAATATATCAACACGAGTTGATTAAAGTTACAAATATTCGAGGCTTGCCGAGGATATTATTAGTTTAATCAATGAGTGTTGATATATTTGATGTCAGAAGACACGAGGGTGTGATTTTATTTATCATTCAAAATCATTCTTCAACAATTATTAGCCAAAGACTGACATATCTGAAACACAAAACTGCCATTTAGCTTCATCAGCAGTGATCTCAGTGAGGTCATAGCATTGTGATGTCATCACCATTGCGACGTCACAGCATTGTCAACAGTGTTCTCAGTGACGCTAAAGCTTTGTGATGTCATTAACTAATGATGTAATAGGATTATGACGATTTGATTGTAGCGATATCTACAATGTAGATATCGCTTGTAGATATCGAATGATCGCACACAAGCGATATCTACTGTGGGAGCCAGTTTTGGATGATAAATAAATATTCACCTTGACAACGAACTGAAACAGGTTATCTGCCCTTGATGACGAGCTTATACGGGGTATTTGAAGAAGGGTCTATCCTAATCTAAATATCTGTATTATTAAGTATAATAAATACGATATAAGGGCACATTTGCTCAATGTGTTGTCTTCAAGGACAGCTTTGTAAAAACGAAACGATCACACTACAATCTAATCCTAATACCACTACTGTGCGAAATTGCAATCGCTCTCCTCCCCATAGATAGTATTTACAAGAATAAGTCTTGAAATGTACATGATTGTCTTTTAAAGCAATGTTTTGTTATCGAGCATTTGAAAGTGAAAGAAAACTATAAAATATGCCCACTTGCGATTATCAAGTTGTAATATCTCACCTGTTCGCAAAAGGTATTGACTATTCAGGTGTTTAATGTATATAACATTAAACGCAACGTTATGTAGTCAAACAGTTCGACTAAAAAGAAAGTTTACAATACAAAATTACCTTATTAGTTAATGGTTGTAGAGTATCTGAACGATATATCTAACCTGTTCACAAAAAGTATTGAACTTTCAGGTATGCAATGTACATGATTTATTACCGTTGAAAGCAATGTTTTGCAATCCAACACTTTACATGGAAAGTTTGCTATACATTTTTACCTTATCAGCTATGAAGATCGGTATGTAATAATTCAGGTGTGTTAAAACAGTGGTTAGTTCACATACAAGAGTAAAGTAGATTATCAAACAGAATAACGTGTTAACTTAACATTATTTTTTCGAAGCCAGATCCAAATCACTTTGAAGTGCAGTTTGTGCTTGAAACGTAATGTGTACCTTTTTTCAATACAAATCCCGTTGGTTACCACTGATAAGGCGCATGGGGCCCTTAATATAAAAAGTAACAAATAACTTACTTACACAAATAATAACGTCCTGTTATGCCGTAGATAGGTAATTCACCCTCGTAGCGCCGATAAAGGACTTCATTTATCGTTGTTTTCATTTGAATGAACGTTCGTCGGTTTATGTCAAATTTTAAAATATTACGTCATCAAAATGTTCATCCTGCTCAATCAGTGTATGTTTATCCGCTACGTTTCTACAATGCGCTCATTCCATCATCATCATTATTGTAAATGGATTTGTTCCAGCAGATGCTCGAGGGTCTCATCGTAAATCACAGTCAAACAGTAGATAGATGGACATGAAAGAGAAGTGATTCTGAGATCAACTCCAATGGGAATCGAACCCGGGACCTCCGGGTGACAGTCCTGCACTCTACCAGTTGAGCTTAAGAAATAACCCACTAGCCGGAGCCAGTAGGAACACTTTCATCTCACCCTACCACAGACATGACAGATAGATAAATGGTTATGAAAGTCTCACCTCACAAAGTCATACACATGATAAACACACATGAAATACATTTTAAAAAACGTGAGCCACCCAATAACAGGGTTATGAGAGACTATAAAACAGTGTAAAATATAACTTTAAATTGCAAACAAGGGTACAGTAGGTATGTCGGCTTTCATGGCAATACTCCTAGCTGCTGTAAGTGAAACGTTTATTTATGCGAAAATCGTTACTTTCCTACAATGGTATATTTCTGAGCGACACCGTCGAAAGGATACTCGTCTCGAATAATGCATATCTAACGAGACCTCGTGTATTATTCTCTATGAAAGCAGAGTTAATCCGACACTGCACCGTGTACCTTACTAGCATGTACATGTATTAAGAACGAATGAGCCAAAGGAGTCAATTATTCTTGCGTGATGAAGCTTACGTTATATACGCATGGATGTATGTGAGAGAAGGGTTTGTTTTGATACACGAAGTGCTCGGTTTCAAGAAAACGAAGCATGATCCATTTGCAGCTCTTAAAATGTTATTACACGAGTAAATGAGGCGCACAATGGCAACAAATATCGCATAGTTGCCATCACTTAGGTTATGATGAGAGAGAAAAACAAGATGTACCCTACTTCAAACATTTTCATCATCAAATTTGATTATAAGGTTTTATTTTTTAAATAAATAAATAAAACATAAATGCGAGTGCATCTCTTAAAGGCGCTGTAGCACGTTACTTCCTGAAATAAAGTGCTCTTACGAAAATGTAAATAGTGTTACCAATGGCTAGATAACACCCTTGGATCAATAAAGGAAGTTCTAAAACGAATGCACACGGTTCGGTTAAGCCATTTGAGTACATTTCCTATCGAGAGGCCATTTTAATGTGTTCACAAAGCAGTTTAAGTGATCTAACTGATGTAACGATACCTAAACACTCAGAAAAGAGTTTTAATTATGACACAATGATTGAATGGTCAACCATCTTGCCGTATGAACTCTCAAAATCGCTTGAGACTCACAAATTTACGTCTCACAGAGTTCAACAAAATTGTCGCTGTACAAGTCGCACTTTTCGTCCAGTTCGGAAAACCGTTTTATATGGATGCAGCTTATCGGGTCATGTAAAGATATTGTTTAACCACGAAGATTACATTAAATTGTATTAACTTTGATAATATATGACAAATTTGAGAAATATAACATGCATCAAACGTGCTATGTTCAGCGCCTTTAATGTGAGGATAATTATGAGTGCAGAGTCATTAAATTTAAGAATATATCCATAATGTTGTGCCTTGGAACAGATTTTGTAATTTCATAGGTGAACTCTGTAGCATAGACTTGCTGACTGAGCACATTGTTGGGTAAAACGCTTTCATTCTATCCACAGTCATGGATCTGGATGACATGTATTGTGGCTACGATTATCACCGAAGTCTGATGGGTGTCCCAGAGCCGTTTGGTAGTAAATTTAGTACAATGCAGTTATTCGAGCAATTGACAGTGCAGATATGCAGTGAAGAATTTCGCATAGGTTTCTAAACATTCACATTTATGCATAATGGCACACGTGGCGGGGTGATAACATCTTCAAAAGTGGAGGGAGATATTAATGAGGGTGTCATCATATGCATAACATAATGAGACAATCCATTGTTTAACGAATGTTGGGAGACGGGTCCTGTCATGATGACAGTAGAGATAGGGATCACATCCAGATAACCTGTCCTCCTGTTTTGACAACGTCTCTATTCATCTTATAACTTTGTTCACCAATTCTAAATTTTTTTACAGATAACAATTTTATTTCATATTTTGTGGATGTAAGTTGCATACACTGCCGAACAAAGGAACGTTAATACATTTTCAATAGAGAAAAAATAAGAAATATGACTACCGTGAACGTTCATTTTGAATGTATTTTTCAATTTTCTACAGATAACCATTTATTTTATTTTGTTTTATGTTAGTTACATACACTGACGAACAAAGGAACGTCACCACACCAACAAAGTTCATACATCAGAGTACACTGTCGGCCAAAAGAAACGCCTACTTGATTTTCCTTAAAATGAATGGTGCAATAATTTATTAAATATAATTAATGGTGGTCTCCATGTTATTCTGTAGCAATAACTAATATGAAAGTCCATTAAAATCGTTGAAAACTGTGATTCGAGTCAATAACATTTATGAAATCCTCGCCCAATGAAGACGGCTATTTTCGGTTAATTCACTTGCGCACCGTAACCACGTACATATGTAGCATCATCACCACTTTAATGCGAATGCGTGTCTGTATTGTTGCTCGTGGTTGTATGAAAATATTTTTAAAATATTTTTCTGACCAAGCACTGATCGAAAACTGAACAATTATTGTTTTCTTATTTCAACAATCGCCATTCTTTCGTGACATGAACTTCTGAAATTCAAATATATTATGCAGAAATGGTGCAACTTCATTATGCTATAATATTGCTAAGCTGTTCATTATAGTTTTTACGATATCTGATAAGATGTCAAGTAGGCGTTTCTTTTGACCGAGAGTGTATAATATATTTTATAAGTCCCTTTGACTCTACTAACTCTTCGAGTTAAGAAGATTACCAAACGACGATTTCTTACAACGCTTGTTTATTAAAGAGAGGTTCTTTCGCTGACTACACGCCATCTTGTCAAATTAAACGTAACTAGAAAAGGCTAATCTTGGCTCGTCAATGACGGAGATTTTTCGATGATGTAATTGTTTTAATATATTCATGCCAGTAACTGATTTACTGTCAAGCGGAAGTTGCATCAGGCGCCATTGTCTTCTAAATATTAAAACAAATTTTTTTAAAACGTTTATACGTCATAATGAAAATCTTATCTCTTTGATGAGATTGAAGCTGATAAAGTTATAGCATTTTAAGAGCACCAGGTTTGTCAGAAACCTTGATTTAATCTTCGTCCAACTAATGTTTCCCAGGTGATTTGAATTTCTACAAAATTTATCTTTTTAACTGTCATTATTTCCTTAACGTTCGAAATGTTTACACGTTTCAAATTGTGTTACTCGTTCAATCAGGGATTCAGCGCACGGTTGACGAAAGTTGTTCAAATGATGCAAAAGACAAATAAAACCATCTGACCAATAAAAGCATTATCAACCAACACTATTTCAGTATAAGTCACTGGTTATTATCAACCAACACTATTTCAGTATAAGTCACTGGTTATTATATCCTACATATACCTCTCGGACTCTCATCTCGTAGTCTTATGGGCATTCCTGTTGTCAATACATCACATGATAATAAACACTAGAAAGTGAAACCCCATAAGAATACTAAAACACTGTTGCTCCTTTAGGCAATATTAACAACGCTTGTGCTATGGTATCGTATAAATTAAACGACCTTGCATTTAATATATATGATTTTGATTATGAGCTAATGAATTTGTATTAAACGAGCGAAAGCGAGTATGATACCAATTCCCCATTCATTAAATGGTATTATATTATTAAATGAAGTGTAGTATTCTGTGCATGACTTGATCAATTGCTGACAGCATGGTGATACATACCATTGTGATGACGGTGGGTTCATTCTGACGTCACAACGCGAGTTATATACCATTGTGATGACGGTAGGTTCATTCTGACGTCACAACGCGAGTTATATACCATTGTGATGACGGTAGGTTCATTCTGACGTCACAACGCGAATTATATACTATTGTGATGACGGTAGGTTCATTCTGACGTCACAACGCGAGTTATATACCATTGATACAAGATACAAGATACAAGATATGTATTGTACATAAAACACCCATTATGGGCAGTGTAAAAAGAAGTTAACAAATGTTAATACATATTATAAGTAAAATATATACAAGAGCATTATTATCTCAGTGTGAGACAATTATATCAAACAATGCATATTATAGATTGTACAATAATTAACCAATGTGGCTTAATCTCATTGAATACATGTCATAAAGTACTTTACAAGTGATAGAAGCATGATGACTCTTGGGGTTTACAATTGATGAAAGGAGCTCTATCCTTGAGACCCCAACGAGACCAGTTGATGAAATTAGTTTCGAGCGATAATGAACATATTTTGGGCATTCAAATATAAAATGTTCTTCCGTTTCTTTAACACCGTGACTGCACTGTTGACAGAGGCGTTTGTCTGCAGGGGCGTTGTTATATCTTCCTCTCTCAATCTCTAGCTGGTGAGCGCTAAGTCTTAACTTAGTTAAAACTTTTCTGTGATCATTATTCTTAATGTTTGAATTGTGATGACGGTAGGTTCATTCTGACGTCACAACTTCACCTTATTCTGACAGCACACTTGCAACGAAATTTCACTGGTGTACAAATGTCGCTTCTTCCACGGACAAGTAAGATATGTTTTGTTGGTCACTCATTGTATATATAGACTTGATACAGTTATAAAAAAAATACCTTTCACGTGAATGAAATGACATAAAAAGCAGCTTAAGAAAGAGTAGCCAGGGAATGGCCATGGCAATGATACTATATAACGGCTATAAAACAGAAATAAAATGGAAATTAAATTAAAACTAAGTTCCACAAAACACTGTTCATGGTCAAATATTTACGGCAATATTAAACTTTCTACCATGGAAATGATATTGCATATTGGCTACAAAACATACAACAATATATGCTGATGGCCCCACAAGTGTCCAGATCTTAGCCACTTGACCATCTTATATGGTCATACCAAAACACTAGTGAATGCTATCAAAACATAATAATAACAACCCTTTGTATGTAGAAATGATATCGTAAATACCTACAAAGACATACAATAATACATTCTGATGACCCTCCCTGTCCACAAGTGTCCAGATGTTAGTCAACACTTGACCATCTCATATGGACATGCATATGGCCCTTCGGTTATATAAACACTCTGGTGAATACTATCTCAAGACAATAATAACAACGTCTTGTATGCGGAAATAATATCGTAAACACCTTACAAAGACATACACCAATATATATTGATGACATTTGTATAAGGGTTTAGCAAGCACTTGAGAATCTAATAAAGACATGCATTTATTCTTCTTTACAGTGTGTTACTCATACCCATTTCAACAGAAAGTATGTGAATGAATGACAGTGGTGGATATTAACATGATAATAGCATTTTGGTGGTCATTTTTACGGGTTCTGATAATAGTGAACACTTGACAATCTAATAAAGACATGCATTTGCCATTCTGTACAGTGTTTAGTCATACCCATATGAACGGAAATACAGACAAGTACGTGTATGAATGACCGTGGTTGATATTAACATAATAAAATAAGTTTAGTGGTCATCTTGAACGGAATCTGATAATAGCGAACACTTGACAATCTAATAAAGACATGTATTTATCCTTCTATGCAGTGTTTTATCATACTAATGTGAACAGTGACACAAGAGAAGAAAGTGTGTGAATGGCCGTGGTGGATATTAAAGGGGCAATAGCACGTTTTTTGCAAAAAAAATTTTTTTTTTAATTTCCCATTTAGAATAATGGTTTATGTCATTTATATTTACTTTAGAGGGTACAACATCTTTTAACACAAACCAATTATCCATTTTATTGTGAACACATTTTATTATTTCGAATGACAAAAAACGATTGCCATGGCTTTACGGAACCATGTACACTCATTTGTAACTTGATTTTACGAAGAGACAAGGGTGTTTTACTGTTGGTGACATTATTTTTCAAATACATTTCATCGACTTATTTGAGCGAAAAAACGTGCTACAGCGCCTTTAATATAATAATAA
The DNA here is from genome assembly GCA_936450465.1 of Gibbula magus. Classification (NCBI taxonomy): domain Eukaryota; kingdom Metazoa; phylum Mollusca; class Gastropoda; order Trochida; family Trochidae; genus Gibbula; species Gibbula magus. Next base: position 24,971,795 of record OW388291.1, on the reverse strand, counting down.
CATATTTGTGGTCATCTAGAACGTGGCCTGATAATAGCGAATACTTGACAATCTAATAAAGATATGTATTAAGATGCCATTATGCCATGCAATTTATCCATAGACATACACAGGTGTATATTAGCATATTATAAACGTTGATGGTCATCGTGTTTATAGGGTTTCGGGTGATAGCAAGCACTTAACAATCAAATAAAGACATGTGTTTAGATATAATAATATACCCATAATCATACACAGGTGCATATTAACATGATAAACGTTGATGGTCATCTTGTATACAGGAGAACAGGTGATAACAAACACTTGGCCATCAAATAAAGACATGAATTTGATATAATAATGTTATACCCGTAGACATATACGGGTGCATATTAACATGGTAAACGTTGATGGTCATCTTGTATACATAGGTTTGGGTTATATCAAACACTTGACAATCTAATAAAGACATGTTTAGACATAGCAAAGTTATAACCGTAGACATATACGGGTGCATATTAACATGGTAAACGTTGATGGTCATCTTGTATATATTCAATAGTTTATTTACTGATTAGAAATCACTTAAATTTAAGTTTGAATTTATAAGAAATAGATTTCAAAATGTGTTTGTTCACTGGCTGATAAACGGTTTGAAAGTTCAAGTTAAACTGTAGTATAAATGCCGTCGACAAGCTCCGACATTTATAGGCAATCTAATAAAGACATGCATTAATACATAGCAATGTTATAACAAGAGACGTACACAGGTGATTATATTAGCAACATCTAAGCATTTTGACATTCATCTAGATAGAGGACATCAGTCAATCAAATAAAGACATGTATTAAAGGGGCAGTAGCACGTTTTTTGCTGATATAAGTCGACAAAATGTATTTGAAAAATAATGTCACCAATAGTAAAACATACTTTCCTCTTCAGAAAATAAAGTTAAAAAATGAGTGTTCCGTAAAGCCATGGGAATCGTTTTTGTCATTCGAAATAATAAAAGGGTTCACGATAAAATGGCCGCCATGCAATATTTGCTTTAAACGCAACACCATTATTACCACTGCGGATAATTGGTTTGTTTAATAAGATGTTTACCCTCTAAAGTAAATATAAATGACATAAACTTATCATTACAAATGCGAAATTTGAAAAAATAAAATTTTCAAAAAACGTGCTACTGCCCCTTTAAGCATAGTAATGTTATAACACATAACAGGTATTATAAACATAAACAGGTGATCATATCAAACAAGATCTCAGGATGTTGATTGTTATCCAGAAAATAAGGGATTGGCTGATACTAAACACTTTACATTCAGGGTCTCAGGTGACGTCAAACACCGAAAATCAGAAATACAATATATATGCAGCTGTTATATGTTGTCTGAAGTGTAATTCTGAACATACACCACATACTGTAAATCGTTGCCCACAAATATGCCTTTGCTATGAGTTTTTCTGAAAAATAAACATAAACATATATCTATTCACAAAATGTAATCGGGGTTGGTGAACAAGCTTATTTGAACGATTAATATGAATAATATGATGCACATTGCAAGGTAAAATTCGATCAACATGTTCATGTTAAGAGAATCAATATTTGTTTCATTGTCATTTTTAATTTCAACTAGATGCTAAGCTATATGTTTTCCTAGTATTTACTAAATAAAGAGATATTAAAAGCGTTTCAAACAGAGCTGATAACGCACTTTGGTCCATTCTTGAATGTGTCGAGAGTTATGAAAAATGATATAATTTTGAAGCTGTGCCTAAAATATGTTTTTCAGCTATGAAGTTGATAGCAACGTCAAACCCTCTGTTCAGTAATAATTAAGGACATCAATCTAGCAGTCTGAATTGTTGTTAACGAGCTGACAGTAATCTGACCATTATGTTCAAACTGGTGCGATCCCCGATTATTTGAGTTCATTAATGAGATCACTTCATTAATATCATAATTACAGTAATTCTTCCATTAAATCGACAGTTCTAATAGTTCTACCACGTAAGATCATCTGCCAATCACATGTCCAAATGGTCTCCAAAATTTCGACTGCGTGCCAAAGTTAATTGTGCATTACTCCGGTTAGTGTATCCGGCATCACAATAAGACGATGCGTTCTGTAATTCTCTGGTGTTCCACTCAAATATTCTTCTTGTTTTTACTTTATTAATGTGAAATAATCTGGTTGATGGTTTGTGACAACATTGTTACCACCATTCTCTTCCCACAGAGGTTACTACATTCACATTTTCTATCGTAACCACTGTTGCATATAGGCGATATTTGCGCGGTTTCCTGCCGGTGAAACATAATTTTCCATCTGTCACCACATCTTCTCTTGTGAACAATATAATATATTATTGATTTTTTTTACAAGATTGATTTGATACAAGATTGATCCAGTCAAAACCATCTGATGTTTACTCTTTTCTAATATATATATATATATATATATATATATATATATATATATATATATATATATATATATATATATTACATTTTACATATTAAATATTACATTTAAAATAAGTATCACAAGTATACAGTTACAAATATTCAAAAGTAAAAAAAAACACAGAGCCATTTATATCACATATATATATATAATATTCGACAGTCATGAAATACTCAGTTTGAACCAAGGATGCTACTTGCACAACTAACTTCTGGAGAAACCAATCAGGATCCTCTTTTTAAAGAGTTTACGATACAAAGGGAGTGACCTGTTGTAAAGAGAATGGGCAATTCCGATCTGCATTAAAGGATATGGTCAAAATCGGATTAATTAAAATGGGATGTCAATTTGACAATTGCTCGATTTTAAATTTCTGAAATCCGTCCAAACATTACTTATATACGGCTTTTTAAAAAACTGCCTAATTTAACCCCGGTGACCAGAATGAAAGTCTGCGGTGGTGTGGCCCCTGAAGCGATGACTTCTGTGACGTCACTGCAGTAATCTCATTATCGGCGATAGTCATAATTCAACGTAATTTCGCAACATTTTGATTGTTAATTTCTTCAACAAATCTTCAATCAAACAGCTTATATTTTCCATATATCGAATGTATCAAACTGAGGAATTCCGCAGATGACAATTAAATAATTATTGCATAAACATGAGTTTTAGGCGATTTAACACACGTCAAAAATTCATCTAGCGGCAGTGATAATCATCATTAATTAATCAATGAGGCTCAACGGAGCGGGTCACATTCGACCCGTCGTCTGTTGTTAATCAGTCACGCCTTAGTGATTCTTTTAAAAACGTTTCGCGGCGTTAATCGCGGTATTGTTAAAATGGGAAAATTAAATTCGTCTTAATAATCAATTGAAAGTGTATATTGTCTCGATTTTATGCTCAATTGATTCCGATATACAATGTACTTATAGGTAATAATCTGTCATTCTTGAGAAAATTGCATTTCACTGAATCTTTAAAAGAAAATATCCTCTATAATCCCCAATCCTGCCAGGGATCGCCCTTTGAGCTCCAAATTGATATCACTTCATGTGAAAATTATTCTTGACAGTGATGTGTGACCACATGTTACTGGTAACTCTGATCTGCTTTGACTCAATCGTTACTGTAATCCAGGACAAATCCAAGTTGCCCCCATGTGAGCTCCTAATTGATGTCACCTCATTAATGTGGACATTGACCCATCAGTGGTCGATGGTTATAGCGGTCAGTGGTCAGATTAGTGGTCAGTGTCTGCAGATGTCCAGTTGACGTCCATTGAATGATGTTTATCATTGTAGGAAAAAACACACCTTATATTTACATAATAAATAAAAGTTCAATGTCAATTGTGAACACTATAACTTTGCTCTAGACACCAATTGTGTCAACATATGGTCTGGTCAATATGCATATAAATTTGATTAATCACTAAAGACATTCTTAAATGGAGTACCTGCCTTGCATAATCGATGGGTCAAAAAGATGAATTTAATAATCGCCAGGCGATTAGTCAAGGATTTATGGTATGTTTTTCATCATGCTACAAATTTATACAAGAGTCATCAGAAGATGACATATCCCACCGGTTCCACAAAATTTGTAAAACACATCTTTTACAGATACTTGTGTATCTACTACCGTACTTCAGTTAGTGGGTATTACAGAGTTTCAGGAATGTTAAGGGTTTTAGACTTCTGCAGAAGCAGTCAAAATCAACAACAACCAACATCCATCTCATGTTTCTATGGAAATAGAAAAAAATAAATTTTTCAGAATAAATCTGATAATATCAAAAGGCACCACTTCAGTCAATGGGTAATACACATGCAAAGTTTCAGGAAGATATGATGAACGGTTTTGGAGCTGTGCTCCGGAAACGAACCTGTCTCTGAACAAAGTCCAACTTCAACATGTTTCTATGGAAACGAAAAAAAATAAAACTTTCAGAAATCTGAAAATATCAAAAGGCACCACTTCAGTTGGTGGGTAATACACATGCAAAGTTTCAGGAAGATATGATGAACGGTTTTGGAGCTGTGCTCCGGAAACGAACCTGTCTCTGAACAAAGTCCAACTTCAACATGTTTCTATGGAAACGAAAAAAAATAAAATTTTCAGAAATCTGAAAATATGAAAAGGCACCACTTCAGTTGGTGGGTAATACACATGCAAAGTTTCAGAAAGATATCATGAATGGTTATAGAGTTCTGCTCCGGAAACGAAATGATTACGGACGGACAGACGGACGGACGGACGGACGGACAGACGGACGGGGCGATGACTATATCCCACGGTATTACATACCGGTGGGATAAAAAGGGATATCCCCTCAAATTTATTTCAACATAAACTTATCAGTCCTACAGCCCCTTTAAGGAGAGGTGCCTCAAGTTTATATTGTTCATATTTCATGGAAACAAAGGCATATTCTTAGCTTTGTGTAAATTGGCTAACAATGTATATAAAAGGTAGACCTTTACGAACATAAACTGTGTTGTTCTAAATCAGTCTCTTGATAAGTGGTCCCACATATTTGGTTTGAACAATGGCTAATAAAAGCAACTTAATGAGCTCTAAAAGTCAAGAACATTAGTGAGTGTGTTGGATATTACTTCAAGAAGAAAGAGAATAAACAAAAGTTAATTTTTGAACTTGCTCTGGTACCACTTTGTCCTTTTAAAGCATTTCTTTTTCTGTAAAATCATCTTATACTTGTTTATCTTAAGAACTGTAAAACATATTATAATTGATTTTAAAGTGGCACTTAAATTGTTTCAGTCAGATATGAGAAACGTTATCAATAATGTTATTCTATTAAGAATCGACTGGTGTTGAAAAACCTCATGTTAATGCTATTTGGTTCAAGGTCTAACACTTACTCTCTGAAGAAATATTTATACTTAAAATATATAGGTTCCATTCCAATATTTAATAAACTGATGATATTTTATGATTATTTTTTTCAGAGTCTAAGTTAACAACAAAAATTTGTATAATTTAAGTGTTATCCTGAACATGTTAATAATATAATTTTGGAATTTATAATCTAAAGTAGACTGAAACTTGTTTATTATAATATTACAACTACTAAATATATTAAAGTTTATTAGTGTCATATGTTGCAATGTTTAGTACTTCTATATCATAAATCTGTTAAAACATGTTAATATGTTCATACAAAACATGAATATATCTAGCAATTCATGTTTCTGAAAATGAAGAAAGAAGACAAAATTTATGGACATAAAACTTCTTTATTTTTTATTCTGCATATTTTGTATATCCATGTATATTGTTTTCATTCTTCATAATACCAACTTCTGGAATGCCACCTAAAGAAGATTCTGAAAATGATTATCCTTGGTAGTAATGCAAGAATGCTTTTTTAACAAAACATGAAGAGGAAAACAGTAACTCTGAATCATTCATTTTACATAATTTTATTACACAAGTAATAACTTGGCAGTTTATCCCAAAACATATCACACACACAAGTAACAATGTTTTCTTTCTGAATCAATAACAGAGATTAGAACACATCCCTTACATTACCAAACTATTTAACTGTTATGCTATATTCAGCAGTAGGGCAAGCAGCTACATGTTGAAGGAAAATTACTTGTATAACATGTAATACATAATTGTATTCAGGGCAATAAAATAGCCCTCTTTTATTGATGCCCATAAGGTTGTGGCAGGGACGCAGAAATCGGTCTATTTGCCAGACATGTCCGATTGTATATCCAGTTTGTCCGAATTGAAAACTGACCTGTCGGACATTTGAAAAGTCAGTTGACCGATTGAAGAAACTCAAAGTGTGTTTGTTATTACATGTATGTAGTGGTGAGGTATTAACATGAGCAAAAGTTTGCTTGTTTACCGAACCAGTTTCTCTATGTATAAAAATATGTTTAAACCAAGAAACTCAAAGGAAACTTTACAAGCACTCTTACGTTGTTAAACAAACATTTGTCTAAGGTATATGACACAAGATCATCTGTGAATGAGGAGATTCATGCAACAATATTTTTGTTTGGGAGAGGTCCATCCCTTCTAAAGAAGTTGACAACAAATAAAAATAATTCCCACTGTTCAATTAAAAACATGAACACAATATGGCATATAACAGTAGCAATAAGAGAAATGACATTGCAAGATTAATATCCTCCCATACAAAAAATAAATGCAATAATAAATTTCAAACCAGATCATCATACAGAATCCTCATACACACTCACACAACAACCAAGATACAGTGTATCTTTAAACACAAGCTTTTTCTCTTGCATTTTGGCTCTTGAATAATATATCATAAAATCAACATAATGCTGTATGTTTTATAACAAAATAACACTCATCCTTCGCAAATATATAGAATGTAGTTTTTATATCTCTGAAAGACTTGAAAAGTTTGATTATTCTAATTACTTGACTTGATTGTCTGGCAGAACCAGCTGCAACATACATACAACAAAACCTGGATGTCAATTTGCTGTAAAAATACATCTTCATGTCATTCACAATATAGAAACTGACAAGCAGAAATATTGCTTTTCCATTGTAAATGCCCTTCAAACTTCTTTGCTTTAAACCTTCTGAAACAGACCACGTACACAGATCTAACTTCATAAAACTCACTCACATACCCTAGTGTTATTGATGGCGCTTCCATTTCTATAAAAGTCACTATATTTTGAACCTCTATTCTTGGATATTCTCTGGATTACCAGGCACTTGCTCCCAATTTCAGTAATTGCATGCACAAAGGTGGATCCTGAAAGGGGTGTTCTAGGGTTCAAACGCACCTGCATCGTAGATATCTCTTTATAGAACATCTAAATACCACCTGTTCTGAAGTAAATCTTTTGCATAACAATCAATACTTTGCAACCTGCTTATCTATTCACCTGGCATCTCTCGGAGACCCAGTGTCTACACAAGCAAATATGTTATAATCCAAAACTGGCACCCAAAGCAGTGACAGACACAGAGGGAGGTGACACTGGTCTAACTACGCTTCATGGGCCCATGGATGTCAAGTGAACCGTCCCCCCCCCCCCCCCCCCCCACCCAAAAACAAAATCCTAGATAAGCCCCTGCACAGTCAATCTCACACATTTGAATACCACCAGTTCTGCAGTAATCATCAGACTGTCGAAGATGAAGTTCACTTCTTAGTAAATTGTCCATATTACTCAGATCTCCGGTATGACCTTTTCCAAAATGTTAGTATTTCGTACCCGAGTTTCACCAACTTATCGGATATTGAACAAACTACATTCCTTTTACAACTAGAACATATTGTAAATCCATTGGCCGCTTTAGTAAGCCGTATGTATCGGCGAAAGATATTAAGTCAACCACAATAATTATACTTAAATCTTGCCATATTTGAGATATTAACTCATATCTTAATCTTTCATTTTGTACTTGTATATCATTGTCTTGTGTGTCTCATTGGCCATATGGCCTGATGTTTGTATACTACTTTATGTTTTTAAATTGTCACTGTACCCGATTATATACAAAACATGTGACACATTAATAAAATATTTTGTCTGTCTGTCTGTCAGTAAGTCTCTTGCATGCCCATCAATACACTGCAACCTTCTCCCTAGCGACCTGGTTCCAGTACTAATTGAGAACCGGATCAATTTAAGACCAGGTGTCTATTCCAGGAAATATAGTATCATCCAAAACTAGCACCAATAATAGTGGCGGATCCAGAAGGGGGTGACAAGGTCCAACTACACTTAATGGACCCCATGGCTGTCCAGTGCACCCTACCCATCCTCCGCCCAATTCCACCCCCTGCACAGTAAACATCGCTTTATGGAATACTTAAACACCATCAGTTCTAGAGTAAATCTGTTGCATGACCATCAATACAGTGCAATCTTCTCTCTAGTGACCTGGTTCCAGTACTGGTTGAGTCTGATGAGCCATAGCTTCCAGTACTCATCACACTGCTCCCGACTCATCATGTGCACGTGGGCCGGTTCACCCCAGGGGTAGGCTATAACTATTGCTGCACCCGTCACTGGACCAAACTGAAAACAAAGGACAAACGCATGAATAATTTTGAAGACTGAAAAGAAAAGATTTGGAATTGATTGTGCATCAAAATTTCCCAAAGATATTCCTATATCTTAATAAGAACTCCCACAGTAAATTTGTGTATTTTGAGTAAGTATCAACTAAAACCCAGGAGAGGCTATAACTAATTGCTGCACCGTCACTGGACCGAACGGAAAACAAGGGACAAACGCATGAACAATGAACAACATTGAAATCAGGTTTGGTAATGAATTTGTACGAAATTTAATAAAATATACTCTTTCTCTTTATCTCAATAAGGATACAGTACATGACAGAACATTGATCGAGTTTTACAAATGCAAACATCCAAGCCACTGACTTATTGCCAGAACCTAACTTTCATTGCAACCATCCCTCAACATTTTTCATTGAGCTTTAACATGTTCACAAACACGAGAGCTATTGGTTTAGATGTATTTACAAAACAGAAGCAAGCTGTTTTCATTGTGTGTTAGAACAGTGTTAACAAGAGGTGCAGTAATTGACCATCTGTGTATACAATACGAGATGTAGTGAGAACCTGACTAAGGAGATCGGTCTAGTTGTATAACATCTGCTTACAATGTTTTATCTTTGTTATGTGTATGTCATAATTGATCAAATGTCTGTACGTGAACGTAGAAAATATATCATAAACAATGTCCCACAGCCCGGAACCTGTTACAGTTACAATTTCTATATAAGATAAGATACAATATTCTCAAGGGAAAATTTACATTACATCTAATACAGTTGTCAAGTATAAAAAACATAAACCAGCCATATAAACAATACAAACATCATATACACTTGTATAAATTGATCATCAAATCATTCAAAGATTTACGAACTGCGAGACTTAAATAACAAAGTTTTCATGTAGCGATCCACGAACAAATATCGTCTCGCATTTCGCCAAGGGGGCTAATATGGATGTAACTGAGTCAGTAAGTAGACTAAGTTCGATGTACACATCTCGCCAAGGCGACCAAACATATTCTCTATGACCGTCCCGGACCAACCCGGGGGCAGCAAGTTAAGGGTTAAAGGTAGATATGTTATTTAGAACAAATGATTGACAAAACATCTTTGTTCTACTCGTCAGCATAAGCTGTCCGAGTCCAGAGGGCAGTGAAGAATATTCCAAAAAAAGTATGTGAGCTTAGTCACTTAAAAACAAGGTCCATTTTAAAATTTTGCACTACTTGGAATTATAGAAGTATACACAAGGTTCTCAATCTATATTCAAAACTTAAAGGCCACAGGCCTATAGTACATTATACAGAAGGTTTTACCGTAGACCTTGCTAAGCTGTTGCAGGGAATCATGAACACCTCTTAAAACAAAGATGAACACACTTATCATTGTGCTATAATGACCTTGGCAGTGTATCATATTGTATCCTTATGTATCAATTTGTAACATATATTTTCAACACCATATTTTCAATAGCATCTGCTTATCACATGGTGATGATGGATCCATATAACCTTGGCTCTTGTTTGTATCATTATGTATCAATTGGTGATATATTCTTTCAACACTTGGTAACATCTCCCAAGTATGTACCGGTATATATATATATCCATGCATCTGCTAATCATATGTCGTACGTTTCTGATATCAGAACCAAAAGAATTTTTCTTTTCGCCCAAAATCAACTCATGTTTTTTAAGTCTTCTCCAATGGCAGTATTTGCAGCAACATGCAAACTTCCATTTCGTAAACCTCTATTTTTTTCAAATCAAATCAATTCACGTCAGATCATTCTGAACAGCCAATTTACAGAAATCAGAACAACTGGAAATAATGGGAGATAAGCCAATGGCTAAACATAGCTTTTCTCGGAATGTTCCAGGTAAAATGAATTCAATCTCCTAAATTTGGTAACCTCTATTTACGTTTAAAATATATATACATCTTCTTTATTCTGTGTAGGCGATAATTGGACACATATACTAATTTTGTTGTCAAGCAAGTGATATTAACAACAATAGTATCTTTGTTGTCACCTATACAGAACAAAAAAGTTGTATATCCATAAAATAGGTCTTAATTATTCATCATCTCAAACTCAACCAAAGCTGTCTCTGTTTACATAATTGGTATAAATTGATCTAATAAAAAAAAGCCTTGAAAAAATTTCACTAGCACACCACGTTTCCATCTGCCTGCAAATTGTCAGATGTTTGTTACAGAAGGGAAACATACAGAAAGATATGGAAAGCCTAACCTTGATTGGGAGTGTTTGTATCACTCTGTATCAATTTGTTCAATGTTTCAACAGCCCTTTAACACATGTTCTAAGCCAAAAGGTGTTTCACTGAGGTCATATAATGTGTGAAGACGATGTCGATATCTAGATACAAGTCAAGAAACAAGCATAACCCACTAACCCCGCTTTGGACATTGGTCAGACAAAAGTCAAATGTATGCTAATTGATTTAATTATAAATTGTTAAAGTGAGTGTATGGTTTCAGAGTTGAGGTGAGGAGAGGATGGGTTGAACACCGCTTTAAAGAGTATTTCACTTATATCGCGGCTGCTAGTATTATGGCAGGGAGAAAGCCCGCAACGCCATGTGGCTATGCCTTGCGGTGAAACCTGCGAGCATCGGCTGGAACTAGCGAACCATGGGTGGTACTGCGCTGAAATTCAGTGTAGCATTGCACCCAAACCTTACTGCGTGTAGAACAGTTCTCTACTACAGACAAAGTTGCCGTGCCCCTGGCGGGATTCGAACCCCTGACCACTTGATCCGAAGCCGAATGTGCTAACCACTGCACTATCCTGCCCCCTCTATCTGTAGAATCAAAGATGTCTGTTACATAATTTGTATATAAATCAATTTCATAAAAAAGCCATGAAACCTTTTTCACCAACACCACAAAGAATTTCCATCTGCCTGCAAATTGTCAGATGTTTGTTACGAAGGGAAACATACAGAAAAATATGGATAGCCTAACCTTGATTGAGAGTTTTTGTATCACTCTGTATCAATTTGTTCAATGTTTTAACAGCCCTTAAACACTGGCAACATCTGCACATCACATGTTCTAAGCCAAAAGGTGTTTCACTGAGGTCAGATAATGTGTGAAGACGATGTCAATATCTAGATACAAGTCAAGAAACAAGCATAACCCACTAACCCCGGAAATTGGTCAGACAAAAGGCAAATGTATGCTTATTGATTTAATTATAAATTGTGAAAAGTGAGTGTATGGTTTGAGAGATGACCCTCATTCCAGACAAGATGACAACTCTCCAGATTTTGCAGGAAGTTGTCATGGAAACCAAATAAATTTCAGATTGGTATAACTAACAAACAAGTGCATCAGGCTATTTGGTGAATCTATGATGCATTGTTTTGGAGAGAAGCTTTAGACAAAAACACAAGTAAAGTCATGTTTCCTGGGTTATGTATAGCAAAACAATGAAACTACTGAGGTCCAAAATTCGAAACATTTTATCAAGCCAGTCAAAATCAAAACCTTTAACCCTTTACCTTGAGGTCTAAAATACACTGGATAGCCTATCTTTAACCAGCGACCAATCCTGGAGTTTTGCCTTGTAAAGGAGCTGATTCCTAAAAACTGGCCACTAAGAATGATTTGACAATCAATTCAGCAACTGTAGTGTTAAATGCTTGCACTGACCCTTAACCACGGTCATTCAATGTCAAATGATGTCATTCATATTTCTAATGAATTCAGGCTTGGGAGCTGCGCCAAAATTATGTCTATCAAGAGGGGTACTGAGTGTAAAATTAGCTTTTCTATCAATTGTCGGACCTCAAAATTTGTCGAAGCGAAATGGTTGTGTGGTAAGCTGTTGGTGCGGTCAGTGCTGGCGATAGTTGCCATACTCTGAGGGCGTGGGTTCGAATCCCACATGGGAGCCCAAAAAAGTACAAGAATTTATACTATTGAAGGTAGTGTTATCCCAAATGTTATATTTGTTCACTATGTAAATGGCATGTATTTCAAAAGTCATTCAATATAAAATGATATACGGCAATCTTCAAATTCCCTTGGAACGACAAGTGAACAAATCAATTTATTTTACTGTTATCATCATGTGTAAAAGAGCCTATGAAAAATGGTTAGATTGCAATTTATATAATACGTGTCATATACTTTTAAAAATGTGAAAAGCTGTAAAAGATCAATCCCTGTTCAAACATTCCTCCATATGATACTACAGAATGTCCACGACTGTACAGCGTGACCAGAATTTCGCTAAACACAGCTTGTTATTGTCAAACATGGATTGCGGAATTGGCCGGATATTTGTTCAGTCTGTTTCTGCTTGATAATGGAAATGAATGGCCTGATAAAGAGATTGGTTACACTAGGGCATGTTAATAGAGATTGATTTAGTAAGTTGGACAGTGTTAGGGTCAGATCTTGAGAAAATGTCTTGTTTGAGGAAATTGATTTCTGGTATTTACATTGAATTGTTTGATTATCTAAGCTTCTTAGTATTAATTTCCTTCAGAATATATTCTTGGATTAAAGGGCAATTCGATAAATGTTGATTTAGTAAATTGGAGTGGTCAGACTTAAAAGAAATGTCATGTTTGAAGGAGATAAAGGGTTTCATAATGGTTTATTTTACTTTATGATCATCTTAACATTGAACTGTTTGATTATCCAAGGTTCTTGCTATTAATTTCCTTCAGAATATATTCTTGGATTAAAGGGCAATTCAATAAATATTGATTTAGTAAATTGGAGTGGTCAGACTTAAAGGAAATGTCCTGTTTGAGGCAGGTCCAGGGTTTATGATGGTTTATACGATTTTATGATCATTCAAGATTCTCCTCTTTGAGAGGCATTTTAGAAGCTGGTATGATGAATGAGAACAAGTTCTATGGATAGTCAACTTCTTTATTGATATGAGTGCGACATTTCGTTGCAGATACTAGCACCGTATTGCTTGCTTGATAACGGTGCTAGTATCTGCATCAAAACGTTGCACTCATATCAATAAAGAAGTTGACTATCCATAGAACTTGTTCTCATTCATTCAAGATTCTCGCTGCCTTTTTCGTTCAGATGATGTTTTTAGACTAATTCAAAATGGTGTTGCCGTGCCCCTGGCGGGATTCAAACCCCGGACCTCTTGATCCGAAGCCGAACACGCTAACCACTGCGCTGTCTCGCCCCTATATAATAATGGAGTCAGTGGGTATAACACTATGGGGTCATATAGCCATCCATCACTCCAGTGACCAGACTTCACTAACCCAGACAGATCAATTAAGAGTTCAGCACTTGGCACCTTCTAACGATCTAATTATCTTAGTGAGAATGTTTCCATCAAGATTAATGATAATCAGCACATTCTTCTCAACAATGAGGTATGGCATCATATTATTGAAATAAATCATTTCAACACATCATCTGGACTCATATGACAATGTAATTTGTTTAATCAATTCATATTACGGTTTCCTGCCTATTTTGAGTTGAGTCCTGCCCTATGACTGTGTAAAATAAGAGCCTTTAATACAATCTAGTTCCTTATTCAACAAGTCTTCAGATGAACTGATAGCTTAAAGGGGCAGTAGCATGTTTTTTGCAAATTTTATTTGTTCAAATTTCTTAATTATAATGATAGTTTATGTAATTTATATATACTTTAGAGGGCAAACATCTTATTACACAAACCACTTATCCGTAGTGGTAATAATGATGTTACGTATAAAGCAAACATTGCATGGCGGCCATTTAATTGTGAACACATTTTATTATTTTGAATGACAAAAACTATTCCAATGACTTTACGGAACCATGTACACTAATTGTTTAACTTGACTTTCCGAAGAGAGAAGGGTGTTTTACTATTGGTGACATTATTTTTCAAATACATTTAATCGACTTATTTCAGCGATAAAACGTGCTACTGCCCCTTTAAAGAAATAAAATCACAGGGATGAAGGAAACTAAACTAAACTTTCGATTAGCCATGAGGCTCAGCTACAAAACAAGAGTTTTGGATTTGATTCCTGACTGGAGCTTAATTGACAACTTTGTCTGCTGTAAAGAAGCTGGCATAATGCAGTAAAGCTAGTCTAACACTATTTATTCACAAAAGCTCAGTGAAAAAACATTCAAATTTCTTTCAATAAACGCACTTTGTTTGAAGGTCAGTGGGGAGTAAATGTGATGAGGGCCAACCCAAAACTTTCCATCCCTGAAGATCTACATTCTGCAATGATGCAATTTTGACGTGTTATGCATCCAGTTTGATCTGTGAAGGTCAATGCGTGAGGAGTGTTACAGGTGGGTCTATTGTCAACTGAAATCAGAGGTGATTCAAAAGTGAACAACAATGAACACGTATACCCAACCCAGATGAGAGGATTGCACAGGAAGAAAATCGATTGTGCTGACACTGATGGAACAATATCATGAAAGAAGACTTCAGATTTGTACGATTTCGACCATGTCGTACATTGAATTAAGTGTGGATTGAGAATGATGAAAGATGCAGAATCTTGTACATTCAGATGATATTGCATACAAAAACTGTAGGTGGTCGAACACAGACCATAAATTTATTATAATGAAATACAATATTCAAGTGCAAAAGCCAAAAGGATGGGCAAATTTGCACAGGATCCCCTCAAGGAACAACACTGCTTGTGCTGATTAGAGTGAAAATACCGTAAATCCTTGTATAATCACCTGCCTTGAATAATCGCCAGGTTAAATTTAGCAAATGTAAATAGAGTAATAGCTATCTCCTTTTCAAGAGTACGTCAATATTAAGTCTTCGAAAACAATAATCGCCTGCCTTGATCACTTGTACCACTTGTAGGGAGAGAGATTGCAACACCACTGTGATTATAGGTGGAAGTTCGAACTATGAGAGCTACTGAATTTAACAAGCATGCAACATTGCACCAAAACCATATAGCATTCAGGGCCGTTATCTCCTCTAGATAAACCTGGATTCAAACCCCAGACATACGCTACGACATACACTGTATTAACCAAATTCAGGGGCAGTAGCATGTTTTCTAGTGGAAAAAAGAGATCTCACAAACATGTTACCAATTGCAACATAATTGTCTTCAATCAATATATAGAGTTTGCTTCAGCAGCATAGATCCATTTCCCATCTTCCAATTATTAAAAGGTGTTCTCACTAAAATGGCTGCTAGCAGTTTTCGTACTATACGTGACTGTTTTCTACGGATAATCGGATCGTGAAAAGAGCTGTTTTACCCTTAAGTAAAAATATACTGCATAAACATTTATTATAAATGGCAAATTTTAACATATGAAAAAAGCAAAGAACATGCTACAGTGCCTTTAAAAGAGCATCTGATTGGAATCAAGGTGAGGTGAGGTGAGTTGGGGTTTAACACCGCTTCAAGAGTATTTCACTTATATCGCAGCTGCTAGTATTATGGCAGGGAGAAAGCCTGCAATGCCATGTGGCTATGCATTGCGGTAAAACCTGCGAGCATTGGTTGGAACTAGCGTGTAGAACAGTTCTCTACTGCAGGCAAAGTTGCTGTGCCCCTGGCGGAATTCGAACCACGGACTTCTTGATCCGAAGCCAAACACGCTAACCACTGAGCTATCCCGCTCCCGATTGGAATCAAACCTGAGATATCTCGAAACTGAAGGCAGTAACCACTGTGCTATCCTATACAGTGAGAAAAAGAAATGGCACCCTTGATGTGAGGGTGAGTACACCGATACACAACTGTGTAAAATCCTGTTTTTCATATTTTATCTGATAACAAAATAATAACGAAATGGTTTATGGCCCATTAAACATGTACAATAAATATATTTCACGATGCATTTCACACAACTACAATACACCCGTGGAGAAAGCATTTCTATACAAACAGCAATAAGAAGATGATAACAAGAGTAACTGTGTGAAACATCAATGCTGGTGAAAGGTATCAGGGTGTGACGATGTAGAAAACCACTTGACAAAACCATATTTAAATGGGGTGATAATTGGGATGCACCTTTAAGGGATCGACTGACTCAGGATGATGTAAATTGGGTTTGACACCCATGATGAAAGATGGCACAACAGGGAGAGTGATGGAAAATGGATGAAAATTCTTCATTTAAGCACTTTAACTTTTATCTTCATTCCGTGATTAGACTAACATAGTCTGTGAATAAAGGATATCTAACTTAACTTTTCCTTTTTAATATTAGATTTTAAATAAAATGAAAGGAGTAAGTTCTAAACAATACATATTTTCAGTTCCCTAGAGCTATAAGTAATTTAGACTTGCTATAATTTTCTAAACTGGGTTGGTCATCAATTGAGTATTTGGACTAGGGCTGAGTATTGCACCAAATATTTTACGTATTGCAATATATTGAGTGAATCTACATTCAATTTTTATGCTTCTGTTTGCAGTTGAAACATTACATATCTAGTAAAACGTCTTTGAAATCTTTCGAAAAATGATAACTTAATTTTGATGGCATATAATTAGAACACATTTGTAATATAGTTCAACACATATTCTTGCACACCAAAAGACTTTGTAACAAGTTAAGCTGGTAACTATGCCTAAAAACAAGATATATGAATAAATTTCATTAAAAATGTGTTGGTGCGATATATTGCAATATGAAAAATCTTATTGCAATAATTCTATTGCACAATCTGTATTGCAATAAATTGATATTGCAATAATATTGCTCAGCCTTAAGTTTGACCAAGGGTCAGGAGGACAGAGCAGACAGTGACCTATTCCAGATCATTAACTTTGTTAACTTGCTTGATAACAGTTTTACTTTCAACACCGAATCGTTGCTTTCATTGCAATGTATACCCCTACATCTCTACAACTTTTGAAATACCTTGTAACGAACATAGCTTACCAGGTGCAATTCAATCAGGAAAGTGTACCTATAGCTGATTCTCTTTATAAATTTCAAATTCCAGAAATAAATCATTTACCTGGGTTTATGAATGAGCAGGTATGTACCAGACAGATTCTGTTAGTTTCTACTGCCCTGATAACACACACAGCTGCCTTTGATGCCTTCAGGAATTTCATCAAGTAAACTGCTCTTACACCCCCACCTCTGCTATTTGTGGCACCAGTTCAAAGAACCGTGGTCCAATGGCACACAGAACAAGGAAACATCAAACCACAACACGGAGAGATGAGATGTTCTTCAGAGCGGGAAGCACATTCCAGAGATAAGCTGTCAATGAACGAGACAAAATGTATCAACTGGGATCTGCTGTAATGAATCAATGATACTTCTGGTTGTACTACCAATAAATGTGATATACACTGAAACCCTCAACTAGGAGGTTGACATCAAGGTACATGTTTAACCTTTAGCCTAAGCCTATTGTTCTAACTTTGTCCTAAGTTCAAATACCTTTTCCTTGGTTTTATGAATGGACGTGAGGGCGTGGAATAAACTCTCATAGTGATGATATACATTAGATCTTTGATACCTTCAGGAATTTCATCAACCGGGAATAGCCAACCTGCCCTTACAACTCTGACTCTGTTATTTGTGGCACCAGTTCAAAGAACCGTGGTCCAATGGCACACAGAACTAGGAAACATCAAACCACAACACTGAGAGAGGAGATGTTATTCAGGGCGGGAAGCACATTCTTGAGATAAGCTGTCAATGAATGAGTCAAAATGTATCAACTGGGATCTGCTGTAATGATACTTCTCGTTGTACTACCAGTGTAAGAATGTGAAATACATTGAAAATGGAACAGTCGCAAATTCCTTTCCACTCAGATAGGTACGCAAAAAGAGAGTTCGTTTCAAAACGCCTGATAACTAACGGTCATGTTACAATATCGATAAATAGTTGCTAACGCCGTCGGTTTTAAACTAAATTTGCGGGTGTTGAATAGCAATGAATCCCGGAAATTTTTCAAACGCAACTATTTATCTTATAATTCAAAACCTATTGAAATAAAGAAGTTCTCAAAGCTGAAACTAGCAACCTGTGGGTTGCACTGCACTGAATTTTAATGCACAAAAGTCACAACAATAGCCAAACGTAAGTATCATATTTCCTTAAATACAAGCTGGGTCTTAAATACAACCCGGGGTCGTGAGGTGTTGAGGTAAATACAACCCGGGGTCATGAGGTGCTGAGGTAAATACAACCCGGGGTCGTGAGGTGCTGAGGTAAATACGACCCGGGGTCATGAGGTGCCGAAGTAAATACAACCTGGGGTCATGAGGTGCTGAGGTAAATACAACCCAGGGTCATGAGGTGCTGAGGTAAATACAACCCGGGGTCGTGAGGTGCTGAGGTAAATACAACCCGGGGTCATAAGGTGCTGAGGTAAATACAACCCGGGGTCGTGAGGTGCTGAGGTAAATACAACCTGGGGTCATGAGGTGCTGAGGTAAATACAACCCAGGGTCATGAGGTGCTGAGGTAAATACAACCCGGGGTCATGAGGTGCTGAGGTAAATACAACCCGGGGTCATGAGGTGCTGAGGTAAATACAACTCGGGGTCATGAGGTGCTGAGGTAAATACAACCCGGGGTCATGAGGTGCTGAGGTAAATACAACTCAGGGTTATGAGGTGCTGAGGTAAATACAACTCGGGGTCATGAGGTGCTGAGGTAAATACAACTCGGGGTCATGAGGTGCTGAGGTAAATACAACCCGGGGTCATGAGGTGCTGAGGTAAATACAACCCGGGGTCATGAGGTGCTGAGGTAAATACAACTCGGGGTCATGAGGTGCTGAGGTAAATACAACTCGGGGTCATGAGGTGCTGAGGTAAATACAACCCGGGGTCATGAGGTGCTGAGGTAAATACAACTTGGGGTCATGAGGTGCTGAGGTAAATACAACTCGGGGTCATGAGGTGCTGAGGTAATTACAACTCTGGGTCATGAGGTGCTGTGGTAAATACAACCCGGGGTCATGAGATGCTAAGGTAAATACAACTCGGGGTCATGAGGTGCTGAGGTAAATACAACTCGGGGTCATGAGGTGCTGAGGTAAATACAACTCGGGGTCATGAGGTACTGAGGTAAATACAACTCTGGGTCATGAGGTGCTGAGGTAAATACAACCCAGGGTCATGAGGTGCTGAGGTAAATACAACCCGGGGTCATGAGGTGCTGAGGTAAATACAACCCGGGGTCATGAGGTGCTGAGGTAAATACAACTCGGGGTCATGAGGTGCTGAGGTAAATACAACTCGGGGTCATGAGGTGCTGAGGTAAATACAACCCGGGGTCATGAGGTGCTGAGGTAAATACAACTTGGGGTCATGAGGTGCTGAGGTAAATACAACTCGGGGTCATGAGGTGCTGAGGTAATTACAACTCTGGGTCATGAGGTGCTGTGGTAAATACAACCCGGGGTCATGAGATGCTAAGGTAAATACAACCCGGGGTAGTGTTCCCGCTGGCTTTTTTAACAGCCAGTCCACGGGACAGGCAGTCATTAAAGATACCGGTCCCCGGCAATATTAACCAGTCCTAAAATGTTAATGTTTGGAAAAGACTAAGTATATTTTTTGTTTTATAAAAACAATAATAAATGTGTGCACTTGTGAACGAACTTCATATTGTTTATAAATATCAGTGAAATGCTGGGCACATGACACTAACCGCGTGATTGAGTGACGTAAGCAGGTACTAAAAGTTTTGCGACAGTCAAAAGTAAAATCATGCATATCAATACAAATACTACAAATCAAATTGTTAGATTGTCAAAGTTCTTGATAAAAAGTAATGTCATATTTAATGTAATTTGATTTTAATTTTATGCTGATAATTTCTCAATTGCAATCGTAGTATTCAGGTATCAACACAGTGCTATTTTTAGCCGTCACACGTTTGCAGGATTTGAACATAACGTACAATAACTTCTAAAGCAAAAACTTGTAATGCTTTTCAAATGTTTTACACCTGCAAACATTTCATCAGTGATATTTTGAAACATACCTCAACATATAGCTTTTGGTAACATTGAGCTGCATGGCTGTCTAAAACTACGACATTGAAAACAGAAAATCTGCATGATCTGCAGACCTCCCGGATAATCCATTTTCAACACAGGGGTGGAAATTGAAAAAAACTTCAAACAAATTTGATTATTGTTTCTTGGTTTGACAAATCTATATCTAATTATTTTTTTAAAGTTTAGACTAAAATCAATCTTTATTTTCTATCAGTAATAATCGTTTAATAAGTTATTGTGCTCTATCCTATTGGAACTATGAAACTCCTGTCTCCCCCATACAAAAATAAACCAGTCCCTCTTCTTGGAGAATTGCATGGAATTAGGTCAACACCTTGATTGACGTACGTTTCCTGTCTGAAGTTGCCATGCAGCACTGATGAGCAAATTTGTTTTGATCAATTTATGATTTGTTTTGGGTGTAATTATAAGATTGACAAATGCTTATTTAGCATAACTGATACATACCAAATTAAGGACTAATTATTTTCATATGCTTATTTAGGATCATTTCTGCACAAATACCCAATTTTGAAATTGCAGGTCCTTGGGACCGACAGTAATGAGAAATACCGGTCCAGCTTCGAAAATTCCGGTAAAATACCGGTATTTACCAGTAAACGGGAACACTGCGGCGTCATGAGGTGCTGAGGTAAATACAACTTGGGGTCATGAGGTGCTGAGGTAAATACAACCCAGGGTCGTGAGGTGCTGAGGTAAATACAAACCGGGGCCGTGAGGTGCTGAGGTAAATACAACTCGAGGTCATGAGGTGCTGAGGTAAATACAACCCGGGGTCATGAGGTGCTGAGGTAAATACAACTCGGGGTCATGAGGTACTGAGGTGAATACAACTCTGGGTCATGAGGTGCTGAGGTAAATACAACTCGGGGTCATGAGGTGCTGAGGTAAATACAACCTGGGTTTTGAATATGAATTTAAGGCCTACCATATTTCCTCGAATAAAACCAGGTGGCCGTTGCACAAAACAAGCTTAACACTAAGGTCAACCTTAGCGCCATCTTTTAACATTGCATTTAGGCTACGTTAGTGACTTAGAGTTTTGTGCAACGGGACCAAGGGGATTAAAGGGGTGCTGTACAACATAAAACCCCAGGATTGTTTTCAAGGAAATATGGTATATATGTCAACCACTACCCTTGTCAGAAATACCTTCATCACTTCAAGTTGGTAGATGCATGACCCATCTTGCCTCCTATTGTGCAAACATGACGAAGAGACCATTGATCACATACTACTGCAATGTCCAGAACTGAATTGTGTGAGATCACTTCAGCAAGAAACAACACTGAATACTTGAAAACAAGAATAACGGATGGACCACAGCAGAGAAAATACTACATGAGAGACAAGAGCAGATACATGCGAGGGCCCATGCTGCCATAGGCACGAGGTGAGGTGAGGTGAGTTGGGGTTTAACGCCGCTTTCAAGATTATTTCAGTTATAACGCGGCTGCTAGTATTATGGCAGGGAGAAAGCCCGCAACGCCATGTGGCTATGCATTGCGATGAAACCTGCGAGCATTGGCTGGAACTAGCGAACCATGGGTGGTACTACGCTGAAATTCAGTAGAACAGTTCTCTACTGCAGACAAAGTTGCCTTGCCCCTGGCGGGATTCGAAATATGTCATCAACTAAATGGAGTTTTCTCTTGTAGATAAAGTACCTGGGGCCCTGCAGGATTTAAACCACAGACTTCTAAAATAAAATTGACATGCACTAGTCTAGCTATCCACTGTGCTATCTCTCAATATAATATTAGAACTTGAAATGTAATCATGACTTCACATTCATTGCAAAACAATAATTTCAAGAACCATCTATCTTAAAAGCTGATTAACTTATTCAATTAGATTATTCTCATCAAGAATTCTTACATAAAGCAATCAACAAACAGTAATAACAATTATTAATATAAGAGAGATATAAAGATATGATTATCCCATTTGGATAAAATAAGTAACAGTCATAAATCCACATCATTTTATATTTGCAAGTACCCAATAACCAAAATATTAACAATAAATAAAATTAGGATAAAGTAATTTCACCTGTTTTATGACCATGAACACTGCCATAATTCAGTATCAATTTATATTTGCACTGAAACAGTAGTTGGAAAAAATCCAACCATGATTTCCATAATTTCACACTTGTTGCTTATTTCCATATTCATAAGTAATTCATATCTACACCAAACAAATTCTCAGTTGGGGAAAACAGAATGTGATTACAATAAGTTTAACGTTTTATGAACATTTTCATATCAAAGGTCATCAAAACTACTTATCATGTCACCCAAATGTTTCTACATAGGCAAATCACACTTTGCTTTTCATAATGTCAATATAGTTGTGTATAATGACTTAATTTCAAGTCATTTCATATCTGAAGTTATACAGTGCTTGCAGTTATCTGAGTTTATTATCCCAATATTCCTCTTATCCACCATTTCTCTAATCAAACATTCCTCTAATCCAACATTCCACTAATCCAACATTTTTTTTAATCCAACATTCCTCTAATCCAACCTTCCTCTAAACCAACACTCCTATAACCCAACATCCCTCTAATCCAACATTCCTCTAATCTACCATTTCTCTAACCCAACAACCCTCTAATCCAACATGCCTCTAATCTACCATTTCTCTAAACCAACACCCCTCTAATCCAACATTCCTCTAATCTACCATTTCTCTAACCTAACACCCCTCTAATCCAACATGCCTCTAATCTACCATTTCTCTAAACCAACACCCCTCTAATCCAACATTTCTCTAATCCCAACATTTCTTTAAACCAACACCCCTCTAATCCAACATTTCTCTAAACCAACACCCCTCTAATCCAACATTCCTCTAATCTACCATTTCTCTAACCCAACATCCCTCTAATCCAACATGCCTCTAATCTACCATTTCTCTAAACCAACACCCCTCTAATCCAACATTTCTCTAATCCAACAGTTCTCTAAACCAACACCCCTCTAATCCAACATTTCTCTAAACCAACACCCCTCTAATCCAACATGCCTCTAATCTACCATTTCTCTAAACCAACACCCCTCTAATCCAACATTTCTCTAATCCAACATTTCTCTAAACCAACACCCCTCTAATCCAATATTCCTCTAATCTACCATTTCTCTAACCCAACACCCCTCTAATCCAACATGCCTCTAATCTACCATTTCTCTAAACCAACACCCCTCTAATCCAACATTTCTCTAATCCAACATTTCTCTAAACCAACACCCCTCTAATCCAACATTTCTCTAAACCAACACCCCTCTAATCCAACATTTCTCTAATCCAACATTCCTCTTAACCAACACCCCTCTAATCCACCATTCCTCTAATCCACCATTACTCTAATCCAACATTCCTCTATCCAACATTCCTCAGCAGAGAGCTGGACCTGAAATGCTCTGAGGAAATATGGCAAGTTTCAAATTAGCCAGTGATGGAAACTGTCATGAGTTATGCATTGCGGAAGGAAGTGGCCCTTTAACAAATACTTGACATCCTCAGTTGGACACATCAAAGAATGATTTTTATTATTTTAATCAAATTACGTTCACATCATACCCTCCAGAAGACTCTTGTGGTCACAGTTGGATATTAATTTCAATATTAATGAGTTTCCAAATTTGCACTTACCTGCTGATTAACATCCGTGTTTGCACTAACGGCGCCCAGGTACGCTGCTACCTGGAGAGGGTTGTCAAAGGTGTTGCTAAGCAACGGTTTGGGTTTCTGCGAGGTCTTCCAGTCTATCACACAAAGTGTGTCCCTGTCGATACAAATTGGGATATTTTATTTGTCTGCACGAATTATAACATTGAAATGGTTTGAGGACTCATATTCATTGCTCTTTTTTAATATTATTTATTTAAATGCCATATTCCTTTATTATGCATGTGTATAAAATACAGTATACAGTATAAAATACATATTTATTTTTCCAAAAATAAATAATGCAAATAGATTTTTTGGTGACATATATATTCATAATTTTTGCAAGGTTGTTAAGAAATATATCAGTACATTTTAAAAGTTAGCAATTATCAGATTTTATATGCCATATAAAATTGAAGAAATATTTTATGCTAGAATGATCGCCATTTAATCATCAACCAATCAGACAGACCAATCACTTAAAACTATGGCGTTTCGCTGCAAGAGTTACTTCTCTCTATTTATAAAATACTATTTTCGATAATCCAACTCAACTCTCTTCACCCATAAATATACATCTACTTTGAAAGACATTTTAGAATCTGGAATGAAAAGATATAAACTGCTCATAATAAGCGATTTTTTTGTGGACACAAGCTTGATAACGACACATATTCATCATACAGAAGTTGATATCACTATTAATCTGTTCATTAAATAAATATTCACAAGAGAGTATCAATATACATATATTCATTCACTCTCATAATGCTGGAAATACAAACACAACAGTCACTGCTTGAAGACGACAAACATACTCGAAGATGTGAGACCGGAAAACTGCCACTAATTGACTGGTACGGTTCATTTGACTATCTCCTCGAGAGTATAGGTGGTGAATAAGCGATAAACTGCCTTTCATACTTTTTACAGAAACAGGGCGGATTATTAACACGTTAGACATACACAGAAAGGGATAACTTTCCACTTAAACATGGTAAAATTATTTATGATAAACACTTGTAATGTTTTGGGCAAGAAGTGACAAAAGATTTCTTACAAATCACTTGAGTTCAAGTGGGGTAAGCATAGTTTGCTTCACAGGCATGTAGATGTAAAGATTATAGGGGAGAGTTTTTTTTGTGTGAAGATATTGGGATTTGAACTCAGTCTGAAATGGGACCAAACTAACACACAAATGAACTACTTAAAACTTCTTTGAATACGTAATACATACTTCTTCATATATCTTGCTTTGATGACCCCAATGTCCGCTGTCCTTTTTTTCAAAAATAAATTTGGATTTGAACTCAGTGTTAAGTGGGACCAAACTAACACACAGATGAGCCACTTGAGATGTTTTAGAATATCTAATACGTGATTCTTTGCTTTTACCGACTCATCAGTACGTCCTTTCATGTTTACAAAATATTTATGAGTATCTTTTTAATAACTTGTAGTGCACTTTAAAATGCATTTGATATTAATGGGAAAAGTTTTTAAAACAAATTCTACTGCTTTGAACTTCTTTTAAACATTCAAAGTTTTATGTAAATTCAAGTTTGTAGATATGTACATATTTCATTACTTGACATTAACGACACAATGAGGATAAAGATTTCTTCCATGATTGATATTCATATTCTGTTCAACTCACAGTTCCAAAGTACAGTCAATGAGTGAGGAAGATGTTAAAACATTTTCAGAATAGAGCCATTGGCTCTGCAGCTCATCATTCTATAAAACTTACATGTGAAATCAATGAATCAACACCAAATCACCAAACTCCACGTAAGGGTAAAGGAAAGACATTTTAAGAAAGACATTTCCAAAGACTCTGTCACATAAAAAAAATTACATTATGAAAGGGCCAGAGGGGGAGGGGGACAGCGGGGAATTGTGGTTGTGTTATTGGTTCATTTAGGGGATCCATCAATTTTACATTCAATTTTCTTGATCTGCAATTGTTTCATAGATTTAATTGCGACTTATCAGAGTTGTTGGTTTTATAATTATCTAAAAAATGTTTCAATACATATCTTACATAGATTAATTAGACCAAATTTATTATAAGAACTCACCCCATCAAACGAAATATTTTTGAAATCATAATGTGTTCAAGCATATTTCAAATACATTTTTATATAAACATTTAAGTTCCTGCATAACTGAGCATTTTGTCTTTAAAGCTATAAACAGGAAGTAAAACCTATTTTTTATTTTTTTAAATGTTCAAATTTGACATTTATATCTTTATATATCATATCATATTATATATAAGTATAAGTATATCTTTACTTAAAAGGGTAAAACAGCCCATTCGTCAAACCGATTGTCATAACATTGTCACGTACATTATGGAAACGTTGATGACCATTTTAGTGTGAACACCTTTTAAAAATTTGAGAACTGGAAATTCATTTTTACCGTACCATAACCATTTGTTTCAGAGTTCTATTGATTGAGGATTATTTTGCTTTGGTAACATTTCTTCATTTTGTGAGATCTCTTTATTTCCATTAGAAAACGTGCTACAGCCCCTTTAACAAGTGTATATAAATTAGTAGTCTAAGTTGTCGTGTGTTTACGGCCATGTCACCTGTGCAATGTACATGGAATTATAATAAAAATTCCTAAATTCAGTGGATGAGTGAAGAAGATAATACAACATTTTAAAAAAAAGAGCCATTGGCTCTGCAGATCATCAGTCCTTGTATGATATTAAATCAATGTGAAAAAAAACCAGATTTCTAATATAAATACAATGAATTTTGCCTCCAGAAATCTGTAAACCAAGTAATCAATTTTGCCTGGCCTTAAAACTAATCGCAATCGCAAAATGAGAAACAGACACAAACTATCAATGGCCTTAACAAGTGTATATAAACAAGCAGTCTATGTTGTCGTGTGATTACGTCCATGTCACCTGTGCAATGTACATGGAGTAATACATGTCTGCCTGCAGTGTCTCTCCTTCACGATCACTGTCATCTGTGTAATGTACACACGTACATTCTATAGAGCAGTGCAGCCCCTGGTGTATGTCTACTTACCTTGACCTGCGCCGACTACGTACGAATTGCTTTTTTATCACTATCTTTGCACAGTATACAAAGGTACACATGGCCCATAAACGTAAAAGTGCAAATTGTTTTTTACACTTTCATTTGAGAGTTTTGTTGAGGTGAGGTGAGATGAGTTTACCGTAAAAAAAAAAGACTATTTTTCATCATAAATCAACAATATGATGACTTATTGCAGGAAGAAAGCCTTGCCGTATTTCATTGAGATTTCCGTGCTTGGAAATAAGAGACCACTGTGCATTTCAGGTGCAGCGATTCACTATCTTAGCGCTGAAAAGCAAGGGTAATACTGCAAAGGAAGTTGGAAGAGAGCATGCTTAACTAATGTGGATCTACACTGCAGTGAAACCTGCCCTGGATTTAGGAACACACTTGTGCAGTGGCTATCTTGTTCTGATATTGAAAGTGTGTGAGTTTTTGTAAGCATCACAGGAAGTTTTGTGTTTTTGAACACAGGATAGAAACCAAGGGAGGTAATCTGGTTAGACATGGTTGGATCAGGGAATTTGAAAGTGGGGAAGGGGGAACTTAATGAGAACCGCCATACTGTTCTGGACAGACAGACAGACAGACAGACAAGGAAAGAGAGGAGGAGGGGGTCTTATCTTAATGGATGCTCATGTCAAGTATTTAAGGCCTATCACTGACTAATCAATAGTTATGGCCAAGTTTTTCGGACAGACAGAATGACAGACAGAACGGTGAAAAACAATAAACCCGGATTCTCCGACAGAGACAGACCATCAGACAGAAAAGACCCAATTCAACCTCAATCCCAGTGCATCTGACACAATATGACAATGTCACGATGTACCCACATCTCAAGAAATTCTATCCATATTTTGAATTCACAAGTGTCAGTCAAGCATGTAACATCTACATTGACACTCTTCTAAAGTAATGTTTTCTTAATATGTTTACAAATTGGGGCCTTCAACCTCTCAAAGAAATGAGGTATAAAGGTTTATGTGTTTCCTCGCCTCTGGGAATAGGAAAGTATTATGTTGACGAATGATGATCAAAACTTTTATTCAAATAAATATGTTGAAGGGAAGATATTTTTCTCAGGTGTACCTAGAAGGGGTGTGTTGCACTTTAAGGCTGCAACATAGAGGTTATCATGAGAGTGTGTTTTGGGATGGTCAATATCCTGCATTAGGAATAAACATTGTATTTTGATGGTCTTATGACACGAGCATGATAACTTCTCTCTTTCTTCATTCATTTTACACAAAACAGCTTGACAGCATTTCTTTAGCTATGCCTATTGATATACCGTATTCTCCCAGGCAAACAAACATCTTGAAAATGTGGCAGGGTGAGATGAAAGTGTTCCTACTGGCTTCGGCTAGTGGGATATCCCTTTAGCTCAACTGGTAGAGCGCAGGACTGTCACCCGGAGGTTCTGGGTTCGATTCCCACTGGAGGTGATCTCACAATCACTTCTGTTACATTTGGCGCCCAACATGGGGCCGGGGCAACTCCCTAGTGCTCACTTCACCCTGAGTACGTCGAACTGAGGTGCTTGCTAACTCCAAAAGCTTGACTCGAGGACGAGTCACTTTGTGGAGGGGGTGTATGTGGCAGGGTGACATGAAAGCGTTCCTACTGGCTTGGGCTAGTGGGATATCCCTTTAGCTCAACTGGTAGAGCGCAAGACTGTCACCCGGACGTCCCGGGTTCGATTCCGACTGGAGGTGATATCACAATCACTTCTGTTACAAAAACATTGGGTTGGGCTTTTAGACGGGAGAGACCCCAACTCAAAATTTATACCGGAGACATTCAGACAGTCAGAATAGGTTTTATGTAGGTTTTTGACACTTAACTTAAAATAATATTATAGATATATGTAATATATGACAATTGAACATCTGGCAAAATTGGGGGTGGGCTATAACCTGAGAATATCCCCAACAAGGACAACCCTCTGAAAAGTGGGGGTGGTCTTAGGCTTGACAATACGGTATACAACTGAACAGCGTGCAATTCTCATGGTAAAATGACACAAAATATTAGAAAATAATGCCTCCAAAATAAAGCTTACAGTTAAAATCATTGTTATTGGCATGATCTTAATTTTCAATGCTTTCATATGTTTCAAAATAATTAATCTTCAAAAGAAGTTCCATCACTTGACCTCTGTTATTTGCATCTTTATCCGGATATGCAGAGTACATTTTTACAATTTATCGGTACAAGTCCTTTGTGTGATTCATATATCCGTCCAGTCCAGCACATTTTGGGTGTAAATATTTCCTGAAAAGTAAATCTTCTGAAGTTTAAGGAAATTTAACATTGTTACATTTGGGACAACACTACCTTGAACAATAGAACAAATTCTTGTACTTTATCGGGCCGAGTCCCTTGTGAAATGGATCTTGCATAAGACATAAGACGTGAAAAAGGTTTTTGGACAAATAAGCCCATAAAGGTATATTAGAATATGAATGATACATAAAACTGTGAGCACTTTGGTAAATGTAACAAATTTCAAGTTTACTTTTTACTTCATTTTTCCCCCAAACTCCTGGATCTCTGTTAATACCATGTTTTTTTCTTAGTTTGAAAAAAGAGAGTAGAAATGACAATGTTCATGAGGGCTAAAGTTTTAAAGATAGTATGACCCATATGACAAGTGGGACCCATGGAACATATAGACCAAAGGTATTCATGAAGTTTACCATAGTGCTGATGTGTTGTACAATTGCAAGTGGCTCCTACTATAGTACTGACAGAGTTACCCCCCTTTTCAAGCTGATTTTTCATATAGTGCGTTACTGAAAAGCAAAAAAAGTGTGGTGAGGTGAGGTGATTTGGAGTTTAACGCAGCTTTAAAGAGTATTTCACTTCTATCGCGGCTGCTAGTATTATGGCAGGGAGAAAGCTCACAACACTATATGATTAAGCATTGCGGTGAAACCTGCGAACATCGGCTGTAACTAGCGAACCATGGGTGGTACTACGCTGACATCACATTAAACTTATCAATATTAAACCCCCTTGTTTTTCAAAATACTTTATGTGGGTTTAATACATGCAAAAATATGAAACGTGTAGAGTTCAGTTCAAGTAATTTCCCACAACTTTACTATTTATCCCAAATCGCCAAAAATAATGATAATGACAATCCAAAGTTGTTGTTTTTTCAAAAGTTTCCAAAATTATGTATGACTAATTAACTATGTTGTAGTGTCTTGTTTACTTTTTCTTTTATATCATCAC
Source organism: Gibbula magus (assembly GCA_936450465.1). Classification (NCBI taxonomy): domain Eukaryota; kingdom Metazoa; phylum Mollusca; class Gastropoda; order Trochida; family Trochidae; genus Gibbula; species Gibbula magus. The sequence continues at coordinate 24,941,270 of OW388291.1, read as the reverse complement.
TTTACTGAGTTACTGTCATGAAAATAGTAATTTTTGGCAACTATCAGTACTTCTCGATTAAATAACACTTTTTACAACGTTGGACATATGTGACTCCCAACAACACCCTGGATTTTCTTTTAAAAATAGAGCCATGGGCTCTGTAGCTCATCAGGATTTCATTGATTTATTATCCAAGGTTGAATATCTAATTAAGTTATCTCAAGTAATACATTGTTAACATTTCAGCTTTCAAGAGCTTTACATGATTGAGATAAAGATGAAAAAAAGGTTTTTGGATCATGACCCGTGACCTAGATTGGGGTCACAGGGTCACAAAATCTACAATTTAGAATCCCCATTGGCCAAGGAGTCTGCACACAACTTTTCAGCTCTCTAGAGCTCTTTTGAGCTGGATAAGAAGATGAAATTAGGTTTTTAAGGATGTGACCCCTGTGACCCCATTTGGGGTCATGGGGTCACGAGATCTACAATTTAGAATCCCCATGGGCCAAGGAGTCTGCACACAACTTTTCAGCTCTCTAGACCTTTTGGAACTGGAGAAGAAGATGAAAATAGGTTATTAAGGATGTGACTCCTGTGACCCCATTTGGGGTCATGGGGTCACGAAATCTACAATTTAGAATCCCCATTGGCCAAGGAGTCTGCACACAACTTTTCAGCTCTCTAGACCTTTTGGAACTAGAGAAGAAGATGAAAATAGGTTTTTAAGGATGTGACCCCTGTGACCCCATTTGGGGTCATGGGGTCATGAGATCAACAATTTAGAATCCCCATTGGCCAAGGAGTCTCCACACAACTTTTCAGCTCTCTAGACCTTTTGGAACTGGAGAAGAAGATGAAAATAGGTTTTTAAAGATGTGACCCCTGTGACCCCATTTGGGGTCATGGGGTCACGAGATCTACAATTTAGAATCCCCATTGGCCAAGGAGTCTGCACAAAACTTTTCAGCTCTCTAGACCTTTTGGAGCTGGAGAAGAAGATGAAAATAGGTTTTTAAAGATGTGACCCCTGTGACCCCCTTTGGGGTCATGGGGTCACGAGATCTACAATTTAGAATCCCCATTGGCCAAGGAGTCTGCACAAAACTTTTCAGCTCTCTAGACCTTTTGGAACTGGCGAAGAAGATGAAAATAGGTTTTTAAGGATGTGACCCCTTTGACCCCATTTGGGGTCATGGGGTCATGAGATCTACAATTTAGAATCCCCATTGGCTAAGGAGTCTGCACACAACTTTTCAGCTCTTTAGACCTTTTGGAACTGGAGAAGAAGATGAAAATAGGTTTTTTAGGATGTGAGCCCTGTGACCCCATTTGGGGTCATGGGGTCACGAGATCAACAATTTAGAATCCCCATTGGCCAAGGAGTCTCCACACAACTTTTCAGCTCTCTAGACCTTTTGGAACTAGAGAAGAAGATGAAAATAGGTTTTTAAGGATGTGACCCCTGTGACCCCAAATGGGATCACGGGGTCACGGGGTCACGGAATCTACAATTTAGAATCCCCATTCGCCAAGGAGTCTGCACACAACTTTTCAGCTCTCTAGACCTTTTGGAACTGGAGAAGAAGATGAAAATAGGTTTTTAAAGATGTGACCCCTGTGACCCCATTTGGGGTCATGGGGTCACGAGATCTACAATTTAGAATCCCCATTGGCCAAGGAGTCTGCACAAAACTTTTCAGCTCTCTAGACCTTTTGGAACTGGCGAAGAAGATGAAAATAGGTTTTTAAGGATGTGACCCCTTTGACCCCATTTGGGGTCATGGGGTCATGAGATCTACAATTTAGAATCCCCATTGGCTAAGGAGTCTGCACACAACTTTTCAGCTCTTTAGACCTTTTGGAACTGGAGAAGAAGATGAAAATAGGTTTTTTAGGATGTGAGCCCTGTGACCCCATTTGGGGTCATGGGGTCACGAGATCAACAATTTAGAATCCCCATTGGCCAAGGAGTCTCCACACAACTTTTCAGCTCTCTAGACCTTTTGGAACTAGAGAAGAAGATGAAAATAGGTTTTTAAGGATGTGACCCCTGTGACCCCAAATGGGATCACGGGGTCACGGGGTCACGGGGTCACGGAATCTACAATTTAGAATCCCCATTCGCCAAGGAGTCTGCACACAACTTTTCAGCTCTCTAGACCTTTTGGAACTGGAGAAGAAGATGAAAATAGGTTTTTAAAGATGTGACCCCTGTGACCCCATTTGGGGTCATGGGGTCACGAGATCTACAATTTAGAATCCCCATTGGCCAAGGAGTCTGCACAAAACTTTTCAGCTCTCTAGACCTTTTGGAACTGGAGAAGAAGATGAAAATAGGTTTTTAAGGATGTGACCCCTTTGACCCCATTTGGGGTCATGGGGTCATGAGATCTACAATTTAGAATCCCCATTGGCTAAGGAGTCTGCACACAACTTTTCAGCTCTTTAGACCTTTTGGAACTGGAGAAGAAGATGAAAATAGGTTTTTTAGGATGTGACCCCTGTGACCCCATTTGGGGTCATGGGGTCACGAGATCTACAATTTAGATTCCCCATGGGTCAAGGAGTCTGCACACAACTTTTCAGCTCTTTAGACCTTTTGGAACTGGAGAAGAAGATGAAAATAGGTTTTTTAGGATGTGAGCCCTGTGACCCCATTTGGGGTCATGGGGTCACCAAATCTACAATTTAGAATCCCCATTGGCCAAGGAGTCTGCACAAAACTTTTCAGCTCTCTAGATCTTTTCGAACTGGAGAAGAAGATGAAAAGAGCTTTTAAGGATGTGACCCCTGTGACCCCATTTGGGGTCATGGGGTCATGAAATCTACAATTTAGGATCCCCATTGGCCAAGGAGTCTGTACACAACTTTTCAGCTCTCTAGACCTTTTGGAACTGGAGAAAAAGATGAAAATAGGTTTTTAAGGATGTGACCCCTGTGACCCCATTTGGGGTCATGGGGTCATGAAATCTACAATTTAGGATCCCCATTGGCCAAGGAGTCTGCACATTAAATTTCAGCTCTGTGGAGTCATTGGTTCTGGAGAAGAAGTCGAAAAAGCGAAAGTTTACGGATGGACGGACGGACGGACGGATGGACAGACGCCGGACACCATGCCATGCCATAAGCCCATCGGGCCTTTCAGGCCTGATGAGCTAACAAGAAGCAGTAGATACAAATACAGAATTTATAGTCGGTGGTAGGAGACAAAAGATACTTTTTAATGGGTAGGAAATTTACTCAGGATCTACCAAAAATAATAATACAGATCCATGGAAATATTCTAAATCACATCTCTAAGAAAATTTTTAAAATCCTCATAATCTGATTTCAAAACATAGACTGTGTCAAAGAAAATGATTCATAAAGTTAAAAGAATTTCAGTATACATCTAAGAAATTAACAAATGATTTCAAAACATAGATTACTTGGATAAAATGGATTCACAATGTTCAAAGAGTTACAGTAAAGTAGAAATATGTTAACGATTCTAAGGTTAATACTATAAAAGATTGTGTTATCATATAAAGAAAATAAACTATCTAGAATCTATTATCTAGAATGGATTAAAGTTACAAAGTACAGAATTCACAGTGGAAAATATGTTAACAATGTTGATCCTTAAATCTTCAAGGTCAAAACTATAAAAGATCTTAAAAGCAAATATTTGACATATTGTTTGATCAAACTGAATGCTTTCTTTAAGGAAACATACAAATTTGGGTCATTAGCTCTCAATACATAACTGTGCAGTCGGCATATTTTTACATTTGTTTCATTCTTTGGTTAAATATTTGTTCAGAAACTCCCCGATACAAAGGAGTTTGAAAGCAGTGTGTTTAACCTGTTGGGCTTCGGATCAAGTGGTTTGTATCTCGATTGAAAACTTTGTTGTGGTGTAAATGCAAGATTGAGGAGCACAGTAGTGTAGTGGTTATAGTGCACTGGCCTCTCACAGCAAAGGCCTGGGTTCAAATCCAAGTAAGGACTCCATAAATTTGTGACCTGGGACCGTGTAGTGTCTCATGGGCAAGACACTTTGTCCACATTGCACTCAGTCCACCCAGTTGTTTAAATGGGTACCTGAACACGGGAAGTACAGACCTATATGGTTGCATGAAGCGATTAGTAGTGGAATCGAAAGTACAATTCCTTCAGGGTAATAATACAAATTGTGCCTTTGAGCTTGCTCATGCATGGAAATAGTGCTATACAAATGGACTATTATTATCATATCATAGGGACAGTAGCACGTTTTCTTCAAATTTTATTTTTTCAAATTTCCCATTTATAATGACAGTTTATAATTAATAAATTTATTTTATAAAATTATAATTAATTTAGAGAGTAAAACATTGTATTACACAAACCAATTATCTGTAGTGGTAATAACAGTGTTGCGTATAAAGCAAAAATTGCATTGCGGGCATTTTATTGTGAACACATTTTATTATTTGGAATAGCAAAAAAAATTCCCATGGCTTTACGGAACCATGTACTCTCATTTTTTAACTTAATTTTCCAAAGTAATAAGGATGTTTTATCATTGGTGTCATTATTTTTCAAATACATTTCATCAACCATCTTCCTAAATCAACAATCTTGTTACTTATTATAAGTGTCAAACCATTCTGAGAAGCCAATTTACATGAATCAAAGCTCGTTACTAATGGGCTTCACTAATGAATCTCCTCAATCAATCAATGTTTTTTAAATGAGGTCACTAAAACCTAATTTCCATGATAAATCACAATATAAACAACAATGACCTTTGGTACATATGAACACTAACAAACCAACCTTGTGACCTTTCAAATCCCTCTAATCAACCGCAATTGACTGACATGCATTTACAATCAGATAAAATCTGTCTGAGTAGACTTACACAACTCCACAATGACATAGATTAGAAACAACAAGTAGTTGTCACTAAGGTGACATGATCCCCCGCCGCAAATTAATACTTCAAAATTTAAAAATAATGTCAAGATCAGCAAAATTGACCGTCAAACATATTAAAAAAGTCAAAGTTCCACTGTGACCTTGAGAAAAATGGCAAGGTCATCAAAATCTAATCTACCCTTTGTGTAAGATATGATGAAATTCCATTGAATGGTTCTTGAGATATCCCGCTGACAAGTATTACACACATGTACATCAACATGTCGAAAAATTTAAAATTCCACTGTGACCTTGAGAATAATGTCAAGGTCACCAAAATCTTATCAGTCCTTTTGCTTTTTGTAAGATATAATGAAATTTCGGTGAATGGTTCTTGAGTTATTCTGCTGACAACCTTAACATGTACATTAACATGTCGAAAAATTCAAAGTTCTGCTGTGACCTTGAAAATAATGTCAAGGTCACCAAAATCTATTCAGCCGGTCGTCTTCCCTAGAAGGTGCTTTGAGTAAGAAATGATGGAATTCCAGTGAATGGTTCTTGAGATATTCCGCTGACAAGCTTTACATGTACATTAACATGTTGAAAACTTCAAAGTGCTGCTGTGACCTTGAAAATAATGTCAATTTCACCAAAATCTAATCAGCCCATCATCATCCCTAGAAGGTGCTTTGTGCAAGAAATGATGGAATTCCGGTGAATGGTTCTTGAGATATCCCGCTGACAAGCTTTACATGTACATTAACATGTTGAAAACTTCAAAGTTCCGCTGTGACCTTGAAAATAATGTCAAGGTCACCAAAATCTAATCAACCCGTTGTCTTTCCTTGGAGAAGCTATGTATAAAATATGAAGAGAATCCAGCGAATGGTTATTGAGATATCCCGCTGACAAGGGTAAAATGACAAAGTCTCGTTGTGACCTTGAAATGAAGGTCAAGGTCTCAAACTACTGTAGGAACATTACTCTTCCTATGATGAACCCATATGCAAAATATGAAAAGAATCCAGTGAATGGTATTTGAGTTATTCCATTTCGTACGGACGTACGGACGTACGGACGGACGGACGTACGGACGGACGCAGCCGAATACTATATCCCCCGCTTCGCGCTAAACGCGCGGCGGGGGATAAAAATAACTTTCAGTTGAAAGTGAAAAAGATATGTAAATTTAATTTTTTTTTGCTTTCACTTTTGATTTAATTCAGCAGTGGTCAGGAGAGGTGCGGAGTGGTGAGGTGGGCTGTGAGAAGGAGCAGGGAGGTGTTATCAGGTGAAGTGAGGTGAAATGAGGTGAGGTGAGATGAGGTGAGATGAGGAGAGGTGTTATTGAATACAGTGTTATGAGTGAGGTGTGGTTATGAGCCTTGAGGTGATATTCTTCACTGGCTCCGTATCCGAGAGAGAATCGAATTTAAATTGCTCTCCCTTGTCTTTCAGTCCATCAACGACATAGGCCCATCATACCTCCAGAACGATCTCTCCGGTCAGAAACACTTACTAGAAGTGCCTGTTTATAAATTGAAAACATTTGGTGCCAATTCTTTCTCCTACGCTACTGCCAAACTCTGGAACTCTCTACCATCAGACCTCAAGATCCCGCCATCTTTATCAGTTTTTAAACGTCATCTCAAAACCCACCTGTTTAAGAAATACCTCTGAACTCTGACTTTTTGACTGTATATATGTTATGCACCTAGAGCATGTCCCTTGGTGATGTGGATGAGGCGCTTTACAAGTACTCTTATTATTATTATTATTATGAGGTGAGGTGTTATAAGATGAGGTAGTGTTACGATGACACCACACTGAATTTCAGGATTCTTAAGACTAGATGCAAGTCTTTCACTGACAGCCAGACAGACTAACAAACATATTGTAATGACTAACTGAACCCTAATTGTAGTCTACTTAACACTGACACTGACAAATTGAAGCTTAATACATCAACAGCTATCATTCACATTATTTGGTGGGAAGATATTGGGGGACGGGGAGGGGGAGATATTGGGTGACAGCGAGGGGGAGATATTGGGGGAGGGGGAGGGGAACATATTGTGGGACAGGGAGGGGGAGATATTTGGGGACAGGGAGGGGAAGATATTGAGGGAGGGGGGGGGGGGACATATTGTGGGACGGGGAAGGGGAGATATTGGGCGATGGAGAGGGGAACATATTGTGGGACGGAGAGGGGGAGATATTGGAGGACGGGGAGGGGGAGATATTGGGCTGGGACGTCAGGCGTACTGATATTGTAATCCTGTAATCCAGTTCCTTAAAACCTTTACCTGTATAAAGGTTTCCTTAAAAATTTAACTTTTACTAAGTCTAAGTTGCTCAATATAATGAAACAATCAAATTAACACTATTCTTGAGATTACTTTATAACTTTTTTCCATTTAATTCATATCACTTAAAAATCAGTGTTAATCAGTATATCAATTTCATAATGTCGTGTTAAATATTATTAAAAAATTCTTTAAAAGTATTTTAACTTTATTTATTAAGTGATTATCATTATAGGCATGATCTTTTTTTGGGTAGATTCACTATAATAAAAAGAAAACCATAAAAGGGAAGCAACTCTTTTTATGAACTGCGCAATAAGACATACATCAGTTACTCCCCTTGAGTTGCCTGAACTCTAATTTTTTCATATAGAAATCTGTAAACACTTTGTAGAAGTAATGAAATAAGCAAATAAATAATTCTCATTTCAAACACATCAACAGAAACACTTACCATATTGATTCTCTCAGGGGATGGATGCGATGTTGTATGATGTCACAAAACTTGAAAGAATGTATAAATTTCAGACTCTCAGTCAATAAAATCAATACATCACAGTTGAATCAAACCACTGGTAGCTACCAATGAATAGCAATTCAAAAATTTCCAAATGAATAGACAATAGCTATGTCGACAGCTATGGTCTGACTTTCACTGTTGCACAACCAAATCTACAAATGTTGTGTAGCATAACTCAACTATGGAACCAGTCAAGTAACATTGTCCAACTATATCCAGCATCCAACTATCGACTGACTCACAGGTTAACTATCATTATCCTACCTCATGTAAGAATGTTGATCCCTGATTGGTCCACGTGACCATTAACACATTCAATAAACACTGTCATGGCATACGCGTTGATAAATCTTCCCGAGGGTTATAAATGTTTTATATCCCGCAACATGAATAAAGCATGCATCCATGTCAATCATTCCATGTCACGTGTTACAAGTTAAAGGTCATAGTTTGTCGATCGATCAGCTGTTTTCTATTAAAAAAATTCTTTGTTTTTTTAAATGATATTTTGAGGCATGTGGTTTGTTCTGGTGACATCGTAATTTATCAGACCTACTGCTCATTTGATAAACACTAACGCGGTTTCTGATAAATTACGATGTCACCTTCCACTGAATATTATAACTTATATTAGCAAAGAGTGAGTGAGTGAGTTGGGGTTTAACACCGCTTTCAAGAGTATTTCACTTATATCGCGGCTGCTAGTATTATGACAGGGAGATAGCCTGCAACGCCATGTGGCTATGCACTGCGGTGAAACCTGCGAGCAGCGGCTGGAACTAGCGAACCATGGGTGGTACTACGCTGAAATTCAGTGTAGCATTGTACCCAAACCTTACTGCGTGTAGAACAGTTCTCTACTGCAGACAAAGTTGCCGTGCCCCTGGCGGGATTCGAACCCCAGACCTCTTGATCCGAAGCCGTATTAGCAAAGAAGGGAAGAATCTAGCTCCAGAGACCGAGTAACAGCTCTGTGCCTTAAGCAGATATTCAGATGACAAAGCTAGTGCAGCCAGTGTCATGCTCCAAAATGTGAACTTCTAACTCTTTGTATTCACAATACAACTCAGCACAGCGACCAAAGAAAAGGAAGTTAATATTCCATTTTTCCATCACGTTATTGAAACAGTTCAATTTGTCCTTCAATTACCAACATAAACATAACATACTGAACTCAAAACATCAACAATACTTATATTCCTTTACCTAAAACATAAAAATAGTCTCGAACCAACTGCTTGGAATGTTGGCTATCCATGACAGCTGTAGTGTACTGAGTAATTAATATCAGTTTAACTTTAGATAGCATCTCCGTGCTTACGTTATGAGAATCATGTGACCTGTATCGATTGACATATCATAGCGGGTGATCAGAACCGCGCTCATGTTGTGTTGTCTCTCCCAAGAGCCCATGAAGACACTGCAACGTCATATTCAATTGTTTTTGAAATATTGATAACAATGCTCCACGCGAATGATGGCAAGGTTGGTACGACCAAGGAACTGCCTAAAGGGAGAATGCCCTGACTTGGAGGTTGGCAAGAATGTATAACCATGGGTGTAGCTCAGTTTGTAGAGCGTCTGCTCATCATCTGGAAGTCGAGTTTTGATTCCCGGCTACGTCATACCAAAAGAAACAAGCAGAAAGAGTCGGCCATATCCCCCGCCATGTAGGAATATTGAATATATTTATGCATTTTGAATATATAATGCATTTACTTTCTTGACAATTGTTATAACTCATAACTCATAAGTGATAGTTCTAACCTGAATACGTTGATAAATGTATATGTATTGTATCGCAACCGCTCTGTATCATTACACCTCTAGACGTCGCTCAGGAAGAATATTGAATAGTTTTGAAGTTTGAGGCTGGAATATAGAACCAAGAAGAGGGAAAACTAAGTCCAGACTGTTTGCATTCGTAAAAAAAAATATTCTCAAATTTCTATATAGCAAAAGGCACATCTAGACTACTTGGTTGATACGTGTACAAAGTTTCAGCAAAATATATTGAATAGTTTTGAAGTTTGAGGCCGGAATATAGTTTTCCCTCTTCTTGGTTCTAAGTCCAGACTGTTTGCATTCTTAAAAAAAATAAAAAAATATTCTCAAATTTCTATATAGCAAAAGGCACATCTAGACTACTTGGTTGATACCTGTACAAAGTTTCAGCAAAATATATTGAATAGTTTTGAAGTTCGTTGTGGCGGGGGATAATTAAAAGATGGGAGTTGTTGCTTCCTTGCTTGGCCCTCAGCATTATAAGGATAGAACAACGCTGGATGAAATCCATAAAGGAAGGAACAACACAGGGAGGGTTTCTCGTAAACTTGTATTGTAAATACAGCCACGAGAAACCCTCCCTGTGTTGTTCCTTCCTTTATGGATTTCAACCAAAGTTCTGAGGAGGTGGAAATTTTAGAAGAACTTACACACTTCTGAAGAGAGAAGACTACAACATATTCAGAGAGAGACATATTTTCTGAAGAGAGTTTAACTTTCAGAAGTGGTAAATGTTTTGAATTGAAAATGAGTTCCACAGATGAAATTGAATTGGAAAGAGCTCAGTGTTTGAAAAAACAGAGGAGAATTTTGAGAGGAAAACTGACAAGAACTGTGAACAGACTGAAAGATTTGATATACCAGAGGACAGAAAACAGAAGTAGATTAGAGAGAGAGATCAAAGACATAAGAGTAGACTTTAACCATATCAGACTTCTTCACAGTGAACTATATGAACACACCCTCATCGATGACCACCCTAAACTGGACGACTGGGAAGAAGAGCTAGTGGAAGAAATACATAATATAGAAGATCAACTGGACACATACCTTCGTACCTCACAGTCAGAAATCAATCTAGAGACTCATAATTCTAAGAGGAAGACGGCAGAGAATGGAGATGTGGAGTTAGAGGATAACTTCAGTGATGCACTTAGTGAACAGCAATTAAGCAGAGAAGAAAACAAGAATGGCAATGCTAAGCCAGTTAGTGAAAAGGATTCCTTTGACTCTTGGATAACAAAGCTAAGAGAGTTTGAAGAGACTGTGTCAGCGCCAGCAGAGACAATGACTGTAGCAGAGGCTTTATACAAACTGGAAGCTGCAAAGGACATGCCAAGTCTCCAACTTTCAAAGTTTGATGGAAATCCATTACATTACGTGGACTTCATGGAAAGATTTAAGATCCACATCCACCAAAAGGCACATCTAACCGACGAGATGAGGTTAGCCCAACTGAGGATGCATCTGTGTGGTGAAGCAGAACGATCAGTTGCCGGACTTGGTTGCGATGGGACGATGTATGCTACTGTGCTAAAGCAGCTGAGAGATGAATATGGACAGCCAAGTTGCATCGCAAGAGCCCATATCAAAAGGATTGTTGACGGACCGAAAGTGTCAAACAGAACAGAGTTAAAGGAGCTATCGCTAGACATGCTGACATGCATAGCTACGCTGAAACGAATCAACAATTTCGCCGATGTGAACTCAAGTGAAGTGTTGAGGAGGATCATTTCCAGGTTGCCAAACTACCTCATTGACAGATGGAAGAATGAAGTTGCGACGCTGAGAGAGAAGGGGGTGACTCCAAGCATCATACACATCAGCGACATTGTCAGAAAGAGAGTTAAAGCAGAATTCGACCCAGATTTCGGAGACATTGACAAGCCATCTGAAAGGACACAGGGAAACAGTCAATTTCAAGTTAGGAGAGGCATCAACGCTCAGCACATTGTTCCTACTTGTGTGATTTGTGACAAGACTGGACATCGTCCATTTGAGTGCCAAACTTTCCATGACCAAAGTGTGGCAGAGAGAGTGCAGACTGTTCAGTCTCACAAATTGTGCTATTCATGTTTGAATCGCGGTCACATATCCAGGGACTGCAGATTCAAGAGAGTGTGTGGAGAGAATGGCTGTCTGAGAACCCATAATAAACTTCTACACACTGTACCGCCAAACACCAGTTCAGTGACATCTGTGTTAGATTACTCAAGCATGCTACCTGTTGTGAGATGTGCCTTCAGAGCCCCAAATGGAAGAATTCGCGAAGGGAACATTTTGATAGATGGTGGAGCTGGAACCACGGTCATCAGGAAACAGTTTGCCAGAGCTCTTGGATTACAGGGCAAATCTGAGAACCTTGACCTATGTGTGGTTGGAGGAGGTACGGTGCAACAACGACAGAGCAGAAGAGTTGAATTTTACATTAGTCCATTATCGGGAGGAGAAGAATTTACAATCGATGCTTTTGAGTTGGAGCATACGATTGGAGACATACAATCACTGGACAAACCCTGGCTGAAAACCTTCCAACATCTCAGCGACTTAGACTTCTCATGTAAAGCTGGACAGATCGATCTCATCTTGGGGGTGCAGTACAGTCATCTACACACCGAGGAGGAAATTCGTGAAGGTTTAGCATTTGAGCCTGTAGCAAAGAAGTCCAAGTTAGGATGGTATGTTATCGGTGCAGATAATGTACAGCAACTATCACCAGTGGGTGGAGTTCAAGTACTTCGGAGAGCGGACGCTCAGAGAAGAAGTGATGAGACTGTAACGGAAAACTCAACTTGTGGCAGTTCTATGGAGAACCTGGAGACATCATGTGAGGAAATCAGAGATCAACATGTGATTGACTATTGTCACTTATCATTGAAACCCAGTTATCTGTTGACTGAGAGACTGTTTCATTCATCAGAGAAGAGTCTTGATAGTGATGAGAAGAAAGTAGAGTCCATTTCATTGAAGCAGTGTACTGGCGATGATGACGTGCAGAGTGAATTGAAGAAAGTGAAACCCGTGACCTCAGAGAGACCTTCAAGTTTGAATTATGTCACCGCATACTTACTCATGTTCGTCATTATGATCACATGTATCTTGAAGGGAGTCAAAGAAAATCTTGGAGGAATGTCGCGAAAAGATGAAATTATTGCGTCAGAGGAGTACCTGATGGGTGCTCATAACCCTTATCCAGATTGGAAGAGAGATTTCAACAAGATGTGTCATGTTGGGACAGGGAGAATATTGTGTGAAAGTGAATGTTGTGATAATCGCCAACCTGTATGCTCAACATTCATGGTTGATCAGATGGAACCAATCTACCCATCGTTTTCTATGACAGGTGTAGACCTGTTCCAACCCTTGAAGTTCAAATACAGAAGTGTCATATTTACATGTGTATCGAATAGGGGTAAATGGCAGCTGGCCAGAGTTGTAGAGGTGTATTATCCTGGTTCAGATGGTGTTGTGAGAAGTGTAAGAGTGAAAATCCAGTGATTATCAGTGCTCAGTGTAGATATGTGTTCTGATTCTAGAATGAAATCAGAGTGAGTGTATAAAATATTCAAATTGGCCTAAAACAGGTTATTTTTCAGGGACTGTAGCAAAGTAATTCCAGTGTATCAATTTATTAATACAATGGACTGTGAACTGATTTTCATTGCAGAAATGACTAACTTTCTGCGATGAAGTGAAATGACTAACTTTCTATGATGATGTGAAATGACTAACTTTCTGTGATGAAGTGAAATGACTAACTTTCTGTGATGGTGTGAAATGACTAACTTTCTGTGATGAAGTGAATTGATTAATGATTATGACTTTCAGTGATGAAATAGCTGATTAACTTTCAGCGATGAAGTGAGTTAACTAACTTTCCGTGATAAAGTTACTGTGAATTGACTGACTTTCCATGGTGAAGTGAATTGAATAATTCTCCATGGAGTGAAAGAGTTTACCATAGAGTGATATGGACATTTGCTATTACTCAACTTCCTGACAAGTTCAAAAGGACCATATATTTCCTAAACATCTTTATTAAGATTGCAATGTTTCAGTGATTTCATCATCATCTATTGTTAATATTTTACTATGCAATCTAATTGTAATGTTGCAGAGTATTATGCAATTCTATTGACACTGTGACTGAAAAAGAATTGTGTAGATATATTTCAAGTTTGCATATTGTATTTTGCTGTTTGCCATTGTTTGAGTGGTGATGTTTTCCACTATTTGTATGCTTCAATAATTATCCTCGCTCATATTTTGGGGCCGGGAGGGTTTGGTTAAAATACTTCCCTCTAAATTATCTTTTTATGTAATATCTTTCAAATTAATTATTTACTTTCATTTCACAAGGTAATTTCCACTTGTTGTATTTTCTAATAACATTACTTCCTAAAATAAGGTAGTTTTAATTCATTTTATGAGTGCTTCCCTGACTTTCAAGCTCTACAGCAGTGCGTGTAGCATTTTCCCTTTAGCTCATCATTGCTAGGGTCAGTGCAAGGAGTCTAGTTATCTAACTCCTTGCAGGGTTTATTGCAGTTTTTCTTATAGTACAGCGGTGTCTGGAGCTTCTGTATTTAGCAGACGTCAACATCAGTGAGGCGGGAATATAAACAGAGATGGCCTAACATTTTCAGCGACAAATTATGGTCATTTTAGCTATTTCTAAGGCCAGGGAGGGTCCACCCTCAGGTATAGTGATGTTTTTTAATGCTTTACTCTTATCTTCAGCCTATGTAATGTGTTTTATAAGCAAACTACTGGCATATTTTCATTTGATGTGTAAAATGAGCAGAGATGTAATTGTGCTCAACTTTCATGTAGTAAATATTCCTGATTGATGTTTATCACAAGTTTATTAGTTATATTTCAATGTTTTCCTTGCAAGTAGCATTTGTTCAAGTAATATTCATGTTTGCTACTTATATTTCTCCATTTAAATTGAATTACATGTATCATGATATTATTCATAATATATTGAGTAGATCATTTCAGAGTAAGTAATTCAGAGTAACCAAGTGTAAAATAACTTTACTATGCAACTATATATTACTGAGAGCTAACTTATATTCAGAGATAGTTTGCTAGTAGTGTTTATACTGCAATAATGATTATTTGTAACTGCATGATATAGAATGTTTTTGAGAACAGAGCTGTTAGTTACAAGTGTTGTTTCTGTTTGTTACAGAACGTGGCTGTATTTACAATACAAGTTTACGAGAAACCCTCCCTGTGTTGTTCCTTCCTTTATGGATTTCATCCAAAGTTCTGAGGAATTTATCCAAAGTTCTGAGGAATTTATCCAAAGTTCTGAGGAATTTATCCAAAGTTCTGAGGAATTTATCCAAAGTTCTGAGGAATTTATCCAAACGCTTTAACTGGCACTGCACTGTGACTGCCGGGTGCCAGTGGCACAAATCAAATTTCTGAATTCTTTGTAATGAGGACAATAAATTGTTATTTTATCTTGGAAGAACTACTTACCTAAAAACTGCAACACAGTCGTAGGTGCCCCTGTACATCAGCTGTGGGTGTTTGACCTCTGTCTCCATAGACTTGACATCTCCGATCTTATCGAAGGCAGTCTGTAAACTCTGCCAGTATCCCTCGGTCCTCGGTTGTATCTGGATATCGGACACATCCCGCCCCGACAAATACTGTTGTACACATGCGTGAAGATTTATACCATCCCTTTTGATTCCTGAAAAATAACTGCAGAATTACATCTCACAACATTTCATGAGTATTTCTATAATTTATTACCCTAAGGGGCAATCATTAGAGGGTTTCTAATTTTCCTACCATGTTCTAGGGCGTAATAAACTTCGACATAGTGACAATGTTACAAATATAGTGATGGCATACTTTCCTCAATTTTGTGACTTCTGTAACAAGCAGAACATTATATTGGTGTCTATATTTACGAAACTCGTGCCTGAATATCAGTATATCCATCGCTCTCGCTCGGGAAATACTAATATTCAGATTCAGCTTTGAAAATGAAACATATTTTAGAGATTGATTTGACTGAATACTGAAAATTTCAAAATGATATACAAAATTGATGTCGTCTGGGAAAGTGCTTTCCAACATTTTTTTGCAGTACTGTCAGACCCAATTTATCCATTCGATTTGGTTACATTTGAAAATTGTCCGTGCGGTTAAGTGAATCATCATTTGCATAGAAATACACCGAGACAATTTGAAATACTACCATGCAGATGGCCGAGTTTCTGGATATACTGGGGTACGGGTAAACTAGGTCTGACTGTATACAATGCTGAGTTAGGGCTCCAGATCCACTAAGGGATGCCAGGTGGTTAGACTAATAAAAAAACATTAGACAATGTAAAGGCAGAAACAAACCCATCTGAGATTGTGTTACTTACCTTCCTGCTTCTGGTAAAATGCCTCTTTACCAAGTTCCTCTATACTTTTTTCTCTCCACCTTTGTAAGAAGAATTTAGCCATCTCTGACTGGGTCTGAGTAAGGACCCGACTCACCGTCGGGACACTTCTAAACGACAATTGTTCAACCTGAGCATTGAATCCCACACAATCATCACACTCACTGTCAATTTGCTCGTGCAAAGGAAAATTGAGGACGAATTCAAAAACAGGAAGTGAAGGTTCTGGCTCCTTAGCTTTAGGTTTGGAAGTCTTTGGTTTAAGTTTTGGACCTTCTGAATCTGTCTTTTTTTGGTTCTTTTTGCCTTGCTCAGAGTTTGTCTGTTTTGCTGGATATCCAAAATATACATCTTGACCGTCAGGATAATTTGCGGTTCCTTTTGCTTCTTCCAATATCAAACTTATACCGCTCGAGTCTGGTGTTTTCTTTTTGCTTTTTCGTTTCTTCGGTTTTAAATCTTTTTTTTTCAATACTGGTCCAAATAAAAGCTTATTTTCACGGTTTAGTTGAACTATTTTGTTCAGGTCATATTTGTTAGTCTTTGATCTGTAGATGGTTCTGTGAAATGCACACAGCAAATTTGTTTCCAGAATTTTTCTTATACACACAACGGGTTGATACATTTTATACATCTTGCCCTGAAATGAAAAAACGTATAGTTTACAAAATTATGACAAATGAGCCTGAATTTAAACAAGACATGCTCATGAACATCCCCTGCCACAGTTTCTAAGATGAACTCACAGAAAAATGGAGTTCAAACCTATATAAAAACCTTCCACTTTGTTGTGGGAGATAATAATTGGCTATTTTATGCATGAACCAACAAAATCCAGCAGAGACTGCCAGTAATCCTTTTATTTTTAGAAAAAGTCTGATTAAAATCGAGGTTTTTCCGAGGAATAAAATTGCAAAATAGTGACACTACCAGGATACACCAGCTCTCATTTCATCTGTTCCGAATACTTTCAAAACGGCGAGTGTTCAAAAACTATGATGTGATTGGTCAGCTATTTGACTGAGCTTTGTCTGCGTTAAACAGGTACTGAACACGCACCTATACGTGTTGTGCTCAGACCTTGTGGCGAAGAATCTACAGAACATGTTCATATTCCGGTATATGCATTATTTTGGAAATTTTATATCTTGGAACAAGGTCGATTTTAATCAGACTGTGAAATAAATGATTCGGTATCATGCATCAACAGAGAGGGTAGGTGTCTTTGCAACAATATTACTGTCATAAGCATGATTCATACACCAACTATGATCAGCACAAGATATACTCTGTAACGTACAGTAACAGGCTCAATTTGTTAAATCAAGTGTACGGGCGAAGGACAGGAAGAATGAAAAAATATCGCATATAGCTATGTCATTGTCAAAAGTATAATCCTGTAAAAAGTTATTTTTTAAAATGTCATAAGCATAACATATGTTTGCCTTAACGTTCTAACAACTGATATAATTTTCATATGTTGTCAAAACAATTTTGTAATAGAAAAACTATTAAAAGCACTTAATGATTATGAAAGACTTTAATAAGATAAATTACAGCAGACCTTCAGTGTCAACTAGGTAGATTAGAAGAGTTACATAAGTTGATGTAATCCTTTAAAGCTATAATTTTTTAATAAGATAATACATTGGTCACCTTGAAGATCACTGATGACACATGATAAGGTTTTTAATTCAATCTGTAATTTGTAAACAAACATGTGCTTTGACAAATATGTAAATATAGACTGAATTTGTATTATAATCCACCGCTGAATCCATTCACGATTCAAAAACGAATAAAATATATGAAGATTTAAAGTGTTGTCCCTTTAAATACTTCAATGAAATAAAGGAAACTACTTTTAACTCTTCAAATCACCTTTCGTAAAAGTTCAGTGTGCTTGTACAACCCGCGCACGTTAATTTCTTTAGTTACGTATCCGACATGAACGTTTATTTTTTTTAAATATAACAATTTATGCATTTTGTCATGACATTTAAATATAATTTACTATTTGGAAAGTATTTCTCAGGCAGGAAAACGCTTATAAATGTATCAATTGGAAAGGATATGTATACGAAAATACGGCCAATATATTCTTTTCAAGATGGCGTCGACTAAGAAAAAGAAAATTGTGTCGAAAGACGAACTTCGTCGTTTGATGAGACAGAAGCAAACGACATTGAAACAATCCTCGCGAATTGAACATCCAAATGCAAAGTATTTGGGTTTTTTTTTTCATTTGCATTTTAATATCTAAGTGTGACATGTTTTACAATGATAAATAAGTTTGCATCGTGGACATGCACTTTTCCTGGTAGGCAGTAAACACAAATGGGAAGTGATCATGATCGGGTACTGACTGTCAGACACCATGATCGAGATAATCATGAAATCAAAAATAAGGAGAAAAAGTGTGTTTGTTTGGTTTTACAGTCATTTCACAGTGAACTGCAAAACATTTCAAGGGTCGAAAAGATCCATGTGACACTTCGTCATTGGCCCCCTTTTGAAACTTTTACACATTATCACTGTATCCAAAAGCATTATTTGAGTCAATATTCTCACAAGTTTTACAATTGCCCATCCATCACTCATGTACAGAAGAAACCCCTTCCAGTTCTTTAATAAACTGGTCTGAGAAAATGAAAGAAAAAGTCATTCCACATTGAACTAATTTGAAGGGGTCTACATTTAGGCAAATCCTTTGGTCAGCTAAATTCAAAATGTTCATATCGTGGTAAAAATAAGAAAAGATTGTCTCCATTTGGACGACTAAAGTGGGACATCTTTAATTGAGCATCTCAATGCACGTTATTGTATTTTGCTAGCAATTGATTACTTTTGTGTAATATATGTTTTAGAGGACATTACAAACTAGGCAGTTGTAGTTGTGAAATAATTTGATAACATATATTAACTGTTTGTTTGCTCTAATTACTTTTACGGTATGCTACAAATATTCTTGTTATAACTTTCTAAGTAAAATGTTTTGAATGGATTGACAAATTATTTTATAAACATCATGCATTAACATTGTCTATTTTCCAATAAAGGAATTCATTCTTAATTTCCTCGTGAATTATATTGGCTTTATTTGAACAAATAATTCATTGACAAAATGTTGTAACAATGTGTTTAATTGTCTTCTAATTAACTCCCCAGATACAACACTTTGAATCAACTTGTGTGTACTGTTTGCAACACAACCGTGAAGTCAGACCTCCTCTGGCCGACTCATTTACAGAGTAGATCTCATAAAGAGGTAAGTACTTGGCACCATTTAGAATTAAAGATATATTTACATTGTGTAATTTTTAAAATTATTTTTAATGAGATTTAGGAAGGAATGGAGGGGGTGTATCCATCTTTTTTTTTGCATTACGTGAAATGAAAAACACTCATTTTAAATTTTTAAAATGAAAAACCATATGCACTGATTATAGCATTCATAAAGTAACAAATAATTATCAATAAACTAATCAACGTCTTGGTGTGTTGAAACAAAGCTCTCCACACTCTTAGTACCAGTGAATGGTTTCACTTCTGTTTTTTATTTTTGAATGAATGTGTGCTAGCCTCATCAAATTTTCAAATATAAAGTCATGAAAATATTACCCCCAGTAATATGTTTCACCTGGATTGTGTAATAAGCATTTATTTATAACATATATATTAATTTATGTATAAACAGGAATGTCCTTTTGAATTTTGTTTTCACTTAAAACCCAATGGAACCCTCTCTTTAAGTCTTAACTATTTAAACACATATTTTTGTAATAAATCTTTTTAATTTTATTTTCTTCATTCAAAGAATTTGTCCGCTAAATTGCTGGTAGGACCGTCGGTTCCTTCTGCGTTGAAGAGACAGAACACAGACAGCCAATCAGGATCAGCCGATAGCAAGAGATCGAAAAGTGAGTTGTAGAAACTTGAAACTTATATAGAGATTATTACCCGAGGAAGTGTGTCATATGACTTTTACGAAACGAGTGTGAAATTTTGTATTGCCAGAGCGAGAGCGAGGGTTATACACAAATTTGCACGAGTTTCGTAAAAGTCATATGACACACTTTCGAGTGTAATAATTTCTTTATTACCCAGTTTCACTCGCGTAAAAAAAAGACACGAAGCGGCCCTCTTCCCCTGCGACGGCAAGCAACAGTGACGTCACGAACAATCGTTTTATGACGTCACAGACGACACAATACGGGACGTCGCGGTGAAACAATGGTTGCTAGGCAAACGTGATATGGGCACATGTGCTCATATCAATATTATTAACTCGCTTATTTCCAACCATATGGGTAATAAAGGTATATGCCATTTAGATAGTGAACAAATCTAACATTGATTATCCCAAATGTAACGATGTTGAAACTTGTAGTTATGATAATACACTGAATAAAAAAGTTATAGACAATCAAATATTCAATATTTGAGTATTTATGGATCATAAAATGAAGTATTAGATGTTTCATTATTGAAAATTATTAATGTAATTAACTTCTTTTACTCTGTATTGTAATCTGTGTCTTTGTCAAAATTTATGGCCTAAATAAACGTTTTGAAGACCAAATATTTTTCCTGTTTTTCATATAAACAAAATTTCCCATTCATATGTACATATTTGATATACCGGTATGTGTCTTTCTATTATGAAGTACATAATACAGTGGATTGATTGTCATTTTATTCTTGCAGATCAAAATGGAGCCGTTAACAAGTCAGGGTAAGAAATGTGAAAAGTTTTATGTACACATGTAATTTCTAAGCAAAAACACATTTTATTTCTCAAACAATCACTATAAAGTTAAAATTTCTACTGGATGCAAAGGGTTGTATTGTTGTTGTATTGACTGAGGGACTCACTTATATCTGCTGGGACTCAAAAGAGCTTGTGGTAGCGAATTCCTCTATTCTGTTTGTCATATTTGGAAATTTATCACTGACAATGTTCAGAGTATGTCCTCACTCCTTATCAGATGAAATTCTAATTTTATATCAAGTAATTAAAGTGTGATGCACATATATATTGATTGTTATTTTTATTCCTGATTCAGTTTGCCGGCTGATTTCTTTGACAAGTCCTCTAAAGCTCCAAAATCAGGGGGTCTCCTCGCAGACTACGGATCCTCATCTGAGGAGAGTGAGGAGGACACTAAACCACCAAAAGGAGGAGCAGCTCCTTCAGGACTTCCCACAGGTGAACAATAATGTCTTAGCACTGTAAAGTTGAGAAGTTCGAATCCCGCCAGGGGCTCGATGACTTTGTCTCGTTAGAAAACTGTTCTACATGCAGTAAGGTTTGGGTGCAATGATACACTGAATTTCATTGTAGTACCACCAATGGTTTGCCAGTTCCATCCAATGCTCGCAGGTTTCACTGCAACAAATAGCCACATGGCTTTGCGGGCTTTCTCCCTGCCCTAATACTAGCAGCTGTGATATAAGTGAAATACTCTTGAAAACAGCATTTATCTACATATGCTGATTAGCATATCCACTGACGAGTTATCCTTCACTTCACTGTTTGCATGGAGTTGTTTTTGTTAACAATTACTTCAATTGTCTGAAATTTGGGGACAGTGACACGTTAGCAGATACGTTAATCAGCATAGGTAGATAAACTGATATAATATTATTCTAGACACTGTGTCCCTTTCAACCCCAAATCATCTCACCTCAAAGACAAATGTGACTGTTGTGACTCTTAAAAAAGCATACTAATTTTATTTTAGATTTTTTCGACAAAGGATCCAAGCCGACCGGCGATGCAGCAGAAGAGAAGCCCAAGACAATGGCTGATGTTTTACCTGAAGGATTCTTTGATGATCCTAAAATGGATGCAAAGGTTACTTTTAGAATACTGTATCATATTGGCATTTAATTTTATAGTTTTAAATTGCTATAAAAACTTGATAATAAGAATAACTCTTTATTGGACTCATTACATTGTAATTCTTGAAGCTTGTTTTGTGATCTTGGCACCTAGAGACCACAGTTCAAGCATCATTCTATCCTTTCAATGCTGAGTGCTAAATTTGCAAGCAACAATTTCTGTCTTCTAACAGCAGGCAGGAATTGAACCCAAGTGGTCACTTTACCTAATGAGATTATTTCCATTACAAAGTCTTTGATTCTCAAATTACAGAGTTCAAGAAAAAAGAAGTATCTGTAAAAGATGAATAATTAAGATAAACAAGTAGTTCTCACTAAGGTGACATGATCCCCCGCCGCAAATTAATACTTCAAAATTTATGTCAAGATCAGCAAAATTGACTGTCAATTTAGTGTCAAACATTTCGAAAAAGTCAAAGCTCAACCTTGACCTTGAGAAAAATGTAAAGGTCACCAAAATCTAATCAGCCCTTTGTCTTTCCTAGGAGGTGTATTATGTAAAATATGATGGAATTCCCCTGAATGGTTCTTGAGATATCCCACTGACAACCTTTACATGAACATTAACATGTCCAAAAATTTAAAATTCCACTGTGACCTTGAGAATAATGTCAAGGTCACCAAAATCTAATCAGTCCTTTTGCTTTGTGTAAATTATGATGAAATTCTGGTGAATGGTTCTTGAGATATTCTGCTGACAACCTTTACATGTACATTAACATGTCGAAAAATTCCGCTGTGACCTTGAAAATAATGTCAAGGTCACCAAAATCTAATCAGCCCATCGTCTTCCCTAGAAGGTGCTTTTAATTGTGTAAGAAATGATGGAATTCCGGTGAATGGTTCTTGAGATATCCCGCTAACAAGCTTTACATGTACATTAACATGTCGAAAAATTCAAAGTTCAGCTGTGACCTTGAAAGTAATGTCAAGGTCACCAAAATCTAATCAGCCCATCGTCTTCCCTAGAAGGTGCTTTGTGTAAGAAATGATGGGATTCCGGTGAATGATTCTTGAGATATCCCGCTGACAAGCTTTACGAAAAATTCAAAGTTCCGCTGTGACCTTGAAAATAATGTCAAGGTCACTAAAACCTAATCAGCCTGTCGTCTTTCCTTGGAGAAGCTATGTGTAAAATATTAAGAGAATCCAGCGAATGGTTATTGAGATATCCTGCTGACAAGGGTAAAATGACAAAGTCTCGTTTTGACCTTGAAATGAAGGTCAAGGTCACAAACCTCTGTAGGAACATTACTCTTCCTATGATGAACCCATATGCAAAATATGAAAAGAATCCAGTGAAAAGTATTTGAGTAATTCCATTTCGTACGGACGGACGGACGCAGCTGAATACTATGACCCCCGCTTCGCGCTAAACGCACGGCGGAGGATAATGATATTTTGCCTATTTTTACACACGTCAAATAGAATATAATGGGCAATAAAGAAATTATTACACTCATAAGTGTATGTTACAAAACTTACACAAATTTATGTATAACTCTCGCTCTTGCAATTAAAAAATTCACACTTGTTTCATGAAGTCATGTAACACAATAATAATCTCTATTATTGGTACTCCTGTAAAAGAAAAACTCACAATAACTAACTCACAAGCAGAACTGAAATGTGCAGACAGCAGATGACCTATTGTAATGGACTTTAGTTACTATCATTATTTCCATGTTTTGCTTCCAGGTGCGGAAGGTGGAGTATCGAGACAAGATGGAAGACGAGTGGGAATCCTTCCAGAGAGCAATGAAGGAGGAGACACACGTGAGTTGTACTTTGTGCTTTGATGTCAATGTTTGCAGCTTGCATATATTCCAAGGATATGAAATTTTAAGTCTGTGCTTGGCTACAGGGCTTAGGGATGAAAAAATAACCAGTCCTCAGTTATTGACATGCACTGACATGACATGTATAAATCCATATCAGTCAAGCTAGCCTGGCTTAATCAAGCTGACCTTAGTGTGACCTTGTGTATTGACAATAGCGGGTATTGTGTGATACTGATTGGGGGGGGGGGGGGGGGGGGGGGGGGAAGGGGGACGGTGATAAGTAAGATCCTTTCAGGATGACTGATTGTATGGGTTAACCAACTCATGAGAAGGAGTTCAAGGTTGGAAACACTGTCCCTTTAATTGTAGGCTTTTTGGGACGCGTTGGTACAGTGGAGAGGGGGATTACAGCCAGACCCTGTTTATCCGCACAATTTGGTTACAGTTGAAAATCATCTGGATAGCAAGATGTGAGGTTAAGCGAATCATTATTTGCATAGAAATGCACAGAGAAGATTTCTGTGCGGATGGTCGGGTTTCTGGATATATCGGGTCCAGTTAAACGAGGTCTCACTGTATAGAGGAATATGGGGTTTTGGAGAGCACACAAATGATTTCTAATGCCCTTTAAGGCATTTTGACAAAAGATTTTAAAATTCATTACAAGAGAAAATGTTTTCTAGATCTTCAACCTTAGGTACCAAATCATGCAAATCCTGATGAACTAGTGGTTCTAGTTTTAATTGTGTGTTCATTGATTATGGATTTTGTTAAATTCTAATAAAAGTAGTACATAAAATGTTACCTAGTAAAGAAAGATATTCCAAAGACCATGACCTGAACAATAGACGTTCTTCTTTTATTTCAGGTCTCCGAAGTTATCATCAATGAAGATGACGAGCAAGCAAATCTCGAGAGAAACATCGATGAAATTGATGACCAAATGTATGTTTTCCTTAATATACTTTCCCAATATCTGTCTCAAATCTATTGTATGTTTTCAATATTTTTTTAGCTCATCAGGCCTGAAAGGCCCGATGGGCTTATGGCATGGCATGGCATGGTGTCCGGCGTCCGTCCGTCCATCCGTCCGTCCATCCGTCCATCCGTAAACTTTTCGCTTTTTCGACTTCTTCTCCAGAACCAATGACTCCACAGAGCTGAAATTTTATGTGCAGACTCCTTGGCCAATGGGGATTCTAAATTGTAAATTTCATGACCCCATGACCCCAAATGGGGTCACAGGGGTCACATCCTTAAAAACTTATTTTCATCTTCTTCTCCAGTTCCAAAAGGTCTAGAGAGCTGAAAAGTTGTGTGCAGACTCATTGGCCAATGGGGATTCTAAATTGTAGATTATGTGACCCCGTGACCCCAAATGGGGTCACAGGAGTCACATCCTTAAAAACCTATTTTCATCTTCTTCTCCAGTTCCAAAAGGTCTAGAGAGCTGAAAAGTTGTGTGCAGATTCCTTGGCCATTGGGGATTCTAAATTTTAGATTTCGTGACCCCGTGACCCCAAATGGGGTCACAGGGTTCACATCCTTAAAAACCTATTTTCATCTTCTTCTCCAGTTCCAAAAGGTCTAGAGAGCTGAAAAGTTGTGTGCAGACTCATTGGCCAATGGGGATTCTAAATTGTAGATTATGTGACCCCGTAACCCCAAATGGGGTCACAGGGTTCACATCCTTAAAAACCTATTTTCATCTTCTTCTCCAGTTCCAAAAGGTCTAGAGAGCTGAAAAGTTGTGTGCAGACTCATTGGCCAATGGGGATTCTAAATTGTAGATTATGTGACCCCGTGACCCCGTGACCCCAAATGGGGTCACAGGGTTCACATCCTTAAAAACCTATTTTCATCTTCTTCTCCAGTTCCAAAAGGTCTAGAGAGCTGAAAAGTTGTGTGCAGACTCATTGGTCAATGGGGATTCTAAATTGTAGATTATGTGACCCCGTGACCCCAAATGGGGTCACAGGGGTAACATCCTTAAAAACCTATTTTCATCTTCTTCTCCAGTTTCAAAAGGTCTAGAGAGCTGAAAAGTTGTGTGCAGACTCCTTGGCCAATGGGGATTCTAAATTGTAGATAATGTGACCCCGTGACCCCAGATGGGGTCACAGTGGTCATGATCTAAGAACCTATCTTTTGCTTGTAAACAATAACTTAAATAACTTAAATATTCAACTTTAGATAGTAAATCAATGAAATCCTGATGAGCTACAGAGCCCATGGCTCTATTTTTATGTTTTAAAGATTAGCTTCACAGGATGAAGTTGTATTCCTTACAACTTTGTAAAATCATAGTTGTCTCCCTTTTCATACTTGCCATGGTTTTTTTGAAACATTTAGTCATGTTTGTGTGTTACATTGATCCATGAGGAATGTATGCTGCTTAAGATGGTCATAGTGTATGGTTTAAATTGCATTAATAATCCTAAAAAAATTAATTTTGTCTACTGGAAATTGTTTTTGTCTGCCATATTGCACCACAATTATAAGCATCTCAACTTGCTTTGTCTGTTGACTTTCAATTTGTCCTTAATCAACAGTTGCTAAAATGAGCAAACGAGAATATTTGATGCCAGCATTTGTTGAAAGATAACCCCACATCAAAGCACAAAAACATCATCGAAATAATGGCTGGACTTATTTGAATTATTTGAATCTGTTTCTAGTGATGTTTCCTTTTAATTATGATCAAGGGTGCTGTCGTTTTTTTCAATATCTGAAAATATATTTGAGGGATGTCATGCTTTTACTGAAAAGAATCGAAAAAGTTGTGCCATATCACAAGCAACTCCTAAAACTGTTGGAGCAAGGGGAGGTAATGCTCAGCATCTGCCCCTTGTAACCCACTAATGACATAAATCTCAGAAGATACGGTTTTGAGGGTTGTTTTAGCCATGAATATTCAATTAGTCCATTATGTTGTTGCAGGAACCGGTGGAAGGAGATCGACAGCTTACACGACAAGAAGGCAGAAGTCGTGCGGAAGACGGCAGACGGCGGAGACAACAGCGGGAGCGAGGAGGAGCTAGATGAAGCTGCACTTGAGGAACTGTTTGACTGGAGGGCCAAGAAAACATGGAAGTGAATGTGATAACTCTTCTCTAGGTCTTTATTCAATTGCTCCAAGGACAGTGCTTGCCTTGTGTTTACGCAATTGTGCTGTCCACTGCTAAGACTAAGGTGTAGGATCTCGGTCTCTTGGGAGTGATGAGGCTAGCCTTTTCCACTAGGTTGACGCAAAGACAGTCTTCTCAAGGATTTCTTGCAACTAGACAGGCTAAGACAATGGCATAGAATCTCGATCTTGTGGGAGTGATCAGAACACAGTCAAAGACTTTATTCCACATAGCTAGAGCCAAGACAGTTTTTTGACAACACACGAGATGGATTGCAACAGGAATTTCTTTTGCTGCTCATGGCAAAGACAAAGGCATAGAATTTAGGCCTTATGGGAGTGATCAGGACACAGTCAAAGACTTTATTCCATTAGGTTACGGCAAAGACAGTGTTGTGATTATCGGTTCACACAGGATGGATTGCAACTCATCTCAACAAGGATTTTGTGCAACTCTACAGGTCAAAAACATGAAAAACAGTGTCTTCTTGGTCTTTACAGAAAGAAAATGTCTCCCATGATTTGACAACTTCTCTCAGACCGTGTTGTTTCAAGACTTAAACTGACGAATACAAAGTTTGGGACCTCCCTTATCTGTGATTTATACCTTTATGATGTGCAGCTCATAGTTTACATAAAGAGTCTTTAGAGGATATGGCAGCCAAATGGATGTGTTGCTATGCAAAACTAGTGTGGTTAAAACTTACATATGGTATAATATGGTATAAGAGATAATGCAAATCTTGGAAATTTTGTCTAAGACTTCATCAATGTGTGCTGCTCAAGACGTGACTTTATCGGGGAAAGAGATGTACTAGTATTGTTTCACAGGTGAATATTATGAACTTCATGAATAGTGCTGAAACTTTTTATCGCCGCAAATGGCTGCGATACTGCCGAAGTGGCGTTAAACAATAACTCACTAAAACTTTTTACTGAGGAGAGTATCATGTGAACTGAAAATTGGCAAAATGTTTTTGGGTACAAAAGTGCTTTATGCAATAACTCATGTAAACATGAAGGAATAATTTCATGGTTAAATTGTAAACCATAGAAAATTGATTTCAGGTGGAAAAAAATACCCTTTCAGGTTCAGGCTTTTGTTCTGCTTCCTATGAAACATTTGTGAAAAGAATAATTCTCTGAGGATTCGCTACTCTGGTGTAAGAATTGAACAGATACTTGCGCTTACAATTTACCTACAAAGACCAAGTTAATTTCATATGATGTATACATTTTGTATAAAATACATTGTAAATAAATGTACTTAAATATCAGTTTACATTTCATAAACAAGTTTTATTATTATCCCCCGCCACAAAGAATATAGGTGTGAGCTGCGTCCATCTGTTCGTCTGTCCGTGATAAAGGGGACGGCTTTTCTCAAGAACTATTTAAGATAGGATAGCCAAATTTGGTGTGTGGCTTGAGGGCATTAATACCTTGATGGAGTTCGAAACTGAGAAGTGTGTAATTATATATTGCAGAGTTATTGCCCTTGCTCCGTATTTTTGGACTCTGTTCATGGTATCTCCAAAGAGGACAGCTTTTCTCGAAAACTATTTAAGATAGGATAACAATTATATATATGTTCTATTTTATCGACTCTGTTCCAGGTTTCTTCAAAGTGGATAGCTTTTCTCAGAAACTGTTTAAGATCAAAACAGTTATGTGGCTTGAGGGTATCGATACCTTGATAAAATGAAAATGATAAGCCCACAATCATTTCTTCTCAAATTATTGCCCTTGTTCTGATTTATTGGGTCTGCTGGGGGATATTGATGACTATGTCTTCTTGTTATGAAATGAAAATGTTTAAATTCACTTTTAGGCCTGAAAAACTGGTATCCCTTGTAAACTATGTCCTCTGTTTTGCATATTCAACTTATTTTCAAGAGCTATATATGGACTCAAGAGCCGTGAAATCTTGTGTACAGGTTCATTGCCCTATTGAAAAAGTGACTGAGGCTAACTAAATACTCTACACAGGTGAAGGCGGGATAGCGCAGTGGTTAGCGCGTTCGGATCAAGAGGAGAGGGTTCAAATCCATGGTCTCGGCAACTTTGTCTGCAATAGAGAACTGTTCTACACGCAGTAAGGTTTGGACGCAATGCTACACTGAATTAAAACCAATGGTTTGCTAGTTACAGCCGAAGCTCGCAGGTTTCACCGCAATGCATAGCCACATGGTGTTGCAGGCTTTCTCTCTGCCATACTAGCAGCCGTGATAAGTGAAATACTCTTGAAAGCGGCGTTAAACCCCAAAATCACCTCACAAGGTGAATTCTTATGGGGAAAAAGAGTCTTAGACAGACAGGAGTTGTAGATTTGGTGACTCTCCACCGCAGAATAGCGAATGATAGGAATTTAAAGTAAGTATACAAAATACAGAATACAGGATTCCAATGTTATTTTGAAAAGTGTGCACTTTTGCCTTTAAGCCTGATGAGCTGCAGAGCCACTTTTCATTTGATTTTACTCTAAAAATGTGTCCCTCTGCTTTCTCTCAGTTGTTATGTTGAGAAAATGTCACGAAAAAAACAACAGAAACAGCATAGATGATTAAACAGTTTACTAAACTCTTTTTCACACCAACATATTGCAAAGATGAGCTTTGCGATCAACATTTGAGAATACAGATGAAGACATGTAAAGACTACACGGACTGTACACATCATCAGTCCTGAAACACAGACTGGGAGATCTTTAGACTGTTATAAGCTAACATACAGCAACATATACATAATTCTACATACACACTCCACAATAACATTCAAGGAACACCCCAATTATTCAATATTAAATATTGAATACTAGGGATCCTATCTTTTTCTGTTGAGTGTATATCTGTAATGCCTATATTTTGAAATAGTTTTGTGGAAAGCTTAGATATTTATGCTTCATATTCATAAATAAATATATTCTCAGTTAAAAATATATTTTTTAAACAAGACAAAAGTATCTCATTATTTAACTGGTAATAAAATTGTACACATTGAGACCTATACATTAGAGAGTAAACATGGTTTGAAATATTAATTACTTAAATGATTTAAACATATATAAGACAAAGATTAAGCTATAAATGAAGAATTGAATGGACATCAATTGATATTTGTACTATAAACAAACTTTCAGTAAAATGCTGGCAGATTTACCTATTTTGTACTTCTCAAAATTTGAATAATTTTGGCATAATCTGAAGTTTTTTTGTTTGTTTTTTAGATATTCAGATGAAAACATTATAGCATACCTTCTTCAGTTCAAATATGTTCCAAAATTACTGACAGGGAAACAATTTTCAAAAATTAAAAAATCTCTCAAAAATTTAAAGATAAATGTTTGCTGAGAAGGTAAGCATTCGCTGCCTCCAGATGACAGAGACATGTTGTAGATTTCAGGAATCAGTCCACAGCAGGCTAGACCTTAATTGTATCAAAATTCAAAGTAGAAAATTACATTTGTCTTATTATTTTTTCCATGTTCAGATACAGTCAGATTGTCATTGAAACAGAACAGTAAATCTTACTACAAACTTTCAATTCTGTGTGGTCAATTTTAGGAATCACAAAGGAAAAAATTCCAGGATCCTCCAATGGCTTAAAGAGCCATCACGGATGTTGATGAAAATATCAAAATTTTCCAAAAATCTAACTCCGTGAAATAAATACACTTAATTTTTCCCTAATTTTTCCAACTTAAAATAAGCCAAGAAATTGCTTTAATTAGTAAAGGTGTTTTCCAGTCTAAATATAGATCCAGTCTATTATTTTCAAGCGCAAAGCATTATGGTCTAGCTCACACACAGTAAACAAAGACATGAAAGAATAACAAAAAATATGAGCTATGAAAGAAATCGAAATATATAATTTTTTGATGGTTATTTATTTACCATTTCGTTTAATTATGTATTTGCTACAGATATTGGAATAATTGTTTTACCCAACTAGGTATTTTGCTTGAATTTTATAATTAATTAGAGTAAAAATTTGTCATAATTTGCTGGTCTTATCTCAATAAAAAGAACATTAAACAGGAAATAATTTGTATATTCTCAGGACATTTAGAAACATAGTTTGTAAAGCAATCGTCACATTCAGTAATGTGTGACAAGGGTACTTTGCAAGAGAGACACGTGCAGCACATGGGTTGTTATGGCGACTTGCGCTAGAGACAAGCCTTCACGCTTCGGAAGCGCTTGCTGTTAGTGTAGTACGTATTACGCAAAAAAGGGGACTCTGTTTATATACGTCAGATACCCGTAGCGCACGCTAGTCGAAGTGATACTTCTCTTTGAAACCAAATTGCAATACATTGTCGTGATATGAAAATTATTTAACATATGCCATGTTGTAGATAAAAGATTTCTCTGGCGAATGACGTTATAAGTATATTTTCCAAAAATTTGAAACACTAACATCCGTGATGGCTCTTTAAGAAATTCAATTTCTCAATTCTCCTTTCAAAAACACACACCACAATTAATATTCAAATAAACTTCCAATTTCAAATCCATCTTCATATCCCTGACATTATACATGCATTGCACTTTGTCTTTATTAAAGTTTGTGTTCTGCCAAATCATAATTATGTTTACAGATGACAAAGATATACTTACAAACATTTGAAATAGGAAAGGACAATTACAAGCATACAGACTAAAGGTTATGAATTGGTATTCAAATGCTTGAAAGTAAAATGATCACTAATCACAATTATTATCAGACACAAGCTCTTAGAATAAAGCATATTCAACAAGCATTAAGCCAATTAATTTCATGGTAATTTAAATCACAAAATAATTTGAAATTACATTTCATATACATACACATACCAAGGTAAATTACTAATACAAAACCTATGTAATACAGCATTAAGAATCAAATTACTTTCTCAGAGCAAATTAACATATTTCATTAAAATTTGATAGATGTCCCAATTTAAAATGAAAACAGGAAAATAATTTCATTCAAGGGTGAGCAATTTTTAACTAATTTATCATTAATCTTGTCCATATTTTTACAGTACAAATTATATAAACAGTAAATTCAAGACAAATTCACAGAATATTTACATGTTTTAGACCATATCAACAATCATGTCCAAATTATTTTTATATCACTTTTAAACATGTTTCTAACAACGAAATAATTATCACATGTCATTGAACGATTTTCATACAAACAAGTTATTGTAACCAATATTAATATAACATAATATACAAGTATTTATGTTTATACCAGAAAGAAACATGGAATTCTGCACAAAACTTTAATCTTCCAAGTTGTATTCTACAAAGAAAATTTTCTTATATCTCAACTCTAATATGTACATACATCCTCATGGCAGCTGTACAGATGAAACTATAATTTTAAATCAACTGCTGGTCACATGACCAAGGGAAGGTAATTTTGGGATGGAAAGCTGCAGACCACAAACAAATATTTTAGATTTTTTTTCTTACTTTTAACTCTGCACATCTTGCAGTTGAAACGAGAAACACCACAATCCAAAGGTATGTTTACCTTTTAATTACAAACAATACAAGTAAATGATAGCTTTTCATTTGGACGGGAGAACAATTCTAATGGAATAATGGAGATTTTTTTTCAAAATTTTCACTGATGTTTTTTACTTGGAGGCAAGAATATGACAGATAATGGCAAGAGTTTTAGTAAATTTATTTTTATCAAAAACATCATTTCTCTATAAATTCATGGACACCAATTTTTCAAACTTCAATCTTCCTTTATACAGGCAAGATTCAGACATTTTGAGCAAATAATTGTGTTTATTCACTAACCTGACATCTTTGAATAGATCCCAAATTATTTTGACTTCCAAAACGAATTTACCATGATGTTAGATTATACGGAAGCACAAATAAAATGTACATCTCGAAACATACATAATCTTAACAGACCAACTTTTTTGTTAATCACTGATAACCTCGTTGGAATGTTATATTGACGAACTTCACAATTAATCAGCAATTATACCTGTGAAGATATCACAGATTTGTTTCACGTATTCTCAGAATCCAGGGAGGCTAATCAACATATACACAATTTAAATAACAAAGTATACTTTTACTCGCCTATTTTTTAAAAAGCATAATAGATAATTTATTGCAAGAAAAAAATGCAATTTTTCATGGACTTCTGTAGTACTAAAATCCTTCAAAACAAATGAAGGCAACAAGTTACATTACTACTCTGTCTATTTTAGAAGTTGAGAGATATATATGGATTACTTATCCAATGGGCGGCTACATTCCCTTTGATGTATTAGTACCGATATATCATGTATCAAGAAAAGTGTGGTTGTATCTATGACGTCACTTATTTATCAGCCACAGTTATTTTAAACTCTCTCTTAGGATGATCGTGAAGCAGCAGGGCAGGGCGGAGCCACAGACACCTGGCTGACGACCTTGAGTAAATACAACATTGTTGCCAAACCAGCCGCTTAGTAAAACGTTGCCCATTGGATAAAACAGATACATGACGACACAAGTGGTGTATACAAAATATCATCTTGCTATCACTCGCTTGAGGGCTCATACCCCTCGTGAGATGATAGCTCGATGATATTTTGTATACCCCACTTGTGTCATCATGTATCTATTACATAAATTTGTTATCTATATATTTATCTTCATTTTCAATAACCTATAATTTAAAAAAAAAAGATTAAAATGTTTTACTCATTTTGTCTTTTAAGAAGCTCTGTAGGTCAATTACCATGTAAAAAAATAAAACTCCTTACTTCTAAAAATTAAATTATTAAAGTAGAAAAAACATTTCATTACTATTTCCATCAAATCTAAAGTTGTTCTATTTCAATATCACTCAAATAAGCAATTAGACTAATATTTACCGGTCATAATGAAAGACATAACATTTGGTAAACATCACTGTTAAACAAATTACAAATTTACCATTCTTGTAACATCACATGAGGCTTATGAGCAAATACTAAACAACACAAACCAAGAGTTATCTCCCTTCCATTACCAATCCTGACATTATCTTTGAATACAAACCAACAACAAATTTATTTTCTCAAATATTTTGTTTCTCCCTTTGGGATTTTTTTTTTACAGATTTTAAGACATAAATCTTCACAACAAAATTATTTCAAATAAAAATGGATAAAAAAAATTCCTTTCAAGTACAAGTTTAGTAGTCCTACATGCTAGACATCTTCCTACGTTGAATTGACAAGAACCATTACACTTCCTAAAATATTTTAATTAGAACTGGACGGGTTATTCATGAACTGTTTTGCAAAGTGCTACGAATGCTAACGAATAAATCTGAATAACTTGCAGCTTCTCGGTGCATCAGATGCCATTTGAAAGTCACTGGTGTGAACGTTCGCGTTCATCACTGAGGTCTCGTCCTTGTGTCTACAGGCTGAACACAACAAAACAGTACACAGTGCTGATGAAATACAATCTCATACAAATCGGATCTTAATTACGTTACACTTCATTACTGTCAATTATGCATTCCGTATTAAATTTTGAAATTCCAAATTTTACATTTCATCAAATCTCATGTGAAATATACTAATATCCCACAAACTTAAGAAAGTCCTAAAATTATAACTATCCTGGTTACAGGGCCTCTATATTTACGAGAAGGCCCTGAATCAGGATAGTACAGTGACAATATATGAACCAGAACCATTTTCCACTTTAAAAGCAAATGAGAGTTATTTAGATATATAAAAGTATTTTTTAATAACATATAATTGTTAAAATTATATAATTAATAGAATATTTAATGGATATTGTCAAATACCAGGTTTGTTTTATCTTGTGACATGGTTAAATTTAATACTTCACTTGTGAAGGACTTAAAACTTTTAAATTTTTTTTTGAAATCTCAATAAAATCATATCTTGATTATGCTACACTTCATTAATGTTTTTATTAGGGATAAATATGAAATTAAAAATAGAGCCATGGGCTCTGTAGCTCATCAAGATTTCATTGATTATTATCTAAGGTTGACTATCTAAGTTATATCAAGTAATACATTGTTATCAAGAAAAAAATAGGTTTTTTAGACCATGACTCCTGTGACCCAACTTTGGAGTCACAGGGTCACCAATCCTACAATTACAATTTCACCTTTCTACAGCTTTACGTACTTAAGATAAAGATGAAAATATTTGGGTCATGACCAGTGACCTAGATTGGGGTCACAGGGTCACAAAATCTACAATTTTGAATCCCCTTTGGACAAGGAGTCTGCACACAACTTTTCAGCTCTCTAGGCTTTTTTGAACTGGAGAAGAAGATAAAAATAGGTTTTTAAGGATGTGACCCCTGTGACCCCATTTGGGGTCATGGGGTCATGGGGTCACGGAATCTACAAGTTAGTATCCCCATTGGCCAAGGAGTCTGTACACAACTTTTCAGCTCTCTAGACCTTTTGGAACTGGAAAAGAAGATGAAAATAGGTTTTTAAGGATGTGACCCCTGTGATCCCATTTGGGGTCACAGGGTCACGAAATCTACAATTTAGAATCCCCATTGGCCAAGGAGTCTGCACACAACTTTTCAGCTCTCTAGACCTTTTGGAACTGGAGAAGAAGATGAAAATAGGTTTTTAAGGATGTGACCCCAGTGACCCCATTTAGGGTCATGGGGTCACGAAATCTACAATTTAGAATCCCCATTGACCAAGGAGTCTGCACACAACTATTCAACTCTCTTGACTTTTTGGAACTGGAGAAGAAGATGAAAAAAGGTTGTTAAGGATGTGACCCCTGTGACCCCATTTGGGGTCAAGGGGTAACGAAATCTACAATTTAGAATCCCCATTGGCCAAGGAGTCTGCACACAACTTTTCAAGTCTCTTGACTTTTTGGAACTGGAGAAGAAGATGAAAAAAGTTTTTTAAGGATGTGACCCCTGTGACCCCATTTGGGGTCAAGGGGTCACGAAATCTACAATTTAGAATCCCCATTGGCCAAGGAGTCTGCACACAACTTTTCAGCTCTCTAGACCTTTTGGAACTGGAGAAGAAGATGAAAATAGGTTTTTAAGGATGTGACCCCTGTGACCCCATTTGGGGTCATGGGGTCACGAAATGTACAATTTAGTATCCCCATTGGCCAAGGAGTCTGCACACAACTTTTCAGCTCTTTTGACCTTTTGGAACCGGAGAAGAAGATGAAAATAGGTTTTTAAGGATGTGACCCCTGTGACCCCATTTGGGGTCATGGGGTCACAAAATGTACAATTTAGTATCCCCATTGGCCAAGGAGTCTGTACACAACTTTTCAGCTCTCTAGACCTTTTGGAACTGGAGAAGAAGATGAAAATAGGTTTTTAAGGATGTGACCCCTGTGACCCCATTTGGGGTCATGGGGTCACGAAATCTACAATTTAGAATCCCCATTGGCCAAGGAGTCTGTACACAACTTTTCAGCTCTCTTGACCTTTTGGAACTGGAGAAGAAGATGAAAATAGGTTTTTAAGGATGTGACCCCTGTGACCCCATTTGGGGTCATGGGGTCACGAAATCTACAATTTAGTATCCCCATTGGCCAAGGAGTCTGTACACAACTTTTCAGCTCTCTAGACCTTTTGGAACTGCAGAAGAAGATGAAAATAGGTTTTTAAGGATGTGACCCCTGTGACCCCATTTGGGGTCATGGGGTCACGAAATCTACAATTTAGAATCCCCATTGGCCAAGGAGTCTGTACACAACTTTTCAGCTCTCTAGACCTTTTGGAACTGGAGAAGAAGATGAAAATAGGTTGTTAAGGATGTGACCCCGGTGACCCCATTTGGGGTCATGGGGTCACGAAATCTACAATTTAGAATCCCCATTGGCCAAGGAGTCTGTACACAACTTTTCAGCTCTCTTGACCTTTTGGAACTGGAGAAGAAGATGAAAATAGGTTTTTAAGGATGTGACCCCTGTGACCCCATTTGGGGTCACGGGGTCACGAAATCTACAATTTAGAATCCCCATTGGCCAAGGAGTCTGCACATAAAATTTTAGCTCTGTGGAGTCATTGGTTCTGGAGAAGAAGTCGAAAATGTGCAAAGTTTACGGACGGATGGACGGACGGACGGACGGATGGACGGACGGACGGACGCCGGACGCCATGCCATGCCATAAGCCCATCGGGCCTTTCAGGCCTGATGAGCTAAAAATGAAAATTCTTAATTTCATATGAGATATAAAAGTTTTCTTATGACATGTGAATATCATGTTTTTTCTCTGTAAATCTTACACAAGCTAATGTGTGCAAAAACATGACAGTAAAACAACATTTACAATTTGCTACATATATTAAATATCAAGAGTGAAATATACTATAAGTAACTATTCTAGAAAATATACATGATTTATACATACGAACTTCACACAAATGACCAAATCAATCCTAAATATTTTGACATCTACGACACCACTCACAGCAAAATACAATGACATATATCATTCTTTTTAATCTGAATCTAAAATGCTATTTCTTATCTAAACAATATATCCAACTATATCACACATTGGAATAGCACCTAAAAGACATTTTTGGACAAAAACAAATGCCATAACCTCAATTCTATTCACAATTTCACATATAGATGATAATATAATTTTCTAACTGATAATTATAACCAAATTTACTTGACCTTATATATCTTCCTTTATCCATTTTTTCAATCATATATAATTTTATCATGTTGTAAATACAAGATTACAAATTCTAGATTTTTTATTCCAGAATCGTGTATTCAATTATTTTTTTATATAGAATTAAATCCTTCTTCATCATTAATTAAAATACTTTTAGTTAAAGAAATAGCAAATTCTCGTCATTTAAAATATAAATTCATGAACAAAACAATTTTGAAAAATTACGTTTTCATGAAAATGGATTGATATTTTTCATAAGTTCTAAAATTAAATGAAAAAGATGCTGAATTGAAATTATGAATTTACAGCGACAAAATATTTCATAAAAATTCTGACAGACATCCAGATATATGGAAAGTGTACTTTTGCTTGAACAAAATTATATACTTTACAGTGAGTGTATTACCTGAGAATCCTTACTTACAAAGTATACAGTAAAGGACTGTTTCCATGGATACACAGTGCCGTCTTTGGTAATTTTCTGATGTAAGATGATTATAGACATATGACCATTTAATGACATTTAATCAATGTTGTTCACAGTAATGCCATTACCTTTAAATCATCAGTACAATGAGAGTATGTTTAAGAAAAATGATAGTTGACTCATCTCTGAGGAAATGCAAATCTTGTACATCTTTGTGAATTATGAATCAAGTATTCAATTTGAACTTGATTGTTGGATGTTGTGAAGGTGTTAACCAGTATCTTTGAATCATGTGTTCCATTTGGATTTCAACGCAATATTACTTTTTTCCGTACCTACGAATAACATAATTTATCAAAACTTGCTTTGAATCACTTATTTCATTTGGATTTTTGTGTTCAAAACTTGCTTTGAATCATGTAATTCATTTGGATTTAAACATGTTTCAAAAGTTGCTTTGAATCATGCATTTAATTTCGATTTATGTGTTCAAAACTTCCTTTGAATCATGCATTTCATTTGGATTTAAACATGTTCAAAAGTTGCTTTGAATCATGCATTTAATTTGGATTTAAACATGTTCAAAACTTGCTTTGAATCATGCATTTCATTTGGATTTAAACGTGTCCAAAACTTGCATTGAATCATGCATTTCATTTGGATTTAAACGTGTTCAAAACTTGCATTGAATCATGAATTCTAATTGGATTTATGTGTTCAAAACTTGTGTTTATAATCATGCATTTCATTTGGATTTAAACGTGTTCAAAACTTGCATTGAATCATGAATTTCATTTGGATTTAAACATGTTCAAAACTTGCTTTAAATCATGCATTTCATCTGGATTTTATCACACTGTATCATAAATTGTGTACTCCATGTGGATGTGAATGTGGTTTAAGCCAGTTCCTTATCAGTGAAATTTCACTTTCTTTAATACATATCCATAACGATCAGGTAATTACACAATGTCATATCAGTGAAATTTCACTCTTTAACGAATCAATTCCTGCACATGGCAATCACACATCAGTGAAATTTCACTCTTCGAAAATTCATTTCTTGTAATCACACACTGGCATATCAGTGAAATTTCACTTTTCATGAATCCTTATAGAGTGATCACAGCTTGGCGTATCAGTGAAATTTCACTCTTTAACGAATCAATTCCTGGCATTTATACATCAGTGAAATTTCATTTCTTGTAATGACACACTGGCATATCAGTGAAATTTCACTTTTCATTAAACCTTATAGAGTGATCACAGTTCGGCATATCAGTGAGATTTCACTTGATTGAATCCATTTTTGATAATAACATGGCGGCACTCTTTCTCACTTCTAAGAATCCATGGCACTGATATGTTAGCAATAATGAAGGGAATCACTAGTTTTACACACAGTATCCAATTTGACCCTGCATTCTGTAGCACAAAACTTCAATTTACATAACACACCTGTGTAACAGGACATCGATGAAGAATAATGTTACTGAACGCAGGGCACTCATTCAACACATGCAGCCAAAAGTTCACCCAATCACATCCGATATTGAGTTCGTAGATGATCGTCGTTCCCGTTCTTTCCGAACCATCTGAGAGTCAATCTGTCTGTAGACTTCATGTGAGAGTTCACCGGTTAGCAGTTTCTGAAGAAACGGTGTATTGGCCGAGGACATTGATGATCCACAAGGCATGTCCTGTTTCTGGGGAGAAGCATGAGGACGTTTCACATACCCACGGAGGTACTTCTCCAGCTCCGACATTCCTTGCAGAATGTTGGACGATGGCGCTGCCCTCGTATCAGAAGATGTTGATGGCTTCGGATTAGAGTTCGACTTGTAGGACATTGAGGATTGTGATCCTTTAGAACCAAGTGGTGCTCGAATTTTGAAAGATGCAGATGCTGAAGTTGATGGCTTTGGATTAGAGTTCGGCTTGTAGGATGTTGAGGATTGTGATCCTTGTGATCCAGGTGATGCTCTCATTTCAAAAGATGTTGACGTTGACGGCCTCGGATTTGAGCCAGATTTGTAGGATGTTGAAGAATGTGATCCTTGGGTCCTTTGGAACCCATTGGGCACCATCTTAATCATTGACTTCCCATTCTTTGGAGGACTCTGGACACCTTTGTGTGATTTATGTGACATCCCAGATGTTGTGTTTGAAACAGCCTTGGAAAATCTTTGACCGTTTTTACACGCTAATGATGAATATTGTTTCTGTGATTCTAAAACAG
The DNA here is from genome assembly GCA_936450465.1 of Gibbula magus. Taxonomy (NCBI): domain Eukaryota; kingdom Metazoa; phylum Mollusca; class Gastropoda; order Trochida; family Trochidae; genus Gibbula; species Gibbula magus. Next base: position 24,901,230 of record OW388291.1, on the reverse strand, counting down.
GGGTGGAATCTTTTGCAAACTGACCTCTAGCACAGGCAGACGCAGTCCTTGGTTGAGAAGACGCTACAGTTTTCACAACTTGAGGATTGGAGAACATTGAACACAAGGATGGACTGGTGGATATATCCTTTGTGAAAAGAGCACTGAACATTGATGGACGAGAGTCACCCTTTGGGGCGGCTTGATTTGACTGTTTGCCTTGACCGGCAGTCTCAACTCTACAACTATACCTATGTTCCTTGTTGATTGAGTTAACTTTGTCAAGATCCAGATACCTAGTCTGTACATCACCACTTGTGCCTTGAGTAGCAGCCGGGGTCGTCGTGACTGAACTAGAAGGACTCTTGGCAGTGCTTGTTGATGCCTGTGTTTCTGCCAGATTAGTTATGAGATCGTCCATTCCACTGGACCAAAGATCCTGGTCATAGGTTGGCATCAAGCCTTGAGGCTGTTCCTCAGCTATGGACTCACAGTACTGCATTGCAAATTCCAGTAGGTCCTCTGGTATGAATGGTTCTGACTGTGCTTCCATCTGAGCATCAGCCTTAGAAGCCACTGACTTTGTGACTGGGGGTTGTGAAGTTTGAACAGCACTTTGCGTTGCATCACTGGATGAACTGGTAACACTGGAATATTTGTAATCCATGAAGGACTTGCAGGACATGTTGTCTCCTCTGTCCAGAAGCGACCTCAGCAGAGACTGACGCTTCTCACCTGGAGGTGGAAACACAGACTCGGAAGGTTTGACTTCAGGCTGATTTACCTCCTCATCCTCCATACTCTTCAGCAGATCGTCCAGCAGATCCATACCCTCGTCCATGGAGCCTCCCGCCAGACCTAACTCCTCCCTGAAGGAACTGAGGAAAGGATCGAACCCATTAGACATTGCCGTCACGGCCTGATCCACTGCAACAGCCTGGTCCACTACATTAGCCTGATCCACAGACTCGACAGCTTCCTTTTCAAGGCTTTCAGTCTGGCTCACATCTGACATGGGGTAGTCGTCCAGTACAGAGTCCCTCTCATCGCTGGAGAGCGTATCAGGGGAGGTAATGTTGATGGAGTTGTGTGGGCTGGTGGAGTGGCTGTAGCCACTGCTGTACCCGGTGTCATCGTGACTTTCATCTCCACTGCTGCAGGAGCCGACCGAGGACTCGATGCAGGAGCTGTTGAGGTCAATGAGTCCCCGTACATTTGGGTCGTGGACTCCCTTCCTTTCTTCCTCCATCATCAAGTACCTCTGTCCTTCGTCCTCTCTGTAATACACAGAACAATACATTATATCATTGATAGACAAAAGATACACCTAAATCATCAGGTACCTCTATCCCTTGTCCTCTCTGCAAGAGATTTATATAAAGGTTAGATATAACATAAATAATAGTCAAAAGGTTGAGAACAAAATATCTGGCATAATCAGGTGCTCTGTGCCTTGCTCTAAAAACAGGTGTTTATGATATTCAACTTCTTTATTACAAAGTCTAAAGAGATTTTCTAGATTGTACACTAAAATGTTGCAACTGTTTAACAAAGAGGTTGAATAAACACATTTCACATATATGATTAAATAATGCCTTCAATGCAGCTCAATTTGACCGCTATAAGTGAAGTTCAACATCAGTGGGTGCTGCTTGCAGCATGGGTGGGTGACCTGCTTCAATGCTAGATAAACTGAGAGTTTGAAGGGTGATTCCCTGCTAACACTGTGACCTTAGTTCAGAGATTAATGGTGTCACCCTGGGTAAGTGGCCTTAGTCAAAATATGTCTCCGTTTACCCAGCAGTACAAATGGGTACCTGGTAAACGTAGTGTTCGAAGTGACATTCTAGTGACATGCATATGTATGTCAGCTTGGGTTCGACCAGGGAAATATACCTTGACCATGCACTAATGGATGGACAATTATGCCATAAACCCATTATCATTATCATTATCAGTATCAAGAGGAGCAATGAAATCATTAAGACATTACCTGCCGAGCCAGCATTTATCAATTGCTAGCTAAAAGTCCACAATTCACACCCTGACAGACCTGTTTCCATTAAGGGAAAGTAACCTGGCCAGAGACAATTATCACAGCGCAGGATGGAAGCTTAATTTTCAGTACATATGAACCAAAAGTGTCTGCATGGAGAAGAATTTAAAGCATCTGCACAAAAGTGCACATATCCATCATTAATATTTTTTAAAATTCTTTCACCCCTGAGAAACCAGAACACTAATATGTTAACAGGAACAAACAAATTACTGGATTAAAGCTGTCTTGGAACAACACTCTTTCCATTAATTACGAATTTTTTCTTTATATCTGTATACGCATGTTTATCTGGATGTTGACAAAGGATTATGACTTTTCTTTTAAGTATTATCTCTGCTTCCAGTAATGTATATTGGTATATGTCAGGGGGATAAACTATGCCTGACATATTACCATGACATTTTGATATCTTTAAAGGGGCAGTAGCACATTTTTTTGCAAAATGTTTTTTTTTCAAAGTTCCCATTTATAATGATAGTTTATGTCATTTAAATGAACTTTAGAGGGTAAAACATCTTATTACACAAACCAATTTTCTGTAGTGGTACAAACTTTTTACAAACAAATTGCATGGCGGCTATTTTATTGTGAACACAATTTATTATTTTTTATTACAAATACGATTCCCATGGTTTTACCCAATCATGTACACTCATTTTTTAATTTATATTCAGAAGAGAGAAGGATGTTTTACTATTGGTGAAATTATTTTTCAAATACATTTTATCAACTAATTTGAGCGAAAAAATGTGCTACTGCCCCTTTAAGTTAATAATAAAACAAACATAATTTTAACGCCTAATATCCAGCACAAATGACGCTCACTGGCGGTACATCTACAATATTACCCTGAAGAAATTGTTCTATATTCTAACTAGTTTACCGTTTGTCGAATGAGCCATATTTGCATATATTTAAGTGGGATAACACTTAACCGGCTATTCTGATCAGATAATTGCCAGCTGAATTTCTAGTATAGTTACTGATAACATACAAACATCATCAATAGTTTTTTGGATCTAGACAGGATTAGGGGTATTAGTTGCCTTATATACAAATATTACTGTACTTAGCAGATAAAGGGTTAATTTCATTTTCAATCAAAGGGTTATTAAGAAATGTTCAAGAAATGGTCTTTTATTTCCCAGTGGTAAATCAGATACAAATCCATGATGACAATTAATCAAGATAAACAATCCATTAGCATGTTTTTTTTTAATTAATAACAAATACCCATTAGGAAAGGAGATAAAATGTTTCTCAATACTTTCTTTGGACAAATTCAATCTGAGATTTATCTAAGGTAATTACCTCATTATCAGCTTAAAGGTAATTATAATGACTATTTTGTGATTAGCAAACTCTGATGAGAATACAGGATCCAGTAGGTTGAAATTGTAACAGAATTAACCCTTTACCTTCAAGACTTCAGCTGATGACCGTTCCCTGATTCATAATACCAAGAAATGATAAAGATTATTTGCAGATAAGCAAACTCTGTAAAAAAATACATGCTCCAGTAGGTTGAAATTGTAACAGAATTAACCCTTTACATGTAGAACTTCTGCTAGTGACCGTTCCCCGATTTATACATTCCCCAGTAATAATAATGACCATTTGGTGATTATAGCAAACTCTGTGGAGAATACAAGCTCCAGTAATTGAAATTGTAACAGAATTAACCCTTTATCTGCGGTCCTATGAGAGCTCCTATTCTCAGAACTCTATTGGCCGATCCAGGATTTATATATTTCCAGATAAAATGGCAGTTTGGTGAACACCAAGTTCCTAGGAGATTACAGTATGATAACATTGTAACAGAATTAACCCTTTACCTGCTTGGACTGGACAGGTAACCTGCTTACCTGGGACAGGTGGGTACTGAATTGGACCCAGTGTAAAGCCTGAAAATCTCCCCCTGCCTCAGAATTATACCCAGGTAGATTCTATCACATTAGCGAACCGATTATTACAATGTGACTAAATATAACTTAAAGGTGCATCCAGTGTGTTTCATAAAATTTTATTTGGCTTTAATACGTTCCAACACATCATATGTGCTGTTTACAATACAAACCAATTCACTCAGCTTGCATATTCATCCCCAATCGGCAAACATATCATAATTACTAGTTTCCAATTAAAATCGAGTAATATCATTATGTATGTGCAGAAACCGAAAGTGCACGTCCTATTTACATGCACAGTAGTTATATGACCTCTTGAACATTATCAACCCAAATTTGTTATTTTGTCTGGTTTAAATAAGATTCCAAAATTACGTTTGACTCATTGGCGCGCGCCACACGCTGTGCATTGTCCGGTTTTCGATCAGAAATCGAATCTTTTACCTTCATATCGTCAATATACTAAGTCGAGTATCATTAAATTGGTAGTTTTCGGTAACAGTTGGTACTTCTCGATGAAATAAGACCAATTATAACGTTTGCCATATTTGACCCTCAACAACACAATGGATGTACCTTTAAACTATACAACTATTTCTGTCAATTCTTTCACAATGAAAAGAGTGAAATGTATGAAGATTTCAACACAATTATATAGCAATAGTTCTTCAGAAAATGTTATCAAAAATAGCAATAGAGCTCTATGCTTTTGCTTTCTTTATTCATACTAGGGTAGGGTAGGGTGGGTACCCGGGTAGGAATTTGTAACCTGTCCCAGGCCTATTACCTGCTGGTCTTTGATTGAGCCTATCTTCAGCTGGTGGCCAGTCTCAGATTATTTCCTTTCCTAACAAATTGTGACTACTGTAACTTGGCTACTCAACTTGGCACGAATAAATTCAGCAGGTAGAGTATAAAGGTAAATGTATGAGTATACATCGAAATCTACAGTGGAAACTACCTTTTTGGAAAATAGAATGCCTCAAGTCATGATGACTTACCAACAGAAACCTCAAAAGATATTGAATAAGTATAAGAAATGTAAGAAACTATTAATTTAATAACATTAACATATCAATCGACCACAACCCATTTGTGCAATGAGGTGATATTTGGTTCAACACTTTCAGCCATATTTCACCAATATCTAGATTCATTGCAGGGAGAAAGCCTGCACTACCACTGTGGCTATGCATTGTGGTGAAACCTGCAAGCATCAGCAGGAACTAAAACCATGTGTGGTACTGCACAGAATTTCATTAAAGTATTGCACCCAAACCTTACTGTAACCAGAGCAGTTCTCTGTAACAATCATAGTTACTGAACCCAAAGGGATTCAAACCCCAGACCTCTTCATCCAAAATATACCCTAAGCATTACATCACCCCAACCCCCCTAAAACAAAATGAATATTTATAAATAAAAAATTCTCTTTCAAAGTTTTAAATTAATTTAAACATTCTTGCAGATATCTTACATTTAAAAATTCATGAAAGCAGATTTAAAGTCACTCACAGTTCAGTCCTTACACAATCTAGTTTTATCTTAAGATTGCACTCGACAAGTCAGTGCTACCAAGTAGGGGCCCATCTGTTATTGAAGTTAGCGTGTAGAATGTTTACTTAGACAGGTTGTCGCGACCTGATGTTGATATGCCATAAAGGACAATGACACTTGACTTGAACCTTGTAACACTTACCATTATGATAACGAATAGTTAAGAAATTGACTGAATGAAGCTCTCATAAAATATCCTTAATACAAAAAGTCATAAGTTAAATATCATTACAAATTTTAGAATAATAATTCAACAATTCATGAATACTAGGATATATTTATCAAATGATAGACGTCACACTCCAGCTCATAGGATCTCGCGAGTTAGAAAAGTTAATATATTTCACTCGTGGCTGCGCCACTCGTGAAATAGCTACTTTTCTATCTCACTCAATGAGATAAACATGGTATTTGTCAAGGAAAGACAGATATCCTATATATATTTCACGGATCCCTTTGACAATGTTATTGATCCCCCGCCACTAAGAGGAACGCGGTATAGGTTTGAGCTCCGTCCATCGAAGATAAAGGGGACAGCATTTAAGAAAGCATTTAAGATAGGATAACCACATTTGGTGTGTAGCTTGAGAGCATAAATACCTTGATGGAGTCCGAAATCAAAATGTATAGGTTTATTTTTTCTTGAGTTATTTCCCTTGTTTATAAGGGGATGTCAGTTCTGAAAGACTTGGTGTACCCCCTCCAAAAGAAAATCCTGAATCTGTCCCTGTGCATCATATGATGATTTTGCACCTTGATATGTTTACCTGGTGATAAATATGTGTTACACACTCACCCTATGACATAGTTCATACAGACGACGTATTGCGGTCGACTGGACGTGTTGTAGATAATGGTGGCCCGAGTTTGCAGCCACACCCAGTCTCCATTCTTTCCAAAGAATCGGTAGTATTTGCTAACCGATGTGCCCTTCACAATCACTGCAACGGAAGAATGAAAGAATAATTACTGTAATAACATATATTTCCATGTATAACTGCGCCTCAATGCAAGACAGGAATATAAACATATATATATATATACAGTCAGACCCCGTTTATCCGTACAATGTTGTTACAGTTGAAAATCGTCAGGATGGGAAATCGGGTGGTTGAGTGAATCATCTTTTGCATAGAAATGCATAGAGATTATTTGAAATACTACCATGTGGATGGGTGGGTTTCCGGATATATGGGTCCAGTTAAACAAGATCTCACTGTATACACAATAAAGTAAAAAATTGCTGCTGCTTTAGTTGGGGTTTGTATTTTGTCAAATAATTTTTTTGTGAATCATTATGCAATTAATTTAAAAACATAATTTTCCATTTAATTAATTGACAATAAATATCAAAAGTTAGTTGTTGGAATATTTTGAGCAAAAGCATTCTTAATGGCCAATTTACAGAAGTTAAAACTCAAAATTTGTTATACAACGACAACTATTACAAATTATATAACATACCTAATACACACAACATACCGAATAAAAGAGTAATGTAATCGATGTTTCTTAAAACGTCAAATTTGTCAGAAAATGTAGATTGAATCCTCTCTACCAGCACAGGTACATAACAAGACAAGGACAGGTAACAAGGACAGGTAAGTTGATACAGGTGAGAAACACTGCACAGATACAGCAGACCTCATAAACACATGTAAATGCACACTGCTTGTCTTTGTACACCTATATATGTACAATACTCTCCAGACTCAAATTTAGTCAAAGGAATTTTTATAATTACTGTACCTTTATCCTTTTGATTACATATTTTTAATATATATATGTATTCAGTTTATCTAGAATTGCTGAATGGAGATCTAGACTGTATTAAAGGCTCTTATTTTTTACACATCATGAGGCAGGACTAACTATATCAATTCATCCAATTGAAGGCCTGTTTTTCACAACATCACACAATGTAATGCCAATTTACCAAAATTTTGATAAATTTGAAATCAGATCACATCAAATAAGTTGACAATCTAAAGAATATTAAAATCGGTAATAAAACAGAAATTCATAAAAAGCCCCCCAAACTCTAATGTGTCCTCAGAGTGAAATCCCAATCTTACCTGTACGTGTGCTTAACGAGACGAAAACAGGTAACTCGAGATAGGTGAGAAAGACTGCACAGATAGAGCAGGCTTCACACACCAGCTCATGAGACAAATGCTATTCTCCATACACTAAATATATTTCCTCAACGCACAGTGTAACAAACATACTGGAATGTGTTCTAACGTCAGTAACAGTTTGTTGAGCAATAGGCATTGTAAATAGATCTGATATTTCATCAGATCTTCATTCAGGAACATTTGCTTTTGTGTTTATATAAACTAATGTACAAAAGAAATGCCACCAAAAAAATGCAAGTTAGTTTAAACCCCAAATCATAAATATGACTGAAACATTTACATAGTGTGTCCAAAAGTCAACTAACCTAAAATTTAAAACTTTGAAAATTTTTATTTTTCTGAAAGTCACGACTTTAAAAAAAAAATGTTTTTGTTGGCTCCTTAAAGGGACACTGCGTCGAGGATAAAAATGATTCTCATCTTTATCTCACTAAGCTGATTAAAGTGTCAGCTAACGATTTACGCTTCACTTCACTGTCTACAGGCAGTAGTTGTTATTACCAATTACGTCAATTGTCTGAAATTCGGTGTCTGTGACTTGTTAGCAGACATGTTAATCAGCATAGGTATATACACATGATCTGATTTTTATTCTCGACGCGGTGTCCCTTTAAGTAATAAGATAAGAGAGTTGAAAAATGACCATTTGCCTTGTTTTATGATGTCGTCTAATAATGATGAGTCAGCGAATTAAAGCCCAAGAAGGTACACATGTCGACAACATCTTTCAATCTTTATTCACTTGTAATGTAAAAACGGGGTGGAGAGTTTTAACCCACGATCTTATCATTAAGGCCTTGCGGTTGGAAGTTTGGAGCTCAAATATCCACCTAAGTTCTAGAGATCTTCTAGATTTGGTGGTGCTCTTTGTGTCAGGATTTTGTTTGAGTTGAGCGGTGATTTTGTAGCTCAAATCGCTCTTACAGTGATCAGAGAGGTTGAAGTGGTTAGAGACTGGTTTGTTTCTCTTGTGGGTGATATCTGCAAAGTGTTCAGATAGGCGTATCTTGAACTCCCGTTTGGTCTCCCCTACATATTGCTTCTTGCATTTTTTGCAAGTCAGTAAATATACAACATTGCGTGATTTGCAATTGTATTGACGACATGTGTATTTACGGCCTGTGACAGAGCTTTTAAAGTGGTTCTGTAGGTTGATAGAATGGCAGAGTCTGCATTGTGAGTTGTCACACAGGTTGTCGACAAATGATTTATTCACTTGTAGTTGAGGCCATAGGCCCAGGCTACATTTTTGGTTAATCCCAAAAAACATCTTTTATTAACCTAATTTCCATATTTTGTAAATTTTAAACTCAAATGTAAACCTTTTTTTTTTACTTTTGAGAAAGCGATTTCAGACGTTAAAAAATTAAAGTATCATACCATGTTGAGTGAAGGTTTTAATACTTCTTTACAAAACATTACTTATGAGAGACATTCAAGATAGACTTTGTTTGGTGTCAGTGTTATATTTTTGGCTCTGCTGAAAATTTGGTGGCATTTCCTTCCTTCCATTTCCTATATAACATCAAGTGCCAAATCATTCTTGATGGCCATTTTACAGGAACTCATTCCGAAAGGGAATAATCTGAGATTATCCAACTTGCAGGGAAAAAACAATAATTCCAAATTTATTGATATTTCCATATTCTAACTTAAAATCTATCTTGATGACATTTGAAGTCTTATTTGTCAATAATCCTTTAATATTGTTTTTATTCAAATACATAATCAAAGTTATAATTTACACCAAAACAGTTTTTCAGGCATTGGTTACATATTCACATTACATATTCCGAAAAACACTTTAGGTAAAAATTATAAAAACAAACATTTGAGATAAAATCCACCTAAATATTTTGTTTATTTTTTCTCACTCAGGTGAACTGTTATTTTATCTCCTAGCTACAGATAATATAGTCATTGTTTTCTGTGTTTTAAACACTATTTTTCTGCTTCCACTAAATTCTGAGATAACACAAGGTCATATCAGTTTCCTACTTGCCACTAAAAATATTTTGTTTGTTATCTTACTTACTTACTAGATGCAATGACAGAATCAGTGAGTGGTTGGTGTTTTAAAGGGGCAGTAGCACCTTTTTTCACTGAAATATGTCGATGAAATGTATTTGGAAAATAATGTCACCAATAGTAAAACACCCTTCTCTCTTTCAGAAAATCAAGTTAAAAATGAGTGTACATGTTTTGGAAAGCCATGAGAATCGTTTTTGTCATTCAAAATAATAAAATGTGTTCACAATAAAATGGCCACCATGCAATTTTTGCTTTATAGGCAACACCCTATTACCACTACGGATAATTGTTGTTTGTGATAAGATGTTTGACCCTCTAAAGTAAATATAAATGGCATAAACTATCATTTTAAATTGGAAATTTGAAAAAATAAAATTTGCAAAAAATGTGCTACTGCCCCTTTAAGGTTTAAAGTCATTTTCATGATTATTCACTTATATCACGGCTGCTAATATTGTTGCAAGGAGGAAGCCTGCAACACCATTGTTACAATGCATTGTGGTGAAACCTGCGAGCATCGGCTGGAACTAACAAACCACAGCAGACAAGGTTGCCGAGCCCCTGTTTGGATCTGAACCCAGAACTCTTGATTCTACTACTAACCACTGCACTATCCCGCCCTCTGACAAAATCAGTACATACTAAATTCACAGTCACTAAGTAACTGTTATGGTCCTTTCTCTTTTTCCCCCAAATTATTTTTCTAAATTTGTAAAGAATTTGTGAGATTTAAATGTGTCCCTCACTTGTTGTGATACACTTTTTGTGTTAAATAAGTATTTAAATTTGTTTTCAATTTGTAATAGTAATTTATGTTATTCACTTATGAATCACAAAGTTTTGTTAAGAAATTATTTCAAGATTTGTTAACCACAAAGAGGAATTTTAGTAAATCCTAGCCTTAGTTGCAAAACTAGGACAAGCACTATATACAGTAGAAATTGAAATATCCAAAATTGATCATAAAAATCACTAAAATTGATGTAAACCCAAAGAATAGGAAACAGGAAATGTTAGTACATAAATATAATGAGAATCTATTTTGTCTTTTATATAAACAGCATTTGAAATTCCATTTGTCCATAAAGAAAATTAATATATTTGTTTTTTCATAAGTAATATATTTCCTAAATATCTTATTTTCCAGTTAGTATTCAAAACTTGAAATGTGATTGTGAACTGAAGTATAATTGGTTTGAAACATGTTGGTTAAACTTGTATAAATGTCAGAGCTTGCAAGTGCATTCATACAATAATAATGTTATGGGCCGCCTAATACAATAATTGTTAAGGCTGCAAATTTATTGCATATAACTTTTTGATATTTGTTATAAACAATTTCTCCGAACAGAAATTTGTTATTTCCTGAATCAAAGAATACCTGAAAAAAAAAATCCAATTTAACAAAGGACTTACAATTAGAATGGCAGTCACTGACTTTGCTTGCATCGAGAGGATTGTGGAAATAGTAGGCTGTTCTTCCAATAACTTCAGAGGGTTCATAGCCAATCAGCGTCAAGATCCTGTAATGAAACACTATGCACCATTAACGACGAGGGTGGTAAGAAATTAAAACATTGCAAATCAAAAGCAAGACTTTTCAGTCAATGCCATGGCACAAGAATGTCAGAAAGATCAAAGGTAAAATTTTCGGTAAAGTGTTCCAAAAACATTTGAGTGACGGTTTTATAGCTTTTTCTGTTGCCTCATCGAACAATCCTCATGGGTATGTTTTCGGAATCCTAAATAAATGTTTTTCTTAACGGTAATCAGATAAGAGAGACAGTGGTAGGGGCTTGATGTTTTTAGGTAATGTTGCTCAAATACCTGTCTGCTAGCTTCTCGTAGTACCCTAATAGTGCTGACGCGTCCGGATAATAGTACAAGGTTAGATTTACTTCACCTTGTACTCAAATGAGAATACTGTGTAAAGTGTCTTCCCCTCGGAAAATAAATTACGGGGAATCGTCTGAGGCAAAGCTATCACCCTACGTGTTCAGAGGATGTGATGGGGAATATCCTTGTGTGAGAACATGGAATTGATGGCATAGAAATAATACGGAACTAGAAATACATGCCATTTAAGTAGTGAACAAATATAAGATGATTATATTTTGGATAACACAACCTTCAATAGTACAAATTCTTGTACTTTTTCGGGCCGAGTCCCTTGCAGGACGGAAAAAAGTTACTGTGGTATGTATGATTAATATGGTCAAGTGATCGTATATTATTAAGGCTAAATTTGGCTGTGAGCTAGAGTGTTCGAATATTCAGCCACGGGGTTAAAAGGGTTAAATGTAATATCGCAACGGAAGGGTTAAAATGGTGTACTTAAGCTAGCTCTTGTCTCAAACTTGATTCTCTGACATGATGTTTAATTTCTCTGCATGATTTGGCTCATACAAAGGTCAATAACGTTGTTAAAACCTATATTTTTCAATATTGTAAAACATAATTTTGCAGTTGGAAGACCAGCATTTACGATAATGATAACGATTTATAATAATTTCTAATGCTAGTCTGTGTTTGACTTTTGAAATAGTGATAACATGTACTTTTATTATACGTGAGGTAATAGATAAATCTCCACCAGTTTTTTTTAAAGCCGCACATAACATTTTTAGGTCTTCAAGACGAAAGTCAGAAGACCTATTGTTATTATCCGTGTTCTTCATTATTATTATTATTCTTTGTACTTTTTTTGTCCAGAGCTTTCTGAAGTAACCACTGGGCTGATTTGCATGAAACTTTCAGGGCTGATAGCCTGTGACCCAACTTAGATTTTAACGAGCCACTTTTTGGATTTTCGACTTCTTTCGTGAGTTATCTCCCTTTGAAGTCAAAACTTTAAACCTTCATAACTCGAATACTTATCAATATATTTTCTTAAAACTTTCACCAAAATGTGCGCAACATCATTCCCCACAAAAAAAGTTAATGTCATTTTTTCGGCCGTATATATAGATTTCTTGCTATTTCGAAAAAACTGTATTTTTGGTGAACTTTCGCGGTTTTTAGGGTACGCGTCTAAGAAAACGTTCTCGTCCTTCAATTCTATGAGTACATATACATATGATAGCTTATTTTAAAGATAAATGAATTCTTCAGAGGGTTGTAGTTGTCGATTTTTTAATTTCACCTTAGAATTTTGATAATCCATCATTGAACATGGTCAATTTTAAAAAGACCGAATTTCGTCCTCATGTTTAAAGGGGCATAACTCTGTAAGAAATGAAGATATGTCAAAGATATTTATTGTCATCTGACCCAAATACGTTTCGTAACATTTCTATAACATATCTATATCATGTAAAAGTCTATAGTTCGGCCACAATTATCGCATTTGTTAAAATGTATGAAATTTCGTGATTTTGAGGACTTTTGAGGGGCATGTTTTTCGAAGATTTTTCGATATTAAACCACTAATGATACCAACATGTTTAATAGCTCGTTGTAAAGCAGATATATAGTTTTCTTAAGGACAATAACTTTCAAGCATTTATTTGTCATACCTTACGTGTGACAAGTCATAGAACTTTGTCATTTTTCGAAAATCGCCATTTTCAGCAAAGTTCAAAGGATCATAACTGCTTAACTATTTAAGATAATTTCATTCTATTTACACCTTCGGATGCACAGTTTCAAGGACAACAACTTTTTTCAGTTGAACCCTTTCATCAAAAAGGTGATAGTTAAGCTCCGAACATCGCAAACGTTCTCAGGGGGTCAAAATTTAAGCAATTTAGAGTATTTTCTTGAATATTCAGAAAACGATAAAGCATTAATTATGTATGCAATCTAAATGATGATTACATCTGCTTAAGTGGAAATTAAAGCACAATATTTTCTATGTTGCCACTTAGTATGAAAATATTAACCATTTTGTCTTAATCGTGAGAAAGGGCTATGTAGGGGTCTATTAATAAGCAATTGTTCCATTTTCAGAGGGTCATTGTCTTTGTATAATGTTTGTAAAATAACTACTGAAGATAGAGACATGTTTGATAGCTCATTTTAAAGCAGAGAAACTGGCGAATAACCGAGAGTGCAACATGGAGTTCAAGGTCAATTAAAGCAGAGAAACTGGCGAATAACCGAGAGTGCAACATGGAGTTCAAGGTCAAGCAGAAGTCTTGAAGACCTAAGTATTGCCTTGGCAATCCTAGTTTAGAATTATAATTTCTTTACTCAATTCATTACATTTCCAGGTAAAAACACGGTGGCAAAATTTACAGCCATCTAAAACATCATATTCCATTCTTTAATGAGACTGCAGATAATAGGAACTTATGCAAACAATGGTTGCTATAATCAAAAGTAATATGTACAAATGTGCACAGCAGACAAACATGACATGAGTTATGCTTTACCTGTGGATAATAAACAGCATTTGATTTCAGTCAGATACAGTTCCCCATCATAAAAATATTTTATCGACGGAACCAACACAATTTTGTACAAATGAAATGAAACTAGAAACAAACTAAAAAAACGTTTCTAAGAAGAGATTTCAGGAACTGTCTTCAACAAGTGATTTAGCAATGAAATAGCAGTTCAAATGCCAAGCCCCAAACTAATATAGATATCAAGTAAAGAATGCAAGGCAACAACTTCTTTTACTATAATTACGTGAAAAATGAAGACGTAAATAGTTATTCAAATCCTCAGCATCAAACCAAGCTGCATCTCCAATGGTTTCATCAGTCTAGTCTCAACACAATGAATGTCTTAGAAATAATTACGTGAAAAATTATCACATTCAACAGTGCCACTACCCATCAACGTCGGAGCTAGCTACAACTCCAAATGTTTCGTCAATATAGTTGCAACAGATCTACCGTAATCATCCTAATAAGCCCCCTGCCTTAAATAAATATGTAACAAATTCGAGCACAAAAATCTCACTCTACCTGTCTCCTCTTTTAACTGTAAGAACTGTAAATAATAAAGTCACTATAGATGTGAATATTGCAAGTGTTCATCTTTAAAAAGTCGTCAAAGACAGATTATTTTTCTTTGTTAGAGGGGCACGATATCGCAGTTGTTAGCACAACCTCTGACTCTGTCTCATGTCTGCATGATCCTAGAATATTTTGGAATAAAGCCTCATTTTATATAACAGGAGGAAAAATCCATCATCTTTACATGGAGTTATCAGCAGAATGCGCGGAATTTTGTGGTTGCATTTTTCGGGGGTTAGAGCACTCCATCAGACTTTAGTAAGTTGGAAACCCCAATTATTTTAATAACAAGTTCCATTTCCTGTAAATGGCTGCTTAGAATAGTTTGGGAGAAGGTTAAAATGTTAATCAACACCCTCTTTAAATGGGTATCCTGATATTCCGCATTTTGAGCAAGTTGTTGTCCTCAATATTATATGTCCGTCTCCAGATCCACTAAAGGATGTCCTATGGTGAACCAATGCGAACATTGGACAAAGGTAAAGGGGAGAACCATCACCAACGAAAAATGAGACCATTTTTTCAGATCCAGGAAGTTCCAAAGTGGGAGGGGGGATTCACATATTGAAAAGGTGGAGGGCTTAATCCAGGGGGGTCATCAACTCATCTCATCAAACGGAGTAGATTTGGGGTTTAACCTTCGCTCTGGACAGCCAATGATGATGACAATCGTCTGATGACGTGTGACAATCGTCTGATGACGTGTGACAAAAGATACCTGAAATGTTATTTCCTCTTTTGAATAATGTGTGCGCTTTGAGCATGCCCTTCGCAATGTGGAGTTCAGCGCAGTATAAGTATCCTCATTATTATTACTTCTAAGCTGAGTACAGGGTATATATTAGGTAGAGTACGGTATCAATCCACACAAGTGTTGCAGGATAGCTTAAGAACATTCCACAAGTCCCTCCCACTGATAAATGTATTCGTCTGGCCTCGTCTATCACTCAGTGTTGTTACAGCCCCCTCATCCACGCGGGCAATGATGTAAGTAGTTCGTACTGCACATGTACTGCACATGTGATGCACACGCACTCTGATGCAACTGTTAATTGTTTACACCTGACCTTGCGCATCACTGCACAAACAGACAAGAAGGGTTAATTGCAGGTATTTCCTCATAGATCATAGGTGGATTCAGGAATTTTTAAAGGGGGAGGGGGGGGGTGGGGTGGGGGGATTGGGGGTTGGCTCAAGGGGTCAATCAAATTGACATGCAAAATTGTTTAAAGTGGGTCTTGAACCCCATTTGGAATTGTTCATTCCACCTGATGAAGGAGTGAGCATATACTCCGAAACGTTGTATCTACAAAATATGGAAGTTCTCCAGAAAATCGTGTTTTCTTTTGTATTCCACTTCAAAATTCTCTTTGCACCTCAAGGACTTGAAACAGCATCTTGTTATGATGTTGCAAAGCTTTCCTCACCATGTTGATGCTACAATAGCACTGATGAATGTTTTTTTAATGACTGTACATTTGCCATGTTTTGTCAAATTGTCACAAAAATATTACTCTCAGTAAATTGTCTTAAGTGGATCGCGTTAAAATCATTTATTAATAACATACATGTATAAACAGAAATTTCCCTTCAAATCTAGTTTTAAAAAAAAATAACATGATAAAACCGTTCTTTCAACAAAGATCAGGCGACTTGATTTGGGATTAAACGCCTCTTTCAAGAGTTTTACACTTAAATCCCAGTGGGTGATACTATTGTAGGAAGAAAGCCCGCATCGCCATGTGGCTAGGCTTTGCAGTGAAACCTGCAAGCATTGGCTGGAACTAGAGAACCATGGGTGCTACTGCACTAAAATTCAGTGTAGCATTGCACCCAAAACCTTACTGCATGAAGAACAGTTCTCTACTGCAGACAAAGTTCAAGCCGAACACATTAACTACTGCACTGCGGTAAATCTCATTTTGTTCTATAATTTATATTTTTTGTTCATTAAGGGAATTTTTGTTTATAATGATAATAATCCATATACCTGTGAACAATGGAAGCTGGGTCAATGACCTAAGGAGAGAAATACGAAACTAAAGTAACATCAGCTCTACTTTGGTTGCTACACAACACAGACAGAAGGTTAATAGAGGGGTCTCCTGTGCACATCTGTTTAGAGGGACGTGAGAGGATATGTATACAGGTTTAGGGCACCTACCACTAAACCAGGATAACCTAGCAGGTGGGGAAATATCAATTTCGTAAACATGAGCCCAGCATCCGGGTCCAGGTTCGAATCCTTAACGAATCAATGACAACATTTGGTCTGCAGATATATTTGGTCTATGTTATATTTCAGGTAAATATCATAATGAAAAGCATATAGGTGAGATGAGGTGAGTTTGGGTATTTCACTTATATCATGGATGCTAGTATTACGGCCATGTGGCTATGCATTGCGGTGAAACTTGCGAGCATTGGCTGAAACTAGTGAACAATGGGTGGTACTACCCTGAAATTCAGTGTCACATTGTACCATATCCTTACTGCGTGTAGAACAGTTTTTAAGCATATATATCTTACGCAGATTAACGTCTCCATGCAATTTTAAATGTTATGGAAGAGAAATAGGTGCAAAACCTGTTTTGAGTGTAGACTTTTGCATTGCAATGACATTGGGTTTACAGTGATCGGTCATTAAAAATTCCTGGATCCGCCTTTATCTATCCAAGAATTTTCTATTAATGGGTTAATGAGCCACGGATTAAGGGTTAACATTAATCTGTATTACCCACGAGGGCAATCATATAGAGGTTCATATACGATGTCCAAGTGCAAAAAATAATTTTGTTTATCCTGATGTGACGTCATAAACAATGTTATGAACCAATGTTATGATGTCACGCTTCTTTTATGACTTTGCGTTCTAAATGCGGCGACGACAAGCAGCCTATGCTTGAAAGTAGATTTTAGCATATTTTCTTCAATTTTGTGACCGGTAATAAATAGAATATTAGATATTCAGCTAAAGGGGTTCATGTGCCACGGGGTTAACACAAGGGTGGATACAGCTTCTTTAGAAAGGGGGTGTACTGTTTCCAGACTTGGAAAATTGGGGCATGGTACCTTATAAATGCACATTTATAGAACTCCAAAATTGCTCTCAATGGGGGAATGGGGAATGGGTGGAGGATGGCAATCTTATTCCTTGATGCCGAATGTCGCAAAAAGTAGTGTAAGTGCGACATATCTATCGCAACAAAGGGGGGGAGGGGGTGCACCATTGTTTTGATTATGGTTTCAATGGTCATTTTTAGAAATTTCACATGAAAAGTGGGTGCGCCCCACTGTATACGCCCCTGGGTTAATATTAATCTTCAGCTCTGGGGTAATATTAATCTTCAGCTCACCTAGGATCACAGAAAGTGAACTTCATATCCATGTCATGCCGACTCATGAACATGTTGCCTCCGAGTCGGATCTCTAGGATTGACTGGCTCTGTACAGGACGACAGATACAGATCAAACCATCCACGCTGAACCCTGACGACTTGCTGGAGGCTCTCAACTTCAGTCTACCTATCCACTGGACCAGCTGAAAGAGAGATGAAATGTCATAAATATATCTGTATACTCCCAATGGAGTTGGGATGGACGGACACAATTGGCCATCCACACTGAACTTGATAGAGACATTCAACTTCGACCAGCTGAAAGAAAGACAAAATGTCTTAAATATATCTGTATACTCCTAAAGAAGTTCGGATTGACCATCCACGCTGGAGGCTTGTACCGTCAGTGTAAGGACAGACACTGTAGGCCAACAATCACTACAGCTAGAATTATTGCATGGAGAAAGTCTGGAACAACATGGCTCCTTTTGTAGTGAAACCCCAGAGGGGATTCTTCTCTTACTATTTTTGGCTTCATAACAACATAACGTAAAAAATAACATATATCATAACAAAATAATTAAACAAAATGTATAAATTGTTAATTATGAAGAAAAATGAACATTCTACCCAAAGTTAATTGTAGGATAGATTAAGGACCGTTCTCTATGGCTCATAAAATCAAGTAAAAGCATCTTGCAGTGTTTGAAACTCTTGATTCGAAGCTGAATGAGCTAACCATCGCACTATTCCATCAACAATGAATATGGGAGAGATACATTACATACCTGAATTTATCAGAGTAACTATTCTTGACTTTCGTAAAAACATTTTGGTAAAAGATTTCAAATCTGTGATAAAAATATTTTTATAAATTACTTATCCCAACAAATAGGTTCATCAACCCTATAAAAAAAATACCAGAAACAAAACGTTTCAATTCGAAAGTAAATTCCAAATGATTAAAGAATTCTTTTCAAGGTCTAATCTTTGAAACCATTTCCTGGCAGTAATCTAATGCCATGTTTCTTTCAATCAATGTCAAAAGTTTCTTTAAGGGGATAAAATCCACAATCGCTTGAACTAAATAACCCAAGAATGAAGTAAGACTCAAGAGATAGAAAGATCAAGCTTTGACTAGAATCTTTTATTTTCCAGACGAGTATCTGGTCTCCATAGAGAATTTGAATCAAGTGGTTTCCAACAATTATCAAATTTACAAGTATATATATAAGCAATTGTTATTATTTACCTTGATACCAATCATAGAGATTAAGATTTATGTAGACAATGACAATTTTTAAATATGCACATTTTGCATAAATTTTATAAGAACATAAGATTGGCAATATTGGCAAATTGCCTCACTTAAGGAGAAGTAAGAACATAAATTTTATAAGAACATAAGATTGGCAATATTGGCAAATTGCCTCACTTAAGGAGAAGTAAGAACATTCAGACTTTTTAGATAACATAACTATCTAATTACTTAATTACATAGATACACTAAGTAGCTACGGGTATTTTTATAGATCATCATGTAAGCTAATGTTAACAGCCATATGTGTTTTTATTGATGGGGGGCGAGAGTGAAGGGCCTCTTTCGTCGCATGTGGCTTGCATTTTCTGACGATTAAATGCACATAAAATGTTAAACTAATGACGAGGAATTTAGATAATATCTTTGGCTCACAGGACAGTAACTCGAGTTACATCTGTCTTGTCTTAGATCGAAAAACTATAATGTTTTAAGAAATGTAAATATTTTGTCCGAAGAAATAAACATAAAAGTTGTTTAAGGATATAGTTTGTTATATTTTTCTGAAGTTTAACCTGTGATATTAACGTTAAGAGATCTTTTTAACTGTTTTCTGTTTTCTTGCATGCCTTTCTCCTATATTTCATTTACAAACTTCCCTATCCTGTCACTTCTACATTTAACTAAGGAAAAACGGCACAAAAATTAAACTTGAGTTGTTTATTCCAAGGGTTTTTGCCTTTCTCACATCTTCGACTCACAAATTCAAACTTTCCTGTCAGTTTAGTAACAAGCAAAGCAAAGCCTGCATCTTTCACTAAATGAAATGAAACCAAGCTGTGATCTCAACATATCTTTTTAACTGATTTTTGCCTTTCTCCTAATTATCACCAACTCAGAAACTCAAACTTTCCTGTCAGTTCAGTAATGAGCAAATGAAGGCATGGAACTTAATAATAAATTGGCAACTTAAAATGGAACCTTAAATTTCCTATCTTTTAAACGGTTCTTGTCTTTCTGCCATCTTTGACTCACAAAATCAAATTAAAGATTTTATCAACCATTTAATTTCTTCCTTATGTTAATTCTAGCAACTTTGACCAAATCAAATCAAACCTGTGATTTTAAAATGTGATTTTTTTGCTCTCGATCCTAATACCACTCATAATCAGCTTAAAATATTATGATTAAAAATCATTATACAAAAAAAAATAATTTGTAAACCAAATTAGAGAACATATTATGCAGTTCCTAGCCCACAAACCAAATTTATCAGCTAGTCTCTGAAGCAAAGAAAATCTTTTTTTTACAGGAAATGAAACCTGTGACCATTCAAATTCTCAATCTTATATCTTTCACGTACATTTTTCTTCAAAGTTTGATCCACATGGGATTTATAATCAAGTAGAAACCTCTTTTAACTTAACTTCTTTAATTGGCATTTAAATAGTTCGAAGACAAATAAGGACAATTATTCATGAATAAACAATATCTTTATTCCAAGAGCATGTCCGTATATTACTGTGTATAAGACAACTTTTTAATACCAGAAAATAGGGGGTCAAAGAAGGGGGTCGCCTTATACACAAGGGATATGTTTCAGAAGAAGAAATTTTGAAGTTGGGTGAGGGGATATATGACGAACTCACGATGTTGAAACTAGAAACAACATGCAGAATCATTCAACTCATTGTTTACACAAAATAAAAATACTTTCATTATTATGATGTATTGTTGTGGTTTTTGTTACTATATTGAGTTAGATAAATACATAAAATATATTTGATAATTCATTCAAACATAATAGTCTGACACACCGAAAGTGATACAAGCGGTCAAGCAATGCAGTGACATGGACCAATGAAATTCTACAACTAATCCATTCATTCATACGTGGACCAATCAAATTCTACAACTAACGCAAAGGAACCAGTGTTATGTTTCGATACAGACTTTTTAATATACTTGAAAAGAATACATGAATGTATATCGAAACATCCTGCTCTTGAAATAAAGAAATTGAGTTCAGAGAGATCTTGTTTCAATAGAGATCCTATACTGTAAAGGATACGAATCTGTACCAAAACGGTACGCTCTCAGAATAAAGATTAAAAGAATAAAATTATTCATATCCTCACCATGTAACCACTTTGTTTTGTCTTGCAGCCTGTCTTGTTGAGTTGGTACTTCATTCTTACGTAGAACGCTCGTCTCTGTTCAGCCTGGAGCATGTTTCTCGTGCTCGCCGACACCGGGTCTGTCAACGTAATAATAGTCCATTTGTATATTTTCATGCTAGGGCATGCTCAAAAACCACAATTTGTATTATCACCCTGAAGGAAATGATCTTTCGATGCCATTACTTAGTGTTTCACGTGATCATATAGGTCCCAGTCTGATTAAAATCAAACATTTTCCGAGGAATAAAAATTGCAAAATAGTACATCTACCGTGACATGAATACACATGGTTTGGAGGTTTCATTGCTAAACCGGTCCGCATGTTGCATGTAACGAATGTAACGAATGTAACGAATGTAACGAATGTAACGAATGTAAAGAATGTAACGAATGTAATGAATGTAACGAATGTAACGAATGTAATGAATGTAACAAATCAGAAAACATCTTTCGGCAGGTAACTTCTAACAGCTACCCTTTCGTCTATTTCCGTAATATGAGGAGCATGTTAATGATTGATTGAGAATGCTTTTAAAACGTTAATAACTATAATGTGATTGATCAGCTAAGTGACTGGGTTTTGTCTGCACTAAACTGGTACAGAACACGCACCTATACAGGGCGTCAGAACTTGTGGTGAGGAATCTATAGAACCAGTTCTTATCCGAATTTTAACTATTTTGCAGATTTTATACCTCGGAACAGGATCGATTTTAATCAGACTGTTACACTTCCAATGGTCAGGTACCCATTTGTACAGCATGGTGGACTGAGTGCAATATGGATAAAGTGTCTTGTCGTGGGACACAACAAAGTCAATGCTTGTCGCTATTTAAAAAGAAAATTGTATTCAATTATGGAAACTTAATTTTTAAACTTTGAAACAAAATTTGACCTTGGTCTCATACTGTGTTATGCCCCTGGGAAAGACAATTCATCCACATTGCATTCTATCCACCAAGCTGTTTTAATGGTACCTGGACACGGAGAGTACGGACATATATGATAGCATGGAGCGCTTAGTAGCGGTACCGAAAGTACAATTCCTTCAGGGTAATAATGTACCACCAGTGCTTGCACTGCAAGGATATAATTAAGGCATTAAAATGTATATTATTATTATCATAACTTGAATTATCATTATTAAAAAATAAAAAATTATCAAACTGACCAGTGGTGAGGGAGGGGTCAGCAGGGTTGGACTTCTGTAGACGAATCACGAACTGTTTGCCGAGCTCCTTCACGTCTCCAGGGTGGACGATGTCCATGACTGGTTTACCCAGGAGGTTCTCCTGAAACGGAAAATGATGACATTGAAATCTAAATTGATGATAATTAATATATAAAGAATCTCACCCAGGTGTCTGCTGATGTCAAATATATCAACACAAGTTGATACAAGTTACAAATATCCAAGGTTTAAGATCTTACCGTATATTACAGGGTATAAGTCGACCCTGAGTATATCGACCCCATATATAAGTTGGCCCCTTTTCTCAACTACCAAAATCCTGGTCAAACACTATATCTCATGTATTAGTCGACCCCCCTTTTACCACGTGCTGAATGACACCGAGTGACAAGTCGACATATCCAAAAGTCAACACAGCGGCGATTGGTAAGGTGATGTTGATCGATTTATCAATTGTTTATAGACCTAGTATCTACATATTTATTCATGTGTAGAAATGAAAATTACATGTCCCATTACACACACAGTAGTTATATCTATAAATATTACCAACCCCAATCTGTATTTTTGTCTGTTATTGAGAAACTTCCAAAATTCCATTGACTTATAGGCATGCACCAGCCATGGCACATTGTCTAGTTTAAAAAAAAATCTTAACTTTGTCGCTCAAATAAGTTGTGAAATGTATTTGAAAAATAATGTCACTAAAAAAGTAAATCACCCTTCTCTCTTCGGAAAATGAAGTTTTAAAATCAGTTTACATGGTTCCGTAAAGCCATGGGAATCGTTTTTGTCATTATAGATATAAATAAAATGTGTTCACAATAAAATGGCCGCCATGTAATTTTTGCTTTATTACGCAACACCGTTTTTACCACTACGGATAATTGGTTTGTGTAATAAAATGTTTTACCCTCTAAAGTAAATATATATGACACAAACTGTCATTATGAATTTGAAATTTGAAAAAATAAAATTTGAAAAAAAAATGTGCTCCTGCCCCTTTAATCTTTATTTTGTCATTATACTGAATGAACTAGCAGTAACTGGGTAATTTTCAGCATCAGTTGCTACTTCTCAATAAAATAAAATCATTTGACGTTTAATGTTTGACGTCATGTGACTGCAATAACATACTTGAAGTTTCTTTAAAGCTCACTGGGGAGTTATTTAGCTGTCACTTTACATTGCAGAATGCATAGTTGCGTCAAACCATTTTTCCATCTTGTTTGTTTAAAATAAACAAATTTCAATTATCAAACTACATAAACTAATCATTCTCAAACCATCAGAAATAAATAAGCTTAATTTTCTTTTATTAAAGAATAATAATTTCTTTATTACCCATTTTATTCGATTTGAATCTCGTAAAAGTAGTCAGTAAAGTAGTCATAAATAGGTAGTGTAGGTAATCATATATACTTTGTTTTATATATTTATCTTATGTTAATAAATATTTTCTGTTAAAAGATATTTTGTTCTTACTGACAGAAAGATAGAAAGGCTCAATCAGGTTGCCCACATCAAGTAAACCATGACAAAACCACCCACTTCTTTTGCGACGGCAAGCTACAGTGACGTCACGAACAATCGTTTTATGACGTAACAGACAAGAGGTCGCGGTGAAACAATGGTTGCTATAGGCAAACGTGAAATGTGCACATGTGCTCGTATCAATAATATTAACTCGGTTATTTTCAACCATATGGGTGATAAATAAGCTTAATTTTCTTATATTAAACAAGGCAAAAGTGAGCGCAGCTCACATACCCCCGCCTGTAGTTTGACAGCCTTTCTTTAAACTATGTAATCATAAATCATATATTATGATAAGGCTTAGGAATGTGGTTTGGTCAGCACATATCATAGAAAACAACAGGAAATGTAATTGTTTGCATAGGTGTGAACTGGACGAGATAACTAAATGTTTTACATCAGAATCTCACCTTCCAATCAGTTGCTTGAAGGTCAATATATATTCCTATGTATAAACTGTAGTTATAATCTTTATAAATAATTTATTTTTCATGAATTCAAAAGAGTTTAAAGAAGTGAAAGATTTTAAAGATGATTATCATTTTCTGAAATATGTTGCCACCATGAGTGAAAATAAAATTCTAGTATAATAACTTACCTATTGATGAAATGGAAATGTCCCACTCTCACAGTAAATGTGTGAAATGTTCAACATGTCAGCTCCATGAACAAAGCAATGTGACAATAATCAAACAAAACACAAATGGGAAATCACCTCGTATTCATGATTTCCAACCATATAGACAAGTGAAATCAAACTAGGATTGAAGTTTACACATAAAATTTTTTTAAATTATAAAATCGGACCGTTTTTGGGTAAAAAACCCAAAATTATTTGAACCATGGAGTTGAAACCCCTAAAAGGCACAACAGCAACATGTAGGTTATCGCTATACCAAATTTGAAGTTTCCAAAGGGTATAGTTTCCGAGATAAGCTCCGGAAACGACACAAAGTCCAAAAATGGGACCATTTTTGGTCAAAATGTCCAAAATTATTTGAACAATGGAGTTGAAACCCCTAAAAGGCACAACAGCAACATGTAGGTTAGGGGTATAGTTTCCGAGATAAGCTCCGGAAACGACACAAAGTCCAAAAATGGGACCGTTTTTGGTCAAAATGTCCAAAATTATTTGAACCATGGAGTTGAAACCCCTAAAAGGCACAACAGCATCATGTAGGTTATCGCTATACCAAATTTGAAGTTTCCAAAGGGTATAGTTTCCGAGATAAGCTCCGGAAACGACACAAAGTCCAAAAATGGGACCGTTTTTGGTCAAAATGTCCAAAATTATTTGAACCATGGAGTTGAAACCCCTAAAAGGCACAACAGCATCATGTAGGTTATCGCTATACCAAATTTGAAGTTTCCAAAGGGTATAGTTTCCGAGATAAGCTCCGGAAACGACACAAAGTCCAAAAATGGGACTGTTTTTGGTCAAAATGTCCAAAATTATTTGAACCATGGAGTTGAAACCCCTAAAAGGCACAACAGCATCATGTAGGTTATCGCTATACCAAATTTGAAGTTTCCAAAGGGTATAGTTTCCGAGATAAGCTCCGGAAACGACACAAAATCCAAAAATGGGACCGTTTTTGGTCAAAATGTCCAAAATTATTTGAACCATGGAGTTGAAACCCCTAAAAGGCACAACAGCAACATGTAGGTTATCGCTATACCAAATTTGAAGTTTTCAAGGGGTATAGTTTCCGAGATAAGCTCCGGAAACGACACAATGTCCAAAAATGGGACCGTTTTTGGTCAAAATGTCCAAAATTATTTGAACCATGGAATTGAAACCCCTAAAAGGCACAACAGCATCATGTAGGTTATCGCTATACCAAATTTGAAGTTTCCAGGTGGTATAGTTTCCGAGATAAGCTCCGGAAAAGATTTCGGACGGACGGACGCACGGACGGACGGACACGCGGAGCGCTATATACCCCCGACTACGTCGTAGCGGGGGTATAATTAAAGTGATTAAGTCATTGATGTACTTTTTTGTTTCTTATTCCTCTTTGATGTCAAAGGTCAACTTTAAATAAGTACACTGAGAATCGAAATAAATTTTTGTTGTTGTAATGTGATCAATGTAATTCTTTTATAGTATTTGCCTTCCAACAGAAGTCTTTAAATAAAGCAGTAAACAACCTACAAAATCACTAACAAACAACGTAACAAATTCAATAAAAGTTATCAAATGAGAAAATCAGATCAGTATTAATTGTAATGACCCATCTAAAGTCTAAAGATGTGTTTAATTAATTGACTGAACTCCATGGACTGAAATGGACTGAATTTCAAAGGTATATCGAAGTGATATGTCAATAATTGTTGAAAAAAATAGATGAATCAACTTGTTAGTTTTGGTTAGATGGTTTGATGTGTGAAAAACAACTTTGTAACTTGGTAACTGTTGTTTATGACATCTGAAACCGTAAGTTTATCACATAGTTTTGCACGAATAAATATATATATCGTTATTTTTGTAAAAATTCATGTACCATATCCAAACTTTATTTATATTTTCTTAAATTTATTATTGTAAATGTCGTGGGTGATTAATTAAATTCAGTCAGTTTAGAACGTCATATTGTTCTTAACATAATATTACTCAATGAGTCATTTTGAACTGAATATAGAATCTCAGTTTCTATAGAGGTATCCGCAATTTTATTTTATTTTTTGTCTTTCGTGAACTGCAAAAAAACACTGTTTATTGATCAATTTTACTTTTTTGTTTATAATAAATTAACACATTTATATCAATAGACTATATCAACATTTTCTTGTTATGCAGTATAGGAGAGTTTTCCACACTCGTAACACCGATGATGGTTTCACTTCTCATTGTTTTTTTAATGAATGTTCGTTCTTCTTTGTAAAAATGTCAAATCTAAGTCATCAAAATATTATCCTTAGTAATATGTTTTAACTGGATTGTAGTGTATCAATAACATATAAGTATAAACATTAGAAATACATGCCATTAAGATATTTGGGATAACACTATTCTCAATAGTACAAATTCTTGTACTTTTTCGGGTCGAGTCCCTTGCAGGATTTGAACCCACACCCTCAGAATAAGTATGAGTGTAAACAGGAACATGGCCTCAGAATGTTTTTCACAAACAAATACCCTCATTGAACACACCCTTTAAAGCTAGCGTGTGGATAGTCACGTACACACTTCGCGGCTACATAGCGTGAAGTAATGAAGTCGGTGAGTCGTGCAATAATATGATATTAGATTCCACTTGGCATTTGTAAACAGTTTCTTGCTGAATAAACATAAAGCATAAAGCATTATATTTTGAAATACAAACGATGAAACCTTCTGCTATTCATTCTACGCAATAAAAATGTTTTGTGGACGAGTGTAAATATATGCTTGCTCACGTTGCTATCTCAAAACATAGGTAATTTGAATGCCGAATTGCAATTTCAAAAGATAGAAACATGGAATTAACTTAATTGTACATATATCACCAAGGGTGACAAATAAAAAATCACAGCCATCAACCGGTTTATTAATATTTGATACATATAGATGATATTATGAAAATTCATTTTGTGTAAGGCAGTGATGAGATGATCAATAACATATTCATAAATCATCTGTTACAGCTTTCACCGTAATCCTCGCCAGTGGAAATTCACCAGAGGGGAAAATTTAATGAAGTGCTCTCCGTGACTTGTTTTCAAAATAGCAAGAGAATGTCTTCTTCTACTTATAGTTTATGAGTCAAACAAGCTCAACCCAAAAGGGGGTGTTTTTTTGTCAAGACAATGTTAATTGGAATAACAAGTTGTATGCTGAATAAACATAAAGCATTATATTTTGAAAGACAAACAGTGAAAAGTTCTGCTATTCATTCTACTCAATAAAAAAACCTTGTGGATGAGTGTAAAATATATGCTTGCTCACGTTGCTATCTCAAAACATAGGTAATTTGAATGCCGAATAATGAACAGTGAAAAACTAAAATGAATAAATTTGCTATTTATAAGAAAAATAGTTGCGTTTGTAAAATTTCTGGGATTCATTGCTATTCAACACCCGCAAATTTAGTTTAAAACCGACGGCGTTAGCGCAACTATTTATTGATATTGTTACACGACCGTTAGTTATCAGGCGTTTTGAAACGAACTCTCTTTTTGCGTACCTATCTCTGAGTGGAAAGGACTTTGCGACTGTTCCATTTTTGTAAGAGGTGTGGTCAGGTCTACACATGTAAGTACTCGGCGTAATATGTACATTAGGAGCAACAATTTACACATAAGCTTGAACAGTGTCACTCAACTATGTTCACTTCACAATATTTACGTATATCCTTTTAGATGGCGATAAACATTTATCTACGACATCAACACAGTAAAAGACCTAGGAATAAAAATCTTAAACTTGCCCTAACCCATTGTGACAATGGCGCTAGCATTGTGACGTCAAAACCGTTGATCACTATGATTTTACCTTTTCACTCATATCAAACAAGCAAGCAACAAACAGATGACAACAATGAATTTGGGCTCAATAAATTTTAATGCGAAGCTTTTTGCAAAGTTTAAAGAACTTGAATTAACATAAAAGGGGAATTATAACCCCCGTCATTTGCCAGATGAGGTATAACATATACCTATACTGTTAATAGCTACCTGTGGTAGGCACAATACGATGGCTAAATTTAAGGCAATACCCAATTAAGCAACCAATAATTCTACTGGGTGGGTAGGGCGGGATTTTAAAAGCAAACTTGCTGGTGCAGCATACCATGCGAGAAGCCATTAGTACGTAAGCAGATGAAAGGGAGGCTACTCTCCGTGCGAAGCGCCAACTCTTACCCTACCGTCGATAGAGTATAAGGGGAGGTAACTCGAGCGTGCTTAACGTCGTGAATACTAAAAACTAATTCAATAACATGAATTACATATTTACCTTTTCACTCATATCAAACAAGCAAGCAACAAACAGATGACAACAATGAATTTGGGCTCAATAAATTTTAATGCGAAGCTTTTTGCAAAGTTTAAAGAACTTGAATTAACATAAAAGGGGAATTATAACCCCCAAAAGCCCAAATTCAAGGTTGACGTTGAAGAATAAATGAATAAGAGTTAATATACTAGATCCTAGTATACCATACAAATTCAAGGTAAATAGCACTGGAAATTGGAAAGGTAACCACACATATGACTGTATACGATGAACTTTAAACCCTGCCACTTGTTACCATGGTTTTAACTGCTTTGCTCATGTCTGACATGTCAGTATCAACATAACGGGTGTACACATCACTTGACCAATAACCAAGTCTTTGGATTATCTTCCAGGGGATTCCACATTTAAAAGCCCATGTTGCGCCACCTCTGCGGAAAGAATGGCCACTGAACACTGCCCCATCGATGCCACCTGAGTTCAGCACTAGTTTCAGGTGTGCAATAAAGGCGTTATAAGTCAGAGGCGCGCCTTTCACTACGAACAAAGGTCCTAAAGGGTCCTCGTGTCGAGAACCAATCAAGTAGCGATTCAATGCAGATGCTGGACACAATGGGTGTCCTGCTACCATGGGTATGGGGATTTCAACAGTCTTATCCCTAAACTGTACAGTTTTTGTATAACGTAATCTCAAAACAAAACCAAACTCGGATGCCACCAGGTCCACTCTGCGAGGGCACCGTTCTGTTGTGCCGTCCGTGAATAAGAAGTTGTTCGGTCTCAGGAGGCCGAAGAAACCAACTAAACAAGCTGCCCAAAACGTAACATCAAAACAGTTTTCCAGAGACAGAGCAGCTTTTATAATCATCAACACTTCGGGGGTCATCGGTGACACACCTGACTGCCCGGCCCCTTTGATCCTTTTCACACCTGTCAACACCTGCTTTACTCCCCAATTGTCTGCTGGACTATGCAGACCTTCGGCTCTGTGTAGCTGGGTCACAATGTTCACGTAACTCAAGATAGATCCATATACCAGCTGCTTCACATCAGCTAGATAGGCTACATACACTTCCAGCGCCGTCGGAGGGAGGGGGACCGGGTTTACCTGCAAGTTGTCACAGAAAGCCATGTACGTTTTAAGATGAGTCGAGTAAGCCTTCTTCGTTGATTCTGCCCATGCGGCGGATTTGTATCTGGAAGCTGCTGCTGTCATCTTCTTCCACCTCCGCATGCCATTGTTGTCTGATAAAAAGAGAAGACATGTGGTCTAACAAGTGAACTAATTTAAACTCCCTGAAGGACAAACTAGACATAATTTCATAGAGTCTGGATAACTGACCGGTTTCATGTAGTCGAGAGCATGCATCAGCCATAACGTTCACTCTTCCTGGCAAATACACAGCTTGAATATCAAAGTTATATACTGCTTTCAACCAAAATAAAGCACGTAGATACTTCATCAATGTTTTGTTGTTACATGAACCTTTATTTATCCACGCTTTGGCCGATACATTGTCTGTGTACACTTTTATCCTCCTGTTAGCCCAGTACTGACCCCACCTAAATGCTGCTCCGATAATTGCCAAAGTCTCCTTTTCGTTTATATGAAGGTCGAACATTCCAGGGAAGTCCAGTTTCCAATTTATGTAGAAATAGTCACCCTCATAACACGCACCACAACCTTCATCCGATGCGTCTGTGTGTAAACATGTAACGCTTCTGGTATCCATGATTTTCACAGTCCCATTAAATTTCAACAGAAATGCTTGCCACCAAGACATGTCAGCCTTAAACTCTTTAGATAAAATAGCTCTGTGAGACTTATGACATAAACTGTTTTTTAAGGTAATTACTCGTCTCATAAACGTCCTTCCACCTGACACCACCTGACTAGCCCAATTAAGCTTGCCTATAAGCACCTCCAGTTGATGTTTACTTGCCCGTTTTCTAGCACAAAATTCATTTATCAGCACAACAAATTGCTTAAGTTTCTCATTTGGCAAGCTCAGAGTAAACATACAGGTATCAATCATCACACCTAGGAACAATATTTTATGAGTTGGTCCCTCGACTTTTGACCAATTCACCTGAAATCCCAGGTAACGCAACAGTCTTAATAACAGAGACTGTCCAAGTTCACAAGTTAGTCTGTCGTCGGCTATGACGAGAAAGTCATCAAGATAGGCTATAACACTTATGCCCCAATTTTCCTGCATAATTGCACATACTGCGTCACTCAAAGTCTGGAAAATCTGGGGGCTTTTTGAACAACCAAACGGTAAGCTCGTATCCACTATAAAAGTACCAGTTCTACTGCCTGTGAATCGCCAATAAAGACCAGTCAATCCATAATCTTCAGAGGATATTTTCACTGATCTATAAGCGTGTCTCAAGTCAACTTTTGCCAAAACACTATTGGGCTTAATAAGCCTACAGGCTGTTCTCAAGTCAGAGTATGACACAGCTGTGTCAGATATGTAACTATTCATACAAAGTTTTTCAGGTCGACTGCCATCATGTATCAACCGGACTTTATTGTTACCTTTAGGAATTGCCCCTAATGAGCTCACAATATCTGGTTGTTCATCAACAACTATATAATTACCACTGTCAATTTCCTCACATATTTGCTTTTCAACCTGACTCCTCCATATTTCACTTGATTTAGAATTAGGAACAAATACTTTCTCTGAAGCTTTAAAGCTACACTTATCAGCTATCCTGAATCCATGCTTCACACCTGACAATATATAGTCCCTTTTAGGGTAATTTGCTGGTAGCGCACTGTCCCAAGCATTAAAAATTAAAGCCGATTTGGATTCGCTCGCGGCACCTCCAGGTTCAAACTGGGATTTACATCCCCCCTCTGGAAGTTTTTTGCACGATGATCTGGCCCACTGCCGTAGCTTCCTTTCCATATCTGTTGAGAGGGGTCCGGGAGCGAGTGTTGCTTTTCTGAGTGTGGAGACAAGCAAACGCTGCAGACATGTGCCATACGACAGTCCCGTCTGAAGCACTGGTCCCTGTTGTAATTTCGGCAAATTTCCTTCCCACTAGGTGTAAAAGGACCTTTCCGCTTATTCACATTTCTGTCAGTTTCTATGGTTCTGCTGGAAATATTCTGCAACATTTTTGGGACTAGACGAAAGTCTCTCAATTCCTGAATATACGTGCCCCATGGGAATTTGTCATGGGCCTGACGTTCCCTATATTCATCGTCATAGAGCAAAACACTTCTCCATGTGTATCTGGACGCGAGCCTGAACGTATCTGAGGTATACTTTAGATATTCACTTAATGGCCCCAATTTTCCTTCTGCTGCTAGTTCGTTCATAATTCTTGCATTAGCATATCCCCATTGCTCTAGCGTCACGTTTGCTATGTTCAACTTCTGTTTCCCAAGGTTAAGCCTGGCCCCGTTACCAATGTCAACCTCAATATCCGCACTATATCTATCGTCCCAAACATAGTCCACTATTTTCAGGTATTTTGCTTTCTCACCTGGCTTTCCTCCGGCTGCCTCCGGAAGCAAAGTCGCCATATTGTCTGGTCTTCCATTATTCAAATTCAATAGTTTTGAATGTTCTGCTTGGATCTCCTTTTCTAGCTGTACACGGCGTCGATCGAGTTTCAGGGTTTCTAACTCCCTCTCGAGTTCTTTACATTTAGTTTCAAGTTGTACCTGGAGTTGAACGCCGTGACCTTGTGCAAGGACGTGACCGCCATTAGATAGCCGACGATCGGGAGAACTGAAAAAATCATCCTCGGTCTCCTTTTCTAACGATAACAGCTTGGACATGTTCCCTGCAGCACCCTTCCGTTTAGGTCGATCTGACATCAGGGCCATAATTCATAAATCTTCTTAAACATACGCAAACTTCCATTTTAAAAGCAAACTTGCTGGTGCAGCATACCATGCGAGAAGCCATTAGTACGTAAGCAGATGAAAGGGAGGCTACTCTCCGTGCGAAGCGCCAACTCTTACCCTACCGTCGATAGAGTATAAGGGGAGGTAACTCGAGCGTGCTTAACGTCGTGAATACTAAAAACTAATTCAATAACATGAATTACATAGTCATGCCGTGGCAACGGCATTCGGTAATCAGAACCGCATGGAAGAAGGCGTCGAACTTGGACAAATCTTACTAGTTAAAAACATTTTAGTTACTTGAAACTAATTAATTTTGAGAGTTATTTGTGACCTATACTACTATACACAAGTTAGAAAATGACAATGTCATCTGTCAAATTTGAGTAAGGAGCACATATTAAGAGAAATAGAAAAAATAATTTTTGAGTCGGGCCGAATCTTGTGAACACGATGTATATGTTCGCGGTGATTCGCCCCAAGAAATTTGCGGGTATTCATTGTAATTCAACATAGGCAAATCAACCAATCAGAAACAAGGATTCACCGAAATCATGTTACAATAGTCATTTGATTAGGAGTTTTTGAGTAGCAAATAACCAATTAATTGTTGCTTTCCGTCATTCAGATATTAAATCGATATGAATTACAAATAATATTTTAAATTATTATTGGATAGATGCGAAACATTGAAAATCTGCATGATAATAATAGTCCATATATCTTGTTTTCACATATCCATGATCAAGAGCATGCATGCTCATGGCGATACAATTAAAAATTAAATTCAGTAGGGTAAAACTGCTCTATGTGTGTCATAGAACTGAATAAGGTGAGGTGAGTTGGGGTTTAACCCAGCTTTCAAGAGTATTTCACTTATATCACGGCTGCTAGTATTATGGCAGGGAGAAGGCCTGCAACGCCATGTGGCTATGCATTACGGTGAAACCTGCAAGCAGAAGAGTTTTCCACACTCATAGCAGCGATGATGGTTTCACTTCTCATTGTTTTTTTAATGAATGTTCGTTCTTCTTCGTTAAAATGTCAAATCTAAGTCAACAAAATATTATCCTCAGTAATATGTTTCAACTGGATTACAGTGTATAAATAACATATATAAGATACCCACGGCAATAAAACACAGGCGGTCAATGGGACCGACAGCGTGCTTTATGAGACAATAAAACATGCTCGTGATTTTAGACGTCAGTTTGAGCGTCGCTTAGCAAATGACGTCACATGTTACGTCACTTTAATTGTTCAATGCTAATGAACGTGTTCTACGTCGGGAGGCATTAATATTTTCAAAAAAATAATATATACAAACAACATAATATCTGCACTGCTTTTATATAAAAGCAAGTAACTGTTAATGGGCATCTCATATAAGAAATAGAAGACTCGTTGTGCTTTATCGTAGAATAAAACATAGCAGAGAGCATAAAACACTCAGGGCTGCGCCCTTCGTGTTTTATGCTCCCTGCTATGTTTTATTCAACGATAAAGCACGCCAACTCGTCTTCTATTTCTTAAATAAGTAAAAACTTTAGAAATGCCATGTAGATATATATAGTGAAGAAATACAACATGATTTTATTTTGGATAACGTGTACTATTCTCAATAGTACAAATTCTTGTACTTTTTCGGGTCGAGTCCCTTGCGGGATTTGAACCCACACCCAGAATAAGTATGAGTTTAAACAGGAACATGGCCTCAGAATGTTTTTCACAAACAAATACCCTCATTGAACACTCCCTTTAAAGCTAGCGTGTGGATAGTCACGTACACACTTCGTGGCCACATAGTGTGAAGTAATGAAGTCGGTGAGTCGTGCAATAATATGATATTAGATTCCACTTGGCATTTGTAAACAGTTTCTTGCTGAATAAACATAAAGCATAAAGCATTATATTTTGAAATACAAACGATGAAACCTTCTGCTATTCATTCTACGCAATAAAAATGTTTTGTGGACGAGTGTAAAATATATGCTTGCTCACGTTGCTATCTCAAAACATAGATAATTTGATTGCCGAATTGCAATTTCAAAAGATAGAAACATGGAATTAACTTAATTGTACATATATCACCAAGGGTGACAAATAAAAAATCACAGCCATCAACCGGTTTATTAATATTTGATACATATAGATGATATTATGAAAATTCATTTTGTGTACGGCAGCGATGAGATGATCAATAACATATTCATAATTCATCTGTTACAGCTTTCACAGTAATCCTCGCCAGTGGAAATTCACCAGAGGGGAAAATTTAATGAAGTGCTCTCCGTGACTTGTTTTCAAAATAGCAAGAGAATGTCTTCTTCTACTTATAGTTTATGAGTCAAACAAGCTCAACCCAAAAGGGGGTGTTTTTTTGTCAAGACAATGTTAATTGGAATAACAAGTTGTATGCTGAATAAACATAAAGCATTATATTTTGAAAGACAAACAGTGAAAACTTCTGCTATTCATTCTACTCAATAAAAATGTTTTGTGGACGAGTGTAAAATACATGCTTGCTCACGTTGCTATCTCTAAACATAGGTAATTTGAATGCCGAATAATGAACAGTGAAAAACTAAAATGAATAAATTTGCTATTAGTCATTCGATTAGGAGTTTTTGAATAGCAAATAACCAATTAATTTGCTTTCCGTCATTCAGATATTAAATCGATATGAATAACGAATAATATTTTAAATCATTATTGGATGGATGCGAAACATTGAAAATCTACATAATGATAATAATAGTCCATATATCTTGTGTGAACGTATCCATGCTCAAGAGCATGCTCATGGAGATACAATTAAAAATAAAATTCAGTAGGGTAAAACTGCTCTCTGTGTGTCATAGAACTGAATAAAGGGGTGTGTGTGTATCAGGCCCGTAGCAACATGGGGGGGGGGGGGGGGGGGCCTAGCCTCCCACAAATTTTAGGGATGATTTTTTTTATCTCTATTCCAAAGTGTTTCTCAACCTAAAGAACATTATTTTTGGAAAATTCTGATAGTGCAAGTGGGTGTTTGAGTATAACACATACCACGTAGACAAGTATTGCAACCTTTACCCAACGTACATATGTGTTTCTTGGTCCTATCTTTCAGTATATTTCATTATGCAAGTGGGAGAGTCTAATGACATGCTTAATAATAAGAAATATGAATATGAATGGTCTGAATATTGCCTTTTTAGTACTCTTGTAAGCTTACAAAATCCAAATCCCAGCCCCCCCACTCCCGAAATTGATGCTACAGGCCTTTGTATACAAACTAATGAATAGTTACTTTGTACTACATATACACAATCGATGTAATATGATGCACTGGCACTTCGCTAATGATGCAAATAAGGAGACCCTTTGGGGCGGAGGGGGGTTACTCACAATTAAGCATGATGTAGATAGAGTACACGTTGAGATCGTGCATGTCAAGGTGTGTGTATTTACTCATTCTCACACCGAAACTGTCACACTCTTGAACTTTCACATAACCTCTATTACAAGTAGGCCATATTTCACGATTCTCATCAAAGAGGTGAAAGTTAGCAGCACAGACGTTATTACTATCCTATCAAAAATGATCTTGTATCTCCGACTGACTTCAATCTTGTAAGAAATGTGTGGGCAAACACAAGAGAAGGAACTCCGGTCTACGCAGTACTTGAAACAGACTGAATGCTCAGTTTGAAACGTCACTGATTGCACAACAAACTATGATTGCAATCAATATCTATTGCTTATCAAGAAAGTGTTCCACTTGTGACAGAGGGTATGTGGGAAGATATAAGTTTTAAAATTTCTGTTGGGAGAGAATGTATTTATCATAATGTCCAACATTTTCATAAATTGGCCAGAGTGTCAATGGTGGACTCTAATATGAGCAATAATAGTCCATTTATATAGCGCATATATCCATGCACATTGCATGCTCAAAGCGCTGGTCGACATATTACCCCTGGTCAACGAGTACAGAACACTCCCGTAGGAGATTACAACCGGTCGCCTGTCAGGCGCTCAAGGTTCAAATTCAGACTACCATCGTATCATACCAGGTACCCATTTACTGCTGGGTGGACAGAGGCACACTTCGAACTAAGTCACTTACCCAGGGTGACACCACAAGTCTCTCAACTCATGTCTCAGTGTTGGGCAGGTAATAACCCTTCAACTCTCAGTTTATCCAGCAATGTAGCGAGTAACCCACCCATGCGGCGAGCCGCGCCCATTGTTGCTGAACTTCACTGATAGCGGTGGACTGAGCTATGCACAGGACCACGTGCCACCACGTAATTCCAAAATAACGTTTGACTCATGACTTGAGCATGGACATCAATGTAAAATTCAAATGGTCAAAATGTACTAAATGATCCAAGACTTTGTTTTGAGGAAGAACAAAGTGATAATTTCTTGAATAAATAATCATGATGTAACTACAGGATAAATTGGTATTTTTTCTTAAATAAATAATACACATGAAGTAACTACAAGAAATTTGTATGACCTCAGAGTATACTCCCAAAGGACATACAATGAGATTAATTCATATTGACAACTTAATTTGATTGACAGCCGAAAGCATGCATGTAGATCTCGAAGCCTTACGACCACCCACTCAAACTAATGAAATACTGCAATTTCAAATGAAGATAGAAACATGGAATTAACTTAATTGTATATATCACCGGGGGGGGGGGGGGGGGAATAAAAAAAATCACAGCCATCAACTGGTTTATTAATATTTGATACATATAGATGATATTATGAAAATTCATTTTGTGTAAGGCAGCGATGAGATGATCAATAACATATTCATAATTCATCTGTTACAGCTTTCACCGTAATCCTTGCCAGTGGAAATTCACCAGAGGGGAAAATTTAATGAAGTGTTCTCCGTGACTTGTTTTCAAAATAGCAAGAGAATGTCTTCTTCTACTTTGTTTATGAGTAAAAAAAGCTTAACCTTGATTATTGTAAAGCTTTCAATAGGGGTGTATTTTTGTCAAGACAATATTAATTGGAATAACAAGTTGTATGCACAGTTGAAAATACTTTTAGTCTCTTCTGGCTATCAGGGAACCATTCCACTAACCAATTTTAGTCCTAAGTCCTAAGATCAATCTTAGCAAATGTTAAAATATGGGCTTACGTTTGATTTTAGGGCTAAGATCGGTTAGTGGAACGGCCCCCAAGGCTTGGGGTTTGATAAATCAACCAGTCCTTCTCAAAACTGAATAAGTCCTGAAGTAAATTACTTCTTTTTTTTATCGGAAATCATACAAGCCAGATTGGATTGCTAGCCACTTTTGTAACTTGTTCCATATGAGAATAGCGAAAATTTGGCTGACAGGCAGGCTTCAATTTCGAACACTGGTTGTATGCATTTCGAACTTCTCTACTGCAATGGAACATTGCGGTGTTGATACTTACAAGATTAACAAATGATAAAGTGATTGAGGTGATTTTTGGTTAAACGTCGATGTCAAGATTGTTTTCACTTATATAACAGATTCTAGTATTATTACAGGGAAAAAGCCTGCAACACCATAGTGGCTATCTATTGTGGTGAAACCTGCGAGCATTGGCTGGAACTAGCAGACCAAGGGTGAGGTGAGGTGAGTTGGGGTTTAATGTCGCTTTCAAGAGTATTTCACTTATATCACGGCTGCTAGTATTATTGCAGGGAGAAAGCCCGCAACGACATGTGGCTATGCATTGCGGTGAAACCTGCGAGCAACAGCTGGAACTAGCGAACCATGGGTGGTACTGCACTGAAATTCAGTATAGCATTGCACCCAACCTTACTGCGTGTAGAACAGTTCTCTACTGCAGACAAAGTTGCCGTGCCCCTGGCGGGATTTGAACCCCGGACCTCTTGATCCGAAGCAGAACGTGCTATTCAGCCCCCAGACCAAGGGTTACTGCGCTGATATTAAGTGTAGTATGGCTCCCAAACCTTATTTCATGTAGAGCTGCCTAGATAATCTGTTAAAATTAATTAAGGGACTCTAAATAGGATTCACTTTTGGAAAAACGACGTAAATAGGGAAAATAGTTTAGGATATAGAGGCACATAAGCATCAGCGACTAAATTG
Source organism: Gibbula magus (assembly GCA_936450465.1). Classification (NCBI taxonomy): domain Eukaryota; kingdom Metazoa; phylum Mollusca; class Gastropoda; order Trochida; family Trochidae; genus Gibbula; species Gibbula magus. The sequence continues at coordinate 24,862,186 of OW388291.1, read as the reverse complement.
GCAATAATTCAGAGCATATCTTGTAATCAAGTTCAACAATAGACAAAATGGCTAATAAATAGAGATTATTACCCGAGAAAGTGTGTCATATGACTTTTACGAAACGAGTTGAATTTTTGTATTACATGAGCGAGAGCGAGGGTTATACATAAATTTGAACGAGTTTCGTAAAAGTCATATGGCACATTTTTGTGTAATAATTTTAGAGTAATAATTTCTTTATTACCCAATCTATTCACATTTGAATCGTGTAAAAATAGCCAGGAAAGGGTACACTTCTCTTGCCACGGCAAGCTAAAGTGACGTCACGAACCATTGTTTTATGACGTCACAGACGGTAAGTGGCGGTGAAACAATGGTTGCTAGGCAGACGTGATATGTGCAAATGTGCTCGTATCGAAAATATTAACTCGGTTATTTCCAACCATATGGGTAATAATTACAGTTATTACAGATTTTGATGGGTAGGGGTGTTCTACATACTTGAATTTATAAATAAAAGCACTTCATCAATCGTGAGAGGGCACTAAAAAATCTATCTAGCTATTTCTTATCCCATCCCACAAATGCCACTTCACATGATCTGGTCCAGTAGACTTCAATCCATCATTTAGTCCTGATTTACTCTAATCAGCTGTATCATAGATAGGTGTTGAAGCAGAGAATATTCAATAAAGTTAATGGATATTATTGGTTGACTTCACTCAGAATGAGAGGGAACTTCAGAAATCTGCTGATTGGTGATGTGAGGTAAGGCAATGATACATGGTGAGGTACGTGAGACGATATGAGCTGACACTTTCATTGTATAGTGTGGAGAGAGAGCCTGCAACACCATAGCGACTATACATTGCAATGGAACCATATACTAGCTTTAAAGGGGCAGTAGCACATTTTTTGCAAAATTTATTATTTCAAATTACCTATTTATAATGATAGTTTGTGCCATTTAAATTTACTTAAGAGGGCTACACATCTTATTACACAAACCAATTATCCGCAGTAGTAATAATGGTGTTGCGTAAAAGCAAAAATTGCATGGCGGCCATTTTATTGTGAACACATTTTATTATTTCGAATGACAAAAACTATTTCCATGGGTTTACTAAAAAAATGAAGCCATGTACACTCATTTTTAGCTTAATTTTTCGAAAAGAGAAGGGTGTTTTACGATTGGTGAAATTACTTTCCATAAACATTTCATCGACTTATTTCAGCAAAAAAACGTGCTTCTGCCCCTTTAAGGTAGGGTATGGTCGAACAATGGTTGACACCAGCACTGAATAACAAGGAATCATTTCACACAAACTAAACTGCATGTTGAACTGTTCTAAACGGAGCATTTATTTGCTGATCCTTTGGAGGGATTCAAACTCAAGCCTCTTGATCTAAAGTCAAACATCTGGTCACTACCCTATCCCATTTTCCCGTGATCTAAAGTCACAGATCTGATCACTGCACTATCCCATTTTCCCAGCAGATTTGCAGCAATTGCACCAAACTACATTTTGTCATTTTGGATAATCATTCTTTGCATCAAATATTTTTCTTTTTCATAACAAAATTTGAAAAGCTCTAACATTGATACAACTTGATTTAAACCACTGTACAGTAATTTGAACAAATGTTCTGTCAACGATTCAGTGCAAATACATCTGTCATCGAGAGGATCGTGACTGGATTTTGAAGTGCAAAGATAATTTAACAACAAAGCACTTGCTTTGAAATTATAAGTGAATTTCAGAGTGCACTGATCGTATAAAAATATTAAAATAAATACAGAATACAAATTATGATAAATAGCATTTTTGATGCGGAACACGTTTTTGATATGCCAATTTAGAAGAATCAGCAGAATAATGTGATTGAATGTTTTCTACAACTAAGCTGCATTTTGATGCATAATAACACATTAATTCCATATCAAACTGCATGAACTTTACTCTATCAATTTTGTTCAGTGCTGAATTCCAGCATTTAATGAGTTCATTAAAGGGATGGTTCTGTCGCCATATTGGATTCTTTTGCATTGCGTGAAATGAAAATTTAACATGTACGCTATATTGTACCTAATTTTACAACTTTTCATAATATAAGACTTACACTGATCGAGTTTTCACATAGTAACACATAACATAACATAAAACTGATAAATAATATGCTGTAAGGCTGTAGCGAAGTTTTCCCCACTCGCAGCACCAATGAAATGCTGCAGTTCTTTTTTTTTCATTTTTCAACAAATTTGCGCTTGTCTTTGTCAAGTTGTGAAATATAAATTCATCAAACTATTACATTCATTAATATCTTTCAATTTGACTGTGTTTTAATCATGTATTAGTAGCATATTTGTATAAACGGAGATATGCTCTCGAATTTTGTTTCCACAAAAAATACCCAGATAGAACCCTCCTTTTAAGCAGTAAAAGTATCTAATCATTCTTAGGGGGAAAATATACAGAAATTACATTTATCAATAAGGTATAATACAGGGTTAGCTAGTTTTAATCTTGAATATTTTAGGAACAACAGATAAGTAGTTTAGGAGAAATGAGTTCAATGGATTTAAATAATTTTCATTATAGGTGTATGATATTTCGGTGCAGTAACAAACATCAAGCAATGACGTTAGCAACTACTCCGACCATCACACTCCTGCAATAAAGAAGTTGTAAATTCATAAAAATTGTTTCTCCTTCATCTAACCAACTTCTAAATGCCTTTTTAAAAGGAACTAAATACCAATTACCTTAGAATTAATCTATGTTCAAATGTTGCCTGTATACAGAATAAAGAAATAACAAGAACACACAGTCATCAACATCCCCCGCCAGACCTAAGAAATCTGAACAAGGGCAAATAACTTCGAAAAAGATAATTGCTCATTTTCGAACTCCATCAGTTAGTCCTAGTTATGTCCTCAAGCAACACACCACATTTAGTTATCCTATCTTAAACAGTTTCTGAGAAAAGCTGTTCCCTTTGGGAATACCATGAACAAAGTCCAAAAATACCGAACAAGGGCAATAACTCAAAAAAAAATAATTGCACGCTTCTCATTTTCGAACTCCATTGAGGTATTAATGCCCTCAAGCAACACACCAAATTTGGTTATCAGATCTTAAAAAGTTTCTGAGAAAAGCTGTCCCCTTTAATTGTCGCAGACGGACGGATGGACTGACACATGGATGGTCGGAGCTCAAACCTATATCAGCCTTCCAATTCATGGCAGGGATAATAAAGATTAAAACTATCTACATTCTTAATACAAAACTTTTGCACGAAATTTAAATTTTCAAAGCATAATTTGTTACAATCATGAAATGTCAAAATAAATGTTTCTCATCAAAAGAATAAACATCTAGAAAGTACATGTCCATTTAACATTTATCTCAATTAAAAAACATTGTTTCTTTAACATCAAATCTGTATGGTTATCTGTACAAGCATAAAACAAATTGGCCTTCAGCAAGACGAAGATAAACATTTGAATGTTTAATTAATTAGTTCTCAGCTGCAGTGCGTTACCTGTAGGCTAGGTAGATATGCGTGCAACAGTTGTCTATGCAAAAACACATCAAGAACTACAAAACTAAAACTCTTGCATTTAGTTTTTTTCTTTATCAGTCTTTTTTAACCAGTCACATCTGTTTTGCTCTTAATTGAGATGCACTAGCAATTATTATTATTCAGCTATTTAGTTTTTCTCTGTTATCAGTATTTTTGGATCAGTTCATCTGTTTAACTCTAATTGGAAATTCACTAGTACTTTAGTTATGCAGGCTGCCATATATTAAGTTTTCTCTATTATAATATATGATATAATATATGATAAAAAACAAGATTTACAGGATAACATTCCTCTATTGTGAACATCGACAATATGTTGTAGTATATGCTTAATCCATCTGAAATTTGAATTTTTTGATCATTTTATAATTATATATTTACCACTGTAATAATAACACCTTATTGTCCTTATTACAAAGTAAATTGGAAATTATTTTTGTGACTTGCAAAAGTGAAGCCAAGTTCAAGCACCAAGCAAGGAAGCAACAACTCCCATCATTTAACGTCTTTCGTTACGATGCAGTCGGGAATCAAACCCTGATCTTCCAGATAATGAGCAACGCCCTACCAACTGAGCTACATCCCTCGACCCATATTTTCGAAGCTCTCTTAGTACTAAGATAGTCGTCAGTGCCATACATTAAAGGGGCAGTAGTACGTTTTTTGCAAAATATATTTTTTCAAATTTTCCATTTATAATGATAGTTTATGTCATTTAAATTAACTTTAGAGGATAAAACATCTTATTACACAAACCAATTATCTGTAGTGGTAAAAACTGTGTTGCGTATAAAGCAAAAAAATGGCGGCCAGTTTATTGTGAACATAATTTATTATTTTGTATTACAAAAACGATTCCCATGGCTTTACCGAAACATGTACACTCATTTTAAACTTTATTTTCTGAAGAGAGAAGGATGTTTTTCTATTGGTGAAATTATTTTCCAAATACATTTCATCAACTTATTTGAGCGAAAAAACGTGCTACTGCCCCTTTAACATTGATATTATGACTATCTTAGAGATAAAAGAGCTTCGAAAATATGGGCCCTGGTCACTTGTAGCAAGGTCACTGTAACCCAGGAAGGTGGATTAAGAAGTTCGTTAGTCTACCTGTGCTATCAGTCCCTGATACACTCCGCGTGTCTGGAGAGAATTGCAGCACTAACTTGGCCAATCTTATCATTCAGTAGTTTTCCATTCTGATCTTTGATGCATCTTGCAAAATAGTTGTTTTTATTCTGTTATTTGGTGCATCTTGTTATTCAAATAGTTTTATCTTGTTCTTTGGGTGCATTGGGACATCACATTAATTCTAATTGTTTTCATCTTCTCTATCCCCTTTTTCTAATAATTTTTCTTCTTGATGCAATTACCTTTTCTAAAAAAAAATTCAAATTTCGAATAGAGTGGCATTGATATTTTTTTATATAAAATTTTATTCGACTTTGATTCATGACAAAATCGTGTTTGTCCTGATAATCTTATTATTAAAAAGTTGTGAAATTAGTAAATGATAATGATCGAAAACAAGATGGCAGATACTGCTAAGTGAACCATCACTTTAAGGTCTAGACAGACGATTGACTTATCATGCCCATCTTAAAGCTCTGATTATATATATTATTTTGATATAATTTTAGATTAAGTACAATTACTCCTTAAAAAAACATCTTCAATCAATAGTTTGATATGATGGATCCCGTAATTATATCTGATAAATTCTCATCCATCAAAGATTATCTTATTTTCATGTCAGGGAGATTTCTTAAAAGTGTATTCTCCAAAAATACAAACTTACTTATCTAGTACTAGCTATCTTCAAATGAGAGTCTTCAAAATGATGAATGATAAATGTCTCCATGGAATATGAATAAGAGATAAAATGCCTTAATTCTGAACTTAACTTTATTAAAATGTATACGTTTGTCTCAGTTTGAATAGACAACAAGATAAGTTCATAAAAATAATAAGTCAAAGTCTGAATCTGACGAAAAGGGTCCAGTCCTCGAATTTATCTAACTACAAAATTTCTGTTCCCCCTACCATATAACTTCACGGATCTATGATCCTCCTTTCATAAAAATGATAATTTATCAAAATGGATCAGAACTAGTGCTCTACAATATTAGCGTTATATCGGTATATATCATTTCAGAATGTGAAATACAATTATTGCAATTTTCTTTTCATTTTGCAATATATATCACATCAAAGAATTTTAGGTGAATTATATATACATATATAAAGTATATCTAGATCTAATGTAAAATTGCAAGTTTTAGATATAATTAAATGCTCTTGATGTGCAAAAACATTTGTTCGGCTGTATTACAAGTGAACTTTGCTGTTTTGGAATCTACTGTATCAATTTTTTTTTTTTATCTTTTTAAAAAATGTTCTGTGTAAGTAGTTCTGCAAGGTATTTCATCTAAAATTTAATATTAAAATGCGTATAAATCTAAAACGATGAAAGTTTATACCATGAAAATGAGGTATAGGTATGAGATATACCATCTCGTGAGGTAGAAAAGTTATATATTTTCACTCATGGCCGCGCCACTCGTGAAAATATAACCTTTCTACCTCACTCGATGAGATAAACATGGTATTAGTCAAGAAAAGACAAATTTTCTATTTATTATATGACCAAATCTTTGCATATTCACCGAAATAGACTTGCATTTACGTTAAGTCGGCTCCAGAATGAGCCTGTCGCCTAAGCAACAATGTGACGTCATGAACGTGTCATGACGTCTGAACATTGTTTTATGACGTCAGGTCATTGTTATATCAGTCACTAGTGACTGATAACACGTTCCATTGTTATTTTCTCTAGTGACTGATAACACGGTTTATTTTCATTGATAGATCTCGGTATTTCACCTGCAATCATATAATAAATTGCAATATCATTGCAAAACTAAGATTTATTGCAATGTAAGATTTAATGCAATATCCAGCCCTAATCAAAAGTAAAGAATAAAGTCTCAAGTTATAATTACTGTAAATAATAAAAATCAATTCCAAACGAAAGAAATCTTTTCTAAGCTATGCATTGTTTCTATGAGGTATTCTGGGGAGTAGCATCGGAGTTATCAATGCAAATCTGGAGATTTATGAATAGACTCGCAACTCTTAATGGTTTTTTCATGGAGATTCTGGAGTGCCCTGAGACAAGCAATATCAGGGACACATCCCCCAATCACTATCCATTCCACTCTATCTATTCCACTCTATCTTTCATCTCTCATAGAGCTGGAGCCAACACACTTCAACAGTAGAATAAAAATCCACAGGAGAAAATATATACACTTTCCTTGCTGAGAGAAGCAAATACTCACTTCTCTCAACTGTGACTTTGAGAAGATTGTTTAAATTTAAAGGGACACTGCGTCGAGGAAAAAATGAGATCATATTTATCTACCTACCGGGTATGCTTATTAATGTGTCTGCTAAGTCACAGACCTCCAATTTCAGACAACTGAAGTAATCAGTAATAACCTACTGCATGTAAACATGTAAGCGAAGCGTAATTGTTAGCAGACACGTTAATCAGTATAAGTAGATAAATCTGATCTTATTTTTATCCTTGACGCGGTGTCCCTTTAATGGTTATCAAAAAGATTTTACATAATTTTTCTCTAGGGGACAATGGAATATGTAAAGGATAAAAACCGACCACGAGGATTTTCCATCAGAAGAAAGCCCTATCCCGAGGGAGAGTTTTTTTTCTGTCTTTGGTTGACACATATTTATTTCCCAAAAGAAGGAATCCAAATGGTAAACAAGCAAATGCTTATGGAAGCACATCAATTCCTGTAGACCCAGGAGAAATGAAGTTTGAAGTTTAGCAAAAATGATTCGGCAAATTAATTTTTTTTTTAAATTAGAATAAAAAGCGGTCATAAAAGTGATGCAACGACGCCAGAGAAACTTCCATTCTTTTAATTTAGCCTTATGCAAATACAACTCCACGATTCTATCTTATATAGCGAAAAACATCACAGATTATTCAATTAGTACCTAACCTTACCTTATATCCCATACAACAGGAATTATAGAAATAAAATTACTTAAATCAGTCAAAGAAATCAAACGAAAAAAGAAGATGAAACTCCATTCAAACACTGCAGATATTTAATGGCAGTAGTTTCCCACAAAAAAAGACTCTTCATCTGTAATCAGGAATCCAAATAGAGAAGTTTCAATGGTAGAAGATATTTCTGGCAGGTGACACTATCTTCAGATCCAAATTCTCCATCTTGTTTCCACAGATAACCCACGCTGCACTGCAATCTACTGTCAATATCATTCCGCCATCATCTCCATTATTTGCCTGCAGTTTATCCTCGAATAAAATCCAACATCCCTGTTTGTTTGTATAGATTATAATTGTCAGATAGGGAATAATAGAAGATAGATTTTTATAAAAATATTTTTTTTTACTAAAATGTCATTTTAAATAACAAAAATTATCATTCATAAATTGATCGTCTTTAAATTTTGTTATCAACAACTTGCTCTTCTAGTAAAATAAAATGATATTTTGTTAACAACGCTATATCTTTTTTCTTATTGATACCATTGAGGCAATCTAAGGTTAGAGATTTTAGATGCGTTTTTTTGGCACTGTTTTCTTTTTTTATTTGTTTGTATCTTATCTGATACTTTTTATCAGATAATTAAGAGTAATAGACCACCATCTCAAATTTGTTCAAATGATTTTTTAAAATTAATTTTAATCATGCAGTTATCATTGTTGCAAGTATATTAGTTTAAAGAGAACAGAAAATAATATTGTTGTTGTTTTGTTTGACTTAAAATCTTAATGTCAATATTAAAGGCTCTTTTAGTACATTCAGTTTATCACATTGAAAATAATTCTCTTTAATAAAGGTTTCAAACTATTATTGTTAAAAAGCTAATTACTAATTTAACATCAACAATAGTCGTTTTCAGTACATTTAGTTCAAAGACGTCATAAAAAAAATATTATTTTTTAATACTTCCTTTTTCAATTTCAAAATGATTTTAACATCAACAAAATGTTCTTTCTAATTACATTTAGAGATAAACAAAAACATATATAAGTGTAAATGTATTATCTCATTGAATTACAATTGGTCTTTCACCTATCAGATTGTATTTCCATAGTATACGTGGTCTGCCGAGTTTAGTTTACGAAAATTATATCGCTATTGAAATATGACGAAAACGAGTTTCCTTGTATTTTAAAATGCATATTTAGAAGGTACATATAATTTGGTTCATAATTTGAAATTTTAATGAACTAGGAGTGATTAAATTATTTTAAATATCTCTTCTTTCACTACGCAAATGTGCTTGTTAAACTCACTCAAACTAGCACTGTCGATACATCGTAGTTGGTCTACTGGTAAACATTGATTTTAAATTAAAATAATTTTGTATGCATGTTATTGATAAGTTAATATTTTAATTACCAATGCTATTGTGTTATGTTTAATAGTTGACAATAAATGAAGAACCAACAAATAGTAATACTTTCTTTATTTATAAAAAAAATTTCCGGGTTCATCTTTTGGGTCAAAGATTAATTGTCCGACTGGCAAAAATTTGAATCTGAAACCCTGGTACTGACTAAAGATGTTTTGTCTCTGTTAACAATATAACGATTAGTAAACACTATAAACGGCAGGAGCCACAGGTAACTTCAGGGAAACATATCATTAGTTAAATATAACCCCGCTGTAACAGGTAATCTATATACCTTGCAATTCCTGCATAAACAAACAGACTAGGGTGGTAAACAAATCAATATGGTAAACAAACATCTAAAATAAACTTTCATGTTGCAGATGAATTGTTTTAACTGCTAGAGAGGAAATAACTAATTACAGCCAACATGAAAATTCCATCTCATTTCACCCATTCCTCTTCACTTGTATTATCTTCCAGAATTATCCATTATCAATTGCAAGGGGGGCGGGATAGCGCAGTGGTTAGCGTGTTTGGCTTCGGATCAAGAGGTCCGGAGTTCGAATCCCACCAGGGGCACGGCAACTTTGTCTGCAGTAGAGAACTGTTTTACACGCAGTAAGGGTTGGGTGCAATGCTACACTGAATTTCAGCGGAGTACCACCCATGGTTCGTTAGTTCCAGCCGCTGCTCGCAGGTTTCACTGCAGTGCATAGCCACATGGCATTGCGGGCTTTCTCCCTGCCATAATACTAGCAGCCGCGATATAAGTGAAATATTCTTGAAAGCAGTGTTAAACCCCAACTCACAATTGCAAGCCAATTTTTTAAAATATAAATAATGCACAGATAATGCATTTCTCTCGATATCACAAACGATCCTAACAGAGGTAATCTACCTTATAAGTTATCTGGAAAATATGTATGTATTCAGGTTATAAAGTTAATTTCAAATGACCGGAAATAATTAATGCAGCGATACATTTAATTTGCCTGAAGTACGATATAGGCAATTTTCAGATTTTGCATACAATGTGAAGAGCAAAAACAACAGCCGCTATGGTCATTGTACCGCAAGTTTTTACTGCATATTAACAAAAACTGCAAAGTTACAGATACATACAGATAAAGACTATTTCATCTTTTTTTAAGTTAAAAGTTTAAAATATCTTCAAAAGCTGCAACATTCCTAGTTTGCTGTTTTCAATAGTCAATATTTCCCATTTTGCACCTAAGCAACTCTTACTATTTGTGATATCCAATAGTGACTTCAGCCATCTGGACTTTTTCATTAATGATATAACCACTGCTTTTACAAGTTTGGGGCAAATAGTATCTACAATGTAACATAGTTGTATTTGAGATCACACAATCTTCAATAGTACAAATTCTTGTACTTTCAAAATATTTTTGTCATGTATTTATATATATATGTATAAACAGGTATGCTCCCTCGGATTTCATTCCCAAAAAAATATTTTCATAGAACCTTCCTTTTAAGCTAGGGACAGGATAGCGCAGTGGTTAGCACTTCGGCTTTGGATCAAAAGGTCAGAGATTCGAATCCTGACAGGGGCTCATCAATTTTGTCTGCAGTAGAGAACTGTTCTACACGCAGTAAGGTTTGGGTGCAATGCTACACTGAATTTCGGCACAGAACCACCCATGGTTCCCCAGTTGCTTACAAGTTTCACTGCAATGCATAACCACATGGTGTTGCAGGCTTTCCCCTGCAATGCTCACACGTGATATAATTGAAACACTCTTGAGAGCGGCGTTAAACCTCAACTCACCTCACCTCACCCTCTTAGCTCGGTGAGTTCAGGCTCTACTGGCTCTGCAAGAATCCTTGCAAAATTTCCCAAGAATAGAATTGATCAGCAGTGATTGCAACTCGTTGCATTGGTTGCTACTTAGAACCAGGATGCTGATGTCAAGTTATCTACTGTCTCTTGATGGAGGTTGTACATGCAATAGACGCATTTCCGGACTTTAATTCTATGAAAATGACTTCACAGGACCATAAAGCTGCAATTACTATGTTAACTACTGTTAACCATAGTAGATGCATATAGTGAAGGATTATCATTGGCTTTGTGATTGCACGAGAAGATAAGAGATCGTGTGACCATCACAATTGCTGTGATATCTGTGTAATTGACAGACCTACATACAAAATCCTTTGCAATACTAGCTGAAATTTCATCTTATTGTGAGTGAATTAGCTTAAGGATATTGTGTGACAGTTATAATTTCTGTAATATCTGTCAAGACAATAAACCTATATAAATACCAATCTTTGGCAATATAAGCTGACATTTCATCTGATAGATAAAAAACAGGATTTATAATCAAAGTTTACATACATATTCATGGGTCGATAGCAAAAGAGAAGAAAATACCAGAAGAGGATATACCTCTGGTATCTTAGCAAAAGGATTGTACGTATCCAGGGCTATTTGCATAACTAAAGAACTAAAGAAAACAACGATCACTTGTACATAGAGCAAATCATAGTAAACCTGCATACATTATCTACACAGGTAGAAAAACTCGCCGGTGCATTCCTTTAATGCGAAAATACACAATTCTTCGAGTATATACTCATTCTTCATCACATTCCACCTGATGAAGGAAATACCACCTGTCATGGTGATGTGACGTCATAAACAATGTAATGACGACACTCCTTCTATGACGTTGCGTTCTAATTGCAGTGACTCAGAGTAGCCAATCTGTGCTTGAAAGTAGTTTTTACGTTTTTTTCCTTAATTTCATGACTTCAGTAATAAATAGAATAAGATAATCATGTCTATATAATACCATATTTACACTTGCGCCTGGGGGCCATTCCTCTAACCAATCTTAGCCCTAAGATCAATCATAAGCCCACCTTTTATCATTGACTAAGATTGATCCTAAAAGGAGGGTTCTATCGGGGTATTTTTTGTGGAAACGAAATTCGAGAGGATATTCCTGTTTACACATATATGTTATTAATACATGATTAAAACACAGTCAAATTGAAAGATACTAATGAAGGTAACATTTTGATGAGTTTATATTTCACAAATTGTGCACACTTGTTGAAAAAAAAAAACGAGGAAAAATCTTTGCTGCGAGTGGGGGAAATTTTGCTATGGTCTAACAGCATATTATTTACTTAATTTTACTATGTGTTATCTGTTAATATGTGAATTTTCTATCATTGCATATATTTTATTTATAGAAAGTGTAAAATTGGGTTATAGCGTGTTTTCATTTCATGTAATGCCAAGAATTAATCCAATATGGTGGATGCTGCCGATAGATCGGTGATAGAACTTTCCCTTTAAGGCTAAGATCGGTTGTTGGAACGCTACCCTGAACATCAGTATTTCCCTCGCTGACACTTAGGAAATACTGATATTCAGGCAATCGTGAAAAAATAGTATGACACAGACACTCATATAATATCCTCTATTTCTCACCTGTCTCAGTCCAAGATGCTCCTCCACATTCTCAGCCACATAAAAGATCTTGCCCTTCTTGTTGAGGAAGATGAGGAATCCCTGAAGAGATTCCAGCATCAACTTGCCTTCCTCAACCATTGGCGCTTGTTGTTGCTGTAGCTGAGTCTGCAGGTGCTGTTGCAGCTGTTGTTGTGTCTGGAGTTGTTGTTGTTGTGTCTGAATCTGTGGCTGTGGTACTGGTTGTGTCTGGCCGAAGTACTGGATGTTCACTGGAACAAAGAACAGACCATTGGTATTTGAAGCAAAATCAGAGATTTTTGTTTTGGAAAACAGGAAGTGTGCATGTGTATACACGCCTAGGTTCATGGTTAGGTTCATGGGTATAAATGAAATGGATGTGATTTAATTATGAGTTATTAAAATTCAGAATAAAAAACTACACATAAATGAAATAAGAAAATAAATGATAATGAATAAAAATAATATGCAAGTGATGGACATGGTATATTAAAGATAGGTTGAGTTTAAAGTTGGCATACAGTAAAAATGGAAGTGGAGCATGCAATTTCGTAAGCATATATATAACCAAAATTATTTTTTTTAAATCTTCATTTTTGATGTAGTATCTGGTGTAAGCTGTCCCATATGCTTTTATGTAGACAATATCTATTTCCTCTGGCATATTTTGCACTCATTATAATCATTTTGTGTGATTTTCTATATGCATTTAATTATTTTGAAAACCTTTTTGCGACGGCTTATCTTCCAACATTTTCCATTGTTAAGAAATTTTTTAAAATAAGTTTTCTATCAAGTTTTTATTCAAGTTAATGATTTATTTCCCCAGTTCTTTCAAAAGAACCTATATAACTACGGTAAGTCACTAATTATCCTTCGAAAGCCATTACCAAATCACACCTATGTCATATAAAAATACTTTTGTTAAAATTAACCAATTCCAATAGAACAAAACAAAAAAGCGTAAGAGATATCCCTACAGTCAGCTCAATGCATTTGTTCCATGATTTATTGAACACCTCTCCCAGAGTGGGAACAATTCTCTTAGATCTTCCATTCCCAACAGGAGAACTATTAACACTTGATGATTCTGACACCAATACGTAGTAACAAATGGTAGGGAGTGTAAAACATCGACACTACCTCCTTTGTGAGGTGAGACTTCATTACAAATACATAGACTTGTTATTGACTGACGTTCTATGCTTTTTGTGAAAGCTGATCAGCCAGATCCACTCCTGAAATGCACAAAATCTCCTCAGTACTAAGGATGAGGTGATGTGAGGTAAGGTGGGGTTTAACGCCACTTTCAAGGTGAGGTGAGGTGAGCTAGGGTTTAACGCCGCTTTCAAGAGTAATTCACTTTTATCGCGGCTGCTAGTATTATGGCAGGGAGAAAGCCTGCAACGCCATGTGGTTATGCATTGCGGTGAAACCTCCGAGCATCGGCTGGAACTAGCGAACCATGGGTGGTACTGTGCTGAAATTCAGTGTAGCATTGCACCCAAACCTTACTGCGTGTAGAACAGTTCTCTACTGCAGACAAAATTGCTGAGCCCCTGGCGGGATTAGAACCCCGGACCTCTTGATCTGGAGACAAACGTGCTAACCACTGCGCTATCCCGCCCTCTTAGTACTAAGGGCATCCTTAGCCTATCATTATTTCACTGAACAATTCGCCCATGCTAAGGGAGTTCTTTGGAAGTTATGTCATGTTCACATGGTTGTTCTGTAAACAAGAGTAAAGAGACAATAAAAGACAACCAATCAACAAGACTTTACAACCAGAACTGATAAGTACATCGAGAGGCCAGCATGCACGTCACCTAGCGATGATATTAGCCTGCAACTAATTATACAATCATTGCAAGTTGGCTCAGGACTTAGTTCTTTACATAGACATTTGGAATCCTTAACATTAACACTTCTTCCTGAAGAGTGACTTCATCACATATATTTGACAAAAAACTTAAAAGAAATGTTCTGTTAGTATTTCAAACAGGGTTGATATTGTACTATAAGTACTCTTTCAGATCATATAATTCAAAATGAAGTTAATCCGGTCCGTATCCTGTAAAGATTTAACTCTTGCACAAAAGCACCCAAAACACTTTCCAAGGGTCAAAGCAGTATTACTTTGTTAAATGGTACTTTGTTATAGATAAATGACTAAAGCTCAATAAAATGTTGCCAATTTACTTTTCTTGGATGAAAAGGTTTATTTGACACTCAATTTGCCATGACTTAAGAAGACAAGATTCTTGGTAAACTACTTCATTTCTAAAGGTTCATTTGAGAACAAATGTGTTTTGGACTCAAGTCTGGACACTTCTTTTGAAAAACTCAGAGATGTACTTAGTGACCGTCTGATCCACAGGACCCAGAGTCAATGATTTGATCAAGTTCCTTTCAATATACAGGATTGCAGGGAGGTGTCACAAACCTTTTAAGACCCCTACAGGTCGATCTAAACATCATTGGGGCAAATGACATCAGTCCTTGAGATTGCTCTGAACTGCCATGTAGTAATGCACTCAAACTTCTATTCTTTTTATCTAGTCTATACTTGGAGCACAGTGGTAAAGTGGTCAGCGTGCTAGCCTCTCATGCCAAAGGTCTGGGTTTGAATCCCGATGGACACCAAAACTTTGTGACCTGGGTCTCATTCTTAGTTGTGTGGAGCACAGTGGTGTATTGGTTAGCCTCTCAAGCCAAGAACCGTGTTTGAATCCCGATGGACACCAAAACTTTGTGACCTGGGTCTCATTCTTAGTTGTGTGGAGCACAGTGGTGTATTGGTTAGCCTCTCAAGCCAAGAACCGTGTTTGAATCCCAATGGACACCAAAATCTTTTGACCAGCGTCTCATTTTTTGTTGTGTAGAGCACAGCATGAGACCCTCGTTTGAATCCTGTTTGAATCCCGGTGGAGACACCCAAACTTTGTGACCTGGGTCTCATTCTTTGTTGTCCTTAGGCAAGGCACTTCCTCAACACTGCACTCAGTCCAACCAGATGTTTAAATGGGTACCTGAATACGGGATGTACATACCTATATGGTGGTGAGGAGTGCTAAGTAGCGGCACCAAAAGTACAATTTCTTCAGAATAATAATTGTGTAGCGCCTTGAGCATGCATGTCTGTCAATGTGGTTTTATTTGATAACTAGAATAGCGTTTGCGGGACACCGCAAAAGCAGAGCAGCTCCGAAACTTTGGGTCTCGCCTTTCCCTGTTCCGCCTTCTCCTCAACATAAATAAAAAGGGAATTTCTTTTGACAATTTTTTTTTCATTATTCAAGTTATTCTAACAAGTTGAATCATCACTGGGGTCACTTTTTACAACTTTGTTCTTAAAACCTATTTCTAATTTCAAAATTGGATCAACAGATTAACACGGCCTTAACCAATATCTCATGACCTTGAACTTGACCTTCAAGGTCACACCATCAATGAATTCTTTTCATTGTGTATAACAATCAGGCAATGACTCAAAGTGTTCATTGTTAGCATAAGGCATATTCACAATAGCACGCTTAATTTGTGAACTTGCTGTGACCTTGACCTTTGAAAGATTTTAGCAAAAACGTTTTCAAATCTTGGTCTTTCTCTTAAGTTGATATATACCAAGTAAGGGTCTGATAGCACAGAAGTTGTTGAAGTTATCGTGTTTACAAGGATTTTTGTAGTGATTTCAGAACTCATGACCTTGACCTTTGACCTTGAATGTGAACATGTCAAAATCATTCCTGAGATTTATAAGAAAGAAGCTACATATATGAGATGTTGATACCTTCATGGAAAAAAGTTATTTAGTGATTTCAGAACTGGTGACCTTGACCCTATCTCGTGACCTTGACCTTTAAAATTCAAGGTCACAAAATCAGTGATCACTTTTCATTGTGTAAAACAATCATGTAATGATTCAAAGTGATAATAGTTGAAATAAGACATTTCACAAAAGCATGTTTAAGTCTTGCCCTCGCTGTGACCTTGACCTTTGACGGATGTTAACGAAAACCTTATCAAATCTTGGCCTTTATCCATAGTTGATATACACAAAATAAGAGCCTGATAGCACAAATATTTTTCAAGTTATCATGTTTACAAGGATTTCTTTAGCGATTTCAGAACTTGTGACCTTGACCTTTGACCTTGAATGTGAAGATGTCAAAATCATCCACCAGGTTTATAAGAAAGAAGCTATGTATATGAGGTGTTAATACCTTCTTGGGAAAAGGTTATTTAGTAATTTCAGAACTGGTGACCTTGACCATATTTCGTGACCTTGACCTTTTAAATTCAAGGTCACACAATCAGTGATCACTTTTCATTGTGTATAACAATCATGTAATGATTAAAAGTGTTAATAGTTGAAATAAGACATTTTCGCAAAAGCATGCTTAAGTTGTGCCCTCGCTGTGACCTTGACCTTTGATGGATGTTAGCGAAAACCTTTTCAAATCTTAGCCTTTCTCCATAGTAGATGTACACCAAATAAGAGCCTGATGGTACAAATATTTTTCAAGTTATCTTGTTTACAAGGATTTTTTTTAGCAATTTCAGAACTCATGACCTTGACCTTTGACCTTAAAAATAAACATGTCAAAAAAATTCCCCAGGGGCATAAGTAAGAAGTTATGTGTATGAGTTCTCAAAACCTTTTAGGAAAAAAGTTATAGCGAATACAAAACGCGCGTGCGGCGGCGGCGGCGACGGCGGCGACTGCACAAAAACTGATAGCAGTTCCGACTAAGTCGGAGCTGCTAATGAACATATGCTAGCCTTTATTCAACTGTCAAATATAAAGTCATCAAAATATTTCCCTCAGTAATATGCATCTATCATCTGGTTTGTGTTATAATCATGTAAATAACTTATACTAGTAAACAGGAATGTCTCAACAAAATTTTCTTATCCACAAAAAATATCCTGATAGAACTCTCTCTTTAATGCATTCACAGCATGCTAAAACTTGTGATTATTATCCTTCATACAATATTGGTTTTGAGCACAATCTGGTTCAACAAGTGTAGATTTATTACGGAAGCAATGCTAACTGGTCTTAAGCAGCAATTGCTATTCCAGTCACTTTTCTTGCATGTATTACTTACGGAAATGTTGTCTTTGTTTTTTACAAAGCAGATTGAATATTGATGTTATTCTGACCAAACTGCTGTAAAGTGGATCGACAGAGGCCCACCACTATGTTGGCGCTAAGAGTTTCAAATTCCAGAGTCATATTTGCAAAGTAAACCATTGTTAAATGCAATACACCATGTGAATGTAAATAAAGGAACTCAGTTATCGAAGTTTATTTAAGTTTTATGATATTCTAAAAGGAACACCATATATTGGATAGAGATGGGCTGGTCGTCATTTTGGCGCTAAGAGTTTCAAATTCCAGAGTCATATTTGCAAATTAATAAAACCCTTGTTAATTGTATCTACACCATATGAAAGCCAATAAAGGGACACATAGCTGTCGCTGGACTATTTAAATTTTATGATATTCTGACAGAAACACTATATATTGGATAAGTATTTACTTTAATTGTCACTGTGTTGGCGGTAATGCCCTTATTTATTATTCCGAATCACCACATACTGAATAGGGAGATTGTGCATAGGGCAAATTTCGTGAACAGCAATTAAACTTTTTCGTTTTGTTAACGAAATTTGGTTGTTTTTCAGCATTAGAACTAATTATATACAAACTTTAAGAAATAAAGAAGAGAGTTTAAGATAGTTTATGAGAGTTCGTGACAATTCGATGATTAATCCATTCTTGTTTTGTCCTTAATTTCTTAGATGGTAAGGAGATGATTCTGAGTAATTCAGTTTGAGATCACAAAAATTATCATCCACACATTTCCAAGAACTGTTTATGAAATTGTTATGAACGATTTAATTACAAATAGTTTACGAAGCATCTATGATACTGCAAATCATTTTTGATGAATGCCACGAATTACAGGAATGTTGCCGAATCAACTAGGAACCATTTCTGGATTTCAAGAATTAAATTAAAATTTCCCTTTTGCAATGATTCAGGATAATTCAGGTCATAGTGAAAAAGACTTTCAAAATCCAGATCACATCACCTCATTTGGTTTCAATTAATTCAATATTTAAAAGAAACCATGGCCAGATGCATTTGCCTATGGCACGATACAATAATACTTATCTGCAGTAGTTTGAATGAATTAATTGGTGACTGTGGTTAAATTCTAGTTAAAATATCTTTGTTTAATGAAGACAGGGGTAAGAAATGAAATTCACACCAACATGACCCCTACCATGTTTAAATGTTGTAAATATGTGCATAATCAGGCACATTTACTTATTTTCACATAGATTATATCTTATATGTTGATAAGCAGTTGTCTATCATCAAAAATAATTTTTGAAGAAATTTAAAATTTCATTTTTTTTTTCAAATTTAAATAACAGGAAGTATTCTTTGACTGCTGACTAAACACCTGTACTTTTCAGTTTAAGATTATGACATCAAAAACTTGAGATATTTGCAATTAAAAGTCATACATATGATAAAATCAATAGAACCAAAGTGAGTACTTTATTTTGCCTGGCAGAGTATTTGCAGTCCAGATGAAACCAGACCACCTGAATACCAATAAAGGAAAGACCAGCAGCCTGGGGTTTATTAAACTTTGATGATATTCCGAGTGAACCGCCATAAAGTGGACAGATTGATGATGTTATTGACGTTCTTAATGTTCCAGTGCTCCTGTTTAATGCCATGCTTCAATTTTATGATCATGAAAATGGGATTTGATAATAACATAAAATGGTGTGAAACTTTTTAAAAATGTGTTCAAAGCTTCATGTACATTCTAAAGATTTATTGTTGTTGTTTCAGATAATAGTCAATATCCTAAAAGGATGGGAAATTTTATACAATTTGTTTATCCTCTTCTGTGTAATGAAAATTCAGTTTAATATTTATTCAATTAATTCAATGTTACAGAAATTATTTATAAAATCATTCTTGAATTTTTTTTTTTTTTTAAATTAGTTTATCTATATTGTCTCAAGAAATACAATAAATTTAATCTTGACTTTGAAAAAACTTAAATTGCTACCCAAAGAAATGTCTGCAACCCTTAAAATGTTTATTTTTTGTGTTTAAGATGGGTAATGATTTACTGCTGTTCCAAACTTTTTAAAGCGAAATTTTAATTATCCACATACTGTTTTGTATAAGGGTAAAACGTTCTCCACAGACGGCTTTCCACAAACTGAGATATATAATTCTTCTTCTAAATGGCTCAATTTAAAATCTAATCATGCGAAGTATTTTAAATGAATGAACAGATCTATTGTGACATTTAATCAATCCTGAAAATGAGCATGGACCACAGAGACCAAATCCAAGAATAGAAGATTAGCCATTGTACTAAATGATCTTCCCTAACTTGTCGAATGGCCAGCTCGATCATTTAAACTCTGTCTCGGTCTGCTATATCCTAACCTTAACCCTTAACCTGCAGCTATTTAGAATTAACTCATTCCCTTGGCATATTATTACTTGTTACGTGCATATTAAAGGTACATCCATTGTGTTGTTGGGGGACAAATATGACAAACGTTATAAATGGTCTTATTTTATCGAGAAGTACCAACCGAAAACAATCATTTTCATCATACTCGACTTAGTATATTGACGATATGAATGTAAAAGTAGTGATTTCTGATCGAAAACTGGACAATGCACCGCTTGTGGCAGCGCCAATGTATCAAACGTAATTTTGGAATCTTATTTACACCAGACAAAATAACAAATTTGGGTTGAAAAAGTCATATAACTACTGTGCATGTAAATAGGACGTGCACTTTCGGTTTCTGCACATGCATAATGATGTTACTAGATTTTAATTGGAAACTAGTAATTGTGATATGTTTGGCGATTGGCGAAGAATATGCAAGCTGAGTGAATTTGTTTGCATTGTAAGCAGCACATATGGTGAGTTGAAACGTATTAAAGCCAAATAAAATTTTATGAAACACAATGGATGTACCTTTAACAATTTCCAGACAGTTAAAGGTAGAGTTCGACTGTCGATTGTCCGCCATCTTATGTGGAATGAATAAATGCTGTATTTTCTCACCCTCCCTATTTGTCACCCTCTTTGAATATTATAACTTATACGATAAACCCTCTCATAAAGTTGTTCAAATGTATATAAGCAGCAATTTTAAGAAATATTTTCATGTTCCCCTTTTGAGCTGTTCAACAAGACATTATGAACATTAACAGAGAATTGCCTAATCTGTCCAGACACTTCATCAGATGTTCTCAACACTTCATCAGATGTTAAAGGCCCTTCAGCAGTGCCTCCTGTCAGAGACAGACGAGACCGTACAAGGTTCCGATCTTCCATAAACTCTTTATAAGTTGTCTGAACCCTCTGGCCAAGTGGAACTAGTCATTATGTTAAAGTTACAGCTCCTGGGTGTAGTTCTAACATTAGACTTCATTTTCATACAAAACCAGAATGACAATGAGGCTTTGCTGCCTCTGATATCTGGATGTATTGGTATGGAACATCAATTAGGAGTATAGATCTGGGCCCGTATTTTCGAAGCTCTCTTAGCGCTAAGATAGTCGTAAAGGCCATACATTGACATTGGCTTACGACTGTCTTAGCACTAAGACAGCTTCTAAAATATGGACCCTGATCTGGGAAGTCAGGCGTCATTTTAACTCATTTTGTCTCCTAGTTTCTTGATATGTGTTTCAATTACTTACATGGGACATATACTTGCTTGATACTTGTTCAATTAATTGTTTCTCTCACTTCTCAACTCCCCAGCCAATCTGTCACTGGCTCATTTAAGTCTTGCTGCTTTTTGTCAGCTTTTCTGTGCCAGCATAGCAGCATGCTGCACCTTGATCTGAACTTGACAGTGCAATCAGAAATCTCTAACACAAGAAAAGCCGAGGTGATGCAGCAAGGCTTGAATTAGCCAGTGATAGAATAGCACATGTCATGTTTGCAGAGGAAGTTGGTCATTTCAATGCACTGTCAATATATCATTGTAAAATAGTTGAGCTCTTCTCAATTGTAAAACCATTCTGAATGGACAATTTACAGGGAAAATCATTAAACAAAAAATAATTTATTTGGGACTGATCACTGGCACAGGACAAAGGTTGGAAATCATGAAAATTTTGCCATTAATTACTTTTTTCAAAGGTTCATAATCACACATAATACATCCTTCAGTAAAGTCTTTGAACATATGCAACCTCAAAATTCACTCTCCCAGATATATGGTAACAAGGAAGGAAAATAATGAAAATTTGTCAATAAATGTTACAGCACTTTGACAAGAGCAGCTATGTTTGATTGATGAAACCATTTCCTTCTATCAATATTTTAAAATCCTGACACCAGTTCTTCAAAGGTGTTATCATATCAAAGGTTTTCTTGAATAAATCAGCCTTGCTTGATCTCTGATGGTTCAATATGTCAGTCAAGATAGAACAATATTTCAGATTTCTTTTCAAGCTGAATCTATGGCAAAAACAGCACATATCACTGATGGAAATCAACAAAGCACAAAGAATATACTATTGGGAGTGACAAATGGAACAGATCTTTGTCACCAACAGTATTCCAAAAGAAAGTAAATTTAGATGAAGGAATAAAGGACATGAAGGTGGAATGAAGAACATGAAGAACATGAAGAATGAATGAAGAACATGAAGGAAGAAAGAATGAAGAGCATGAAGAATATGAAGAACATGAAGAATATGAAGAACATGAAGAACATGAAGAAGAAATGAAGAACATGAAGAATGAATGAAGAATGTGAAGAGTGAAGAACATGAAGAAAGATAAAATAACAAAGAGAACAAGAATGTGAAGAATCAATGCAATTAAGAACTTCACAAGTATTTTACTTCTAGCAGAGTGACAAGTATTCAGAGAGCAAGATGCATGATCATTATCGGTATTGCATTGCAGTTGGAACTAGCGAACCGTAATTATTACTGCATTGAATGTCGATTCAATAATGAGGCGCTGCTCACGGGAGGTACACTATCACACTGAGGGAATTGTAGTACCCCGGTATTGATGCTTTTACTAATTGCTTTGCAAGACCATAAAAGATTCGTACTTCCCATGTTCAGGTACACATTTATACCATCTTGCTGTCTTAACTCTCAAAATCGCATGAGACCAACAAATCTACCTCTCACACTGATTTGCAAGACCATAAAAGATTTGTACTTCCCATGTTCAGGTACACATTTATACAATCTTGCTGTCTGAACTCTCAAAATCGCATGAGACCTACAAATGTACCTCTCACACTGAAGAGTTCAACAAAATTGTTGCTTTATATGTTGCACCATTATCTACCAATACAGGTAACCCTTTTCTATGGATACAGCTTATCAGGCCGTGTAACGAAATGTTTTACCCACTAACATAACAACATATTGTACAAACTCAAATGACAAATGACAAATTTGAGAAAAAATAATATGCAAAAAATATGCTACAGTGCCTTCAAGACCAAAAGATTCCAATAGAGATACAATGCAAGAAGGGACCAAACTACTTTCCCTCAAAGTAACACCTTAACTCAATGAAACCTCAAGTCAATGCAAATGCCAAATAATAAGATCAAAATTATCACATCGAGGACGGCATGAACAAGAATAAAAGACACACATAAGAATAGAACTAAGTGTGGACGTCTGCCCTCTCTGTGATCTCCCCAAGATTGATTTCACTGCGAAATGACAAAGTCCACACCTTGATATCTGTAGCCACTAGACAGGATTATTGGGCCTGTCTGCATGGATTGAGTCCATGACATGGGACACAATTTGTGCAAATTGAACAATACAATATCGCACTGTTGATCCTCTGTGCTGGCAGATCAACTTGTACTGAGATATATTGCCAGGAAGTCTGCAGAATTGGAACCTGGTGAGAATAATCGTCGTATGGGGGTATCTGCTTCATGCTGAAAATTAAGTGGACATTTTGAATAGAGGAGTAATTAGCTGTCTTTGATGGTGTCTGGTTTCTGATATTGGTACAAAGGCATTGGAAAATAATTATTTCTTGCATCATGGACTTTGGCGCTTGCTTGATTATGAGTCATGAATACATGACATCTGTCATTCATAGACCTTGGCGCTTGTTTTTGGTATGGGTCTCATATTGAGGGGACAGGATAGCGCAGTGGTTAGCGTGTTTGGCTTCGGATCAGGTGGTCCGGGGTTCGAATCCCGCCAGGGGCACGGCAACTTTATCTGCAGTAGAGAACTGTTCTACACCAGTAAGGTTTGGGTGCAATGCTACACTGAATTTCAGAGTAGTACCACCCATGGTTCGCTAGTTCCAGCCGTTGCTCGCAGGTTTCACCGCAATGCATAGCCACATGGCGTTGCGGGCTTTCTCCCTGCCGTAATACTAGCATACTAATACTATATAAGTGAAATACTCTTGAAAGCGGCGTTAAACCCCAACTCACCTCACCTCACCTGAAGATATTGAGAGGAAAGATATGGAAACCTATCAGAAACCTATTTAATCGTGTAATGGTACCTTTGTTTTTTATGGGTCTCAGATACCTGATGGGCATTGTGAGAAAGGTTTTGGAATCCTATCAGAAGAATACAGCCATTGGCTCTGTAACTCAACAGTCATTCCGTGATTCATTATCTCAATTTGAAAATGACTTAAATATGAAACAAATCTTCAACAGACATGCATTTTAGAATCTGTTGGCTGATGTATGTCTACAGACGATTTCATCATTCTAATGCTTTTTGTTAATGAGATAGTTAACAAATTACTTATCTTGCACTCTAACATATTGTCTCATTATATATGCACTTTTAAAACATTAAACAGATTTAAAAACAATTGAAAACATGTAAGAAATAGGCAAAATACCTCCTGCCCCCCCCACATGTTGACACCTTTAATGTAATGATTAGTTATTAAGATTGGAATGACTTTTGACTTGACTTTGACTCATATTTTTGTGTTAAATCATTTTCATGATCAAAAACAATTGAGAGTTTATTCTAACACAGATAAAAAGAGACTGCAAGCTCATTAACTCATTAAAGACTAAAGACCCTTGACAAACTGTGTGATTCTTAATTTTTACGAATCCTAATTACATAATTATCTTTTCCTCTCTTGAAGCAAGTACACATATGCTAAAGTTTTCATCTTTCAAGTAGATACATGTTTATCTTCTTCATCAAGTGCATGGATCTCTGAAGTATTTCAGCTTATATTAAAGTTTCATTTTGTTGCCAAATTAACACGAGGGAAACCTTCCTGTAAACTCTTTAACATAATATTTAAAGGGGCTGTAGCACATTTTTTGCAAATTTTATTTTTTCAATTTTCCCATTTACAATGATAGCTATATATATATATAGTTTATGTTATTTGTATTTACTTTAGAGGGTCAAACATCTTATTACACAAACTAATTATCCCTAGTGGTAATAACGACTTTGCGTATAAAGCAAAAATTGCATGGCGGCCATTTTATTGTGAACACATTTTATTATTTTGAACTACACAAAAAAGATTCACACGGCTTTATAGAACCACAAACACTCTTTTTTTCACTTGATTTTTTTAAGAGAGAAGGGTGTTTTACTATTGCTTACATTATTTTTCAAATAAATTTGATCAACTTATCTGAGCGAAAAAACGTGCTACTGCCCCTTTAAAGGGAATCTTCTACAGAAATCTATCATGCTTTGTAAAACTGATAATATCTACATTGTCTTGCATAGTATAAATACCCTTCTCAAATCATTGACTTAAAGCATTTGAATCGTTAGCCAATCAGTATGAGTATAGTAAGTTGGTTTCAATTAGACATTTGGGAACATTGGCATGAATACATCATTAATCTTCCTGTCAGATATTCCCATGAGCACAGGGACTTGTAGAGACACCAGCACTGTTCTCTCATCACATAAAGCATGTGAACTCCTCATAGCCTGAGGAACTTCAGGGTAATGGTTCTATGGAGACATAATCCTCAAGGAATGGTGACTTGAACTTGTAAAGACACCAGTACACTCTCCTCACATAAAGAACAAAGAAGCTTTTATGAGTAATTCTATGGAAACATCATAAGTTCTAGATGAGGGGTCATTCGAGAATAGATCCTGTCAAAATATCATCAACAGAAGAAATGGTTCCAAAGTGCCAAAGTTAAGAATTCTTATGGTTACAAACGTTTCGAGAATAAAGGCTCAGTTTGATGACTTAAGTTTGAGCACAGGAACTTGTAGCGATACAAACACTGCATTTCTTCACATAAAGCTAGAAGATATTCTCATAGTTAGTAGAAGCTTAAGTGTAAAATTTACTCTGAGGAGGTTCTGAATGATTTCCCACACCAGAATACATCATTTGAACCTCCATCAACAATGAGACATGAAGATGCAAGTACTGTACTATCCCCCAGAAGACCTTGAATATAAAACTTTTCATAGCTTGTGGCAGCTCTAGTGTAATGACACAGTAGAGACAACAGTCTGGACTTGAACATCAGGAACACCAGCACTGTACTCTACTGAACAAGGAACTTCTCATAGCTTGAGGAAATTAAGCTTCAGGGAAATGATGCTATGTAGAGATCACAGATGAGGGTGTCATGCCAGAAGATCACTATACTATACTCAAATAAACATGTAGACATGAATCATAGCTAGAAGAAACTATAGTGAAATGGTGCTGTGAAGAAAATGGTACTGATAGCGAATGTCATTTGGGAAATGAGAAAAACAGATGAAACTAGAACATGTTTTTATTCGTTAAAAACAGGTGTCTCCTCCTTCCCCTAATTCAATTCCAGTTATTACTCTTCTAAAAGAGAAAGTCAAAATAGTTGGAGCAGAAATTTTTTGTTGTTAAAAAAGCTGAAACCCCGAAAGGCTCATGATATGGGGAGGCAGTATACCAAATTATTAGGTTTAGAGTTATGCTCCAATAATGGTAACAGAAACTCAACCAAAAAATATGTCTCCTGACCCTTTGGGGGAGACATAATGATGCCAAGGTGTAACCAGCTAAAGGCCCATTTGCCTCAAACCATGCTGAAGAGAAATGAATAAAAAATATTTTGAAAAAAAAAAAAACTCGAACCTGGTAACTTTTGGTTCAAGCTGATAACTTTTTCAGATTTTTCTTTAATATTGCCTTTAATTTGAAAAAAATAACACTCTCAAGCTCATTTTAACCAGTGGTATAGCACAGTGCCATAGTTTGTACCTGGTGATGGCGATGTGTACCTTAACAATAACGCTCCTCGAAGAAGGTGGCATATTAGAATATCATCTGCCAAAGTGCCATTAACATACATAATAGTGTCACGGCGCCAACTTTGTAATGGTCATTGAGCAGTATCTTATAAACCTCTGAAA
This sequence comes from Gibbula magus, assembly GCA_936450465.1. Taxonomy (NCBI): domain Eukaryota; kingdom Metazoa; phylum Mollusca; class Gastropoda; order Trochida; family Trochidae; genus Gibbula; species Gibbula magus. The sequence goes on along the minus strand of OW388291.1, from coordinate 24,835,241 downwards.
TCCTTCGTTACAGTATATGAAGAACGTATATTATAATGTAAGTGCTTTGGTGTATGAACCATCTACTAAGGCTTCCATCATCAGAAGGGGACAACAGCAATGTATTCTCCCATAAATCACCACAGCTTGTAGAAGAGTCAGCGGAATGGTCCTGCGGAGACAATGGTAAACCATCAGGATGTCATCTCAGAATAGATCTCGCCAAAGTGATGCTAACAGATGAAAATGGTGCCATAGTGCCAGTCTTGCAGTTGTAATGTCTTCTTTGAAAGTCTTCTTTGGCAGAAGATATATATCCTGATTGAATTCAATAAACAGAACAAGCACCTCTCCTGAGACAATTTTCCAAGAAAACTTTGTCCTCCAAGAACAGTTCTTGCTAACAGATGATTGGTGCCATAGCGCCAATGGTTTTGGTCTTGAAATAATATATTCTGATTGCTTTCAATAAATATCAGACAGTGGCACCAGACTTGATACAGTTTCATGATTTTATTTTCTGCTGAGATGATAATCAGAGATAAGTGTATTTGTCTTATCAACATGACGGTTACAGAAAACTTATGCCATGGAATTTCAAACAATATAAATGGTCTCACACAAGTGTGGTAAGGAAATATGCCATTTTCAAATATTCTCAGAATAGATTTTGCCAAAGTGATGCTAACAGATGAAAATGGTGCCATAATGCCAGACTGCTGTTGTAATGTCTTCTTGGAAAGTCTTCTTTGGCAGAAGATATATATCCTGACTGAGTTCAATAATGGGACAAGCACCTCTCCTGAGACAATTTTCCAAGACAAGTTTGTCCTCCAAGAAAGGATCTTGCTAAAAAGGTTTAACAGATGATTTGGTGCCATGGCGCCAATGGTTTAGGTCTTGAAATGCTATATTCTGATTGCTTTCAATAAACACCAGAGGCATCAGACTTGATACAGTCTCATGATTTTCTTTTCTGCTGAGATACTAGAGATGAGTGTATTTGTCTTATCTTATAGGGTTACAGACAACTTGTCCCATGGAATTCAAACTAATATAAATGGTCTGGTATATAATTGTGGTAATTATATGCCATTTTCAAATATTGTGTATTTTAGAATTCTACAAATATAAAATTATATAGAATATCAAAATACAAATATAAAATGTTCAAAACATTATGAATATAATTTTTCAATCAGTTAGAACTATATTATTGACATTATTGACATCTTCATTTTTACAAATCTCCATGACTTTGTTTTCTCATAATTGTTAACATTCTGTACATGTGTCCTGTTATACCCACATTCCACCTGATGAAGAAGTGAGCATATAGAATCTTAAATGTTGTATCTTAATAATAATAATAAGAGTGAATATTAATATAGCGAACATATCCACTCTATGAGTATGTTCATGGCACTCATAGGATATAGTCTAGTCAAAGTAATTCGTAAAAAGCATTTTCTTAAAAGAACCTATATTCATGGCAAGTTTTAGTTGGATGGGGAAGGCTGTTCAAAAGAACAGGGGCAAATGAGGCGAAAGTCCGTTTCCCAAAAGTTGTCAGTTTATACTCCGGTACAGTGAGGAGATGTTGGCTCTGTGATCAGAGTGTGCGTGAAGGAGAATACGACTGAAGCAGGTCCATTTAGAGATTTGAAAGTCAGGCAGAGTATTCAATTCTTGTCTTGAATGGCAACCAATGAAGCTGTATCAGAAGAGGAGTGACGTGTGTAGCGATTTGTTCGACACACTATTCTGGCGACATGTTTTGAAACTTTTGTAGCTTTCTAATTAGAGACTCGGGGAGACCTGTGTATAGACTGTTGCAGTAGTCTATCCTGCTTAGAACAAGACATCAGACTAGTGCATGGGCGGCTTCTTTGGTGATGATTACCCTGATGTTTGAAATGGATTTCAGGTGGAAATAGCAAGTCACAATAAAGAAGTTGTTATCCAGGAAATCTTGTTTTTTTATCAACTGTAGACACTTCCTTCCTCAAGGGACAAAAGCAAGAACACATGTTAAATGTTTTGGTTCAAGCAGCATAAAGACTTGTGGACCCAGTTGTCTCTTTGTCTTTTCAAACATAATACAATCGAATTTGGGAAACAGCTTCATTCAGACAATAGTCATCCTTCAGAAATACCAAGGAGACTTGTGGAGACTATAACAGTTGTCTCAACCACCTTTCAAATATAAAACAATTGAATTAGCTTAATGTACTTGACAAAAGTCATTCATGAGAGCTATGCTTGGCAATGGATCCTGCAGTGTTGTTAGAAATAGGCCGATGGCGCCATTTTGTAACAGAATGACAAATTGGTCCATGGATCCTCCAGTGTTGTTAGAAATAGGCCGATGGCGCCATTTTGTAACAGAATGACAAATTGGTCCAGACACTAGAACATTTTCTAAAAATATTTTGATACTGTTGTTTGGGACACTAAATAATAATCTAAAATTGGATAAAGATTTTTTATGGACACTTGGCTCAACATTTAAGCAGTTTTTATGTTGATTTTACCATTGATATGTCTGCATTATAAAAAATAATACATAATTCCAAAGAGTTTGTGATATCAGTCCCATGTGTTAAAGACAAAGAACTGAGTAGAATGGAAGGTAAAATTTTCACATTAATTCAACCACCAGGTGGTGGCACGTGGTCCTGTGCATAGCTCAGTCGACCGCTATCAGTTCAGCATGGGTGGCTGACCCGCTACATTGCTGGATAAACTGAGAGTTGAAGGGTCATTACCTGCCCCACACTGAGACATGAGTTGAGAGACTTGTGGTGTCACCCTGGGTAAGTGACTTAGTTCGAAGTGTGCCTCTGTCCACCCAGCAGTAAATGGGTACCTGGTATGATACGATGGTAGTCTGAATTTGAACCTTGAGCGCCTGACAGGCGACCGGTTGTATTCTCCTCAGGGAGTGTTCTGTACTCGTTGAAGAGGGGTAATATGTCGACCAGCGCTTTGAGCATGCAATGTGCATGGATATATGCGCTATATAAATGGACTATTATCATTATTATTATTATCCTCCATCAGATGCTTTGAGGTAGATTAAGTCATCACCTTCCTCCTATATATACCTTTACTTCAAGCTCTTCTTTAGACAGATCAATTTGGCGCTATGTGGAAAGAATTTCTCAAAAGCATCTGTCACAGAATAATTTCTACCAAATGTTTGCCAAATGTCTTCATCATAGACCAACATAGAATCACCAACATTTTTGCAACACAAACCAAATTTGTTATGCAAAAATGACCCATTTTTATCTTCAAACCAATACAATGCATATACTCAAAAACAGACTTTTAAAAACCTTTTTTTTGGTGAAATACAATTTAAAGCCAACTAAGGAGACAGCAAGACAGTCTATTTGTGACGGTGCCAAGACTGATAATGGATACATCATGACTGAAAAAAAAACAACAAATAGTTCTTTGGAAACGTTAGCAATGGCTACAAGATGGAGATGTGAGTGGAAAGCTACATTCACATGTGCAGTGGATTCACGCAGGACTTAGCTTTATTACGTTGAGGATGTTGGGTTGGATAATGGGACCTCAAGGCTCATTGAAGCAGTGGAATGGAATTGTTATTTCTACTACAAGAGATTCTAAAGCTACCATGAATTTATTTTCACAGAAATCGCTTTGGAAACTTTTGCTGCTAAGTGAAATATTTATTGTAATCAATTTTTAGGTCAACTCAGGGGAGGGGAGGGGAGCATTACATAACATTTTCAAATTATCTACTTTGAAGTGCTTTTTCTTACATTGCTTGTGAAAATATTTTTGACAAATAATTATCCAGAGCTGTATCTCGTACTCTTATCTATATGTTAAGTAACCTAACTAAACAGTTATTTTACCTCAGGTCCTGGAATACCTGTGATAGCATATATATGTTATAATATGGAGAAACAAGAATGATTTTCTTTGATAAAATATTCTTGTAAACTGGCTTTTCAGAATGGTATTGAACTGATTAATTCAACAGTTAATGATCCACCATTCACCGTCCTTCTCTCCAAAATACACATATATATTATAAAGTTTGATTTTACGATATCTAAAGAACATGAATTTAAGAATATGAGTTATTGTTATTGGCACATAACTAGTCTCTCTTTTATTATATAATTCACTGTCCCAAATACATCTAGTGATGAGAAAAGAAGAAAACAAAATTCCAGAAGTTCATGAAGCTGTGACCTAGTTCCGGTGACCGTGATGAGAGATGGGATAACGCTGGATTCCAACAGAAGCCTTTCTTTCACGCTGCATATAATCAATAAGTTGTAGGCGGATAGCACAAAGAGACAAGACGGAACCCAGCAAGTAATTTCTATCTTCTCTTGCACTTCAGAAGCATGCATTTCTGACATTCTTGAATTCTAATTACTTTTAGCATTTCTGACCTTTGACCTTTGCTGCTCGACTAATTTGGCTATTGCAGTATTGCTTTGACAATGTGGGAGAGGGATAGTTCAGTGGTTAGCAGGTTTGGCTTCATTTAACTTAAAAATATGTCAAGAAGACCAGGGTTTGAACCTCACAACAAGCTAGGCCACTTTGTTGAACTGTATTGCACGCAGTAAGGTTGAATCTATATGTTGAAATTCAATGTAGTATCTGTGAGCCAACTCTCGCAGGTTTCACAGCAAGATAGCATTACAGGCACTAATGAATTCAGCAAGTCCACTTTAGGACTGGCCTTTCTTGACCACTTGGATATTTCCTGTCACTATTCCTCCTCCTCCTATAGGTAACAATGGGCAACTAAGACATCAATCAATGTTAGATAGGAGATTATTACTGTTCGATGGTTCCACATCATTTTCATCCTTTTGGTGACAATACACTCTTTGAGACTATTCACTATTTCCTTATCTTTATCTTATAGGTGGCAATAAGTTATTCTGTATCACCATGTACATGCTGAGATATCAAACAATGGCAGTTAGAGATAATTACTGTCTGATGGTTCAACATTACATTCTTTGTGTCATCCAGGAACAGCCAGCCACATCCATTTTCTGGACCTGTATGTCAATGGTTAAGGGTAAGCTAAAGACATCACTGATGACCTTTCTTGACCACTCACACATTTCCTGACAACATTTCCTTTTCTTACTCTTAGTGACAATAATTTGCTCTTCATCACAACTGTGTACAGACTTATAGACATCAATCAATGGCAGCTGGATGACCATTAGTGTCCAATGGTTCCACATCACATTCCTTGTGTTGGTAACAATATTCTGCTTGAGACTTAAAAGCCAACCACAAAAATAATTTGGACCTGTATGTCAAAGGTTAAAGCATGCAATGCTGTAGACATCACTGATGACCTTTCTTGACCACACAGACATTTCCAGCCACTACTTGCCCCTCTTCCTCCTGTAGGTGACAATAATTACCTATTTATCACCATGTGAAGACTAAGACATCAATCAATGTTTACTGTCCAATGGTAGCACATATATATACCTTCTTTCGGTGACAGTATGACTCATTTAGGAACAGCCAGCAACAAACATTATCTAGACCTGGACATCAATGGTTAAAGCATGTAAAGACATCACTAATGACTTTCTTGACCACTTGGACATTTCCTGCCACTATTTCCTTATCTTCCTCATGAAGATGACCTTAGTTCTTCATCACAATGAGCAGTTAAGACACCAATCAATACTGTGGATCATTACTGTCCAATGGTTCCACAAGATATTTCTTGTGTTGGTGACAATATGCTGTTTGACACTCATCCAGGAACAGCCAGCCACATCTATTATCTTGACCTATATGTCAAAGGTTAAAGCATGCAATGCTGTAGACATCACTGATGACCTTTCTTGACCACATAGACATTTCCTGCCACTATTTCCCTCTCTTTCTCTTGTGGGTGACAATAATTACCTCTTTATCTCCATGTGCAGACTAAGACATCGATCAGTATAGACGATTACTGTCTAACTGTTTCACACTACAGGTAATAGAACCAAGTAGGGAGACAAAAAGTGGAACTACTACAACAAATGCCATGAATCAGCCATATACTGTTTGTTCTCACTATTACATATCACTTGCCTCATGGGTGTTCCTTTCTTCAGAAATATGAACAAATTAATAAATAAATATGTAAGTTGATATGAATCACTTGTAGGGTATACTTTTTTTTACATTAAATCTCTGAAATGAATTCTTTTTTTAATTTCAAAATTTGAAAAAAAATAAAATAAAAAGGAGCCTTGGGGTACGTGTGTTCATTTTCCTTAAACTGAGATCTGTAGACTTGCTTCATAGTAGACTTGCCTGATTCAGCTCTATACAAATTAAGGGATCTGGTGTTGTCACCCTGAGCAGGTGATTTCGTTTGAATATGCCTCTGTCCACCCAGCAGTAAATTGGGTACCTGGTATGATACCATGTCTTTGAATGTTTTGTGCCCAGATACATGAGTTGAATGACCTGAGGTGTCAAGTGATATAGTTCAAAGTGTGCCTCTGTCCACCAAGCAGTAAATTGGGTACCTGGTGCTGTCAAACTTTGAATGTTGAGTGCTTGACAGATAATCAATTCTATTCTCCTCAGTGAGAATTCTGTATTCGTTGACCAGTGCATGCATTGTCAACAGACAAATTCGCTATATAAATGACTATTATTATCAGACTAGTGTCATAATTTTACTTTAAAATAATTAAATTCGGTTGAATTAGATTGGAAAAACCATGATATTTGACCTTTTCCAACAAAATGTCAAAACTTGGTAAATACGACTGTTTCCATTGATCTTAACCTAATCCAATTATCATGCACATAATCGATCAAACCAAATGAATATATTTCCATGTCACAAAAAAGGGAATCAGCAATAACAGCAACAGATACCGGCATCAGAACAAACAATCAAATCCCACTAGTATTACATGATCTGTCAAAGAATGACAAAGTACTCAGGAATAGTATCAACAAGACTGTCTATGGTGCCAATATCTGCTTGTGTAGTCAACTTTGGTAACCCAGTGATTCCATCAAATCAGCTTCTGGCCAATGTAACAGAGTTATCTCTGGTTATCCATAATGGAATGTTGCATTCTGGGAATATCGTAACATTGTCTATTCCTTACCTTATTTTCAATTATGCACAAGAGTTTGAAAATGAAAAGCAAAATCTAATTTGGATGCAGATTAAAAGAGTATTTTGATTTTATCATATTGGTTACTAATACTTGAGGCAGACAATATATTGTGGTTATATACATTGTGATGAAAATCTCTCAATTTGGATATATTTCAGGAAGAAAGCCCACAAATTTACATTCCACCTGATGAAGGATTGAGCATATACTCCGAAACATTGTGTATTTTCACATTAAAGTTATCCAGAAAATCTTCCTGTTCTTAACTTTATATATGTTCTGAAGAATATCTTCAAGAATGACTGTATCACTTTAACATTGCTTTGAATTTCAATGTACATCATTGCATCAACATATCACTAAAATACAGCCATTGGTTCTGTACCTCATCAAGTTTTAAAAAATACAGTTTATGTTGCCATAGGTTGCCATAAGTTGATCTGTGCCCTTATACAAACAAGAGTCATCAGAAGATGACATATCCCACCGGTCCCACATAATTTGTAAAATACATCTTTGACATATGAATTGTATCTACTACTTCATTTAGTGGGTAATATACACATGCTGAGTTTCAGGTATGATGAAGGGCTTTAGAGTTCTGCTCTGAAAGCAGACTATCTCTGAACAAAGTCAAAATTCAACATGTTTCAATGAAACGGAAAAAAAAAAAAAATTCAGAAATCTGAAAATATCAAAAGGCACCACTTATGTTAGTGGGTAATACACATGCAAAGCTTCAGGAAATTATCATGAAGAGTTTGGAGCTGTGCTCCGGAAACGAACCTGTCTCTGAACAAAGTCCAAATCCAACACATTTCTATGGAAACGAAAATAATAAACAAATTCAGAAATCTGAAAATATCAAACGGCACCACTTCAGTTTGTAGGTAATATACATGGAAAGTTTCAGAAAGATATAATGAATGAACTTCTGCTCCGGAAACGAAATGATTACTTAAGGACAGACAGACGTGGGGTGACGACTAATACCATGGTATTACATACCGGTGGGATAACAACATTTTCATCTCCTGGTTGGAATCAAACCTCAATCTGATGCCAAATATCTCCCTGATGACTACTCTCAAAGAATCAGACAAAGAACTCTGAATTATTTTCAATAAGGACACTCTTGGTGCCAATATTTGGCTATTTAGTCAGCTTTGGTAAATCAGTGATTCCATCATACAACTTATGGCCAATATAACAAATTTGTCTGGATATCCGTTATGGAACTTTTTATTCTAGAAATATGCATGCCACCATAACAGAAGTTGGAATCTATTCCTTACCTTGTTGGACTTGTGCAGAAGAGTTTAAAAGGAAATTTAAAATATTTGCTGATGTGGGATTAAAAGCAGCTTTTATGAGGTTTGGGGTTTAGTATTAGGACAGGGAGAAAGCCTGCAACATTGTGGTCATGCATGTTTGTGAAATCTGTGAGAATCAGGGGGATCTAGCACAGATGGACTGTAGAGTTTAAAAGGAAAGACATTTTGTGATTTTGGATTAAATGCAACTTTTAAGAGTATTTCACTTTGGGGGTTCAGTATATGAACGGGGAGAAAGCCTGCAACATTGAAACCTGTAAGAATGAAGAGGATCTAGTAAACAATGGATGCCCTGCTATGAGTTACAATATAGCACTGCACTCAAACTTACTACATTTGGAAAAATTTCACTAATGCCCAAAATGTTTTAAGGCCCTTATGAGAAATTAACCTCATTTTTAAAGTTCACGTGTAATGCATTTTTCACAAGAATGACAGATTATTACCTCTACGGACATTATATATTGGAATCAATTAAGCATAAAATCGAGACAATATACACTTGCAATTGATCATCAGGATTATTTCAATTTACCCATTTTAACAATGCCACAATTAGCACAGAGAACACTTTGAGAAATCATTGAGGCGTTACTCACACAGACACAGACGAGGCCCACCAGACAGCTAGCACCCATGGCGCCTCAATAATTAATTAATGATGATTATCACTGATGTCAGATGAATTTATGAGGTGTGTTAAATCACCAAAAACACATGTTTATGCAATGATTATGTAATGGTCATCAGCAGAATTACCTAGTTGGATATCTTAACATTCAATATATGGAAAATTTAAGTTGTTTTATTGAAGATTTGTTTGTGAAATTAACAATCAAAATTTTGCGAAATTACTTTGAATTATGACTATTGCCGATATTGTGATTACTCCAGTGACGTCACAGAAGTCATCGATTTAGGGACCTAGACCCCGCAGATTTTCATTCTCGTCGCCAGGGCTAAATTAGGCTTCTTTTTTTTTTAAAAGCTGTATATAAGTAATTTATGGGCTGATTTCAGAAATTTAAAATTGAGCAATTGTCAAATTGACATCCAATTTTAATGAATCCAAATGTGACCATATATCATTACATCTATCCTTTAAGCAGAATTATCATACACTGTAAATAATTACTCTACAAGATAACAAAGAACTTTTTAAAAAGTCTTTGGAGCCAATATCATCTCATAGAGTCAACTTTGGTAAACCATTGATTCCATCATTTTAAATCCATGCCAATATAGCAGATCTGTGTCTTGTTATCCATTATGGAAAACTGCATTCTGGGAATACGTTCCTACCATCATCAAAGAACATGTTTGTCACATGCTGCTCTTCCCTCAATTACCCACAAGAACTGGACAAGAACATCAGAAGTAGAGAGGAAGAGTCCACAGACGTCATTAGTTTTCAAATGGTAATTTCAACCGGGTAGCAACGATGTGTCATATTATGAATACAGAAAGCTGCAAAGGTCATCAAAAAGTGAGAAAAATGTCTGGGGAAGGCATTATTGCTGTAATAGTTGTGTCTTTCTACTTCTTCCAGACAATGCATCACAGAATGGACACAGGAAAAGGTCACAGAGAACCAAGATATGTACACAAAAGATCTTTTCAGAAGCAATGTCTTTCCAATGGTTCCAAACAATATCACAGAATTCACAAAGAAAAACGTCATTGAGAACCAAGATATGTATAGTAGACAGGATCCTTATTTCAATTGGAGTCTTTCCAATGGTTCCACACAATATCACAGAGTGGACACAGAAAAAGGTCACAAAGAACCAGGACATTTACCGTTAGTAGACAAAGATCCTTATTTCTGAGTCTTTCTTACAGTTAAAAAAATATCACAGAGTGGACAAAGGAACAGAGCAGAAACTTTAATAAAAAATCAACAAACATAATTAGTTCTGATAGAGTAGTATCTTTGCAATGGTTCCAAATCCTGATCAATGAGTGAACAAAGAATATTGGAACCTATTCTAAATCCAGTTCCAATTGATGCAAATACATAAATTGTCCTTAATGTCAAATCATATTCATCACAGTCCACAACCATATAAACACAACATATTGCATAACTTTCAGTTATTTTGCACATTGCAAATCGTCCATTCGACCAATCAGTAGGTGAAATATCAACTAACATTCTAACCATCTAAGAAAGGTACTCTCCTAAGACATAAGGTTAAGAAACATATGGAATTATTGGAGCAATAAACATGTTTATTCAGGAATGTCTAAACCCTCCCATTTGGTCCTTATTGTCATCATGTATCCATTATCTGTAGACTTGCAGTTAGTATATGTGAAATCACTAAATTATCAACTAACGTTCTAAGCATCTAAGAAAGCTTTTGTCCTATGAAATACAGTTAAAGTAACATAATTATTAGAACAATGAACATGTTTCTTCAAGAATGCTAAAACCCTCCCATTTGGTTCTTATTGTCATCATGTATCCATCATGTTAAATCGTTAAATTATCAACTAATATTCTAAGCATCTAAGAATTAAGGTACTGTCCTAAGAAATACAGTTAAAGTAACATAATTATTGGAGCAATAAACATGTTTCTTCAAGAATGTCCAAACCCTCCAATTTGGTACTTATTGTCATATCAACGTATAAATTATCTGTAGACTTCAAATTTGTATGTATGTGAAATCATTAAATTATCAACTAACATTCTAAGCATCTAAGAAAGGTACCGACCTAAGAAATATGGTTAAAGTAATTACATATGGAATAATTGGAGCAATGCATATGTTTCTTCAAGAAAGTATACCCTTTCACTTAGTCCCTATTGTCACATCAATGTATCCATTATCTGTCGACTCCATATTCTCTATCTGCTCCATTAATTATAACAATTCTCAGCCAGACAAGGAAGACATCCATTAACAAGAAACATCTCGTCCTCTCCAATTACCAAAGCTTTTTTCACAATGGTAAAACTCAATGTGAGTGGGTGTCATGAACATGTTATATAGTAACTCGTCTGTATTGTTGTGTTTAAGAACATAATATATAGTTTGTAACAAATAGTTTGTTTTCCATCATATTTCTTAATAGTTTGGTCTGACAAAATTAATAACCTGTTTTACAAATTTTAAGAGGAAATGTTTAAAGACAGGAGGGAAAAAGCAAATTAGCTTAGTGTAACTAAAAAGTTGTTACAAATTTTCAGGTAATCACAACAGACGAAGAATGTGCTATAAAAAAGACAATAATACAAATTCACTTTGTAGGTAAATTTTGTAACTTTTTTAAAGGAGTAATTAAAGGTTCCATCTATCTTTTTTTTTCGACACTGTAAAATTTATGTAAAATATGTGTCTATTTTTTTAAAGGATACATTTTTGCAATTACATCTAATTATGTAAATTGTGAGTGCATTTTCATTTTCATCTATTATCTGTAAGAGTTGAACTCACCATCTTGATGATGGCTGTTGAATCCATTGGTTGGCCTCCCTCCTGGTTCAGGAAGTAAGTTCTTCTGATGGCTGATCTGTGTTACCCCCTCGATAGTTCTGCTGGGTGGTCCTTTGTATCCATTTCGACACATTTCTGGAAAAAATTGGAACATTTCAGAATATTTCATTTGGCATTTTTAGCTTAATGATTACTAAAACTTTTATAAGCCAATATTTATGATAACTTGCAGTATAATTTCCTGATAAAAATTTGATTATTTTGGGTAATTTTTTAGCTGAAATAACATACATGACCATCTTTGTCCGCACTTCCCATGTATACATAATGATAATGATAATTGTCTATGATAATCCTCAATATGTTTTATATCAAAATTGTTGCATTTAGGGTCACACTATCTGCTATAGTACAAAGTCTTGTAATTTTCCCAGGAGAGTCCATTGCAGGATTCCAACCAACACCCTCAGAGTTAGGCACCAATTGCCATTGACTGTACTGACAGTCCATTCAACTACCTTGACAATGTGTATATTGTGTATTATATCAATTGTTGAATTTGTTTAATACTATTGTGTAAGCATGTACATGTGCCTGTATTTAATAAAATCATATTCATACCGGTAAGTTTATCATTGACATTTTTGCAGAGGACAGCTAGCATATAGATGATAATTAAAGCTTTACGGATGACCAAATTCAACAAAGGCAATGTTTCTTTTATTCATCAACAGTGATGTTTCAGTATAAAATTTTATACAGTTTTCAAGCAAAAATTATTTCCATATTAATTAATAATTATTAAGCATATCATTTTAAACATTTATTGAGAGGGAGATGAACCAACCAAACGACAACAAACTCAGATCTGAAAGATGGCTAAATTAGAGGCCGCCCTTATCATCATTGTAAACACCAACCTAACACTCAATGCTGATAGCATACACTCATTACATACCAGTTTCCTCAAGTACTTTACTTTTACTGTAATGTACTGTATACAGTACTGCCATATCAGGACATATATTCCAAGATAATTGACAAGCAGAAAGAAAACAAATTGCTCATTTGACGTACAAGTTCACACCAGCAACGAAAATGATTGGAGAAAAACACCATCGCAAGGCAACTAAGTGTGGCATAAACCAGCCTGGCGATAAACAGTCCAACACGTAACCTTTGCAAGTGATTAAATGAAAGCATTAACAGCATGGAGTATTCCATTATGATGGTCTTCTGGACACGAAAACACTCTCGATACCACCGCAGTGACAACCATGAACCGATGACTCTTTCTGTCACAGCATGGTACCTAGACTGTACAAACGTCTCCTTATACCTTATAAGGCAGTAGCATGTTTTTTCGCTCAAATAAGTCGATGAAATGTATTTGAAAAATAATGTCACCAATGATAAAACATCCTTATTACTTCGGAAAATCAAGTAAAAAATGAGTGTACATGGTTCGGTAAAGCCATGGGAATCGTTTTTGTCATTCAAAATAATAAAATGTGTTCGCAATAAAATGGCCGCCATGCAATTTTTGCTTTATACGCAACACCGTTATTACCACTACAGATAATTGTAAAGTAAATATAAAGTACATAAACTATCATTAAAAATTGGAAATTTGAAAAAATTAAATTTGAAAAAAAACATTTTTTATACAAACGTTTTATACAAATTTTCATTTTTAAAATGTTCCATTTATTACTAAAGTTTATAAAATATATTGTTACGTTAGAGGGTAAACCATTTCATATATACACCTGACTTCTTTGTAGTAGAGGTAAAATAACTTTCTATGTTTCAAATGTATAAACAGCATAAATGCATGAAAGGGAGTATTACTTAATATTTTAGCTTTCGAATTATTTTTTCCAAAACTGTTCATGGTGGCAAATTTACTGAAATCAAAACTTGTTGACAAAATATAAATCTAGGATAACCAATAAGGTAAGTTTATTCCATAATACATACTGTAGGACCCATAGAAAGATGCATTGCACTGTTTAAAGGGAAAGTTCTATCGCCGATTTATCGGCAGCTTCCGCCATCTTGGTTTCTTGGCATTTCATGAAATGAAAACACGCTATATTTAACCCAATTTAAAAAATTTGTAATAAAAGAACATATACACTTATAGGATATTCACAAAGTAACTATGACGTATCATAAAACTAATAAACAATGTGATATTAGACCGTAGCCAAGTTTTCCCCACTCGCTGCGCCGATGAATGGATTAATTCAATTCTCATTGTTTTGTTTTTTTCAACAAATCTGCGCTTATCTTTATCAAGTTGTGAAATGTAAAGTCATAATAATATTGACTTTATTAATATCTTTCAATTTGACCGTGTATGAATCATGTATTAATAGCATATATAAACGGGAATATCCTCTTGAATTTCGTTTCCACAAAAAATACCCCGATAGAACCCTCCTTTTAAGAGGTGATAGAATATTTTTACAAATAGTAAAATGAATTTTTAAATAACAAATTTGCATTCATGTATCTTGTTACCTTTGATACTTTGTTACCATCGATGCCAATAAATCTATAAACCTATCTTACATAAATCAGAGTGTAATTGCAAAGTGTAAATCACTAAAGTTAAGCCATATTGATTTCTCATGTGTTGTTGTTAAACGCTCCCCAGGGCCCAATTACTGTAGACATCTTGGAAAACATCTATCAACAGCTGATGGAGGCAGTTTTACGTCCAACACTTGTTCTGTTTCCATTATCATTACCTGTTTTGTTTCCATCATCATTACCTCTTTACATGCTATGACATTACCTGTTATCGAAAATCACATTTCTTACATCACGTTTTATATTTTTCTCGTAATGTTTTCGTGTTGTTCTTTTCACGTCAGTGCATGTCACGCAAAAAGGAAAATTTTTCTTATGACTTTCTTCTTTTGTAATGATTACTTTTATCATGAAAGAACAGTAAAAAAACAAAGGATTTAATTTCAGGCAGTAATTACAAATAAATTAATTATATCTATTTTGCATATGTTTTTTAGTTACAGACACATAACTGTATAACATAGTCCAGCATAAAAGTAAAATAATAGCGATGATAAATAAATAAATAATAGCAAAGAAAATTAATTAGACAGGTATACATTTGGTTGTCACCTGTCAGTTGCTAGTTTTCCTTCATAGTTTGCATTACCTGACACTAAGCAGTAATATTAATCTCTTATATCTTTCCAAATTGGCTAGATCGACTTCCTCACTTACCTAGATTTACCTGCTCATTTAGCTAGATTTACCTGCTGATTACACCTTCATGTTACAGGTGTGAATCAGGGAATCTGATTTCTCTTGTTACTAATCACCTAATTAACTAGATTTACCTGTAAGAAGATTCCACCTGTCTGATTTATGGACAGGTGCATATGAAATTCATCAGTATATAAATCATAATATTTCTTGGAATAAGATCAAGGAATATATATTCAGCTGACATGCTGACTGAAGATCGAGTTCATAAATCAGGACAATTCAAGAAGTAGCATCATTTAGTAGACCAATTCAAGGAGTCAAGTTAAGTTTTTTATTTGCACGAAGGCCATCAGCGCATATACAAGGATACATATATACAGTAGTAGATACATAGCATATAAATATATAATAGTATAACTATTGACATAAAGGGCATGTTTAGACACATAGTAACTATCTATTAAGATGATTATGTCTTAATTCAAAACTTAGACATGAATATTGGCATAAATTGTTCAGTAACGTTACAGATGTAGAGGACATTAATTAATTGAATTTATAGATAGATGGGTTATCATGATACAAATCTGGTATATAATGGGTTCTTAAATTGTCATAAAAACCACATTTCAATATAAAATGGAACTCATCTTCGATTCCTGTATTACACATAGGGCATATACGTTGTTGATAGTCAATTCCTAGCCACCTCCCCTCAATTACCTTTAATATCAAAATAGCTCTAATCCTAACAAAAATATTTCTATGTTTTTTATTAGTGTGCAATGTAAGGAAAGGAAAAGAAGATATGTGCAAGAGCTATAACTAGCTAATTCACAAACTATGGTAACTCAATAGTAATGATAATATTCCTATATTTTAGTAAATTTTTTATGATTTATGAAAAGTTTTAATGATGTTTTATTTATAATGAAAGAATTAATAGAATTTTGAACATTATATTTTATCTTACCTAATGACCATGTACTCTAGAGTTTGTTAATTCAACTCTTTGCAAACACTTTCATTTATTGAAGAACTGGATCTTATTGGAAACTCTTTGCTTGATAAATGAAAACTATTGGTTTGTATCTAATCTGAAATTGACAGTGTTTAAAAAAAACGATCAGACTTTTAATTGATACACATTGAGTCAGTGCTTATTTTTTTAACAGCTTACCAGCGGCGCCTAAGATACAAAAATTTACAAGTCAATTAATGCTAAATAAAACAAATAAACGAAACATCATGCTTTTAATTGTGACACACAGAATCAGTGCTTATTTCTTGAGCAGCTTACCAACGGCGCCTAAGATACCAACATTTACAAATCAACGCCTAATTATGGAAATAACAGAACTTCATGTCTTTGATTGTTACACACAGAGTCAGTGAGTAAGAGACCAAAATTTATGTCTCAATGTTTCATAGTGGAAATAGAACACATGTGATGGTATCGATCAAGATGATGGATAAGTCATACACTTATTGATATATACAACTAAGGATGAAATGAACTGCACATTGGTAAAAATACTCTATCAATGTCAAACCTATTCTCACTGGGCCCCTCTAAGAATGAATCATACTTTATATGTAACAGCTGTATTCAGTAGTTGAGTGAATCTATGGATCATATGATGTCAACAACCTAATAAAATATAGGAAACTATTTGCAGGCTGTATTTCTCTCATGAAGAAATATTAAGTCAATGTTCTCACATTTCATAGCAAATACATGATATAATAAGTACTCATCTTTAAAGTTAAACAATTTGATTTTTCTATTCATTATATAATGGGCAATGAAATACTTGGATTTATCAGTGAAATAAACTGCATCCATATGAAGATCACTGATATTTTCACTGTTAACAGTGACTGATGTAATTTGATGGCATAAACAATGGTGTGACATAGAGAATTTGGCTTATGACGTCACAGTGTTACTGTAGTGACGGGCTGTTCCTTGTGGCCGCTAAACATGAAAATGACCCTGTTCTGGTGTAATTAGAAAGACAATATCATGTATAATAAGTCGATTTTTTTTTATATCTGTCAATTCTTGACAAATAATTACCATGTTTGTCTCACCTCATGAGTTAGAAAACTTAAACATTTTCTACCTCACTTTTGGGATATCATTTCATCATCATTATCATCATCATCAACTTCATCATCATCATCATCATCATCATATCATCATCATCGTTGCCATCGTCACTGTCATCATCATCATATAAATATCCTATACTCTTTCTTTAGTCAGATATTTTACTGTTAAATTCTAATTTGATCTGTAAATATGTAAAATCTAATATCTATTTCCAAAATTGTTCAAAAGATAATAACACATAAACATTGGTTCAAAGTATAGTGTTAAAAGAGGAATACCCCAATATAAATATGTTGTCAACATTACAAAAATAATATTAGACCTTCAAACAAACTATTTATTATTCGTGTCATTTATGATGTTGTATACTATTACATTAAAACGCAACAAACGCACAATAATATGCAACCAACAAAATCATATTAGATCCGGTAACGAAATCAACATCAGACATAAATCATGTATATAAATATAGATATAAAACTTTTAAACGAAAACATTAGATCACGTAAACCTAATCACCATAAGATATAAAACAAACCATTTTGATACATATATAAAACTTTTATCCAAAATCATATTAGAGTGAGGTAATAAATAACCAATAACTTTGAAACAAATCTAGAAAAATTCCACACAATCATATTAGATTCAGTTGATAAATCACTAGTAGATAAAAAATACTCCAAAATCATATTATACTCCTACGATATATCCAAAACATCATCCATCACTTTATCAAAGCTAAATGACTAACCACGAGTCACTAAATGGCGCTATCGGATCAAACACGATTATTGAAATATGCTTTATGATATTTGTATCGAAGTTTGACAGTTATGCAATGGCTATCGAATCAATCATTTGCATAACTCTCTTTTGCATATATGCATGATATAGTGTGTGTGTGTATTTGAAAACTATAACGATTAATAAAATACCTTTTTTTAAAAACAGGAAATATTTCAAAGTATTTAGTATTCCTTCTGCCCATGAACAAATTTGACATCGTTGTCAAGTATTCATAATTTATTTAGCTCATACTTTTCCAAACAGCATTCATAATTCATGTTGCATTTTTACTCCTTATGTCATCTTATGATGACTGCAGTTTGAATAATACATGAGATGTGATGACAGCGTCAACATCAGTGACGCTAATATGAGCCGCGTGTGTCAAACACTGTTGTACTGTCATTGGAAATCCTCAATGGGATCCGAGGAGACGGAAGTAGGAATAATGATAATTTTATTATGTCATCATTATGTCATGAAGATATGACAGTTTTGTAACTTTTGTCTGAAAAATGTGGTAAAAATGGAAAACCTTTAACAAAAATCATGCAGAAATGCTGTAAATTGTGACATGAAAAAAAGAAAGTTCACATTGATCATATATTGATAACACTGTGGGTTTTAGGGATAATTGCACTTCCATGAGTATTCACTTCTATAATGGTGGTTTGTAAATCTGCATGAAGAAATCCTGCAACACCATTGTCATTGAACATTGAAGTGAAACCTGCAAGCATTGACTGGAATAAGTTAACCATTTGTGATCTGCACTGATGTTCAATTCAACATTGAAACCAAATCTCAATACATTGAAAACAGATTTGCTACTCTTAGCCTTTTCAAAGTGACTGGTATTATTGCAGGGGGAAAGCCTGCAACACCACTCTGATGATGTACGTATTACAAAGAAACCAACAAGCCCTTGATGCAACTATATATTTAATCATTGTAAATACTTCATCGATGTTCAAAGCAGCATTGCATCTATAACTTACTCAATGTTGACTATTTTTCTACAGCAAAGTTGCCTGAACACTGACGGGACTCAAACCCAAATTAACTAGAACAAAGATGAACACACTAACCACTGCACACCCTATATTTTTTAAGTCACTGATATTCAAAGCAGCATTATGTCTTTTATTTTATGCACAGAGCTGTCTACCCTCCTTTCAAGTTAAGTGTAGATATATAGAGAATCTCACCCAAGTGTCTTCTGATATCAAAATATATCAACACGAGTTGATAAAAGTTACAAATATCCGAGGCTTGCCGAGGATATTTTGACTTTTATCAACGAGTGTTGATATATTTGATATTAGAAGACACGAGGGTGAGATTCTATTTATCATCCAAAATCATTCTTCATTAGTTTTTAATGAAAAATGAAAATATCTCAACACAAAACTGTCATTTGGCTTCCAGTGCAGTGATGTCATAGCATTGTGACGTCATCGAGATTATGACGTCATAGCATTGTGATGTCATTACTTGATGATGCAAAATCATTGTGATATCATGTAGCTGACGCCAACAGGGCAGTGTTCAAAATCTACTGTCAAAACGATATCTCCTGTGGAACACAGTTTTGGATGATAAATAGCTATTTTGGAGTATTTTGTAATTTTAAGGTGTACAACTCGATGAAGTGAGCATGGTACTATTAGTTCCAAGATATCATGCTCTGGTTTGACAGCAATAATCATTGTCTGACTTTGTTTACTAGGATTAACTGTGGAACTAGGTTATAATTCAACTCTGTAACAGTTCAGAACTTCAGTACTCTATACAGAAATTTATGAAATGAACTTTTTACATATTTCCAGAGAAGAGGTGTACAATTTGCAACATTGGTGTACAATCATATTAAGACTGTCAAGTGTACAAAATACACCAAAAGTGCATGCACAAGTAGGCAGCCCTGCGTTACGCAATGTAAACTATTTTTTCACAGCAGAGATGCCCGACACTGACGGGACTCAAACCCAGAGCATCTTAGTCCAAAGGTGAGCACACTAACCACTGCTCTATCCTTCCTGTAAAGTGCACAGTGTAAAGCTAACATCTTCATCAGAGAGATTATAACGACAATGAGTGATGATAATATTGTTACACTTGGTGATAATGATGATAATGATATTGCAAAGCTATGTAAGAAGCTAAAGTAAGGCCACTAACTTAAAAGTCTGCAAATGAAGACATTATGGAACGGAAACCAATCACCCTAACGCGCACATAATAAAATCAATTGACAGGTAATTGCAATAAAAATTATGAAAACAGCTTAAGCAAGACATTAAGGACTCTTGAAGAGAAAAGCATGATTAATTGGATAGCTTTTGTCATTTATCATGACTGTGCCACAGATTATATTATAAAAAATATTTTAAATCAATCACAAGTAATTTACATTTGTCAGAATAAAAAAACATCCAATTTCCGTGATTTTCAACTTTTAACTAAATTCGAAAATTCAAAATTAGTTTAACAAAAATTTTAAAATTTAATTAAATTTTTAAAATATTAAAAAAACATTAAATTGATTAATAGCTATAGTTCATCAATTATTTTTCAAGGGAATAAAATCCTATTCCCACTAATCCAATTACTAGTACATTCTGACATTTCTATCCTGAAAAATCAGAATCACAAAATATTGATCCACGCAACTTTCTCACATCCCTTTTTCATCATTGCCTACAAGTTATTTGATTTGAAACCAAAATCCTCCGAGAACCATTCTGCAGACATTTGCCTCATAATCCAAGGTCTTATTGCGAAATGTTGAGGAATGGTGAGACTATTAAATGTCAATTCCTCCAGGGAGAAATCAAACATCTTCTCAAATATCTTCTCAAAGATATTGTAAAACAACAAGTAGTTAAATATCATGCACAAATAGAAGACAGAAATTAGAGCCAACATAATATGAAACCAATTTTTATTTCAAATACATGGAGGACTGAAAGTTTATGTACCGTATTCTCTCGGGTATAAGACCACATTCACGTCTAAGCACATCCCCACTTTTCAGAGGGTTGTCCTTTTTGGGGTTATTCACAGGTTATAGCCCACCCCCAATTTTGCCAGATGTTAAATGGTCATACATTACATATATCTATAATATTATTTTAGGTTAAGTGTCCAAAACCTACATAAAACCTATTCAGATTGTCTGAAGGTCTCAGGTATGAATTTTCATCTGGTTTGAGGTCTCTCCATTCTAAAAGCCCACCGCCATGTTTTCAAAATGTTTGTTTGCCTGGTCTTATACCCGAGAGAATACAGTAGCAAGATTATGTATGGTGAGGATGGTGCCTAAGTGGTCAGTGGCAGGTCAAGTGAATGGGATTGTCCTTTTAATTTTATATTACAGAAATCCCGCAAAGCCATGTAGCTATGCATTGCGGTGAAACCTGCGAGCAGCGACTGGAACAAGCGAACCATGGGTGGTACTACGCTGAAATTCAGTGTAGCATTGCACCCAAACCTTATTGCGTGTAGAACAGTTCTCTACTACAGACAAAGTTGCCGTGCCCCTGGCGGGATTCAAACCCCAGACCTCTTGATCCGAAGCCGAACGCGCTAACCACGTGAAAGGACTCCTGTCAAGGGGAACTGGAGCCCCATTGAAAAAAATTGATTAGATAGACAATCGAACAGAAAAACCCTACAAAACAAGCACATTACATTCACTCACACAAGCAATCTATGTACATATGTTGTAAATGGCAATTTGCTTATACAGAGTGGTAAGGCAATTTCATTGCAATAGATTACTCACAATTGTAAAATTACCAGCACATGAAGCAAAAGCTTTCAAGAATCACTTGTGTCATGGAGTATCATTTCACCCAGAAAGCCTGCAACACCATTGTGGATATGCATTGACATGAAACCTACAAGCATTAGTTGAAACAAGCAAACCAAGGGCAATATAGCATTGCACATAAAACCTTACAGCATGATGAACATTTTCTACCACAAAATTGTTAAATCGCTGATGGGACTTGAACCCTTATGAATATATACCCTCGATCATAACAGAGTAGAAATATAATATACTGAAAGGTTAAAACCTATTAACTAATCTGAATTCTACTTAAACCCAACTTCCCTTGAAATTACTATAAATCACCAGGCATTCAGAGTTATTTCCATGACAAATTGCTCGTTATTAATTAATGTGTCGTCAGGAAATCTGTATCAACTGTGTCTCCATGTTCTGACTGTGTACTGCCATGAATAACATGAATACACGATGTACTGCAGTAATGGGGGACACGCTAAAAGCTTCATTAGCTAAATAGCCATGAGCTCTTGCGAGACATTCACAATGGAGAAGATTCTGTAATAGAAAATATGCATCCCCCTCAAGGTGTCACAGCTTAGCTAATTCAATACAATGGGAGGGTGGTAGGAGGGAGAGAGTCAGAGACAGAAACAGAGGGACAGACAGAGACAGAGGGACAGACAGAGACAGATAGAGACACAGAGAGGCAGAGACAGAGAGGGAGAGAGAGAGACAAATAGAGACACAGAGAGACAGAGAGGGAGAGAGAGACAGAGACAGATAGAGACACAGAAAGACAGAGACAGAGAGGGAGAGAGAGAGAGAGAGAGACAGATAGAGACACAGAGAGACAGAGACAGAGAGGGAGAGAGAGAGAGAGACAGATAAAGACACAGAAAGACAGAGACAGAGAGGGAGAGAGAGAGACAGATAGAGACACATTGTTTATTTATAGTTGTACAAGCATACATAGACATAGCTAATGTAAAAGTGTTTTCTATTGGCTATTCGAGACAGAGACAAAGAGAGAGACAAAGAGAGAGAGACAGACAAAGACAGAGAGACAGAGAGATAGACAAAGAGAGACAGAGACAGACAGAGAAACAGAGTCAGAGAAAGAGATAGAGACAGACTATTGTTTATTTAAATGTAAATAGTTATACAGTCAGGCCACGATAGTGAAATGTTCGGACTATTGAAATGAAAGAAACAAGATGGGTTAAGATTGGTTGCAGCTTGTTACCATTCGGGATCCGGATTATCAGTGGCTGGACTATCGCGGTTTGACTGTACAAGCATTATATAATATATACATAGACATTGCTATTGTAAAAGTGTTTTCTACTGGCTGAACATATTTGATTATGATCATGAACTTTGAGATATTTACATTATAGCCATTGATTTGATAATGCCAAACCATTCCAAAAGGACAATTTACCGAAATGAAAAAATATATTAAAAAATAATCTCAGGTAAAGAAAGTGGCCACAAAGGAATATTTCTGCACCAACAGGTAAAGAATTAAAATGTCTTGATCTCATAATGGTGTTCACCCATGTCGCCCAACTTTTATCTATTTAGTTGAAGTAGGCCATTAGGCAGTATGGGTTTGTCAAGGGCGGTTCATAATATCCAAAAAGTAATTAATCCCTTATGATCGAGGGTATATATTCATAAGGGTTCACCATTTTCCCAAGAGACATATGTTTGATATACAGTAATATATTCATATTTTAATTTTGCATATAAGATTTCAAATTTCATGATTTTTGAAAGTGACCACAGAACTGCAAACACAACCAGAACATAAAATTTGTCAATGATCCCACACTTGTTGTGAACAGTCCTATTTACGTCATCTCAACTTAGTGCTTATACTTCTTCACTGTACCTAACCCAAGTCTCCTAAACATGATCCTCGAGACCAGCCCCGTGAGAGGTTCTGGAGTACATTCTAGTTATCCAACGCCCATGGGAACACCGTCTGTCATAGTAATTGTCCAATATGATTGATTACAGCCACCATTGAGGAACTCCACGAGATGTGTCTATCTCATATTGTTATCAGGATAGCTTAATCCGATACAACGATTATTATCAAAATTACATTGTCATCGGTCGTTTACTGACTCCCAAGTAATTCAACCATGGTGGAGAATGTAACAGTTATAGAAAATGACAACTAAATGACAAATTGAACTTTTCAGTTATAGAAAATGAGTACTAATGACAAATTGAACTTATCAGTTATAGAAAATAAGAACTAAATGACATATTGAACTTAACAGTTTTAGAAAATAACAACTAAATGACATATTGAACTTATCAGCTATAGAAAATGACAACTAAATGACATATTGAACTTATCAGTTATAGAAAATGACAACTAATGACAAATTGAACTTTTCAGTTATAGAAAACGAGAACTAAATGACAAAAATAGAGCCATTGGCTCTGTAGCTCAGCAGGTATTGCAATATTCATAATCTCACACAACGTTTCTGGGCTACTTCTTGGATCATCCACCTGAAGAAAGTAGTAGTTAACATGTTGTTGTTGAAAGAAGTTGTCATCCATATTATTTGTCTCTCATAACTTCTTTAATGTAAAAATACACGACATTTCGGAGTACATACTCACTCCTTAATCAGGTAGAATGTATTTTCATATTCCAAAACAACGAAACTAACATCATTGGTCATATTCGATTCGATGGACACACAATAACAACATTTAATCTTCTTGTTCTTATGCTTGCCATTTTAAATAGCCTTCAAATACTTGATTTAGGTTCATGATAATCATCTTTGTGTCAAACTGAGGTTTATAATATATATAGAGTATATACTGTCAAAGAACTGCTTGTTCATGAAACACTAAGATTATGTAGTGATCTTTATGTACTGTATGAGGGTGACACTTAGTAAATAATATCTTGATACAATCTGCTTTACAGAGGTTACACAAGAATCAATTATAGTTCGAGACATTGAGCTTAAAGATTGTAATCAAATATATAGTGTACTCAAAGACCTAGAAACATTTGATCGGACAATACTATCTGTTCATCATGAATCAAATTGCAAACAACCAATCATAAAGTACATTTATTTGTATATGTATTGACGTGAATGAACTTATATCAAGCAAAACTCTTGGTCGTCTATTTCCGTAGCTGCTCCCTTTGAAATTGACTCTTTCAAAATTAAGGAAGCTTAGATGTTGGATCAATAGTATCTGTTAATCACAAATCAAATGGTAATCAACCAATCAACCAGTCATCTATTTATTTTTGCATTTTTTACATGTTCAAATTTAACATTTATGATAAAGTTTATGCAGTATCTTCACTTAAGAGGGTAAAGGAGTCCATTACACAATCTGATTATCTTAGGTGCAGAAAACAGTGTCATGTATAAAACAAAAATTGCTTGCGGCAAATAATTTGAGGATTGGAAATGGATCTTTGTGCTTAACTGAACTATAATGTTAAAGGGAAAGTTCTATCAACGATCTATCGGCAACATCGGCCATCTTGGATCCTAATTGACATTTCGTGAAATGAAAACACGCTATATTTAACTCAATTTTAATTTTTTGTTATAATAAAACATATTCACTGGCAACACTTCTTTTTCCATTTTATGAGATTTCGCTATTTCTATCAGAAAACGTGCTACAACCCCTTTAAAGTTTGTATAATAAAGATTGTGTGAAATGATAGACACATTGGCTTTTTTTAAATTTCCATCAGAAAATGTGTTACAGCCCCTTTAAAAATTGTTTATGTAGTTTGTAAAATACTACACACTTTGGCAAATTTTGTTCTCGAAAAATGTAACATTATAAGCTGAATGTAGGCATCAAAGAGTGTTGGCTAATTACATGATTTCATATCATCTGTCAAAGATTTAAAGGATCCTTTTCAGAAAACGGAATGTTATTACTGATGGAGACATTTCAAATTCTGAGCCTTTCCCTCTGATTAAAGGAAACACTGACATGAATGTCTAAATGTAATTTTATATGCTAAATGTTTGATAATCACATGATTTTATATCATTAATAACAAATTCTAAGGGAACATTTTCAGATTATTACTTTTCAAATGGATGATTATTTACTTTATTGATTATAACCTATCAAGCTCTGATTCTTAATTTATTGATTATGTAAAGAAAGTGACATCAGAAGGGTATTGAATGTAAAAAAAGCTTAACTATTGGTTGTTGGTGCCTAACTTTGAGGGTGTGGGTTCGAATCCTGCAATGGACTCATACAGAAAAAAAGTACAAGAATTTTTACTATCGCAGAAAATCTATCCCAAATATAACAATGTTATAAGTGTGTAAAGAAAGATCAATAAACTCCATATTGATTTAACAAATCTAAAAGGTTTTTGAACTGTTCAAATATTTGGGATTATTCTAAAAAGCAATCGAATGATTTATGTTAAGCATGACATATAAACACCCTTTTCCTTAAGTTTCAGTTGTCCAGGATAACCTAGCTGTACTCAATCCCTCATCATTCCCTTTGATAATTCCAGTAAATTGGCCACTCAGGCACTAAATTCAACAGCTTGAGTGTTAACAATATCATAAAATCAGATTTCAACCCAAATAAAAATCCAAATTTCTCTCTTGTAAAAAGATCTACATGTAAATCCCTTTCAACAAGGGAACACTTTAAAAAAAACATGCATATTTAAATCATTAATCAAGTTTGCCAAGCGTCTCTCTCTAGATCGGATCCATACATTATACAGTAGCCAGAATCCTAATTACAGATCACCACTGGCATAATGCATACTTAGAGCAAGCTTCGATAAATAATTATGTCAGAGAATTGCTAACACCGTTATTTGTAGAGACAGTAACGCTATCAAAAGACAGGGAAAAACACAACACATGAAAGGGTATAATTCTTGTTCAAACATAAAACGGGACAGATTTACATTTTAAAAGTTTTAAAATAGGTTTTTAGGATTGTTTAAGTTTAAACTGTTGTATAATGAAAGGTCGGATATCATAAATATCAATAAAATGTTTTTTAGAATGACACTTGTGTGAATTTGCAGTGAGGTTGTTTGAAGGGTGGTTTACATTCTAACTATTAAAGAGAATTAAACAGAAAGTGAATTAATGAATGAAAGTTTGTTCAAAGGGGCAGTAGCACGTTTTTTGCAAATTAAAATTTATGTCATTTATATTTACTTTAGAGGGTAAAACATCATACTATACTAACCAGTTATCCGTTTCCATATATATTGGTAATAACGGTGTTGCGTATAAAGCAAAAATTACATTGCGGCCATTTTAATGTGAACTCATTTTATTATTTTGAATGACAAAAACGATTCCCATGTACACTAATTTTTTAACTTGATTTTCCGAAGAGAGAAGGGTGTTTTACTATTTGTGACATTATTTTTCAAATACGTTTCATCTACTTATTTCAGTGAAAAATGTGCTACTGCCTCGTTAAGAACTAAAAATAGTGATTGTTATTTTATATAATGAATAAACATAAAAGTTAATATTATTTAAATACCTATCTGTTGACTAGACCTACTTTGCCTTACCTCCCAGGGGTAATGCTATTTCAACCTTAATACAGACGAACTTGAAGAATGGATGAGGGGTGCGTAAAATCCCTTATCCAAGGGCCGGTAAGTCTAGATGGTCTCGTGACGTCACTACCGGTTCATATCACTCTCCTAAAAGTTGCAGAGCAAGGCAGACGTGTTTTGTTCTGTGACTGGGGTTTTAGCGACTTGGGTTGCTAACTTGCTATTTTTCTCTTGTTAGTTCAAGAGATATCATCAACGTTGTTCTTCGTTAGTGCAGGTTGTGTTTACAATCTGTTTTTCAAGTAGGTGTTAGATTTCAAGGGGCCTTGTTGACATGTGCTAGCTAGCGACCATCCGGAGTAGGTGGATTGCATGCGCCGCACGTGCAGCTCGTGATTCTTTGTTTTCTCTCACCTGACTGTTGGGTGTTTGACTTGCGTAGGGTAAAGGAGCAGTGGTATCTCTCCTACGCGGGTGACTCGCTTCGCTTGTCATCCGCTTTCGCTTGGTCATTCGCCATTCGTTCCGAGTGCTGACTGTTAGGTGTTTGTCTTGCGTCTGGTAGAGGAGTAGTGGCATCTCTCCTAATCGTTTGACTCGCTTCGCTGGCCATTCGCTTTCGCTTGTCACGCGCTTTCGGTCTGTACTTTAGTGTTAACTGTGGGTTGTTGACTTGCGTACGGTAAAGGAGCTAGTGGAATCACTCCTAATTCGCTTGTCATACGCCTGTCGGTTGTACTCTAGTGCTAACTGTTAAGTGTTTGTCTTGCGTATCGTAGAGGAGTAGTGGTATCTCTCCTAATTCGTTTGGCTTGCTTCGTTTGTCATTCGCTCTCGCTTGGCTTACGCTTATCGGTCTGTACCTTAGGAAACTGTGGGTTTGACTTGCGTAAGGTAAAGGAGCAGTGGTATCTCTCCTACGCGGGTGACTCGCCTCGCTTGTCATTCGCTTGTCGCTTGTCATTCGCCTGCGGTCCGTACTCAAGTGCTTTGCGTCTCGCTTGGCTTCTCGCCTCGCCTGTCACTGGCTCGCTAGTTGTTCGCTTTAGGTGAGTCACTAGCTTGGTTAAGGAGCAGTGGATACACTCCTCGTCAGTGACTCGCGTTGCCCGTTGCTAGCTTTCGCCTACCATTCGCCTTAGGCGATTCTACGTGACTCACCCTTAGGGTGATTCACTTTGGTTCAAGTGACTCGCTACGCCAGTCACTTAGGGTTTGGTTCGACTTAGGTCGATTATACGTGACTCACCCTTAGGGTGACTCACTTTGGTTCAAGTGACTCGCTACGCCAGTCGCTTAGGGTTTGGTTCGACTTAGGTCGATTATACGTGACTCACCCTTAGGGTGACTCACTTTGGTTCAAGTGACTCGCTACGCCAGTCACTTAAGGTTTGGTTCACGCACGAATGTTATGTGAATAAAGATTGATTTATCTTGTTAGTGTTTAGCCTATTTTTTGGTTTGGCTTGTTCGTCTTTGTTTACCTTGGCGGGTGGTTACTTGATTTTGACTTTGTGCTCTTCGAGTTCAGAGTTTTTGTTGCGACGCCGTGTAGGTGACTCGACTGTCTCTACCTTCGCTTACGTTACGCGTTTTATCGTTACCGTTCGCCATGTACTCCGCCTTCTGCACGAACTGCGGAGGCAGGAAGTCCGCCTCTAAGGATCCGCACTTGTTATGCAGAAAGTGCAAGGACCTTTGCGAAGAGGATTACCGTTGCGACGAGTGCGCTCCTCTCTCCGAATCGGAGTTCCACGCGTACGTTTCCGCCATACGCAAGTCGGTGGCCGATAGGGCTGCGTCACAGAAGCGTACGTCGTCAGCTCAACGTAGGGAGGTGTCTCCCATTCGTCATCCGTCTCCGGTGGAGGATGTAGACATTGTCCTCACGGAACGGGCGGATGAATTCGACAGGGAATCGGACCTGTCCGAACCCGCTGGGGGGTCGAAGTTACGCTCCCCCCCTCCGCCGTCGTGTTCCGGTTCTCGTTCGCGGACTCACCCGTTGTCCCCTCCTTCGCCGGACCAACGGTTGTCTCCGCTTAGACTTAAGGTGGGCGGACCCGCTACGCCCAAGAGCAAGAAGAAGAAGTCCAAGAAGGCTAGGTTCGACAAGGTCGATCCTTCCCTCCTTCTGGCATCCGTCAAGGATATGGTCTCTTCCTTGCTCGATGCACGTTTGGGTCCGCGGAACTTACCTACTCACACTACGACTACGCGATCGTGTGAGCCCTATGCGGATGACGTACCTCAGGGTGCGCGTTCCTCGGCCGCTAGGGCCTCCGCACCTGCGACTCCTTCGCGTACCCCTCGCACCCCAGAGCGGCGTGTCACGGTGATGTCACCCTTACGTGACTCCTCGCCGGACTCACCGGAACGTGACACCCGCTATGTGGACGTGTCGAACCCTCCGTTCATCAGTATAGAAACGGAGGCGGAGGGTACGGGATCGTCGGAGGAGCCTCCAGTGGTTGACGCAATAGCTATGCTATCCGAAGTGGCTTCGTTCGCGGACGTTCCACTTAGCCAAGTCAGCGTGACGGGTCCGCGCACGTCGGCGGCCAGGAGGGCTTCCTTTGGCCCCGATGGCGAGGTACCTCCCGCGCGTCTTGCCCTTCCACCTCATAGGCTTCTGTTGGAGGCCACCGAGGATATGGAGCAAGTCGTATCATCTGCGATGCCCAATCGTTTGCTTCCGCCTTTGGTGGTGCCGGACAAGCGCAGACGGCGTCTGCCCTTGTATCCGGTCCCTTTTCAGCTTGTTCCGCCTCCCCTTGATCAGGGGGCGTCCCGGTTGTTTACCACCAACCTGCTTCACCGCGTGTCTGAGGCACAGTTCTCTCATCTTGACAGGGAGGCGCGTTCGGTGTTAGGCTTGGGGAACAACGTGGCTTTCACATGTCAGGCGATGCTGGCTTGTGCTAAGCAGGCGGGCATGGAGGCGGGGGACCCGGTGTTGTTCAAAGCGTTTGTCGATGTGGCTGCGGACCTTGCGCAGATCATGTTGTCAGCGTCGCGAATTTCATCGAGTATAACAGTGCTTCGCAGAGACAATTTCCTCTACCGGTCAGGTCTCAACCCAGATCATAAGAACTTCCTTCGACATGCCCCTGCTCACGCTGAAACTCTGTTTGGTGGTCGTATCCCGGAGGTTTTGAGAGCACGACAGGAGGCCCAACAGCAAGACCTCACTAATCGGCTCGTCACGCAGAGGCAAACGACACCAAAGCGTCCGCAGACCAATTTTCGTCAGGGGCAAGGCCAGGGCAGTGGCCAACCTTCCCCCAAGAAAGCGAAAACGGACTTTCGGCGGGGAGGTCGTGGCCGTGGATCCACGGGTCAGTCCCCCAAGTCCCCCCGGCCTGGCGCCGGAGGTCGTACCCCGCAAAAGAAGTGGAGGAAGTGACTCGTGGTCACCCCCGCTGCTCCCCCCTCCACTCGTTCCGGTATCGGAGGGCTTGGTGGGGGGTCGCCTCCAAGACTTTGTCAGCAACTGGGTACAGTTAGGGTTAGACCCTTACGTGTGTCGGATTCTGGGTCAGGGGTTCCGCATTCCCGTCTCGTCTCCGCCGCCCCTCACCTGTACTCCAATGGAGCGTCCCTTAGCAGGGGACCGGCTCAAATTGACATTGGAACAGGTGGAGATATTAATCTCCAAACGGGCGGTGCAGGAGGTCCTGACCCCGCATCTAACGCCGGGGTTTTACTCCCCAGTGTTCGTAATACCCAAAAGGAACTCGAAAAAATGGCGGCTAATTCACGATTTGAAGGTGTTCAACCGCTCCTTCCTCGTTCGGCCGCCATATTTTCGACTCTTGACGCTTCCCTCAGTGATGCGGTCCTTGGAGCGCTCAGACTGCATGGTGTCTCTCGATCTACAGGATGCGTACCTGCACGTGCCGATTCACTATCGGGACCGCAGGTACCTCCGCTTCATCCTGGACGGCAGACATTTTCAGTGGTGCGTGCTCCCGTTCGGGATCTCGTCCGCCCCCTGGTTATTCACACGGGTGACTCAGCCCATCGTCCAATTCCTTCACCAATGCGACATTCAGTTCCTAATGTACTTGGACGATGGGATCGCTCACGACCGCTCCCCGGTCGTTCTCGAGGCGCAGCTCAGGTTCACGATGGACCTGTTCCGTCGTCTGGGGTGGCTAGTGAACTTAGAGAAGTCGGACTTGGTTCCGGCAACTCGTCTGAAGTTCCTAGGGGCTATCCTAGACACCCGGCTGTTCCGCGGTTTCGTCACGAGGGAGCGGATGGCTCGTTACGATCGCCTTATGGATCGCGCGCTCGACGCCTCGCTCTCCCTACGTCAGTGGCAAAGAGTGTTGGGGTTATTAACGTCAGCTCAGGACCTGACCCGCAGGGGGAGGTTGTTCCTTCGCCCGTTACAGGTGTTCCTGAATCCCCACATCAGGGAGACGCGTTGTCGTCACGACATAGTCTTAACCCCAGACCTACATCGGTTCCTAGCTTGGTGGCGGGTAGACGAGAGTGTGTTCGCAGGCGTTCCACTTCGTCCTCGCCCCCCCTCAGCTCACCTGTTTGTAGACGCCTCCACCCAAGGGTGGGGAGCGCACATGAGTCACGAACAGGTGGCGGGAGTTTGGTCCCCATCAGAGCGGAACCTACACATCAACGTCCTCGAGTTGGACGCAGTACGTCTTGCCATTCAGCACTGGCAGGTCCCCTTGAGGGGCCAGTGCCTGCTAGTACACACGGACAGTTCGGCGGCTGCTTGGTCGATAAACAAGCAGGGGTCCACCAAGGCACAGTCTCTGCTACGCGTGTCACTCCAGCTCTTCGAGTTGGTGGACGAGGTGGACCTGGACATTCGAGCGGTCCACATTCCAGGTGCCAAGAACGTCTTGGCGGACGCGTTGTCACGTCCGGATGCCCCTCCCCAGACGGAGTGGCAACTGAATCCGGTGGTTTTCAGGGGGTTGTGTCTCCAGTTCGGCACCCCGCTGATAGATCTGTTCGCGACGTGTCTCAACCACCAATTGCCAACCTACATCTCCCCAGTGCCAGACCCGCTAGCGATGGGCTTAGACGCGCTCTCGTTAGGGTGGGAGGGGATGGACGCCTATGCTTTTCCGCCGCCGGCCATCCTCTCCCAAGTTGTAGCCAAGATAGGGGAAACTCGGATTCTTCGTCTCCTGCTGGTCGCCCCTTGGTGGCCAGCCCGGCCGTGGTTCGTTCCTCTCCGTCGGCTCTGTCGGCAGGAACCGGTTCCGATTCAGATACGGAGGGATCTGCTCATCAGCAGGCCAAGCGGAAGGTTACACGAGAACCCTCAGGTGTTCTCCCTTCACGCTTGGCTTGTATTAAAAGAGGGTTAAGGAGTAGTGGATACTCTAAGTGCGTCGCCAACGCAATAGCTACCTCGCATAGGAAAACCACTAGGAAGCTCTATGATTTCCAGTGGCAGGCCTTCGCCTCGTTCTGTGCTCAGAGGGATTTCATTCCGGCAGAGGCTTCAGTGCCTCAGGTTGCGGAGTACTTGGTGTACCTTCGCAACACTAGACATCTTAAGGCGTCGTCAATTAACACCAACATGTCGGCCATCCTGTCGGTTCTCAGGAAGAGATCGCCAGGATTGGATGTGTCGGTCCTCAAGGGCCTATTTAAGACCTTCCGTTCGGTGGACGGCAGGTCCAGGCTTCGCCCACCTGAATGGGACTTAGCCATTGTGCTCAACCACCTGCGCTCCGATAGGTATGAACCGCTCTCCGACGTGCCTCTCCTCCCTCTCACCATCAAGGTCATTTTTCTGGTGGCCATGGCCTCTGCAGCGCGGATTTCAGAGATCCATGCGTTGCAGGCGGACCTGCTACGTTTTGAGGTCAGGGAGGGGGGCTCCGCCTCGCTGGGGTTGGCTCCTGATTTTGTCTGTAAGAACCAAGCAGCGGATGAAGCGGGACGTACGTTCTCTATCCCAGCTCTGGGTTCGGACTCAGATGAGGTGGATCTCTCTTTGTGTCCAGTAAGAGCCTTAAGGGTGTACACGCAGCGTACCCGCAGGCTGAGGGATGGCAGGCGTCGTCTGTTCTTGCCTCACTCACCCAGGAGCACCAAGGAACTAGACAAGCGAGCGTTGGGGGTGTATCTAAGATCGGCGGTAATTGATGCGTACAAGGCCGCTGATTTGCCTCCGCCGTCGCGTTCCAATCCTCATGAGATCCGCGCAGTTTCAGCCACGATGGCGTATCACTGCAACATCGCGGTTTCGGATGTCATGGCAGGGAGTTTTTGGCGTTCATCAGAGGTTTTCGCCAACCATTACCTGCGAGATGTCTCCACTGCTGATCTTGAAGGCATCTCTAGGCTGGGTCCACAGGTCTTCGCGCAGACGAAGGTGGTCCCCCCAACCAGACCAAGAAGGGGTCATCCTTCTTAGACGCGTTTGGGACTTATTGTAAATAAACAGGGTTTACATTGCTTACTCTCGTGTCTGTTGGTTTTTTCTTTAACTTCGTTTTGACCCCCCCCTCCCTGTTGGGGTTTGGGGGGCGGTATGTTGATCGGAAGTTGAGTGGCAGGGTTGTCTCTTCGATCCGCTTAGCGGTAGAGATGGTATCTCCCGGGCTGTGCCTTGTCCTCACCACAGGGTGGAGGACTCGTAGGTTAGCTTACACTCAGGGCTAGTCGCTGGTCTCGTCACTACCATGTATCTACTGACCCGCCTCCTTGCGGTGGGATTCTAGGCAAAGTAGGTCTAGTCAACAGATAGGTATTTAAATAATAGTACGTTTTTGATTAAACGTAATTATTTATACTTACCTGTTGACTAGACCTACGCTCTAGGCCCTCCCATCCTCCCCACTTGGTCTGTCTTGCCTTTGGGACTTTCGGAGAGTGATATGAACCGGTAGTGACTTCACGAGACCATCTAGACTTACCGGCCCTTGGATAAGGGATTTTACGCACCCCTCATCCATTCTTCAAGTTCGTCTGTATTAAGGTTGAAATAGCATTACCCCTGGGAGGTAAGGCAAAGTAGGTCTAGTCAACAGGTAAGTATAAATAATTACGTTTAATCAAAAACGTACTATTATAATCATCCCAAAGTATGATTTTATCTTCAAATGGAAAATAAACAATAGCAAAGAATGTTTGCCTATTTCAGTTTGCCAAAATGACAAACAATGAGAAGAAAACTACTGAAATCAACAACAGAAATAACATCTTCAAATGAAGCCTAACCCATTATGCACAAGTGTTGTAGCAGAGCTTGTATTAGTCCTGGCCCATTACTGTACAAAATAAGAGGCTTTAGTACAGTCTAGATCCTTATTCAGCAAGTCTAGACAAACCAAATACACATGAAACTGAAACTAAGAAATGAAAATAAAGGGATGAGGATACAGTAATTATTAAAATTCCATCAACTAAATTTAGTCTATGCTTTATCTACAGGTAAACAACATAATGTGGAGCTGCACCTATCAACCCTGAATGGAGCAAAAGTGATGCATGTGCAGTCTTGATGCTGAGGAAAATACTGTATCAATAAAAACAAAAACCATTACATTAAATAAACCATAACCTATAATGCACAAGAGTTGTAGCAGAGCTTGAATCTACAGGTATGCAACACATTGTCTATAGCTGTTGCAATCAACCCTGTACGGAGCCAATATGATACCAGCCTCAACTGGTGGCCATATTTTTGTGAAGATTGATTACAATGTAGAGGAATCACTGTCACCAGACAAAAACTATATCCTGGCAATTGTTTAATTATTCATTATCCAATAGGTTACACATTGCACATTATGTCACTATCAATGGAGGAAATATTTTGTTGGGAAAATAAAGTCATTGGCTCTGTTGCTCATCAGGCTTCATAATCGACTATATAAGGCAAGCAGTTATCCAAGGTTTAATAGATATACAGTTTATATTCCAACTGAGCCAAGGACCCTGCCTATAAGATTTCAGTTTAATGCTTTTACTTCGGGAAAAGTGGAAAACAATTACTTTTAGGGCATGGTCGATGTGATTATGGAGGGCCATATGACACCAAATCAACCATTTATAATCAAAGTACCCAGACACAAGATTTCAGCTTTCTAGGGCCATGCATGGGTTCTTGAGGAGAATTTGATAAATGTGAAAAAATAAGGACAGACAGACGAATGACTAACTAACATTTCGTCTCAGTAATATGTCGTTTAGTCAACAATAATATTTTATAAACAATTCAGATAGTTATACAAAATGGAGCCCTACAGATGCCTGGAAGAGCTGAGGAATCTAGACTTGCTATAATTTTCTAGACTGTGTTGGTCGTCAATTGAATATTTTGCTCTTGAGTCTTGAGGACAAACTAACGGACGCCATACCAGGTCAGACGGGCTAAAAACTAATTACCCTACAGGTAACAATTTGTGGATAGCCCCCATTACTGTAACAAAGTTGGAACAACAATACAAAAGTTTTTTACTTCATTTTAGAGACATGTTCTTCCAAATATAATGATGTTCCAGTTGACAAAACACTTTTATACCATAGTTGTACTATCATGGATAATCGGGAATAAATCCAATAATTATTTATTATTTCTTGATACTTTTCATTATACAAAATGGATTGGTACCTTGTTTATGAGTGTTACAGGAAATAGTGGTTACTCATTACACCAAGTTGACATGCAACAAAAATATGAATTATCTAATAAGATATTGGTTTTGGTTTACCATAATTTCTTCCATATTTCAGAATGCTTCTCTTACTGTATACACATTTAGCTACCTGTAGTTTCTAACGAACTGTGATATTTTTTAAATGGAAAATAACATGGTGAAATTCATACATACCTATAAATAATTTTTCAAATTTCCATCAACTAGACCATGAATATAAAACATACATATTTCATAAATTCTAGCACATTATTTAGCACAAAA
Organism: Gibbula magus; assembly: GCA_936450465.1. Lineage (NCBI taxonomy): Eukaryota > Metazoa > Mollusca > Gastropoda > Trochida > Trochidae > Gibbula > Gibbula magus. The sequence continues at coordinate 24,798,882 of OW388291.1, read as the reverse complement.
TGCAAGAATAAACAAACATAAATCATCATAGGGATGAAGGTACAGTAATTATTAAAATTCCATCAACTAAATTTAGTCTATGCTTTATCTACAGGTATAAACAACACATTGCGGAGCTGCACCTATCAACCCTGTATGGAGCAAAGGTGATGCAGTCTTGAGATGCTGAGATGCTGAGGAAAATACTGTATCAATAAAAACAATAACAATAACATTAAATAAACCATAACCCATTATGCACAAGAGTTGTAGCAGAGCTTGAATCTACAGGTATGCTTTTGGTAGCAAATCTTTATCTTACAAAATTTAATCGAGCGAAAGAATGAGCATCAGGAAATTCTATTTTCTTATAATTCCAACAGCAACAGTATCAGAAAATACACACTCGGTTCTTGATTGCCAAAACGTCATAACCCAAAAGCTAATTTAAAGAGATTACAGGTTCATAAAATATTCTGAAGGCTCACAACCCCATACGTGTCATCACTGACGAAGCCACAGAAATATATACACACTCAAATTCTTGATCAAATGTTTTGAGTAACTCTAATACAAATCTTCTTTAAAACTGTTTAAAAATTTAAAATAACAAAAAATACAATCTTAATCTAGGCACTACAGGTAAAGATCGATCAAGATAATATGGCGACAGTGTTAGAATTCTAACCATGTCAACAGCTGTCATCATTAATGTAATTGACATGCAGATTTTTATAAACAACTTTTCATTAGGCAATCAATACAAAACCTAATTCAACAGGAAAATGTTAAATGATAGCAACTATATCCATTCGCTTATCAACAACAACACACACACAACATACTCAAGATCTTGCTCAAAACTTTATCATCCAAAACCCACTCAGCAGGAAGAGAGTTTACGAATTACTTTCATGACAATCTATTTCCTTACAATTTCAAGTATGTCGCAATAGAATTACAAACATACATTCAAAGATCTCTATTGACCATGCTGAGTGACTTCTTAAAGGGAAAGTTCAAGGGTATCTGCCATTTTGGTTTTATTTACATTAAGGGAAATGTTAAGTGACAATGTATTATTATAGTAATTTTACAACTAACGTAATCATATATATATTGATAGAAAATCCACAAAGTGACAAATATTGAGAAAAGCGAAAAAAAAAAATTCGACATAGGTTCTGATGTCAATGTCAAGCAAATTAGAACCTATGTCAAAACATCGCCTATGCAGAATAAAGAAGTTGTATATCTATAAATATTTTCTTCAGTCGTCATCATACCAACTTCTGGAAAGCCACTCAGAGATGAAATAATTGACCATTAAACTGATTAACAAGGTTTTGTTATGTGGTAGCAAAGCATATATATTATAACTATCACAGCACCAATATATCTTATGTCTTTGAAGGGATTTAAGATGTGGCATACATAGAACAGGAAGATTTTCTGGTTAACAACTTCTTTAATGTGAAAATATACGACGTTTCGGAGTACATACTCACTCCTTCATCATCACCTGATGAAGGAGTGAGTATGTACTCTGAAACGTCGTGTATTTTCACATTAAAGAAGTTGTCATCCAGAAAATCTTCCTGTTCTCAATATATCTTAATTCACAGTGTTTGTTCATTTTGAGGGAATGCGCGCTATATTCATGATAAACCATCAACTGTAAAGCAACCAAAATATGACCCACAGTCACATTTCAACTGAATTGTGTATTAATAACATGTATGTCTCCTTGAATTACATTTCAACAAAAGACTATAGAACCACCCCTTTAAAGATCCTTAACGAGCAATAAGTTCACTAAGTTGGTAAGCTAGCTAATTCTGTTCTCACTGTCCTTGCCGCCATCACCGAGGAGTCCGATTGCACGTAGCTCTGCAATAACTGGAAATCAATGAAAGTCTTCTATTTCCAGAATAGCTGAGGAATTACAGTGTAGCGTGCCGATACACCACGTACACATCGAGTGCTCATGCAAGTGGCAATACGTAATACAGATATATAACAATTAATTACACGCGTATACATTGGTAATGGTTGTTTGACTGTCCTTTTTATTGGTGTTAATCTCACTGATGCAATAAATCTTGAAGATGGAGAAACAAGGCTTAAGAATATTTTTTGACAGAGGCAACATGGTAAAACATATTACAGATACCGTATTCATCCTAATAAACGCCCTCTCCTAATAAACGCCCCCCTAAGCCATTTTTGACTCGCGGAAAATGACCCCTAATAAACGCCCCCTTTTGTATCGACTAACCTTATTGATATTTCACTTAAGAAGAGTTTTCAATCTTGCTATCAACCTCTTATGTCCAGTAAAGTGTAAGGTACATGGTATATCCAGTCCCCCGGCGATAAGTCACTACACATTCTATGCGACCGCCATGTTTTAAGAAACAGGAAAATGTCTTGCTAAACTCACTTGGAAGATGTCCCACAACTACATTTAACTCTTCTTTACATGTATTTGATACACTTATTTTGATTAAAACTGTGAAATAAAATCGATGTTCCTTTTTCTTTTGACATCAACAGACATTTTTTTAAATAAACGCCCCCTTTTTACGATTTTTTAAAGTCATTTTAATAAACGCCCCCATTTCCCAATTTTTTAAACGCCCAGGGCTTCTATTACGGCGAATATGGTATGTTTATAACAAAGAAACATTTACGAATGACAGATCGATGGATGGACGGGTGGACAGACAGATGGATGGATCGATGGACAGACGGAGGATGCAATGCCGTTTGCCGATGGCACCTTTCAGAGATGAGCTAATTACACATGTATACAGAAGAAATTGCTTTTTCACTGCTCTTTTTATTGGAGTTAATTCTTGTGATGGAATAAATTTCTGATGGCGGTGAAGGAAAGACCACAAAGCTACTTTGGCGCATGTGGTGAATTAGCAAAGGCAAAGAGGTGAAATATCAAAAGAACAATTGTGTCATATAGGCTCACATGAAATATCCTATAACTGTTTGTTAAGTCAAATAAGAAAAATAAATTATTTTGGTAAATCAATTTTTATACTTGCTTTCTGTTAGAATTATGTTTATTGAAAGCTAATTTTAATGTGATGTTGCGCAAGATTATGAATTAAGCCAGGCCTCAAAATAAAATCTTACATATATGTTTTAAACTGAAAAAATAATAATCGCACTTGTAAAATATACATACACAATGAATAACATATGTTTAAGTTGTAACTATTGTTTTTTTTATCTGCTCATTGATATATTTATTCAATTGAAATGATTGCATCCAACTTAGTGAAACCCCTCTGCTCACTACATTAATGTTCCTGCCATTGGCGCTTTAAAATAAGCATCAAAGAATACCAACACATTCAAGAGATTTCATTGATGCTTCAAATAATTGAAAAAGAGAGAGAGAATTGTTTCAAAGAAAAATTAAGGTATAAATTAACATAACTATTTCCATATTTCAAACGCAATGTTCAATGCATATTCCATTCTTTGTAATGCAATCAATGTGCAAACTATCAAATTATTAATTTCATAAAATTGATTATAAGGAAGGAAACCAATTAAAAAACAATAAAATGCATATGAATCTATGAATATTGACAAAGAACATAAAACCATATTGACAACAAAGGTCAACAGCTATCACTTCAATGCTTATTTCATTTTTGCTACTATCCTTTATGACTCTCAAGCAAAAGCTTAATATACATGTGGTATAAATCTAAAACTACTTGAAATTAAACTTCATTTAAAAAAGAGATTACTTCAAACGTTAAAGGAATAATAAATTGAATGATATAGATACAATAATCACTGAAAATTTTTTCTTTGGAACTAAAATTAAAATCTACTCCTCATGTGTATCGATCCCCATTGGAAATCATTTAAGATGCTTCAATTCACAATTTTATAGGAAGAAAAACAATCAGAGCACAGGTTCTATAGAAAAACATTAATGTCACATCGATTATAAAATTCAGGAAACTATTAAATCCATAGGTCTCAAAGCCATCACTGTTTTTAGCGAATTACACCCTTCTTTTATCTTCTAAACCACAGGCAGCCCTATTGAACCATTAGCTGATGGCAAGGTGTCAGAACGCCCTGACTTGAGATGTTTTTTACAGGAACAAAAACATTTTATTCCATTAGTTGCCACAATCACCATTGAGCTCTAGTAACTTGCACAATCCCACAAGATTAAATGTTTAAATGTTTAATTAAATTTTTTCTTGAGAAGTATCATATCAGATTACATTGACAAAGAATAACTTTGATGAAAGATCAGACTCTGGTGTCTTTATTTTATACGGAAGAAGTACTCTGCAGCTGCTGAACAAAAGTTTGTTTAACTGTTCCCTCAACTATCATGAATGCAATGCAAATATCATGTAATTCTGTGTTCATTTAAGTTTGATTTTTTCCTTAAATATGTCCGCAAAAGTTATGAATCTTTGTTTAGACGTAGAAAAATCATTTCTGTATCATATACTTGAAGATGATACTAATTTTTCTACAGGAGCAAATATGGCAAGGATTTATATAACACCAAAGTCCAAAAATCTCAAACTAAAAAATGTATATTGTTTTATAAAGTTGTAATTTTTTAATCATTTGGGGAAAAACATAATTATTGACCAATATTTTCTATTACTGTCGAAATTTTTACCGACATTATGTTTAATTACTATTTTATTGCAGAAACAATGAAATCTAAATTTTCAAATGTTGACCCCTTGTCTCTTTTGTTGTACGCCAAAATTGTTTCTGGCATGTTACATATCTGTCCCTCATATATGTAGTGTAAAAATGACTTCTCTACATCTTCTAAAAAAATATTATCCATAATGTGTTCTGTTAAGAAATAGTGCCAAATGTTTATTTAAAAAATGATGATTTTACATAGGAAATCTTGCATAGTTAAAACAACTTTTGTTCAGCAGCTGTATTTAATAGTTATCAGTTTGACTGTTTTGAACTGTTACCCTCCGGCCATCAGTAAAATGTACTGACATGTAAAACTAAACATTATCAAATGTCTCCAGTAACAAAGTCAATTTCTCTAATAAATAAACATTAATGTTCAATCATCACACTCTTTGTACATTTTATAAAATTTTAAAAAAAAATAAAATTTTTGCCTGATGTCAGTTTCCATTTTATATCATCTTGTTTCCATGTATTTATTATAAATGAATGTATAACTTTGTATTTATACTTACCCAGACGTAAAACAAATTCCCAAATGGGCAATAAAGAATTATCATATTTTATTACATAACTAACTAAATAAATAATCCATCAACTTGCATATGTATAAAGTTTGGTTTGTCCTGAAATAAACATAGTACCAAAATGAACCTCAAGCAGAGACTTACGATGTTAAAAGTATAAAATCATATTATACACATCAAGATGTACTTTATCACATTAAATGACATAATATATAAACAAATTGAGTTACTTGCAAATGTCTAATGTCCTTTAACGACCATTCAAGAAAGAACTTCCAAGTTGACAATGTTAAAGGTGCATCCATTGTGTTTCATAAAATTTTATTTGGCTTTAATACGTTCCAACACACCATATGTGCTGTTTACAATACAAAAAAAATCACTAAGCTTGCATATTCATCCCCAATCGCCAAACATATCATAATTACTAGTTTCTAATTAAAATCTATTAACATCATTATGCATGTGCAGAAACCGAAAGTGCACGTCCTATTTACATGCACAGTAGTTATATGACCTATAGAACATTTTCAACCCAGATTTGTTATTTTGTCTGGCGTAAATAAGATTCCAAAATTACGTTTGATCCATTGGCGCGCGCCACACGCGGTGCATTGTCCGGTTTTCGATCAGAAATCACTACTTTTACCTTCATATCGTCAATATACTAAGTCGAGTATGATGAAAATGATTTTTTTCGGTAACAGTTGGTACTTCTCGATAAAATAAGACCATTTATAACGTTTGTCATATTTGACCCCCAACAACACAATGGATGTACCTTTAAGAGCGGAACATCAGTCCATCCTGACCTTAAGCCAAAAACACTTCAAAGAATAGTTTATTACACTTAGCATAACAAATGAATCAAAGGAATTATGTCCACAGTTGTAATGGCATTTAGACCTTGAATGGAGGGACATCCTAAAGAATGTCTTGAAGGTGAATGTGAGTCCTAGCTTTATACTCTGACATCATAGATATATAAGAAGTACAAGTTACGAAGGTTTAAAAGCCTTGAACCTCGGGGCCGTTACACTAACCCAAAGGTCAAACGTAAACACATCTTTTATCAATGGCTATAAGATTGAACTTAGGCCTAAATTGGTTAATGGAACAGTACCCTGGACTACTAGCTGGTAAATGAATTCAAGAATTTGTTAAAGTGTTTCACTACAGTTTCTGGTATAATAAAATATATTTCAAAGTAAAGAATCTTGAGTTATAGAATAGAAATAAGACCCTGTACCAAATATATAGCTTCAAGAAATAACACCCTGTACCAAATAGCTTCAAGAAATAATACCCTGTACCAAATAGCTTCAAGAAATAACACCCTGTACCAAATAGCTTCAAGAAATAACACCCTGTACCAAATAGCTTCAAGAAATAACACCCTGTACCAAATAGCTTCAAGAAATAACACCCTGTACCAAATAGCTTCAAGAAATAACACCCTGTACCAAATAGCTTCAAGAAATAACACCCTGTACCAAATAGCTTCAAGAAATAACACCCTGTACCAAATAGCTTCAAGAAATAAGAACTTAATTTACCAAATAGTTTCAAGAAATAACACCCTGTACCAAATAGCTTCAAGAAATAAGAACTTAATTTACCAAATAGCTTAAAGAAATAACACCCTGTACCAAATAGTGATTCATTGACTGTATATTGTTTATTGACAATATATTTTACCAAGAATTAAAGAAGATGAACACAGCTATGAGTTCATAAAAGTTTGTTACAGATAGTACTTTAACAAACTTTGTACTGTATACTTTAATCAGTTTTTCTCTCTTTACTTCTAACTGACAGACATCTCAAAAACTTTAGGAATAAAATCAACTGCTACATCATTTTAATTGACAGACAAAACCTTTGATGAAAGAAAGTACTAAGTCATCACAACTACGAGAGTTGTAGTATTGCAGACATCAGTTGTGATTTCTTTACTTCCAACATGCAGAAAATCCAAAAACCATCTTTTGGAGTAGTATCAAGTAGTATGTCATTTCGACTGTACTGAGATGTTCTACGAAGGAGCAAAAAAATAACTTTGAAAAACACAAAAGTGACATTACAAACCATTCAACACTGACGATGGCTTTAAAAAGGTGGGTACACAAATGGTACATTGATAGATCTATAGCATTACAATGTCTACCGTATTTCCTCTAATAGAGACCAGAGCTTAGATTTTCGAAGCTCTCTTAGTGCTAATATCGACGCAAGTACCAATCATTAACATTGGCTTATGACAATCTTAGCGCTAACAGAGCTTAGAAAATCAAGGCCCTGGCCACAAATAGGAGCCAGGCTTCTAATAGTAGCCGAGGGTTAAAGGTACCGAAGGTGAATTAAAGTCAGGCCTCAAAGAAGGGTCACGTCTCTCCCGGTTTATATCCCATCATTGATTACTCCTCCTAGATAAATCTTGGTTTAAATGTACCCAGGCACTAAGAGGGCAAAACTACCACACTACATTCGGTTTACATCAAAAGTGGAGGAGTCAGTGTATTTCTCAGAAATTGTTATCAATTATCAGGTTATTACGTTTATTGGTTACCTAAAATCCAAAAGGTGCCAGGGGATGTCCTTAAATGTTAATAAAGACCTGGACTCATATTTTCGAAGCTCTCTTAGAGCTAAGATAGTCGTAAGTGCCATAGATTAACATTGACTTACGACTATCTTAGCACTAAGTCAGCTTCGAAAATAAGGGCCCAGGGTCCCTATTAGAGGAAATACAGTATTTCACTTGTAGTGATTCCATGCAGATGATTGCTTTACCACAGGAGTGAAACAATGCAACAAGTTTCATCTATCAAGCATTAAGTCATGCCAGTCTGACTTCGCTGATAATGATTAACATGCAAAAACGTCACCATTGCCTAAGGAAGACAAATTGCCAGGGACTTCTCAGATCATGAGAGCCGATTCACTAGGAAGAAAATTGTTTTTAAAATGGACTAATTCCGAAAGCTACAGTTCGTTTAAGTTTCCTCTGATCCCAAATGTTCATCTTTATTAATTAAACATTGGAATTAACAAATGTAACAAAATTATTTAAAGATTATTGAGGTTTATTGTTGCTTTTCAGAAAACTTCACTCATTGAAATTGCTGTAAGGATTCAAACTAAGTGCTCATAATCAAATAATGAACGCTCTAACCATCATTCTATCATAAAACTACATGCCTTGTCACAGACTGGTAAAGTGTTCAACATTTGGGTAATGGAGCATGATCAAATATAGGAAATAAAATCAGTTGCAAGTCACTTGACAATTGCTACTGGCATGAAACAGAGATGCAGTGATACACAATGGCGTCTGTAGCTCTCAGGTTGTCAAAATTGAAAAACATATGAATTTCGAAGCAGAAATTTTCAATTTTAATGGCGGGTGCTTTCAGCTACACAGCCTCTTCAGACCGTACATAACGGATGGTGCGTTGTCAGGCAATGTCATCGTGTATATTATGAAGTCATTACATTATTACATTACATTCTAAGGCAACAATTACAATTCTAACCTCAAGGGCCGAAAACAAGATAAGCAACAGGAACTGAGCAATGTCCAAAAGAGTGAAGGTATAACTCTTATAACAATTTAAAGGCGCTGTAGCACGTTTTTTTGCTGAAATAAGTCGATGAAATGTATTTGAAAAATAATGTCAACAATAGTAAAACACCCTTCTCTCTTCGGAAAATCAAGTTGCAAATGAGTGTACATGGTTCCGTAAAGCCATGGGAATTTTTTTTGTCATTCGAATATAATAAAATGTGTTCACAATAAAATGGCAGCCATGCAATTTTGGCTTTATACGCAACACCGTTATTACCACTAAGGATCATTGGTTTGTGTAATAAGATGTTTTACCCTCTAAAGTAAATATAAATGACATAAACAATCATTATAAATGAGAAATTTGCAAAAATAAAATTTGCAAAAAATGTGCTACAGCGCCTTTAATGCAAGACAATTGCAGTTTTCACCTGCCGTGCAAAACTTCAATTTTGTATATCATTAAACAAGAAAAGTAATGACAAACTTGTGTACACGCATATATCAGTAATGTAACAAAAGACAATAGACTGGCAAAAAATCTTAAAACAATCACAGACAATTATAGTTCTCACCTAACTTGCAAAATTTAAATTCTCTATATCATTTCACAAGAAAAATATTGATAAACTTCTAACAGTGTACATGTCTATATCAGTAATGTAACAAAAGACTATGAAAGGGCAACAAATCTTATAAGAATTGTAGACAATTCAAGTTTTTTCCTCCCACGCAAAACTACACCTGAAAATTAACAATAATCTTCTAAATGTGCATGTCTATATTCGTATTAACATTTAAAACTGAAATAACAAAATATCTTATAACAGATGTAGACAATTCCAGTTCTGACATCAAATATAAAGCTCCCTTATCATAAAATTCTCTACGCAATATACGAGGAATATGTCAAGCATTGTGTAGGTGTGCAATTACTGGTGTGCTAAGACTTGTGGCAAAAAGACTAGTAATACTTCTATTTGCATACAATGTGTCTGCAGGATGTTAAACAAGTTTCACTTCTTCAAGAAGTTGGGATTATAATATTATATTATATCTACCAAGATAGAAGTTGAGTTTGATCATTTTTTTGGCACCTCTACCAATAAAACGGTGCTGGGTTTTGAATAAGAAGCTTGTAAATTTTACGATGAAATACAAAGTTAAACAGTATCTCTTTTCCTTTTTGGAAATTAGATATTTGATAAAAGATATTTAATTTGCCTTTGATATTAGTTCAAAAGGTAGATTGAAACTTTAAATATTATCACTCGTGGCTGCGCCACTCGTGATAATATAAACTTTCTACCTCACTTGATGAGATAAACATGGTATTTGTCAAGAATAGCCAAATATCCTCTATTTATTATATGACGAGCAATGAAATACTTGGGTTTATCAGTGAAATAAACTGTCTAATCAAGCTACAGTGAAAATAACTTATATTTTCACTGTGAACAGCAACTGATATGATTTGACGTCATAAAACAATTGTGTGACAAGGCGAACTGGCTTATGACGTCACAGTGTTGCTGTGGTGACGGGCTGTTCCCAGCAGCCATTCAGCGAGAAAACCACCCTTTTCGGACGTAATTACAAGGTTAACCTCATATAATAAATAGACTATCCATTAATTCTTGACAAATACCATGTTTATCTCGTGAGGTAGAAAATTTATATATTTTCACTCGTGGCTGCGACACTCATGAAAATATAACATTTCACACTCACTCGATGAGATATAAATATGGTATTAGTCAAGAAAAGACAGATATCCACTTTCTTTTTTCTTCACTCCCATGATTCAGTTGTAAACATCTATTATTTTTTTTATGATAGAGTAAACACAATTGTGACAATAAATGCATTAGAGAAACATTACATATACATTCACATGCAGTTAATTTGATTGATATGTATTATTTTGCCGCCTCCTATAGAACTTAGTGCAGAATATAGCTACAATTTCCTTGAAACAATAATCAGCAAGACATTTTTGTTCATTCTATTGAATTATTGAGTCTCCACCTCCAGAAATACGTTCCTTAAAAACCAAGCCACAAATTGTCTGGTAACAATAACAGAAAGGTTGTCTTGACACATATATCGGGTCATCCTCTTTCCTCCGCAAAGATGCATACAGATGCCCTGATTATCATTATAAATACGAAATTTGAAAAAATAAATTTTGAAAAAAAACGTGCTACTGCCCCTTTTAGGTCCATTATGGAAACTACAGTAAGATATATATATCAAGGAAGAGCCAATCAACCATCCTGCTCCAAAAGGGTATTTGTATCCACATGTCTTCAAAAATCCCCTGATTGTTTAACAAGCTTTCGACTCGCATCATACTATAAATAACCAGCCAATAAAATGACTTAAAATCAAGCAATATTGGTACTGTCTGGATGAGAATGATGAGCGATCATCAACTTTCAAATCACAACATTTCATTGGCTAATTATATACATGCTATATATATAACTAGCCATGTATTACCAGCTGGTCTCGTTATGAGTCAAAAGCATTTCAGTCAATCAGGGGATTTCTAGTAGGGATGTCACGATACAGGTACCTCATGATACGATACGTATCACGATACTGAGGTCACGATTCGATACATATCACGATACAGTAAATGCGACATTCTTGCGGAGAGATACCATTTCAGGATCTCAATACAGCATTTCTAACAAGAAGTGAACAACAGTTAAAAACAAATACAAGTAAACTTGATCATGAATCTCATATTTTAATAGTTTTCCAACTTGAACATGAACAAAAAGTCAGAACTCTTATCAATTTCAAGAACTGAGTTTCTGAAATAAATAATGATGGAAAGATTAATTTTTTTATTGGATCAAGAAACACTAAAAACATTGATCGATATACACTAAAATTTGGATCGTGATTTATTTTGCTGTATCGTGTATCGTATCGTGAACTGAACCATGGCGATGCACCAGTGCATCGGTGTATCGATACGTTCCTAATTTCTAGTAGCCATGTAGATAACATTACCCTGATGGTACAGGATGATAGTAGTATCCACAGAACTATAGAATAATTTTGGAATCAGTTGGTTCAGGGTTAACTTGTCAATGTTTATTGTAAGATCAAATTCAGAACAAGGACAATTGTCTGGTACCATTGACAGATTAGCTTGTCTAATCCATCTAATTTGGTCTCATAAGAACTGTAGGATCATTTTGAAACTGGAGGGTTTAACATTGGTTTATTGTAAGATTGAGTTCGACATACAGACAACTGTCTGGTACGATTGATAAATCTTCTTGTCCAATCCATTGGGTCTCTCAAGAACTAGAATCATTGGAACCAGTGTGTTCAGGGTCAACTTATATATGTTTAATGTAAGACGGCATTCAGAACTGAGACAAATGTCTTGTACCATCCTCTTGTTTCATCTAGTGGGTCTCTCAACAAACCATAGATCATTTTGAAACTAGTGGTTTAAGTTATTGCAAGACTGAGGTCAGAATAAAGACAACTGTCTGCTACCATTGATAGATCCTCTTCTCTCAAGAACTAAAGGATCATTGTGGAACCAGTTGGTTCAGGGTTAACTTGTCTATGTTCATTGCAACATTGAGTTCAGTTCAAAGACACCTCTCTGGTACCATTGATAGATCATGTTGTCCAATCATTGGGTCTCTCAAGAACTAAGATAATTTTGGAACCAGTGTGTTCAGGGTCAACTTATATATGTTTAATGTAAGATTGAGTTCAGAGCAGAAACAATTGTCTGATACCATCCTTTTGTCTCATCTAGTGGTCTCTCAACAAACCATATGATCATTTTGAAACTAGTGGTTTAAATTTTTATGGCAAGACTGAGTTCAGACAAGTGTCTAGTATCATTGATAGATCATCTTGTCCTATCTATTTGATCTCTAAAGAATTGTAGAATCATTTTGAAACCTGTGGTTCAGTGTTATTGTAGGATTCAGTTCAGAACAGAGACCCACTTGCCTTGTACCAATAACCAGTTAGATCCTCGTGTCCAAGTTATTGAGTTATTGCTGACTTGGCGCCTCTTGAGGCAAACACTTTCTGAACATGGCAAGACAAATTGACTTGAACTACTAGAGAAACAAATTAAACAAAATGTTTCAAATCAATTTAAATCGATTTGTGTAACCTTGTTGTTACTATGTCTGGTAGATTCTGAATGAAGAAGTTACATGGCACCAAAACACAAATTTTATTTCATATTTTTGGAGCATCTAAATGCCATGTGTGTCTAAAACATATTATACTTAGATTTATAGTATCAAAGCTGAATGAATTGTCAGTTTCACTAAAAAGGTCATTTTAATAAAATCATGTCAGTTGATATAAACGTTATATATATATATATATAACCTTCGCAAGTGTCAAACCAATTAACCTAGCCTGATCAAATTACCTGTCCTTTATACATGTTTAAGTTTTAATCAACTTAAGCTGATATCATATTTGGCTTAAACTCAAATCTAGATTAAAGATGTAAGGGACATTCTAAATTCCACGTTTTTCAAAATTTGAATTTAGATTAAATTAAAAATTTAAACAAAATGGTATAAAATACAAGAGTATCATTGTACAATTAACCCTTTACAGGCGGAATACAAAACAACCATGGGATAGCCAGAATCCCAGATTATTCCCTATGTTACGATTCCTGTCATTTGGCCACTCAGAATGGTTGGCACTAATTCTGAAGCTAAGTGTGAATGCTCTGAATTCAGATGTTCTATTAACAATAATGTCATAAAAATCAACATTATTTTCAGCCATGTCAAGGTAAATGGACTAAGAATCAGATATTTGCAAAATATTCTCTATTTTACTCTTACTCTTGAAAGCGGCGTTAAACCCCAACTCACCTCACCTCTATTTTCATGAATCTCCTTGAACGTATGTTGTTGCCATTCCTTGCATCACCAAACAGATGGGCAATACTTAATTGCCATGGCAGGATTGTTAGTAAACATTCCAGGACTGGACATACCTGATGTCATATCTTATATCAGCAGCTGGAAGAGGTTCCTTCTATCAAAGTATTCTAGTAATGGGCATATCATATCTCACCTGTAATCAACAATAATTGCACCTGGCCGAATTCTCAACATATGAAATACTTGACCATCATATGAAATTGACACACAGGCAAGAATATACAAAAAGAATGGATTATCTGATTTTCCACAAATACTAAAAATTTGTTTATTTATATGAAATGACAAACTTTTATCCCATTAAAGAAGAAACAAATTCTATGGATTTACAACTTCTTTATTGCAGGAGTGTGACATATTTGTGTAGATGCTACCACTTTCATATGTAAAACATAGAGAATTGAAGTCACAAAAAATAACAATTCAACTTGATGTGACTTCATACTTTTTTCAAAAGATCGGAAATATGCTAATAACATTTTCATGAAAATTAATAAAAAATACCTCTAAGAGCCAACATGCTAAGATACTAAGGTCCGGCAGTTACTTAGCATTTAACATGTAGGTACTGAACAATGTAATCATTTTGCTTTGCACCCAATAGCTATAAACTTCCTTTTACATGAACTTTATAGACCATTGATGGCCCATCTTGGAAGTGAGGGGAAAGTTACAGCTAACAAATGTGGAGATATAGAATAAAGGCAAAGTATTCTTCAAGATTCCATCCATTAACATGTGAACCATTGAATTAGGCAGTGCTAAGCTATTCTAAGTGACCAATTTACAGGAATCACACCTGGTTAACAAAGAGAATATTATGGAACTTATCTAACCTACTTTGCAGAGGTTTGAGTTTCAGCTAATTCTCAGGAATAAATTCTGCTAAATTCTGATTAATTTGAACAAAATACAAATTCTCAGGAATAAATTCTGACAACAAAAATATTCTCAGGAATAAATTCTGATGAATATATATTATCAAGAATAAATTCTAAAAAAAACATACATAATCTCATGAATAATTTCTTAAAAGACATATATATATATTCTCAAGATAAGGATCTGAAAATACACATATACTCACATAAATATTCTCAGGAATAAATTAAGAAAAAACAAACATATTCTAAGGAATAAATTCAGAAAAGAATACGTATTCTCAGGAATAAGTTCTTAAAAAGATACCAATTTACCATAATCATTGCACCATGCTAATTTAGTACCATCACTTTCACATCTTTCTGAAAGGAGCACAGTTCACAGCGAGGTCAGCTATCCAAACATCAGTTATCTATTACATATTTCCGTGACAGGACATAAGATATTCACCAAAATTGCTCCCCATATAGATGTCAAGATACCAAACCTCCTTCAACGCCAGATCCAATCAATCACCTCCTAATGTGCAATACAAAAGATATCTAAGCCTGATAAAAAGTCACTTTCAAGATCCAACATCTGCAGCCAATTTCCAGGTGAGTTCAGGTGATAAGTGTCTGGCTACTGTTGGGGAATTGAAGAATTTGTTGATAAGCATTGCACATGGATTGGAGAGTTGCTTTTGAAGCAAAATTCTTGATGATTAAAATCAAATTGGAACCTCTTCAAGAAGTTAATTCAACACATGGTGATTTTGATATCAGGTAAATTTGAACACATGTTGATGATAGATAATCTGTTAGGTTCTAATGATATTGAATGTGTGAAGAATTTATTTATCAATTTAATTTTTCAACTTCTGAATGTTTTATTTTTTACTAATTTATTTATTTATTTTTCAATTATTTTTCAATTCATTAATTTATGGAATATTGATTTGGTGGTATATTGGATACAACTTAACTTCAATGTCACATTACAACCTGCTTATAGGACACTTTTCTAAAACAATAAAGTTATAAACTGACTCTAACATGAACACTTGTTACCAAAGAAGGCGCCAACGGCCTGCTCCAACATGTAAAACATGCAAACTTCACACACAGGTCACAGATACATTTTTTAACTGTTAATTACTAACCAAACAAGAAAATAAATATGAAATGACTATATAACTTCAACACAAGTTACCAAAGAGGGTAGTAGTGTTTTTGTTAAAGGTCAAGTTCCATTGGAAGTATCCGCCATTTTGTTTTTGTGTTGACAAACAAAATAACCTGATAGAACCCTCTCTTTAAGAACCTAGCATGTTAATGTTAGACAAGGTATAAAAATATCTTTTTGAATAAAAAAAATGTGTTTCGAGCACAGAAACAAAAACCCACAGGTTAGGTAATGATTTAAACATGTTATGCAACCAAAGAAGACAATGACTGTTTTGTAAGTATCCTGGAAGTTTCGACACCAGACAAGGGTTCAAAACGACGGGGCAATTAGCCGTCAACGTGATAGAGAGTTGGGAGGAAGTGAATGGCATGTAACCTGGAGTGCCAACAATCAAGGTATTTTCTTACAGAAATTGGCCTGATTATACATGAATCAATGGCTTACACTGTGATTAAAGGTGGTCTGAGGTATTGGAATACTGTAGGTATTGATAGGTAGTCCAGAATGATGTTCTCAATACCTTTTGTAGCACTAGCTACAATTGATTGTAACCAGTGTTAACACTTCAGCTTTCTTTCTAATGTATCCTGTTCCATCAGTGTATTTGTCCGCTGTGCTACTATAATACCCTGATTCCCCGAGTCCAGTAACTCTTGTTTTGCACAGGCTGGTTACTCATCGCTATATATATCATGTTTTTTTTCAGCCAATGAAATGACTGGATTTGATTGTCCATGATTGTTCATAGGTGAAGTTTTTTCATTGGCTGGCGATTTATATCCATATACAAGAGCTATTGGGCTCAAATAAAATCTAGTTTAATGATCCACTTCAAGTGGATGGGGGAGACATATTTCTCCTTTAGAAAGTCTATAACTATCTGACTAGCTCGATATACACATCAGAATATAAAATTTCAAGCCCCAGAAAGTAAATTAAGAAAGTATTGCACATTTTAAAGAAAGTGTAGATTTTAGTCCAGGATAACGGTTAACCGGTAGGTCCAAGATGAATTATTGACATAGCAGCCAGACATTGTGAAAACAATCTGTGCATAATTGACAATGTCATCGATCAACTTTCATATCTAACAAACGAAACCAGTTTTTCAGGTCCTCCTAGTTTGTATCTGATGTCAATCTTACTCTGTAACATTCACAAATGATCGTCCATATTCTTCATGGATGAGTTGTGCAGTGTCTAATATACGATGTGCGACGCTGACAATTATCAATCTAGAATGCACGATTCACGCTGAAAAGTTATCAAATACCTTTTAAAAAATCATAATGGGGACCGTCAAGCATTGTAATTTTATCCCTATATAAAAGCGATACTTTTCCTCTTTTTTAAAAAATCCCCCTTTTCTGCATGAAGGGGTAATAAATCCCCCTCATATTTTGGTTCTAGCTTGGACACTAAAGGTGAAATGATACGCTGATACAGCGGTGCATCGTGATTTACGGCATATCATATGATACAAGGTACATTGCCAGTGAAATGATACAATACAATACAATACAATACGAAATTGTATAATGTGTAATTTAATTTCTTATCCTGTCAATACATATGTTCACATGTACCTAGTCGTGTTGTTTGCGTTGAATTGAATAAAGCATGTAATTTGCAATCGTGATACGTATAGAATCGTGGCAGCAGTATCAAGAGACATAATGTATTGTGATATACCTACATGGTTGTAATAGGTATAGCCACAGACAAAGGGTTAAGTTTACATCTAAACTACATCCTGGATTTTTCAACAAAAGAAATTAACGATGTCAGCCAATTTCAATTTATCAGTGTCACAGTAAAGTGGTACATGGAGGAAAGTATCTTCTTCTGTCTACCTGGTTTATTACCTGTACCTGCAGTAAGTAAAGGTTAAGGTACTCAGACTCGGTCTTGGTGCCTGTAGATAGACCGCAGGGGGAGTCGGGTAGGACAGATAGACCGCGGCCGAAGTCTGAGTACCTTAACCGGCTTATGAACTATGGGAAGATTGCATTTAAAAAATAAAACAAAAATATAGCAGTTCAAACATACTCACACCCCTCTATGAAAATGAACTGGTCCAAATGACTTCATAGGTTTGTGACAGGATTTGGAAACCATTAATAACAATCGTTTTAAAAACGAATTTTAGTTACGTAATGTGTTAAGTAATCAAAGCTGAAAAAAATATTTTCCTTTAACATTACAAACAAACAGTTGACAGTAAATATTAGTGTCATCATCAGGCGACGCAGCCGATCACGTGACATTGTGCCCGTGCATTTCGTGACACTTGTGCTTAATGCTGAAATGTACACGCTTGCACACTAAACTGCTCGACCAATGACAACATGATCAAAGTTATCCCAAACACAACACAATTTTACAAGACCTTTTGCACATAAAACATATTGCTACATTAATAATAATAAAAATAAGTAATGCAGAAACTGGCAATTTTACAAGAGGCAATGAAATAGTGTAATCAATTGGTCATGAAAAAATCATTCTAACTTCAACTGGCTCCGTAGCCTAATGGTATGCACGTTTGGTTACAAATCGAAAGGCCAGTGGTTCGATCCCCGACTTTCGAGTGATATATTTGGAAAACTCTTGTGTTGGAAATTATATCAATTTTATAATGGGAAATGTTTGAGATTTGAAAAGAAATTAGTTTAAAATCTAATGTTGAGGTCTTTAAATCACACATAGGCCTCATACGAGGTCTTTAAATCCTAGATAGACCTCATATGAAGTCTCTAAATCACAGATAGACCTCAAACGAGGTCCGTAAGTTACAGATAGACCTGACTTGATGTAGCCAAGGTCCTACCTCCAGGTTACGGAACGGTGCTAAACAAAGGGATGACGTCACCAGAGGTTTTTAACGAGGATACAGGTACGTGCTACACAAGCTACGTTATCTGCCGTACATCAGATCATCTTTAATCAAAATGTAAAATACACGTTAAATACAAACTGATAAAGCTGTTATAATGGATAACATTTTTTGACACATTTCTCAAATATCTTATTAATTCATTTATAATCTTCAAGCTCATTGTAGCATGTGGTTTTTAATGGTTCTCCAAGTACGATGAGACCTGTTTATCAGCACAATTTAGTTACAGTTTAAAATCGTCGGAAAAGCAAATTATGCGATTAAGTAAATCATCATTTGCATAGAAATGCATAGAGAAGATTTGAAATACTACCGTGCACTGGCCGGGTTTTGGATATACAGGGTTTGACTGTATGTAAAAATCTTATATGGCAAAAAGACAAACAAATTATGGATATGAAAAAATATTCATTTTTGTGACCAAAGTGGAATGTTAATCACCTATGGGAACACATATTTCAAGCATACACAGACAGTCATACATCATAAAATTGTATGATGTGAATTTTTAAATAAATGTTTTTAGAATTGGAAGACAAGAAGCTACCTTAAAGTATTTACTCTTAAAAACAGTGAGGTACGAATGCAGGTAAAACTATAGTTCATTGAGTCCATATTTCTTTGAAAGAAGAGAAATAAAAAAAAACATTTCTAAAATTTTTTTTTTATCCCAACTGAAAAATTATGGTAGAAAAAATCAACAGTATTTTACTTAAATCCATATACCGTATTTCCTCTGATAAGCGCCCAGGTGCTTATTTTTTCAGCACCCCTTGACCCCCAAGCGCTTAATAGAGGCCCGGCGCTTATTTCTTTAATAGAACATTGAAGTTAACTAAGGAAGTATTAATCTAATTGTTTAGACCTGGCGCTTATTAGAGACCCGGCGATTATAAGAGGCCAGGTGCTTATTTTCTACCCTTGACCCCCACAGTGAACAGACATTGAAGACAGACTTTAAGACATGGTTTTCCCAAAAGAAGATATTAGGACAAGAACTGAGAATGAAATTTTGTTCATTTTTGGTTTACAACTTTTCCATAGAGATTATTTTGGGGAATGAACATATTCTGAAATACTTTGATATTTATAAAGTGGCAGGGTCAGATCAAAGTTTTCCTACTGGCTTCGGCTAGTAGGATATCACTTTAGCTCAACTGGTAGAGCGCAGGGGGCTATTCCACTAACCGATCTTTTCTCTAAGATCAATCGTAAGCCCATCTTTTATCATTGGCTAAGATTAATCTTAGAGCTAAGAATGGTTTGTGGAACGGTACTCTGGACTCTCACCCAGAGGCCTGGGTGCTATAACATCCTTAGTTCTCACAACATCCTGAGTTCGTTGAACTGAGGTTCAAATCCAAAGCTTGACACAAGACAAGTCACTCTGTGGAGGGGGTGGAGAATATTGGTAGGGTGAGATGGATTGACTTCAGCTAATGGGATATCCCTTTAGAGTCCAGGGTTCGAATCCTGCTTATATAATAATATAATATAATAACACTTTATTGTCATCATTACAATGCAAATTCGGAAATTCTTGTTGTGCCCTTGGCACCTGACAGCCACAGTGCAACGCCAGTTCAAGCGTTGTTCTATTCTTATAATGTTGAGTGCCAAGCAAGGAAGCAACAACTCCCATCTTTTAACGCCTTTTGGTTTGACGCAGCCTGGGATAGAACCCCAACCTCCGACCCCAAAATGAGCAACATCCCCGCTTGAGGTAATTGTAAGTTCAATCACAACATGTTAGCTCTTAACTGAAGCTCTTCATAAACAGGCAATAACATAATGAATATAAATAATATATGAGAGGCAAGCTCTACTGACTCGAAGTGCAAAAAGGCAACCTCAAATTCATACAATAGCGTATATATTTTTGTCCTGGGGTGAATCGTTTCACTATCTAAACCACAATCTATTTTGTATAATGAACTCAACGTGTGGACATAATGAATCCTAAAATAGTGTACTTTTTAAAGTTCTAACAATTTCCCTGATGTATTTGATGGGTTATACAAATCTTGACTGCATGAGTCTGACAATATAGGACTACGAAAGTTCAATTCACAGCTTGCCAGAAGTCACTCGCCCTTCCCAGTCTATAAATGAGAAAATTTATTATGACAATCATGGACCTATTTTATTTGGTTTAAACATATTTATTCACAAAAAAGTGTGATGAGATCGGAAAACAAGCAAATGAGTGCTTATGTAAATGCCTCTCTCTACAATGTACATGAGAAAATGACAATCACTGTTACCAAAACAAAATGCTGGATTCATTGATACATTGAATTTCATCTAAGGAGTTGGTGCAAGGTCAAGTCGTTATTTTGAAATATGATAATAACAATATATCGTGAAATAGCAAGGCATTAAAACTGTGGTTTATAATTTGAAATTTTAGAATCTACCAGAGTTAACAATGTAATTGTGAATAGATTTTAGTAGTTCACAGTTTTTTTGGTTTGATACGCCAGCATTTCCATGCATAATTGATGGCAAGTTATAACCTATTTTATTTACTGGAAAATAAGATTTATAGCCATTAGGAAATGTTGTTTTTACACAAACAAAAGAATTCAGGTAGAACTTGTTACATTTCCTAAATATAACTCTTATCCATTTTAGTATCCAAAAAACTCATGTGAACAAGAGTATATTTGACATTTCTCGTCCAAAACTATGTATATTGACTTCACGAGATGAGATATTACAAAAACCATGTATATTGACTTCACGAGATCAGATATTACATATGGTAATCGACGATAAATGTCAAATTTTCTATTTATCATATTTCAACAAAAAGAAGTTTGTAAATTACATTCATTTTATGATTGAGTATCCAGATTGTCTCGCTTATCGATGGTCATCTTATGACATCATCCTATTGTTCCATGACATATGAGTGAAAGCATAATATGTCACAGAGTAAAATAACATGTTATTTCACTGAGTAGATTAACATGTTATTTCACTCAGTGAAATACCATTTTATTTTAACCGATAAATAATTAAACATATCTCACCATTGAAAATATAATAAATATGTCATTAAAATCTCATAAATAAATTCTATTTCATAGACTTGATGCAAGTCTACAATGATGACTGACAAAAGATCGTAGTCAGCAAGACATTGACCTTATAACACTGTATGGAAAGTTAACGACCCGAAAATATAATTTAAAATTTAAATTAAAAATAGACCTGAAAAAGTCACCAGGCGGGACCAAAAGTATCAAGGTTGTCTGAAAAGCCTTATTTTATATACTATCTATAGTAAACACTTAAGGTCTTTCACATTGTGGTGCGTTTTGTGAAGATACGAGGACATATCAATGTCTGTGCTTTGAAGGGTGACACACTAGTTGTATTAACACTCACCGCACGCTGCTATCTCTGCCAGACCATTTTAAACAACTCATCCGTGAATTACATACCACAAAAGCTGAGTAAGCAAAAAACTATCTTGATATTTAACCCCGAGGTAAACATTTTTGTTGATGTATTTTTAAAATTATAAAATCAAAATGCTGTGTTGGCAAATTTGTTTTTGCAATTGTCGGCTAAAGTTTGTATGAAATAAAAATATTTCATAAAAAATTTATAAAAGTGTTTTTTTCTTACGTAAAGTTCAATTGAAATTTGTTCTTCAGTTAGTTTGTATTTGTTTTTAAATCTTTCTGTGTCTCATCACTTTTCCCTAAAATTATGGGTTGGTCAGATTTGATTTGATTTTCTTTCTTTCTTTTATGTAAAAAAAAATACTTTCTCTCACAGAAAATGAAAACTTAGAAATGTCAAAGTTAATCGGCATCTTGGTAGTTAAAAGTTGCATTTTCTCTTTTGAAAAAAAAAAGAAATAGAGCCATTGGCTCTGTAGATCATCAGGAATGGCACAATGTATTATCTACAGTTGAATATCTAACAAAAGTTCTCCCAAGTAATACACTGTTAAATGTTTTTCAAAATGCTTTGGATGACATTAAGAATAGCCATGAATGTGTCTCATAAGAACAAAATCATTTGTGATCCCTCCAGCAAAACCCCATGCAATAATCCTGCTCACTACCACTACTCCCTCACAATCCTTAACAAGGTTGAGGGAAAGTTATCTCCATCCCTTAGCATCACATCAAATGAAAAAGACTGAGCTTGGCAGCTATGCAGTGAAATGCATTTGTTGGTAACCAATTGGGCCTAGTGACACACTACGACACCCAACCCCCTTCACATCACCCAAAATCAACACCCCAATCCACAGACCTCTGCACTGCCATTCACTATACATTGCCAATACACAAGCCACTAGTCAATACACACTGCCTTTCTGTCACTGTGAGATTTCCTAGCCAACATCTTTTTTGGTGTGAATTTGTTTTGGAGTATGGTTACTCCATCAAGTGGAATGTATTCCATGCCCTTCAATGATTTCACAAGTCATAAGTCTATCTGGCCTATACTTCACAAGTCATAAGTTTATCTGGTCTTACACTTCACAAGTCATTAGTCTATCTGGTCTTATACTTCACAAGTCATAAGTTTATCTGGCCTTATACTTCACAAACCATATGTCTATCTGGTCTTATACTTCACAAGTCATAACTCTATCTGGTCTTATACTTCACAAGTCATAAGTCTATCTGGCCTTATACTTCACAAGTCATAAGTCTATCTGGCCTTATACTTCACAAGTCATAAGTCTTTGTGGCCTTACACTTCACAAGTCATAAGTCTATCTGGTCTTATACTTCACAAGGCATAAGTCTATCTGGTCTTATACTTCACAAGTCATAAGTCTATCTGGCCTTATACTTCACAAGTCATAAGTCTTTGTGGCCTTACACTTCACAAGTCATAAGTCTATCTGGTCTTATACTTCACAAGTTGTAAGTCTATCTGGTCTTATACTTCACAAGTTGTAAGTCTATCTGGTCTTATACTTCACAAGTTGTAAGTCTATCTGGTCTTATACTTCACAAGTCATAAGTCTATCTGGCCTTATACTTTACAAGTTGTAAGTTTATCTGGTCTTATACTTCACAAGTCATAAGTCTATCTGGCCTCATACTTCACAAGTCATAAGTTTATCTGGTCTTATACTTCACAAGTCATAAGTTTCTGGTCTTATACTTCACAAGTCATAAGTCTATCTGGCCTTATACTTCACAAGTCATACGTCTATCTGGTCATATATATGGTCCCATTCCACAAAGCAATCGTAGAGCTACAATTAATTGCAGCCCATTCTCTTAACATAGGTTACAAATGATTGTAGCACTACCATCAATTGTAAGTGTTTAAAGGAACGGCACCATGATGAGCTAAAAACCTTTGGGAAGAACTTCAACGGTAGATGTTAATGAGAAACAAGAACATTTTTATGTGGCAACAGTGAGATGGAACATTCATCAATAAAGCATGTGTCTTCAATAAAACACTATATACCCTCCTACTCCTAAGCACTTATTGCTGCTTACGTATAAAACAGATGGAAATGAGGCAGATGTATTACAATGACTTTTAAGATTTTGTTGACTCAACAAGAGAGCGCTGATGGGTTGTTGTATTGGATAAGGGGAATCTGTAGATTGAAAAATTCCTTGTTTTCAGAGTTTTCATATTTGAGAATTAGAATCTTTGATTTACGTTGTTGAATTTTTTGTCAAGACGTCTGAGAGAATTTCAATTTATTACTCATTTGTATTGTTTGACAAAATAACTTTTAAATGTCATCTAGCTTTGGAAAGATTATTATATTAGAACTATGAAATATCATAACTGAAAGATTATAAAAGGAAAGTTGGATAATAAGGAGATGAATAAATGAACAGAAAGATAATGGATAGACAGATGAATAAATGGACAGAAAGATAATGGACAGATGAATAAATGGACAGATAACAGACATACAGTTGAGTAAATGGACAGATAGATAATGGATAGACATTGAATGAATGGACAGATCAATAATGGAAAGACAGATGAATATTTTGACAGATAGATAACTTATAGACAGATGAATGAATGGACAGATCGATAATGGATAGATAAATAAATGGACAGACAAATAATGGATAGACATTGAATGAATGGACAGACAAATAAATAAATGGACAGATAGATAATGGATAGAGATGGAATGAATGGATAGAGTCAATTCCCATATTCCATTCAACACTTTTGTGGGTAACAACCTTGAACCCATAACCCTGACAGGAACAGGGAAGTCTGTGTTACTACACAAAACCTGTCTACCAGCCAGACAGTAGTTGTGTGTTCTTTATCTCTTCTTACACCAGAAAACCTTGTTTGGGGGAGAAAAAGAAAACTTGAAACAACCCAAACATCCCTTTCTTTGTGTACAGGGATTAGAGATTTGTGTTAACTTCTCATGTTTCCGTTACTTCTGAGTGTAAGACTGGAGATGATTGGCTCTGTCAGTTTGTGTTAAAGAGAGTGAGTGAGATGAAATATGACCTTGTCTTACACTACACACATCTCACTGAACATATACAATATATATAACTAATCAACCGTGCACTTCAACATACGCTGAGGGAATTGTTTGATTGAAACTCGATGTTCTCAATTTCATAGGGCGGGATATCTCAGTAGTTCGGATCAAGAGGTCTAGTGTTTGAATCCCGCCAGGGGCTCGGCATCTTTGTCTCTTGTAGAGAACTGTTCTACACGCAGTAAGGTTTGAGTGTAATGCTACAATGAATTTCAGCACAGGATCTTCCATGGTTTGCAAGTTCTAGGTGATACTGGTTTCACTACAATGCAGAGCTACAATGGTGTTGCAGGCTTTCTCCCTGCAAAATAATAGCAGCAGTGATATTAGTGAAAAGAACTTAAATTAGACCCCAAATTACTGGGTGAGTGGAAATTTTTTTTTCAAAAGGCTGATTTTAATTTCAGCAACTGTTCATGCCTTTAACCAAAAACCCTCCAAAATCAGATTTCTAAAGTAAAATTTATATTCAAAATTTTCATCCAAAACAAAATTTAAATTGAGTAACATTCACAATCAAAAACAAAACCTTGGTAATTTCAGCACATCAGAAGACTCATGCCACACTTCCATTGTTAAAAGCTAACAGGCTAAAATCACAAAATAAATATTCTCCCTATCAAACACATATGGTAATAATTCTTTTCTCTTCCTACATAGCTTGAGGATAGCTTATCATTAGTTCCATATTTCCAGCCAATTTGTGTTCCTTAATTACAGGTATGAGTATACATCTACAAGACAAACACTCATCGAGCACACAATCCATCTACAAGATAAGAACCTTTTCAGACATATGTGATTTCCGAGAGCTTGAGGCCACCATTGCAAATCCAGGTATAATAAGCCTTTGATACGCCACAATGAGCAAATATCATCGGTGAGACAATCACTTGATGTTGTTCGCCAGACTGGCTTGTCAGTTTGAGACGCCCTCCGCAATCAAAACTGGCGTGATTAGAACCGACAAGATTTCTATTGGTATTCTCTTCCTGCTTCTGATTTTGATGCATGCTGGGTAATTTTGGCAAGGAGTGAAGAAGAACATTAAATTTGCAGAGTTATTCAATCCTGTCCTGCAAATTCATAAGGTTAAAGAATTCTGGAGTCATTTTTTGCCCTTGGGAGTCATTTGTTTTGAAGCTAAACTGACTGCGTGAAAAGGAAATTGAATTTTCTTGTCACTTTCAGAAATAACAAAGCGTGTTGTAATATGATATTCAAATGATTTTCAACGATTTGTGTAAAATGACCGAGTTATGCTGAGATAGAGGAGATTTATTAACTGTATATATACAGTGCCAATATATATATATCGCTGTATGTTTCTGTATGTCTCTTTTTCCAGATATGAGAACAATAATATTCTTACAAATTTGTTTTGTCTATATGCTAAAAATCAGACAGAGCAAAACATTTTAATTTACTATCTTACTATTCAATAAAGGTGCAAGAAATGAATTAGTTGTTTGAGGACTGAAGAAACAGAAGACGATTTAGAACAGCAAACAAGATCTGATGCTTCTGAAGACGAGACGAGATGAGACAACAACATTTGTGACTCTACACACACTTCCCATCAACTCAAAGATAGTAGGTCTGCTGTTTCATGTAAAACTCTTAAGAATGTAATGTTATTTCTACATGTTGAACTAGACAAGTATCTCAACTCATGTCTCAGTGAGGAGCAGGGAATGACCCTTCAAATGCAAAGTTTATCCAGCAATGTCGTGGGTCACCCATCCATGCGGTGAGCCACACCCATTGTTGCTGAACTTCACTGATAGCAGTCGACTGAGCAATGCACAGGACCATGTGCCACCACAGGCCATCTTTTTAATGTACAACCCTTAACAAGGTAGCAACTAAATAATTAAAATTAATGTCGAACATGGCACCTGCATATTTATCTTAAAATGATTTTTTACAGATCTTACAATTTTGTCTTGAAAATGAAACATCATTGACATCCAATTACAGAAACAAATATTTTCTATATGTATATTTCAATATAAACAAAAAAATCTTAAGAATAAATGACAAAACTTGTAACACTGAAAATCACAAAAATAGAGCCATGGGCTCTGTAGCTCATCAAGATTTCATTGATTATTATCTAAGGTTGACTATCTAAGTTATATCAAGTAATACATTGTTATCAAGAAAAAAATAGGTTTTTTAGACCATGACTCCTGTGACCCAACTTTGGAGTCACAGGGTCACCAATCCTACAATTACAATTTCACCTTTCTACAGCTTTACGTACTTAAGATAAAAGATGAAAATATTTGGGTCATGACCTGTGACCTAGATTGGGGTCACAGGGTCACAAAATCTAATATTTTGAATCCCCATTGGACAAGGAGTCTGCACACAACTTTTCAGCTCTCTAGACTTTTTGGAACTTGAGAAGAAGATAAAAATAGGTTTTTAAGGATGTGACCCCTGTGACCCCATTTGGGGTCATGGGGTCACGGAATCTACAAGTTAGTATCCCCATTGGCCAAGGAGTCTGTACACAACTTTTCAGCTCTCTAGACCTTTTGGAACTGGAAAAGAAGATGAAAATAGGTTTTTAAGGATGTGACCCCTGTGACCCCATTTGGGGTCACAGGGTCACGAAATCTACAATTTAGAATCCCCATTGGCCAAGGAGTCTGCACACAACTATTCAACTCTCTTGACTTTTTGGAACTGGAGAAGAAGATGAAAAAAGGTTTTTAAGGATGTGACCCCTGTGACCCCATTTGGGGTCATGGGGTCACAAAATGTACAATTTAGTATCCCCATTGGCCAAGGAGTCTGTACACAACTTTTCAGCTCTCTAGACCTTTTGGAACTGGAGAAGAAGATGTAAATAGGTTTTTAAGGCTGTGACCCCTGTGACCCAATTTGGGGTCAAGGGGTCACGAAATCTACAATTTAGAATCCCCATTGGCCAAGGAGTCTGCACACAACTTTTCAGCTCTCTAGACCTTTTGGAACTGGAGAAGAAGATGAAAATAGGTTTTTAAGGATGTGACCCCTGTGACCCCATTTGGGGTCATGGGGTCACAAAATGTACAATTTAGTATCCCCATTGGCCAAGGAGTCTGTACACAACTTTTCAGCTCTCTAGACCTTTTGGAACTGGAGAAGAAGATGTAAATAGGTTTTGAAGGCTGTGACCCCGGTAACCCCATTTGGAGTCATGGGGTCACGAAATCTACAATTTAGAATCCCCATTGGCCAAGGAGTCTGTACACAACTTTTCAGCTCTCTTGACCTTTTGGAACTGGAGAAGAAGATGAAAATAGGTTTTTAAGGATGTGACCCCTGTGACCCCATTTGGGGTCATAGGGTCACGAAATGTACAATTTAGAATCCCCATTGGCCAAGGAGTCTGTACACAACTTTTCAGCTCTCTAGACCTTTTTGAACTGGAGAAGAAGATGAAAATAGGTTTTTAAGGATGTGACCCCGGTGACCCCATTTAGGGTCATGGGGTCACGAAATCTACAATTTAGAATCCCCATTGGCCAAGGAGTCTGTACACAACTTTTCAGCTCTCTTGACCTTTTGGAACTGGAGAAGAAGATGAAAATAGGTTTTTAAGGATGTGACCCCTGTGTCCCCATTTGGGGTCACGGGGTCACGAAATCTACAATTTAGAATCCCCATTGGCCAAGGAGTCTGCACATAAAATTTTAGCTCTGTGGAGTCATTGGTTCTGGAGAAGAAGTCGAAAATGTGCAAAGTTTACGGACGGATGGACGGACGGACGGATGGACGGACGGATGGACGGACGGACGGACGGATGGACGGATGGACGCCGGAAGCCATGCCATGCCATAAGCCCATCGGGCCTTTCAGGCCTGATGAGCTAAAAAGTCTCATCTCTGGGATCTCTTCATCTGAATCTAACTTTAGGGTGAAAATGACAAAGGCTTAGAATGTCATGCGATATAAAATTGTCACGTCAAAGTTATTGAATTACATCAAGTCAATAAAACTTTCAACCAAAATTCCAGCTAAAAGCCTTTGCCATGTACACACAATGGTTAGGTCGCAGTGACATTCAATTTCCAGCCAAGAGACACGCTCAATAATGCAAGCTTGCAATCTGGTAACTACAGATTGCTGGCCTTAAGGTACAGGTGGATTCCTAGGTCATGTGATTCTTTACACCAATATGTTCAGATTTGAAGGAAAAAACATAGCTCCGAGGTCTTCTGCTCTTAAGGGAAGGATTAAATCCTGAGGGCTCTAGCCCAAGAGGTTATCCTGATTTTGAGGTATTTCTTAGAGATTTGTACACAATTGTTTGGTTTTTTTGTTCACAACTGCATAAATTTGAGTTTTTGTGAAAACTGACAGCTATATATATCTAGACTGAATGACAAGGAAAATATTTCTTAAAATGAAAATATAAAAGATAGTTTTTACTTTAAAAAAAACAGTAAAAACATACCGGTAATTCAATAGCAAATCCATTTCAATTTTCCTTATTTCTCTTAGTACTAAATGTGGCTGTTAGGGAATGTCAAGGTGAACACACACTAATCGATTTAAAAATTCTCTGTCAATAATGCAGATTTCTTCTATCAATAGAACTACTTTCTCATTCATCACTTTAGGAAATTGTCTGTCAATATTCTTAGAGTGGGATTCAATATTCACAGGAATTAGTCAAGAGTGATTATTTAATGAATATTTAGCCAACTGTAAGGAATATTTATTATATAAATTACAAATTAATAGAATTACTTTTTATATCAACTTCATATAATTTTGTACTAAAAAATCAAATATCTCAGATTAAATTTTCAGAGTATAATAATTGTGGTTAATAAATTAATATTTTGCCACCCACAAGAAATATTTTTTTTATACAATTCATTTTCCTTAAGCATTTTTCAAATGAATTAATTTGAAAAAGAACGTTCATCTTGAAAATTTGAATTCACAGAGTGATTAAAAGTGACAATTACAATTAGCTATCACTCTCAAAACTAATTAATTAGGAATTGGTTCTGAATAAAGAGTTCCATAACATGAAAAGCTTTGATTAGAACCAAGGCCACTTTCACTTGTTTGGCACTAGCTGATTTACCAGGTGAGGTGTAAGTCTGCAAAAAACAAAACACCAACATGGAGTTTTAACTTAAGCGTGCTACAACATCTTTAAAGGCAATTAAGAAGATAAAATAATGATAAAACTGATGGGTATGTAATCTATTTAATTGCATAGGTTGAAAGGGTAGTGTGAAATAATCTCAGAATACAAGAATTTTGTATAATTACCTGATGAATATACTTGCAGTAGATACTGATATTGCTAATGAAAATACTTCTTATCTTTCTGATTGTATAGGCTTATGGTATCATAAGAACATTTTGTAATTGATTTGTAATTATTTTGGAACCTTCCTTTCTTACCTTATATTCTATTTCTATGAAATCCATAGTCTTTGAGGAGTTAGCGTGAAAACCCCTTTTATCTCTCTCTCAAGCAGCAATTAGGTCAGTAGCCTCTGCATGGGCTAATATACTAACAATACAGACAGACATATTGTTTACCTCAATAAAGCATGTTTACAATGCATTACAACCATCAATATCAACACCCACTGACAAATGGACAATGGTAATAATAAGATCACTAATCTATTAAAAAAAAGAGGGGATAACAGACACCCTTGTCTTAAACCTAATTTTACATCCAAATATTGGGTATGAAAACCATTGAGGTTCTCAGAACATATTTATACAGTGACATAATTGTGGTAAGACAATCCAGAATAGTCATAACTCGATTGACAAGGCCCAGAAAACCCTTTTGAAGAGTGGGCGACAGACACTGCATCTGGTCGTCTGCATCTGTTGCATTAAGAGACAATGTAGGTTTGAAGAGACTCTCTACAAATTGGTGCAAATTAGATTTATCATCCAAAACTGTGTCCCACAGGAGATATGGCTTGTGTGAGATCAAGTGATGTCTCCTAGGAGATATCGTTTTGACAGTAGATTTTGCACGGTTCCATGTCACCGTCAACTACATGCTGACCTCTCATGCCAAAGACGCAAAGGTTCGTTTCCAGGTGGAGCCACCAAAACATTTGTGACCTGGGTCTCATAGTTCATTCCCATTGCACTCAGTCTAGCCAGCTATTTAAATGGGTACCTGAAACGGGAAGTACGCACCTATAGGGTTGTGTGAAGCGCTTAGTAGTGGCACCGAAAATACAATTCCTTCAGGGTAATAATGGACGGCCAGTGAGCAGCGCTTGCACTGGACTAAGCATTAGAATGTATATTATGAATCATTATAATAAATAGAATCCCATCCTTGTGTCTTCTGATATACAGTCAGACCTCGTTTAACCAGACCCCGCATATCGGGAAACCCGGCCATCCACACGGAAATATTTCAAATCTTCTCTATGTATTTCTTTACAAATGATTATTTGCTTAAACGCATACCTCGCTATCCGCATGAGTTTCAACTGTAACCAAATCGTGCGGATAAACAGGGTCTGACTGTATATCAAATATTTGTAATTTTTATAAACTCAATGTTAATATATTTCATATAAGAAGACACTAAGTATATCTTAGAAGTGTTTTTAAAGGTGAGATAAGTGAAATTTGAATTTGACAATTAAATCTGAAATATCAATTTAAACATGATATAGATATTAAATGTCAATTATCATTAACAAATTCATCAGTAAAATCTATAATTTTATAATTATATATATATATATATCTCCTCCTGAGACAATTGATGCCTCTGTTATATATATAGTGTTTCATACCATTATAACAGTTACCAAACCACATACATCAACGTTCTACAGGGTACAAGATTGCAAAATAAATATTAGATGGAACTTCTTAAAATATTTAGCCATTTTTTGCTGGAATAAAAATATTAAATGATATAATAGTGGGGGGGGGGTTCTTTGCAGGGCATTAAGAAGTGGTATACATAAGAATCTTTCCCACCTGATGAAGGAGTGAGTATGTATTTTGCAGGGCATTAAGAAGTGGT
This sequence comes from Gibbula magus, assembly GCA_936450465.1. Taxonomy (NCBI): domain Eukaryota; kingdom Metazoa; phylum Mollusca; class Gastropoda; order Trochida; family Trochidae; genus Gibbula; species Gibbula magus. Next base: position 24,766,621 of record OW388291.1, on the reverse strand, counting down.
ATACATAAGAATCTTTTCCACCTGATGAAGGAGTGAGTATGTATTTTAACATTAAAGAAGTTGTTATCCAGAAAATGTTCCTGTTCTGATATAATAGTGACCCTTTTAAACAAAAAGCAAACAATTTTGTTAAATCTGAATTCACACACGCTGATGAAAATATCAACATCAACTGCTTTATGGTAAGGCCAATAAAGGAAAGGTTGCAATCTTTAGGGTTTATCAATGCATATTGATAATCTTTCAACTATTAGATTTGGCCAAATAATCTGGCTAATGTGGTTGCTGTAAAACTAACTTTGCAGGTGTTTGCAGGTGTTTAGGATGAAATTCAAATACAAAGATTTCCCTACTCCCCATCACAAATTTGACAATTGCAGCAAATCCCACCCAAGTGTCTTCTGATATCATATATATATATCAACAAGAGTTGATAAAAGTAACGATCGAGTCTTGATAAATTTGATATCAGAAGACACGAGGGTGAGATTCTATTTATCATCCAATAATTCAGTATTGCGTTTCAAGGGAAAAGTGTACATTTCTGATCACAGCTCTGTCAGTTGACTCCAAATGCGGTGATGTCATAGCATTGTGATGTCATCATGTTTATGATGTCATATAGCATTGTGATATCTTTACTCGATGATGTAAAATCATTGTGATGTCATGTAGTTGACGGTGACAGAGCATTGTGCAAAATCTACTGCTAAAACAGGGGGGTTGTCATCTTGGGGTACTAATAAATTTACCTGCAAAAACTTTCAAAGGGAGTGGGGTCAAACCCCCTGACCCTCCCCCCCTCCCCTTCTGGGTCAGCCACTGATATATGCACTCACATGGTAGGTGCATGTTTCTTGACTGCAAAGTCCCATACCAAGGGTATGACACAATATAGCAAACATACCTCACATGCTCAATGGATGAAACAAATTAAATCATTTTAATTATAGCTGCCCCTCAAAAGGGGTATCATTAGCACCCCTTGAAGATATTTTTTAACTCAAGGGTAACTTATTAACATACTGCACACAAAATATGGCACAAACAAGATTTTGCTTAAAGATATATTCTGGTTGAGCCAGTACTTCACGCCAAGGATATGCATGTTATTCTACTTATCTGTACTAGAAACAACTAAATATATTCTTGCAACTCGGCATTATCTTGAAGCATGTTCATGCCAATCTACATGCATATTGCATAGAGCTCTGTGGCATTCTGTGTTACCATTACATGTTAAAGGGAAAGTTATAGCGGAGTACTGTTTGTGGAAACGAAATTCGAGGGGAACTTTCTGTTTACGGATATAATGTATATGTCTTTAATACATGATTGTAACACAATCCATTTGAAACATATTCCAGAGGGTAATATTGACGATTTCATATTTGACAAAGAAAAACACATATTCATTCAAAATAACAAATAGAAGTGACGCCTACAAGTGTGGGAAAATTTTCAAAGACATAACAAGCTATTGTTGATCAGTCTTTTGAAAATGTATTTGTCACTATGTGGAATTTCTATCAAGGTTATATATGCTTTATTGTCAAAAAGACGTGAAATTAGTAAAAAATATTGCATTATTTATGCACAAAAACAAAATGGAACTATATATATGTCAGAATTTGCCTCAATCGTCAGCCGATTCACATATTATTCTATGGTCATGCTTTCTCGTCTTACACCATATAAAATTGTAAAGTTCTTATGTCATATGGCACATTTGCCAGCACGGTCGTCAATGGATTCACATATTATTGTACGATCATGCCTTCTTGTATTACACCATATAGAGTTGACGATGACTACATAGACTACAATAAGCCATTGTCATTAGTGTGCCCATTACAAGTGGGGTTATCACAAGCAAATGGCACAGGCTATATGTTTGACACTTGAGATGGCGGCCATTAGCCGTATACCGACACTGATGCAAAGGTAGCTCCTTAATGGAGGAGAACTTAATGTCACCAAGATACTCTGTTATTTTCACTGCATGTAACATGCATAGCCTTGGCTTCACGATTAACACACTGATATGAAACAAAGTTACCTATTCAACAAACCTTTTTAACCCTTAAGATGCGGGCGACGGAATTATCCGGGCGGGCTATAAGCGATTCCTAGGTGTCTGTATACGGATCCCGGATACAAGACTTAGAATAATTCACGGCTGTCTAAGTATACTCTATCACCCATACCGGGTCACGAGTCGATTGTGTCCGCGACCCGACCCATGAGAATGGCTGTATTTACGCATCGCGACCCGACATGAGAATAAAGCTTTGTTCAGTGTGTGGTCGGAATATCAAGCAAAATTCACACCAATTTGCGTGTGCATTGTTGACCCGTAACGCATCGATAATTAGCTTTACAAAAGGCCAATTATGTCGGGCTTAGCCCCCGAAGCATTAATTCGCTTGAGGCTATTTTCACCCACGTGTTTGTATTGCCTCGGGTTTGCCTCGCCCGAGACTGCTATCTGCCTCGCATCTCGCGAGACGGGGAAAAAAATCGCTAACTCGCCTTACTCCCGCACTTCATATCATGTGAGCGAATTGTTTGTTTTCAAAAAAAAATACGGCAAAATAAAGGGGAAACAATGGACTAAATTCCCATATAAAATTAGAAAATCTCAAAAAAATAATAAAGACACAGCAAGCGCCGTGAAAAAGGTCATGTTTACACTTCATAAATTTTGAAACAATCGGCGATTTTCACAACTTCTAAAACATTTATCAAGGCTAAAATACTGAATGCATTTTCATAATTTTTATATCACAATAAACCGAAAAGAATAATCTTTTATTCTATATAAAATGCGCAGATTTATTCACAGAAATAAAGATACAATTTTACCTTTCTGAGAGGCATGTGAAACCAAACGGCACACAAACTAATCAACATATTTTCATCAGTTATGGTTCGAGGTTAGCGTTTATTTGAAAAGTCAAACAACATAACCATATTTGGGTTGACATGTGCTTATTTGTCAACTGGTTCGAGATTATGATTTCTTGGAAAAGTGCGATGAACGACCGTTTGCAATGCCGCATACATGTTGTAAGTATTGACGATTTTATAGGTGGGAATAAAGACAAACTTTACATAGCTATAGAATTATAACCAAAGGTCGCATTCTAATAATTTTTATATCATTGTGAAGCTAGACATCTTGTCTTCAATTCCGTATATAAATGGAATTTTTTTCGTTTCGTATTTATGATGTTACGAGGCCCGAATAAAAGACAATCTTTCGAAAGTAATAGAATAAAAACGAAAAAACATAGAATATTCATTCAAAGTTTCGAGTGTGAATTAGCCATTTGTGTACGGGTTTCGCTACTTGAATTTGTATTGAACGCCCGTATATAGTCCTTATTCGCCATGTAGATGCGGTATATTTTGTAAAAACGATACCGGAATCGCCGCCTGGAAATTCCGCCAGCAGAGCTAGTTAGTGCCAAAGCCCAAACTATTGCTGCGAGCTGCGAGCCTGTAAATTCCGCCACAGGGGCTAAAAATGGTAAAATATATATACGCAACGTAAGGGTTAAATAAAAACAAAGGAGACAGTATTTTAACCCTCAAGTTGCTTTGTTCCATGTTACCCCTTTTAGCCCTTGTGGTAGAATATTCAGAACCCTAGCTCGCCACAGGGTTGGCCTTAGGTACTAATATTGGCTCTACCAGCCAAGTTTCCCAAACAGCAAATTTAACTGACCAGGTGTCACTGGCCAGTATCTCAAAGGTAAGGATCGACTGTGAGCATGCAAGATACGCTGTTATGTTCACTGCATGTTGATCTTCAAGAACAAGCATAGCCTTGACCTCGTAACACACTGATATGAAACAAAGTTACCTACTTCTTACATTTCTTAAAAACAAAAAGAAAAGAGAAGTCATTTTGAGTTTGATAACTTAATTGTTCCCAATCGTTTTCCTTTAAAATATGTTTAAACTAAACCAAAGACATCCATGACCTTGGCCTGTTCACTTGAAATACCAATTTCTTGAACGAAAGTTAATTAATGGGGAGATTATGATTATTGTGTGCAATAGTATGCATAGCCTTGGTCTCTTGGATAAACCACAGATTTGCTAGAAATAAAGTTCCTGAGATTATGAATATCAAGTGCCTTAGAGGGAAGCTATTATTATCATGTGCAATAGCATGTATAGCCTTTGTCTCTTAGATTCAAAGGCTGATATGCTAGAAATAAAGTTATCTTATGGGGAGATTATTAGAGGTTATAACATGTCATTTTTCATACCATACCCCATATCAGCCCGAGACCCCCATATCAGCCCGAGGGCCGCAGGCCAGAGGGCTGATATGGGTCGAGGGCTGATATGGGGTATGGTATGAAAAATGACATGTTGTAACCTTTTTATCATATATCATACTTTTTTCTAAAACATGACAAAATATTTACAGAAATAATAATCATTTGATGTTATGCGAAAATTTATACTTTGGGGTAATTTTTCTTTTAAAATTATGTGAGTCGTGCCTCCTATTCAAATTAAAAGTATATTTAATTTAATAAATTAAAAGCGTCAACAACATCCTTGTTTGGAGGGTACTCTGAAAGGATTCAAATGAACTAGTTACTCTGACACTGCTTCGCTTGTGACTTTACTGTGTTCACGCATGTAAGCAAAGGGAGATCACTCTGACCTAACGTCACCCGGGCTGATATTGATATGGATTTGCGGACCGGGCTGATATGGCTGATATGGATTTGCTGACCGGGCAGCGATATGGGTGTGGTGTTCTGACCTCTATCACATATGCAAAACAGCCCATATCATTGATAGATATATGATAATTATTATTATTACCGAGTGCAATAGCATGCATAGCCTTGGTCTTTCAGATTCAAACATTGGTGTGCTAGAAATAAAGTTACCTTATGGGGAGATTATTATTATTAACACAAAGTTGACGTTGGCTCGCAAGATGGTAACGCCTATTGTTTGTGGCCAAGTTATCATATGTTCGGAAAAGGTCCACATGTGGTAATCCAAACTTATGATATTATTATCGAATGCAATAGCATGCATAACCTTGGTCTCTCAGATTCAAACATTGGTGTGCTAGAAATAAAGTTACCAATATTACTATTATCATGTGCATTAGCATATCTTTGGGCTCTCAGATTCAAACACTGATTTTCTAGAAATAAAGTTATCTGTTTGTTATCAAGTGCCTGAATCAGGAGATTATTGGTTGCATATAGCCTTAGTCCTTTAGATTAAATCACCAATCCATCAGGAATATGTATATGTTTATGTATGTTCACCACAGGTGTGACCAGGTCGTCAATGACAGGTGTTTTTCAGGTGAGTATATATATGAATCATAACAATGATATACATCACATGTACATATATGATACTCATGGACATTATGAGCATCTGCCATCCTTTGTCCAATAACATCAGATGCATTGAACTGACTAATTACAATGGGTACACACAATCGATGAACTATCATGAACTCAGTATGCCACAATTATCTACATTACAGGCTACCTTAATTAGCCTAAGGTGATCGTAACTTATTGTTGAAACCAATATCTAAGGCACTGTAGCATGTTTTTAACCCAATATTAAGCTGTATCAACAGAAAATGGTCATCTGTCTTGGTAGAAAATGATGAGTACAAATAGATCCTTTTTTGGAACTCTTCAGCATGAAAGGTAGATTTGAAGGTCTCATATGATTTTGAGAGTTCAGAAAGCAAGATGGTTGACCATTCCATCATGGTGCCACATTTAAACTCCACTCTGAGTGTTAAGTTTTCGCTACATGAGTCAGATCACTTGAATTACCTTTGAATGGCCATTTTAATGTGAACACCTTAAAATGGCCATTCAAATGGAAATAAACTCATGAAAACATGTACATTCATTATAGAACTCTTGTTATTGATTGAGGAGTAATATTTAGCCATTGGTAACACTTATTTTCCTTTAGAGCACTTTATTTCAGTAAGAACGACGTGCTACATGCAAAATGGCCAAGGACTGTATATTGCAATGACTCATGACCACATGAACGTTATATACGTTGTATCTCCATACATGTCAATTACACCTGGAAGATTTGTGCAGTCACCTGTGTCAATTTGACTTGGCACAGCACCATATTGTGTTGACTCATAATATCATTATGATATTTTACTTATATGAAATGAAAATTGATGATAAACATAATAGACAGGAATCTATATTTAATATTCACCTTAAACTTCAGTTAAGGGTCATTTTGCACAGACGACCCTTAGTCTAAGGTGATCGTTACTCAATGTTATGAGTATGGGCTTAATGAACCCTTAGCATCGAAAAGACTCTGCAAAAAGGTCAATTTAATTATATATGATCTTTATCAAGTCTGTGCATTCATAAAAATTTTACATTATAGATTTATGACCATGTCAATTTCACCTGAAATATACATGTCTGGAATATACAATATATCGAGTTGACTCATAATAACATTATACTTATATATAAGAAGATAAACGTACGTCAGATTTCAATATTTAATTACAATTTTAGTATTGTTACTGTCAATGTATTGAGAAACAAAATGAAAAAGGTTAAATTTCTCTCAACATAAACCAATACGAGCTGTCGCGCAAATCAACACCATCATCCGCAGACAATCTGTTATCCAAAACGTATCACTTAAATACAAATTTCTCATAAACAACATGAAACCATTGCTATATTTACCTTTGCACAATAGCTAGTTCACAGCTAGAGAACATAAACTTGTTTAAATTTATCACTCGTATTTGTTCAAATGTTTCCTTATATGGTATGTTCTTTATTTGTAAAGATTAAATATGAGTTGCCTCTATGTTGAATGTTGACCCAATATTTATGAATACGCATTTAATAAATTACAATTATGGGTAACACTTCTTTGAAATTAACAAACTTTTGAAATGTCAAATTTCTTAAGGGGTCAACATTTGAGATTTCATTTTGAGGCATTTATATGTTAAACTTTGTGAACAAGTCATCATCATTAGAATCATGAGTAACATATGTCCTTGAAATTATCAGTATGTTGAAATGTTAAATGATGAAAAACTCGGAATAGTCGTCATTGTTTAGAATTATAAGTAACATATCCTTGAAACTAACAACACGTTGCAATGACAATCTATAAATGGACAAAACACCAAAAGTTCTGACAAATGACTTTGAAATTAACGAGCCAATGCAATGTCATTGTTTAGTGACATATCCTTGAAATTAAAAACACGTTGCAATGACAATCTATAAATGGATACAATACCAAAAGTACTGACAAATGACTTTGAAATTAACGAGCCGACGCAATGTTAAAGCATTAAAAATCTATGAATGAACTGCCCTGTTAAAACGATATGATTCTTGAGTGATAAAATCCTGAAATAGAGCTCCGAGACAGTAAATTGCCAAATATATATTCGTTCTTGTCAGATGGGTGTAAAATTACCTCTTTACGTCTTCTACACAGAATATATTGCCTGTGCAATCACCAGATCTTTTACAATGATATGTATATATACATGTCTAGGTCTGCATTTTAAACTTTACCCATGTCAATTTCAAACTTTAAATCAAGACATTGAAAGGAGAAAATGTAAATTTAAAGAAAAAATTCAGAAAAAATACATGATTGAAATGAACATTAAAAGAGCATCATTGATTAAGAGTGTATGAGTCTGCCTTGTAACCTTTACCATTGCAAAAGGATATATACACACTTGATTTCAGTTGAAAACTTTCTTTTAAAAACACTGAATATTAAATGCAAAATAACATTAGAAATTAAGGCTTCAAAAGAATAATTTCATGATATCATTTCTAACAAAAAATGAAAATGATAAATGTCAGGTTTTCTTTTTTTTTCAAATAAAATCTTAGATTTAAAATCAAAAGATCAATTATTGCATATATATTCCCAAATGAATTGAGGCAAGAGGGACAACAACAATTATATTTACTATCTAGATATATGTTTAGACATGGTCAAAGCATATGAGGAGTACAATGAGTAACGACAAATGTCTTTCCTTTTTATTAATAGTTATTATAAGTCATTCCTAATAATCTCCAACAATCAGAGATATAGATATATATACATATATACACATATATATAACAAACTATTGTTTACTTGTTTGAAAATGATAGGAAACAATGATTGAGAAAGAATGGGTGCTCCATCCTCTTGATAAGCATCCCAACTAACACTGCCCATATTCATACTCATGATGTAGAGCGAGGTGAAATTGGGGGTTATTGAGCAAGAGGATGGGGGAGAGTAGACTCACATTAAGTCTCTCCGATGAATTTTTTAAAAAAGAATGTGTGACGAGGTGGAGAGGGGTAATTAGGAAGCCACAAGAGAAAGTTCAATTTGTAATTTGAAAGTAATTTTTTTATTTTGTGATTTGTATTTCTTTATGTGGCAGGGTGAGATGAAAGTGTCTCTACTGGATTTGTCTAGTGGATATCCCTTGGCTCAACTGGTAGGGTGTTGGACTCTCACTCGGAGGTCTGGGTTTGAATCAAACTGGAGGTGATCTCACCATCACTTCGTTACTCTTATATCAGGACAGCTATTTATTGCAGGAAGAAAGCCTGCAACACTTCTGTGGCTAGGCATTACAATAAAACCTGTAACTGACTGCCAAAAGCAAGCAAGAGTTATATACTGCATAATTCTCAGAGAGGGATAGAGGAAAGGGTAGTAGAGAAAGGAGAAAGGAAGGAAGAAGGGAAGGGGGAAGAAGACAAAGAGGGAGAAGAAGGGAAAAACAAACGGAAACTGGGCAGGGGGACTTGGGAAGAGTAAATTGCGATCAAGTTTGATGGGGATGGATGTAACCTTTTAACAGGACAACAGGGAACATGACAAGATGTGTGGGGGGTGAGGAAGAGGGATGGGGGAAAAACAAGAGGTTGGCAGAAGATACGGAGATTGACATAACCTGTTAACAAGAAAGTGGGAAGTACGACAAGATTTGCTGGGGGTGAGGAAGGGGTATTAGGGAAGTAATGGAGGGAGCACAGAATAACTTTTTACCAGGAAAGTGGGAACAAGAACATTCAGAATGGGAGGGGTTAAGGGGTGGTGATGGAAGGTAGTAAATGGAGGGGTACAGAATATGGGGAGGAATATAACCTTTTAACAAGAAAGTTTGTCCTAGAAAAAAGATTTTGGATGGGAGAAGTAAACAGGGGTTGCAGATTATGGGGATGGATATAACCTTTTAACAAAAAGGAGGAACTAGAAAAAAAGATTTGGGTGGGAATGGGGTAAGGGGTAGGTGATGGGGGGAGTAAACGGAGAGGGTTCAGCATATGGGGATGAACATAACCTTTAAGTGGGAAACACAACAAGGTTTGTTGGGGTGAGCAAGGGGAAAGAGGGATGTAATAGAGGGTACAGAATACAGGTATAGATATAACCTTTTAACAATAAAATGGGGAACAAGATTCAGGACGGGAATGGGGTAAGGGGTAGGAATGGGGGGAGTAAACGGAGGGGTTACAGAATATGGGGATGGATATAACCTTTTAAGAGGACAGTGGGACATTGACATCACTACACAACACCACAGTGTCTGAATAAGTGATTCATGAAAACAGGTTCTCCATGGTTACATGCTTTGTGTATACCTACATTAGACAGAAATACAGGTAGACACTTTTAGCTACCTACTAAAGTCACAAGACATATACAGGTACAAAAAGCTATGGTAACAAAAAGCAAATGCTGATGTATCAGTGCTTTTTCAACGAGCATGCAAGTTAAAAGACATGTGTTACATACATGCATAGTAATTTGCAGTGGGACCCTTTCTACCTCTTTTTACAGGAGAGTATCACATATCAATGACAAGTACCTTAGGACAAACTTAAGAAAAATCTAAAATGATAACTATCCTGATTCAGGGCCACCTCATAAATATTGAGGCCCTGTAACCAGGATAGTTATCATTTTAGGTTTTTTAAAGTTTGTCAGGCAGAAGTATAACCTCTACTATGAAAGTCTTTCCTTACAATAATTAATTCAATGTTATCTTTGTCCGCTTCTCAATCGGGCTGACACAGCTGGGTAGGCAAAGTCAAACTCTAAACGGCCTACAGAAAGTGTTGACTAAGTCCTACTGATGCACTTCTTTGATAGGCATTTTGGAAGCAGTTAAATTTATGGATAGACAACTTTTGTATTGCAATAGATCAGATGTTTCGATGCAGATACTTGCACCATTATCAAGCAAGTTCGGTGCAACTACTAGCACCATTATCAACCAAGTCTTGCTTGATAACGGTGCTGGTGTATTCTGCACGTTCAAATGCTCCTTTTCAATACTTTTACATAAAGATTAGAATTATATGCATATTTATATTATTCTTTTGTTCCCACATAGCATATAACTCTCATGGAAAGCAAGTCTATAAATTTCTATATTCAATCATCTCCTATCAAGACTGAAAGAAAGTCTATGTATTTCTCTGTGCTTCACACAAAGAAAAGTCTCTTGAAAAGCAAAGGTTTTTCCCTATTCAGAATGCTTGTTGTCAATATTCTTACATCAAGATTAAAAGTAAGTCTATATTCTTCTATCCTTGATATCTGGCATAGACCTGTTATGGAAAGCCAGTCTATGTATAACCATAATTAGGGGCTCCTTTCAAAATGTTCATATCAAAATTAAAAATAAGTCTACACTCTCAATGCTTAAGGTCTCTTGAAAAACAAGTCTATGTATTCATATTTTGGGGTTCCATTTAATTTTTTTATATCAATACTAAAAGAAAGTCTATAAGTTTTTATGAGTTTCAAGCACGGCAAAGTCTCAAGAAAAGCAAGTCTATATTTTCATATTTTCAGGCTCCTCTATCATTTTTTATATCAAGACTAAAAGAAAGTCTACAAGTTCTTATATGATTCAAGCTGTCGATGTCTCTAAATAGCTCTTTCCATATTTCGGGTCTCCTTTTTATATTTTCATATCAGAATTAAAAGTCTCTCAAAAAGCAAGTCTACATATTTCCACACACAGGTTCCACATCAATATTGTAATCAATGAAAATCAGCATTACAGCGACTAAAAGTTAGTCTAACCAGCTCTTCCGTAGAGGATGTATTTAATGTAAACACACCTCTCAAGGGGGAGAGGAAACCTGTTTATTCAATAAACAACGCCAATGATGAGGATACACATGCTGTACACTATCACAATATTAGTAAACAGAATGATACACCATAAGCTTTTGGTGGTCAAAAAATTAGTACATTATCAAAATATTAGTAATTAAAATGATACACAATAAGGTTTTGGTGGCAAAATAAATACACTATCGAAATATTAGTAATTGTATGATACACAATAATCTTTAAGTGGTCGGAAAATTAATACACTACCAAAATATTGGTAATTGGAATGATATACAATGAGATTTTTGTGATCAAAATATTAATACACAACAAAATATGAGTAAATGGAATGATACAAAATAAGATTTTGGTGACAAAGTACCTGAGAACGGAGTATAAGATGCGAAGAGTATGTCAACTTATATTTTCTGTTAACTCTTGACTAGCTGAATTAATCAGTGGCAACCATACCTGAGTTGCTGCCATTCAGGAATTATAACTAATTTTAAAATAAATAATTGTGTAGGTAAAGGGTCAATGCACTATGTAATTTAATTACATATTTTCATCAACACATAATTAATAATACATATGTTACTAACACACATAAACAGCAATGAGACTGTATGCAACTGCATGAACCCCATCGACAAATGTTGCACAACTTATATCCATACCTATTTTCCTTCGCTTAGCCGGATACACTTGAATCTGCAGGCATATATTCCTCTTGAGGTGCAGCTGCGGCATTTTTTGATAAGTGCTGATGCAGTATGGTATCCAAAAGGTAAATCCTTCCAGTGTAAACCCACGACCACAGTTCCCTACATGGTGAACTCACCACACAGTGTACACAGCATAGCAGACGACACCTGCCCGAGCAGACGACAGGATAGAGCAAGCAGACGTCACTTCTAGAAAATGACTGAACACACAAGCAGACGCGTGCTCAGATCACTTGCTCAATCCCATGCAGCATGTTATGTGCCCCTAGATCCACGAGGATGACAACACGAATTTCATCCTGTTGACAGTTGTCTAGGACCAAACTGACAACACTGCAAGCTCCTTTGCTGAGTGTGCATCTCTGAGTGAGGCCTACTCCACTGTTATGTTTAGTACATGTGAACCGTGGATGACTTGACAGGGGGCTTCATGCAATGCTTGGTAGTTAGTCCATTCTCAGCTGGTATGCTATAAACTCGTGTATCCAAGCCCTGCACACTACACGGGATATGTGGTCAATATGTATATTATTCATTACACAAGGGATACCCATTCACCGGTCTAATACACAACCCCTATATAGAAATCACTGCAGTACGAGCATATTTATAAATAGCCAGGTTTGGTAGACTCTGGCTGCGCTGTTTTTAACCATATCGTCCCCTAATGACAAGAGATCGTACAGGGGCAAAAGACTCATGATTTCTATCAGTAATGGCAGGTAAATGAGGGCAATTTCCCTCTTTTCAATGTCCAAGAGCCTGCCTGATGAAGGAAACAGCCTATTGATTCAGTTCTGTTTTACATGCAGTGTCAAGGAATTTGGGGCAAAGGGCATTAGAGATTGCTCTCATTTAATAGACCCGAGCTTCTACCTTTATGAATGGTCCTTTCAATGAGTATCAATGTAAAATTGTTGTTTTAAGTATCAGAATTCTTGGACTGCATGTGGCCGTATTTATTTTCCAGGGTTCATTTTCATGCTAACTTAATAATAAATCTATTGGAGAAGTTGATTTGCTGTCATTTAGAACACAATTTTTAAAAATCTAATGATATATCATTCATTACATAATATTGTGCTAAACTAAAATGAAGCCAAATATAATATAAAAAATTTAAGGTATATTTCTATGTGTCCTCTGGTTAGCTAGCCTAAATATTCTTTTTCTCGTTTGTAAAAAAGTCTTGATTTTTATAATTATACACAGCAATGATTGTCAATAAGTAATGTTACCAAACATTTCTCACAGATTTGTGTATGAAGAATGTAATCACTTTTACTTGATGTTGTAAATATCATATTCCTCGTAACAACAAAAAGATGTATAATTATCATTCAAAATGACAGAGAAACAATTTTACGATTACGAAATTTACAATTTTTCAGAACACTGGTTATATCATGTTACAAAATATTTCTCACAAATGTATTTTTTAAATTTGTTTACTGCAACAACTATTAAAAATTTCAAACAACAATATGATTAAGAATATAATACAATTGTACAAAACTGGTTATAATATTTTACAAATATTTTCTTCATCTGTATATCATATTTTTACTCCAAACATATTAATTTTATTTTACATATATCATATTTCCATGGCATAAAGGATGTAATGTCGCCTTGAGAGATTTACATACTATTGATATATTTTAAATTTTAATAATGCAATATTGTGCACAACACTGATTTTATATTAAATGCTTCACAATTTGACTACAAAATCTGGATATATAGTAATTTTTTTCATGAAAACATTTGTACCCAATTTTGCATATATATCACATTTTTGGTTCAATTTGCATATCTCATTTCTCACAGCATAAAGAAGATGCAAAGTTACCTAGTTTATCATCAAGATTTATCACCTGTGTACACCTGTGTAGCTGAGAAATGTACATGCTCGTCTTTAAAGGGACAGTCAAACAGGGACAAATGTTTGGACACAAAATTCTAAAGGATACCCTTGTTTGTGCAATTACACTGTTGAATAACATACAAAGTGATATGTTTTGTGGACTGTGTTTTGATATTGTTCTTATATTGCATAAATATGAGAATCCCTTTGAATTTACCTTTGAAATGCTCTGGTTGACTGTCCCTTTAACATGCTGTAATATATCTTTTTAGTTTTCTGCTATAATTTCTTATATTTTTTATATAAAGGATATTACGACCTTCCATTTAATACCATTTTGATTAAACGAGATAATGAATTTGTATCAAACAAGGGAAGTAAGTTCAGAATTATTTTTATTATCAAGCCAAATTGCCGACAGAGTACTGAAATTAACATTTTCGCGAGTCATGTGAAGATGGTATGACCATTGTGACGTCACAACTGCAAATGATCATGACGTCATACTGGGGTTCACCTTTGGGGCTCAGCAAATTTTTATGGAGGGGTTGAACACCCTGAACCATTTCCATTTAATACCATTTTATTAAACGAGATAATGATTTTGTATTAAACAAGGAAGTTCAGAATTATTTTTATTATCAAGCCAAATTGCCGACAGAGTACTGAAATTAACATTTTCGCGAGTCATGAGAAGATGGTATGACCATTGTGACGTCACAACTGCAAAGGATCATGACGTCATACTGGGGTTCACCTTGGGGGCTCAGCAAATGTTTTAGGGGGGGTTGGAACTCCTGAACCCTCCCCCCCCCCCCCCCCCCCCCCCCCAACCCTCAACCCCAACTCCCTTTGAATCTGACACTGCATATTGGTGTCTGCATCTTTTAAGCAGTGTTGCCCCGTTTACAAGCAGACCTTTCTTCCACACTGTAAACTGTCCCTCAGTAGGTTAAATAAAGTATTTTTTCAAGCTTACAGTTAGTATATATTCAAATGATGTTAATGGAATATAGATCGATATCAGGGTTATTTATTTTTTTAATTATCATTTGAATATGTATAATAAAGAACAAGTGAGGTCACTGAGGTGAGGTTTAAAGGAAAGATGAAATGCATTTTTCTCAAGAATGACAGATGATTACCTCTACGTATATTGTATTTCGGAATCAATTGAGCATAAAATCGAGACAATATACACTTGCAATTGATAATTAAGACGATTTTAATTCACTCATTTTAACACTATCGCAATTTGTTCGGCGAATCCTTTGAAAATGCTCACTGAGGCGTGACTGTGATAAGTGATAGGCGGGTTGGCTAGATAGCTACTCCGCCGGTGTCTCGTTAATAAATTAATGATGATTATCACTGCCGCTAAATGAATTTATGAGGTGTATTACATCGCCAAAAAGACATGTTTATGTAATAATTGTGTAATTGTCATCTGCGGAATTACCTAGTTTGATATCTAAACATTCGATATATGGGAAAATTAAGTTGGTTTATTGAAGGTATCTTTGTGAAATTAACAATCAAAATGTTGCGAAATTACGTTGAATTGTGACTATCGCTGAAAATCAAATTCCTCCACATACGTCACAGAAGTCATTCCTTCACGGGTCACAGCCCCGCAGACTTTCATTCTGGTCACCGGGGCTAAACCAGGCGGTTTTTTAAAAAGCCGTATATAAGTAATTTATGGACCGATTTCAGAAATTTAAAATCGAGCAATTGTCCAATTGACATCCCATTTTAATGAATCTGATTTGGACCATATGTCATTTCATCTATCCTTTATCACCGCTTTCAAGAGTATTTCACTTATATCATGGCTGCTAGTATTATGGCAGGGAGAAAGCCCTCAATGCAATGTTCACTATGTATTGTGGTGAAACCTGTGAAACCTGTGAAACCTGATTGGCTGCAACTAGCAAACCATGGGTGGTACTGCGCTGAAATTCAGTGTAGTGTCGCACTAAATCCTTACTGCTTGTACAACAGTTCTCTATCGCAGACAAAGCTGCAGAGTCTTTGCGGGATTCAAACACACAATCTCTTGATCTGAAGCCAAACGTGCTAACCACTATCCCACCCCCTAATAAAGCATAGACATCAGAGACAGCAATTTTTACAGATGATTTAAGATTCCAGCTACAAAGGTATTCACCTTCATTGGTGCCATTCATCAAGTGTGAGGAGAGGAACTATCTTCAGAAATATACACCACGTCACGTAGCCTCTCTCCACCTGTTTAAGTCTCTTCAAAACGTGGATACCGAGAGAAACCCAGATGAAAAATCAGTTACAAATCTCGTGCTTAACCCAAAATCAGGTACAAGGTGAAAGAGTCACATGGTAAAAGTACAGGAGAACTAGGATCTTGTCTGAGGAGAAGAGATTACGGCAGGTGAAAATAGAATACCTGAACTAACGAGGATGATCGTATTCTATTGGTTGTTTTCAGCATACTATCAGGAAAATACACAGTAAAATACACAAGTCTAGATCCAGTAGTAAGGACAAGGTGAAGGGAGCCCTTCAGTGCATGTATGTGAATGTCCGCTTTTTCCCCCAGAGTTGCAAAAGACTCGCATGTTTAATTTAGATCTTTGAAATTGCTTCGATTGAATAAAAATTCATGCTACATTTCATTAGTTTTCTAACTATACTGTTAAAATTAACATTTAGAATCATTCTTTCATGTGTTTTTGGTTAAGTTGAAAAAGATAACAACAGGAAGATTTTCTGGATAGCAACTTTTTTAATGTGAAAATACACGACGTTTCGGTGTATACATACCCCAGTACTCACTCCTTCATCAGGTGGAATCTTGAAAAAGATATTTTAAAACACATTGAATCTGGAATTGTTATTTTGCAACTTTATAAAAGGTTAAACAACTTTTGGAAAACTTTACAGAAAATATGTATTTCTGTATTTTGAGATTTAAATCTTATTTAATAGAACAGTTATTAAGTTTTATTCATTTCTAAACTTTACTGTCATGTTATTATTAATCAGATGAATGTGTATACAGATTATGGTTAGATATCTTAGACAAGATTTTCTTGTATGCTTTACATTAAAGGATAAAATTGTATATATGAAATATATCATTAGTACTTAACCTAATCTAAGTATTTATCAATTTTTAAGAAATATTTTAAATTTGTTTAAACTTAATAACCATCCAAATTGTTATTAATTTTGATAAGGTTATGATGCTAGCTCAAAACATTATTTACTATCATTTTCAGAATTCATTTCAGTTTCAAAATTACATCCAGACAACTTCTGAGCCAGATAGTAGACAAGGTTGTCAATAGTTGCGTACGTGACTGCAACAAGGATCTCTGCTCTCTCCTTATTCATTTGGTTCAATACAGAATAAAAGCAACATTCCTTCCCACAATAATATCCTGTTTATGTGGGACTACTGCGCTTTATACAGCCTAGCATTCATTTCAGGCTTTGTAGAAAGGCCCTGTTCGGTTCAATAGACCTGACACAATCATATTTTCAAGAACTGACCAGAAAATTTCTCAAAAAAAACTATTTAAAATTAATGAAATTTAGCTGAACATCTGTAATATTCAGTGAATGTTCACTTGATGGGATAATATACATTACCATATATTGTATTATGAATGGAAAACATGTTGTAACATTGAATGAAAAAAACACATGGAGTTACTTGATCGAGACATGATGAAACTGGCTTTTTACTGAACAAAAGTATTTTCTAGTTCATAGCATTAGGAATCTTCATGAGTAATTGAGTATTTGATTTCAAGTTGATTCAGGCAGATCTGCTTAAATGACAAAATTGGAACAACATTCTACATTCAGTAGAAAAAAATTGAGATGTACAGAGATCATGGAGATTAAGTGGTGTATGTTTTGATCGTGATGTACGTGTCCCTATCGACAATCTATAACACTCTCATCAGATCAACATGTGCCCACGGAATTGCTGCAACATTACAGCACTGGTAACAAATTATTCATCTGTCTGTCAGTCATTGACCTCAAGCCTTAAAGGGAAAGTTCTATCAGTTTATCAGCCATTTTGTTTTTTTGCATTAAGTGATTGAGAAACACCCTTTATTTTTTACTCATTTTAAAACTTTTAAATCATAAAACATAAACCTTGAAAGAAAATTCACAAAGCAATTTATTTATCATAAACTAATCAACCATATATGATCGATGTATTCATAACATATATGTATAAGCAGTTATGTCCTCTCAAAGTTTGTATCAGCAAAAAAAAACCCCCAATAGAATCCTCTCTTTAAGGAGCAAGTTAACCATCAACCATCAACTTTGAATATCATATGTCCAAATGTACAAAGAAGTATGTCTCAACATTAACAAAACAGACCTAGTGCAGAAAAGTCTTCAAAACACATTAGAGTTAATATCCCAAACATTAACCCTATATTTATCCCAAAACATCAGCATGGCCTGAACCAAGAATCGTGTTTGTCCAATAGTCTACAGAGCAGTTCCAATCAGAACTAAATCAATCAGTATTAATCATATTAGAAGTCAGGAGAGTGCATTGGGTGACTTCTATACCACAACAACAACCTAAGAGATCTTTATTCCCCTTGCATGTTATATTGATGGATGGAGATACAATGGCGGCCATTTTGAAATGAAAACTGATGAAGCATTCGCAGAGCTTGACTAATCTGACTATTCAACTAAATTGAACTTTATAACCATGCTTTTGTGATTGGCATGGTAGATAAGAAAAAGATATGCTCTGCTGGTTTTATAGTTTGTCTTTTTCCATTATTTATCAGTTTTTCACAAATGTTTTGTCATTACCTAAGTGAATTTTATAGTTCCCTCTGGTGGTTTAGTGCAAAGCATGATGGGAAATACTTTTGATATGAAATTGAATTTTGACATGCAACAGCGATGCCCTTGAGAACAAAAAGGGGGACAATTGAGAACTGTTGACATTTTAAGGACCAGCGTAAAAGTTATTTCATGTATTTTCAATGAAATTGATAAGAAAAAACATGAAAACAATAAACAAGTCATTCCAGTGCACCACCTTTAAAGTTATTTTGCTATTAAAACAAATTTCTTGCTTTCATCCAAATTGTTTTCATTGGCAGATTCAGAAATTTTTAAAGGGGCGGTGTTCACTTATTGAAAAGGGAGTTCACTTTGAGGGTCCACCAAATTTGTATACACAAATGTTCAAGGGGGTTGGGAGGTTGTAGTTAACCCCTGAACACCCCCTCTGGGTTTGGTTTTTATTTAGCTTTATTACCTCATTATTAATCATTAATGTAAGCGGAACTTTTGTTCTTTAAAATATAAATGTTTCTTATTGAAATCCACTGTTACTTAAAACTTTATTTAGCTTTATCACCTCAAAAGTGCCAACTTATTCATAGAAATTTCAGTGCAAAATGTGTTTCTTTAACAATATAATTGGTAGCTATTGAAATCAAATGTTACTAAACATGATAATCAATGTCAGTTATATTAAATAGAGATAACTGAATAAAAGATTCTTCAAAGTACCTTTTCATTTCTATATTTATAAAATTTCCAAAATTAATTTTTTTATACGAAATCCACATGGTTTTGTTCACTGGAGCTTCTAACTTAGCAAGCAAAATGATACTGATCGAGTTTAACAGACATAATAATAACACATAAATATAGTCACAAGTGACGATAAAAGGATTCAGCGCATAAATGACACACTTATTCTGAAAGTTCTTGACATTGTCCATGTTCAAAACAAGTTACAAGTCTGTAGATGTATTTTGAAAGTGTTGGCAATGTCTCTAAGTGAAAATGGAAGAATCATACACTAATAGACCCCTACATTTTGTTTCTCATGATTAAGATAAAACGGTTAATATTTTCATACTAAGGTGTCACATAGGAAATGTTGGGCTTGTAATTCCCCTTAAGTAGATATACTCATCATATAGATTGAATACATAATTAATGAGTAATGTTGTTTTAAATATTCAGGAAAATACTAAAAAATGCTTATTTTCGGACCCCTATACGACATCTGCGATGCTTGAAGCTTAACTATCAACTTTTTTATGAAAGCGTTCAATATAAAAGTTGTTGCTCTTGAAATTGTGCATACGCACGTATAAATAATGTGTCACTTCTTCATATAGTTAAGCACTTGTGTACGTTTGAAGTTTGTCGAAAATTACGATTTTCGAAAAATGGCAATATTCAATGTACTGTAACATGGTAACCTTTATAGATCCATGCTTGAAAAATATTCTGCTTAATATAATATCTTTCCGCTTTTAAATGATATAAGACTCATGTTTTTATCTTTATTGGTTGAAGAAAAATAATTCTCCAAAGAAAATGCACTTCAAAAAGTTGCCAAATCATCAAATTTCAAATGTTATTAAAACTGCTTAAATAATGCCCAAACTATGAACTTTTATATGATAATGTTCTGTAGTGGAGTTGTAAAGAGAACTATGTCAAACAGATTGCAAGAAATAGATTACTAATGAAACACGTTCTGACAGAGTTATGTCCCTTTAGAATCAAAGGTCGAAAATTCTTTTTTTTAAAAGTTAATTTTTTAAAATGCTGTATCTAATAAACTATTGAATAAAGGGCTTTGGTTTATAGATTCATATAAACAGCAATAATTCAGCTTCAAAATGAGCTATACCATGTGTCTGTATGTGTTGCCGTTATTTAGGAGAAGATTTTTGAATACGCGTACCCTCAAATTTGCGAAAATTCACCTGTTTTTCAGTTTTTTCGAAATAGCAAAAAATCTATTATTACGGCCGAAAACGGCTATATGCCTAATCGGTTTTGAATGTTGTTGCCCACATTTCGGTGAAAGTTTTATGAAATTATCTTATTAAGTTTTCGAGTAATTGAGGTTTGAAATTTGAGCTTTTTTTTAAATTGTCAGATTTCAAGTACGCTGTGTGAAAAATGTATTGTGAATAGGCGCCCCTTTAGGGGATGCACAATATATATCATGACTCAGCTACATTATGTGCAAATATCAGCTCTGTAGAGCTTATATCTTCAGAGGAGAAGATGGTCAAAGATGCATGGGGTCCGGAGATTTTATAAAGTTTTTAAAATCAAAATGGCGGCGAAACCACGTGACATACAGATTCGTAATGATTGACTTTTTTGCTCGCATGGTTATTGCGCATCTTTTAGAAAAAGTTGCAAGTCTCTAGCTGTATTTTTCATTTTTTTCCCATGTTAAAAAATGACTTTTAGATTCGAACCTGACCCTAAATGGCTGAACCAATTGGGTCCAAAAGCTTCGCTGCACAACTACATAGTAAGGGCTATCAGCCTGTGAAGTTTGGTTGTAATAGCTGCAATCCTTCTTGTAGAAGTCGCCAGCACAAAAAGTTTGAAATAATAATAAAAATAACTAGGACTGCCGCGGCAGTACTTAGGTCTTCAGACTTCTGCTTGACCTTCACCTCCATGTTTGATCGAAGAATGTCACTTATACTATTCTGTCAAAACTACTGATGTTACATGTATCTCCCCTCATACCAGCAAAACTTTGAAAATTCCCAACTTATATTATTAATCAAAATATCAAGAAAACCATGTGACCTTCATATTTGCAATGATTTACTTCTTGTTTTTATTTGTACTGTGCATCTTTACAAAAATTAAGTCTCTAGGTTGATATTTAAAATTTGCCCTTTCCAACGAATTTATCAGCTTTATGTTTTTATAGAACCGGTATACTGTCAATCTTTTACAACAAGTTGGTAATCTGTAAGTGGAATTTAGAAAATAATACTATACATTAAGACAGTCTCTAGTTCCATTTGGAAATTTTACCCTTGTTTAAAATAAAAAATTTGTTTTAAAATCTTTCACCGATGCCTGCAGTGTCCTAAGAAGAAATTACAATTTCCGCAAGCTCCTGCCAAGGTGCATGCAGCCATAAGCAGACCAAGCGTCAAAAGGAAGGAAATGTTGAATTTTAAATATTTGTAAACTACTACGAATACATCAGCATTATTTATTTGCATGAAATACTATTGTGATTCTTTTAAAACAAGTTGCATGTCTTTAAGTAGATATTTAGAAACAATACGATGACAATTACACTAAATAGATAAGATGCCAGGTTCCCGCAACCTCTTGCCAATGAGCATGCTGCCAAAGGCATGGCCTCGAAGTGAAATGATGATAATACATTAAAATAAAGAAATTATAAATAGTGGATGAACCATATGAGCAACGAATTCGCCCTGATTTACAATTTTGATCACAGCGATATTAGCTATCTTTAAATTAAATTACAAGTCTCTTGTTCTTTTTTTAAAATTGAAATTCGGTTAAAGAGAAGACTCTTCCACAAGCTCCTGCCAAGGTGCATGCTGCCATAAGCAAACCAGGCGTCAAAATGAAGGAAATATTGAATTTTAATTATTTGTGAACTACAACGAACATATCAGCTTTATTTATTTGCAATGAGCTTCATTTTGATTCCTTTAAAACAAGTTGCAAGTCTGAAAGTAGATATTTAGAAATAATACAATGACAATAACACTCATGAGATGAGATGCCAGTTTCCCGCAACCTCTTGCCAAGGAGCATCCAAAGGCAGGGCTTCCAAGTTAACCGATGAAAAAACATTATAATACAGAAAATGTAAATGGCGGCTAAACCATGTGAGCTACGAAGTCGTCATGATTTACAATTTTGGTCACAACGATATAACCTATCGTTTAAATGGAGTTGCAAGTCTCTAGGTCTATTTTGAAATTTTTGCCCATGTTAAATTTTAAATTTTGAAAAATGTAATTTTTTTCAAAATTCCTACAGACCGGAAATGACTGTTCGCACGCCATTTTATTATTGATTCTTGTACACGACATATGTATCTTCCTTCCCTGAAAAAGTCATAACGTTCCCGTCCTAGGTCTTTTAGTTATATGCCCTTGAAGTTGGCCATTTTCCACTTTTTTCCGATTTCAGACAAATTTGAAAGCTCACTGTGAAAAAAGTATAAAGATTTCGTAAATTCTGATTCGTATCGTTTTGAGTACAATGCATCAGCTACTTTGTGTGAAAGTTTCAGATCTGTAGTGCCAGAATCTTCAGAGGAGAAGATTTTTGAAGATGGGTGGGGTCAAAAACGCTGAAAATTCACTAAAAACGAAATGACGTCTAATTCATTTGACCCACGACTTCGTCATGATTTACTTTTTTGTTCCCAATCTTATTGCGCATCTTTTAGAAAAAGTTTCAAGTCTCTAGATGCATTTTGAAAAAATTTCCCATGTTAAAATTCGAATTTTCGAAGGGCCGTAACTCAGAAACCGGAACCGGAAGTCGGGATTTTTTTTCATCTGTATCAATTTCAGCCCAGAGGCTAACATCCCTGTTAATTTCATGAAAATCGGGTCACCCGTTTTTTCAGTACAGCTGTCACAAAAATCTCGGAAATAATAATAATAATAACTAGGACTGCCAGGGCAGTACTGACGGTCTTCAGACTGCTGCTTTGTAGCCAGAGCAATATTTCCTTCTTGTCCATGTTGTACTCCTGACAAGATGCATGTCGCCAAAAGCAGACCAGGCTGTAGAACGATGGAAATGTTCGATTATAAAAAGTTTGCCCCTGTTACGAATACTAAAAACTTTAGTTATTTGCAGACAAGGTCATTGTGTATCTTTTAAAACAAGTTACACGTCTCTAAGTGGATATTTAAAAAAGATACAATGAAAATAGTGAAAAGATGCAAGGTTCCCGCAACCTCTTGCCAAGGAGCATGCCGCCAAAAGCAGACCTTCGAAGGGAAGCAAAGGAAATGCTTTATAATATAGAAACCACGTGACCTACGATCTCTTCATGATTTACTTTTTTTGTCACAAGGACATAAGCTATCGTTTGCACAAAGTTTCAAATTCCTAACTCTCTTTTGAAAAATTTTCCCATGTTAAAAAATAAAATTTTGAAAAATGACACTTTTTCGACATTTCTACAGACCGTGAATGAGTGTACGCAAGAAATTTTATTATTGATTATTGTACATGACATATGTGTCCTCCTTCCCTGAAAAACTGATAAAGTTTGCTTGGTTAATATTCGAATTATCTGCCCTTGAAGTTTGCGATTTTTCATATTTTCGCATTTTCAGACAAATTTCAATGGGCACTGTGACAAAAGTATTAACATTACACATTTGCTTTTCAGTATCGTTTTTAGTTCAATGCATCCGCTACATTCTGTGAAAGTTTCAGCTTTGTAGTACCAGTATGTTCAGAGAAGAAGATTTTTTAAGATCGGTACGATCGGAAAGGCTGAGAATGCTAAAAAATGCACTCAAATCAAAATGGCGTCTAAGTCACGTGACATACGACTTTCTCATGATTTACTTTTTTGCTAAGAGGATGATTGCGCATCTTTTAGAAAAAGTTGCAAGTCTCTAAGTGCATTTTGAAAAAAATTCCCATGTTAAAATTCGAAATTTAAAGGGGCCGTAACACCAAAACCGAAGCCGGAAGGCAAGATTTGTTGTGATATGTATTAATTTCAGCCCAGAGGCTATCATTCCTGAAAGTGTCACGGAATTTGCATGAGTAGTTTAGGCTGTACTGGCGTAACAAAATCGGTCAGAAAAAGTATAATAATAATAATAAGGAAAATCGGATAATAACAATAGGTCTTTCAGACTAAAGTCTGAAGACCTAACTAGGACTGCCAGGGCAGTACTGACGGTCTTCAGACTGCTGCATTGTAGCCAGAGCAATAATTCCTCCTTGTCCACGTTCTACATAATGTTGAAGAGATCAGAGCTTTCCGCTAGCTCCTGACAAGGTGCATGTCGCCAAAAGCAGACCAGACTGTAGAACGATGGAAATGTTGAATTGTACAACTTTTATCCCTGCAACGAATACTATAAGCTTTAAGCAGGCAAGGTTATTGTGCATCTTTTAAAACAAGTTGCAAGTCTCTAAGTGGATAATTAGAAAAGATACAATAAAAATAGTGAAAAAATGCAAGGTTCCCGCAACCTCTTGCCAAGGAGCATGCCGCCAAAAGCAGACCTTCAAAGGGAAACAAAGGAAATGCATTATACTATAGAAACCACGTGACCTACGATTTCGTCATGGTTTACTTTTTTTGTCACAAGGACATTAGCTATCGTTTAAACTAAGTTGCAAGTCTCTAGTTGTATTTTGAAAATTTAGCCCATGTTAAAATTTTAAATTGTGAAAAATGACGATTTCACGACATTTCTACAGACAAAGAATGACTGTACGCAAGCACTTTTATTATTGATACCTGTACATGGCATATGTGTCCTCCTGACCTGAAAAACTGATAAAGTTCCCTTGGTAGGTATTCGAGTTATCAGACCTTGAAGTTTACGATGTTTCATGTTTTTCAATTTTCGGACAAATTTGAATGGGCACTGTCCAAAAAGTAAAAAAAAATCGCAATTTCTGTTTCGATAAGTTTTCAGTACAATGCATCAGCTACGTTCTGTGAAAGTTTCAGCTCTGTAGTACCAGTATGTTCAGAGGAGAAGATTTTTTAAGATCAGTAGTGTCGGAAAGGCTGAAAATGCAAAAAAATGTACTAAAATCAAAATGGCGTCTAAATCAAGTGACGTACGACTTTTTCATGATTTACTTTTTTGCTTGGAAGATGATTATGCATCTTTTGCAAAAAGTTGCAAGTCTCTAAGTGCATTTTGAAAAATATTGCCATGTAAAAAATCGAAATTTAAAGGGGCTGTAGCACAATTAAAGAAGGCGGAAGTCAGGATTTTTTGTGATATGTATCAATTTCAGACCAAAGTCTATTACCCCTGAAAGTTTCATGTAATAAGCATACGTAGTTTAGACTGCACAGTTGACACAAAATTACCGAAAATAATAATAATAAGGAAAATCGGATAATAACAATAGGTCTTTCAGACTAAAGTCTGAAGACCTAACTAGGACTGCCGCGGCAGTACTTAGGTCTTCAGACTTCTGCTTGACCTTCACCTCCGTGTTTGATCGAAGAATGTCACTGATACTGTTCTGCTAAAACTACCAATGTAACATGTATATCTCATACCAACAAAACTGTGAAAATTTCGAAATTATATTATGAATGATAATATCAAGAAAACCACGTGACCTTCATATATGCCATTATTTACTTTTTTGTTTTTATTTGCACTGTGAAAAAATAAGTTTCTAGGTTGATATTTAAAATTTGCCCTTTCCAACGAATGTATCAGCTTTATGTTTTTATAGAACCGGTATACTGTCAATCTTTTACAACAAGTTGGTAATCTGTAAGTGGATTTTAAAAAATAATACTATACAATAGGACAGTCTCTAGTTCCATTTGAAAATTTACCCTTGTTTTAAAATCTTTCACCGATGCCTGCAGTGTCCTAAGAAGAAATTACAATTTCCGCAAGTTCTTGCCAAGGTGCATGCAGCCATAAGCAGACCAGGGGTTAAAAGGAAGGAATGTTGAATTTTAAATATTTGTAAACTACTACGAATACATCAGCATTATTTATTTGCATGAAATACTATTGTGATTCTTTTAAAACAAGTTACATGTCTTAAAGTAGATATTTAGAAACAATACAATGACAATTACACTAAACAGATGAGATGCCAGGTTCCCCACAACCTCTTGCCAAGGAGCATGCCAAAGGCAGGGCTTCCAAGTTAACCGATGAAAAAACATTATAATACAGAAAATGAAAATGGCGGCTAAACCATGTGAGTTACGAAGTCGTCCTGATTTACAATTTTGGTCACAACGATATAAGCTATCGTTTAAATTAAGTTGCAAGTCTCTAGGTATATTTTGAAAATTTTGCCCATGTTAAAAATTTACATTTTGAAAAATGTCATTTTTTTGAAAATTCCTACAGACCGGAAATGACTGTACGCGAGCCATTTTATTATTGATTCTTATACAGAACATATGTATCTTCCTTCCCTGAAAATATCATAAAGTTCCCTTTCCAGGTTTTTGAGTTATCTGCCCTTGAAGTTGGCAATTTTTCTGATTTTCTCATTTTTAGACAACTTTGAAAGCTGACTGTGATAAAAATACAATGAGTTCGCACTTCCCATGAGATAGCCAGATACTACAATGCATCTGCTTCAAGGAAATGTAACTTACAGCTGTCTACCCCAAGTACTTTCAGAGGAGAAGATTTTTAAAGGTGCATGGGGTCAAAATTCACGAAAAGTCACTAAAATCAAAATGGCGTCTAAGTCACGTGACGTACGATTTCGCTATGATTTACTTTTTGGTTCAGAATGATATTGCGCATCTTTTGAAATAGGTTTCAAGTCTCTAGGCGCATTTTGAAAAATTTTCCCATGTTAAAATTCGAATTTTCCAAGGGCCGTAACTCAGAAACCGGAACCGGAAATCGGAATTCCTTAAAAATGTATCAAGTTCATCCGAGATGCTATCATCCCTGAAAGTTTCATAAAAATCGGCTCACCCATTTATTTTATAGAAATTCCACAAAATTCATGTGGAATAATAATAAGTATAACTAGGACTGCCATGGCAGTACTGACGGTCTTCAGACTGCTGCATTGTAGCCTGAGCAATCTTTCCTTCTTGTCCACGTTTTACATAATGTTGAAGATATCAGAGATTTCCGCTAGCTCCTGACAAGGTGCATGTCGCCAAAAGCAGACCAGGCTGTAGAACGATGGAAATGTTGAATTATAAAAATTTTACCAATGCTACGAATATCATAAGCTTTATTTATTTGCAGGCAAGGTTATTGTGAATCTTTTAAAACAAGTTGCAAGTCTCTAAGTGGATATTTAAAAAAGATACAATGAAAATAGTGAAAAGATGCAAGGTTCCCGCAACCTCTTGCCAAGGAGCATGCCGCCAAAAGCAGACCTTTGAAGGGAAACATAGGAAATGCATTATAATATAGAAACCACGTGACCTACGATTTCGTCTTGATTTACTTTTTTTGTCAGAAGGACATTAGCTATCGTTTAAACTAAGTTGCAAGTCGCTAGTTCTATTTTGAAAATTTTGCCCATGTTAAAAATGTAAATTTCGAAAAATGACAATTTTTCGACATTTCTACAGACCGTAAATGACTGTACGCAAGAAATATTATTATTGATTTCTGTACATGACATATGTGTCCTCCTTCCCTGAAAAACTGATAAAGTTTGCTTGTTAAGTATTCGAATTATCTGCCCTTGAAGTTTGCGATTTTTCATATATTCGTATTTTCAGACAAATTTCAATGGGCAGAGTGACACAAGTATTAATATTACACATTTGCTTTTCAGTATCGTTTTTAGATCAATGCATCAGCTACATGCTGTGAAAGTTTCAGCTTTATAGTACCAGTAAGTTCAGAGGAGAAGATTTTTTAAGATTGGTACTATCGGAGAGGCTGAAAATGCTTAAAAATGCACTAAAATCACAATGGCGTCTAAGTCACGTGACATACGACTTTCTCATGATTTACTTTTTTGCTCAGAGGATGATTGCGCATCTTTTAGAAAAAGTTGCAAGTCTCTGAGTGCATTTTGAAAAAAAATCCCATGTTAAAATTCGAAATTTAAAGCGGCTGTAGCACAAAAAGAGAAGCCGGAAGTCAGGATTTTTTGTGATATGTATAGATTTCAGACCAGAGGCTATCATCCCTGAAAGTTTCATGGAATTTGCATAAGTAGTTTAGGCTGTACCTTTGACACAAAATTGGTACAAATAATAAAAAGTATAAGGAAAATCGGATAATAACAATAGGTCTTTCAGACTAAAGTCTGAAGACCTAACTAGGACTGCCGCGGCAGTACTTAGGTCTTCAGACTTCCGCTTGACCTTCACCTCCATGTTTGATCGAAGAATGTCACTTATACTATTCTGTCAAAACTATTAATGTAACATGTATCTCTCATACCAGCAAAACTGTGAAAATTCCCAACTTATATTATTAATCAAAATATCAAGAAAACCACGTGACCTTCATATTCGCCATGATTTACTTTTTGTTTTTATTTGTACTGTGCATCTTAAAAAAATTAAGTCTCTAGGTTGATATTTAAAATTTGCCCTTTCCAACGAATTTATCAGCTTTATGTTTTTATAGAACCGGTATAATGTCAATCTTTTACAACAAGTTGGTAATCTGTAAGTGGATTTTAAAAAATAATACTATACAATAAGACAGTCTCTTGTTCCATTTGGAAATTTTACCCTTGTTTAAAATACAAATTTTGTGTTAAAATCTTTCACCGATGCCTGCAGTGTCCTAAGAAGAAATCACAATTTCCGCAAGCTCCTGCTAAAGTGCATGCTGCCATAAGCAAACCAGGCGTCAAAATGAAGGAAATATTGAATTTTAATTATTTGTGAACTACAACGAATATATCAGCTTTATTTATTTGCAATGAAATTCATTTTGATTCATTTAAAACAAGTTGCAAGTCTGAAAGTAGATATTTAGAAATAATAAAATGACAAGAACACTTATAGGATGAGATGCCACGTTCCCGTAACCTCTTGCCAAGGAGCATGCCAAAGGCAGGGCTTCCAAGTTAACCGATGAAAAAGCATTATAATACAGAAAATGTAAATGACGGCTTAACCGTGTGAGCTACGAAGTCGTCATGATTTACAATTTTGGTCACAACGATATAAGCTATCTTTTAAATTAAGTTGCAAGTCTCTAGGTATATTTTGAAAATTTTGCCCATGTTAAAAATTTACATTTTGAAAAATGTCATTTTTTCAAAATTCCTACAGACCGGAAATGACTGTACGCGAGCCATTTTATTATTGATTCTTATACAGAACATATGTATCTTCCTTCCCTGAAAATATCATAAAGTTCCCTTTCCAGGTTTTTGAGTTATCTGCCCTTGAAGTTTGCAATTTTTCTGATTTTCTCATTTTTAGACAACTTTGAAAGCTGACTGTGATAAAAATACAATGAGTTCGCACTTCCCATGAGATAGCCAGATACTACAATGCACCTGCTTCAAGAAAATGTAAATTACAACTGTCTACCCCAAGTACTTTCAGAGGAGAAGATTTTTAAAGGTGCATGGGGTCAAAATTCACGAAAAGTCACTAAAATCAAAATGGCGTCTAAGTCACGTGACGTACGATTTCGCTATGATTTACTTTTTTGTTCAAAATGATATTGCGCATCTTTTGAAATAGGTTTCAAGTCTCTAGGTGCATTTTGAAAATTTTCCCAATGTTAAAATTCGAATTTTCCAAGGGCCGTAACTCAGAAACCGGAACCGGAAATTGGAATTCCTTAAAAATGTATCAAGTTCATCCAAGAGGCTATCATCCCAGAAAGTTTCATGAAAATCGGCTCAGCCATTTATTTTATAGAAATTCCACAAAATTCATGTGGAATAATAATAAGTATAACTAGGACTGCCATGGCAGTACTGACGGTCTTCAGACTGCTGCATTATAGCCAGAGCAATCTTTCCTTCTTGTTCACGTTTTACATTAATTTGAAGAGATCAGAACTTTCCGCTAGCTCCTGACAAGGTGCATGTCGCCAAAAGCAGACCAGGCTGTAGAACGATGGAAATGTTGAATTATAAAATTCTTACCCCTGCTACGAATATTATAAGCTTTATTTATTTGCAGGCAAGGTTATTGTGCATCTTTTAAAACAAGTTGCAAGTCTCTGAGTGGATATTTAAAAAAGATACAATCAAAATAGTGAAAAGATGCAAGGTTCCCGCAACCTCTTGCCAAGGAGCATGCCGCCAAAAGCAGACCTTCGAAGGGAAACAAAGGAAATGCATTATAATACAGAAACCACGTGACCTACGATTTCGTTATGATATACTTTTTTTGTCACAAGGACATTAGCTATCGTTTAAACTAAGTTGCAAGTCGCTAGTTCTATTTTGAAAATGTTGCCCATGTTAAAAATCTATTTTGTGAAAAATGATGATTTTTCGACATTTCTACAGACGAGAAATGACTGTAGGCATGCTATTTTATTATTGATTCCTGTACACGACATATGTATCTTCCTTCCCTGAAGGAATCATAAAGTTCCCGTCCTAGATGTCTGAGAAATCTGCCCTTGAAGTTTGCATGTTTTCACTTTTTTTCATTTTCAGACATATTTGAATGGGCACTGTGAAATAAATAGATTGATTTTGCAAATTCTGTTTCGATACGTTTTCAGTACCATGCATCAGCTACGTTCTGTGAAAGTTTCAGCTCTGTACTACCAGTATCTTCAGAGGAGAAGATTTTTTAAGATCGGTAGTGTCGGAAAGGCTGAAAATGCAAAAAAATGCACTAAAATCAAAATGGCGTCTTAATCACGTGACGTACGACTTTCTCATGATTTCCTTTTTTGCTTGGAAGATGATTATGCATCTTTTGCAAAAAGTTGCAAGTCTGTAAGTGCATTTTGAAAAATTTCCCCATGTTAAAAATCGAAATTTAAAGGGGCTCTAGCACAATAACGGAAGCCGGAAGTCAGGATTTTTTATGATATGTATCAATTTCAGACCATGGGCTATCACCCCTGAAAGTTTCATGTAATTAGCATATGTAGTTTAGACTGTACAGTTGACACAAAATTACCGAAAATAATAATAATAATAAGGAAAATCGGATAATAACAATAGGTCTTTCAGACTAAAGTCTGAAGACCTAACTAGGACTGCCGCGGCAGTACTTAGGTCTTCAGACTTCCGCTTGACCTTCACCTCCATGTTTGATCGAAGAATGTCACTTATACTATTCTGTCAAAACTATTAATGTAACATGTATCTCTCATACCAGCAAAACTGTGAAAATTCCCAACTTATATTATTAATCAAAATATCAAGAAAACCACGTGACCTTCATATTCGCCATGATTTACTTTTTGTTTTTATTTGTACTGTGCATCTTAAAAAAATTAAGTCTCTAGGTTGATATTTAAAATTTGCCCTTTCCAACGAATTTATCAGCTTTATGTTTTTATAGAACCGGTATAATGTCAATCTTTTACAACAAGTTGGTAATCTGTAAGTGGATTTTAAAAAATAATACTATACAATAAGACAGTCTCTTGTTCCATTTGGAAATTTTACCCTTGTTTAAAATACAAATTTTGTGTTAAAATCTTTCACCGATGCCTGCAGTGTCCTAAGAAGAAATCACAATTTCCGCAAGCTCCTGCTAAAGTGCATGCTGCCATAAGCAAACCAGGCGTCAAAATGAAGGAAATATTGAATTTTAATTATTTGTGAACTACAACGAATATATCAGCTTTATTTATTTGCAATGAAATTCATTTTGATTCATTTAAAACAAGTTGCAAGTCTGAAAGTAGATATTTAGAAATAATAAAATGACAAGAACACTTATAGGATGAGATGCCACGTTCCCGTAACCTCTTGCCAAGGAGCATGCCAAAGGCAGGGCTTCCAAGTTAACCGATGAAAAAGCATTATAATACAGAAAATGTAAATGACGGCTTAACCGTGTGAGCTACGAAGTCGTCATGATTTACAATTTTGGTCACAACGATATAAGCTATCTTTTAAATTAAGTTGCAAGTCTCTAGGTATATTTTGAAAATTTTGCCCATGTTAAAAATTTACATTTTGAAAAATGTCATTTTTTCAAAATTCCTACAGACCGGAAATGACTGTACGCGAGCCATTTTATTATTGATTCTTATACAGAACATATGTATCTTCCTTCCCTGAAAATATCATAAAGTTCCCTTTCCAGGTTTTTGAGTTATCTGCCCTTGAAGTTTGCAATTTTTCTGATTTTCTCATTTTTAGACAACTTTGAAAGCTGACTGTGATAAAAATACAATGAGTTCGCACTTCCCATGAGATAGCCAGATACTACAATGCACCTGCTTCAAGAAAATGTAAATTACAGCTGTCTACCCCAAGTACTTTCAGAGGAGAAGATTTTTAAAGGTGCATGGGGTCAAAATTCACGAAAAGTCACTAAAATCAAAATGGCGTCTAAGTCACGTGACGTACGATTTCGCTATGATTTACTTTTTTGTTCAAAATGATATTGCGCATCTTTTGAAATAGGTTTCAAGTCTCTAGGTGCATTTTGAAAATTTTCCCAATGTTAAAATTCGAATTTTCCAAGGGCCGTAACTCAGAAACCGGAACCGGAAATCGGAATTCCTTAAAATGTATCAAGTTCATCCAAGAGGCTATCATCCCAGAAAGTTTCATGAAAATCGGCTCAGCCATTTATTTTATAGAAATTCCACAAAATTCATGTGGAATAATAATAAGTATAACTAGGACTGCCGCGGCAGTACTTAGGTCTTCAGACTTCCGCTTGACCTTCACCTCCATGTTTGATCGAAGAATGTCACTTATAATGTTCTGTCAAAACTACCAATGTAACATGTATATCTTATACCAACAAAATGAAAATTCCGAAATTTCATTGTAAATAAAAAAATAGCGCCTCAACCAGGTGACCTCACACTTCGCCATGATTAACTTGTTTTTTTGTATTACTATTTCACATCTTTAAAAAAAAGTGTCTATGTTGATTCTAAGATTGTCCCCATGTTAAAAATCGAAATCCTTATTTTCTGTCATTTTTCAGGCTGATGTACAGTCGACATAGCAACCTGTTGTTACTGTACTTAGTTCGGTGAACGTTTTGTGATATTGACTTCATAGTTTTTCGAGATTTCTGAGATTTCAATTTTTAACTTATTGGACAGAAATGTCATGAAAGAAGTTGAAAATTCAAAATCGGCCGATGTCATAGACTCAGTTTGTATACAGGCTAACGTACCTGAAAGTTTCATGACATCAGCTTATTGCTTACATGTAGAAAAATATACAAAGAAATTTAACTGAAAAAAGTAACCAGCACACCAAACTGGACAATGCTGCCAATATGAATTATTTAGACTAACACAAGTGAAAAAAGAAATGAAATCAAGTTAAACAAACAAAACAAATTAAATTTTGAACATTGAAAATACAACAGTTTTCCTCATAAGGATTTGAACTCAAGCTGCTGGGTTGCAAGTCCAAGACGTTAACCACTACACCAGCAAATCTTCTGGTCTCAAAGATTCAATTTAGTGATAATATTTTATACATCTGTAAGACGTGTAAACTACAACGAATATATCAGCTTTATTTATTTGCAATGAAGGTTATTTTGATTCATTCAAAAACAAGTTGCAAGTCTGAAAGTAGATATTTAGGAATAATATAATGACAATAACACTTAAGAGATGAGATGCCAGGTTCCCGCAACCTCTTGCCAAGGAGCATGCCGCCAAAGGCAGGGCTTCCCAGTGAACCGATGAAAAAACATTATAATACAGAAAATGTAAATGGCGGCTACACCATGTGAGTTACGAAGTCGTCATGATTTACAATTTTGGTCACAACAATATAAGCTATCGTTTAAATTAAGTTGCAAGTCTCTAGGTATATTTTGAAAATTTTGTGCATGTTAAAAATTTACATTTTGAAAAATGTCATTTTTTTCAAAATTCCTACAGACCGGAAATGACTGTACGCGAGCCATTTTATTATTGATTCTTATACAGAACATATGTATCTTCCTTCCCTGAAAATATCATAAAGTTCCCTTTCCAGGTTTTTGAGTTATCTTCCCTTGAAGTTTGCAATTTTTCTGATTTTCTCATTTTTAGACAACTTTGAAAGCTGACTGTGATAGATATACAATGAGTTCGCACTTCCCATGAGATAGCCAGATACTACAATGCATCTGCTTCAAGAAAATGTAACTTACAGCTGTCTACCCCAAGTACTTTCAGAGGAGAAGATTTTTAAAGGTGCATGGGGTCAAAATTCACGAAAAGTCACTAAAATCAAAATGGCGTCTAAGTCATGTGACGTACGATTTCGCTATGATTTACTTTTTTGTTCATAATGATATTGCGCATCTTTTGGGACGAGTTTCAAGTCTCTAGGTGCATTTTGAAATTTTTTCCCATGTAAAAATTCGAATTTTCCAAGGGCCGTAACTCAGAAACCGGAACCGGAAGTCGGGATTTTTTTTCATCTGTATCAATTTCAGCCCAGACGCTATCATCCCTGAAAGTTTAATGAAAATCGGCTCAGCCATTTATTTTATAGAAATTCCACAAAATTCATGTGGAATAATAATAAGTATAATAATAATCAGGATAGTAACAGTAGGTCTTCCAGACTTTCGTCTGAAGACCTAATAATCAGGATAATAACAGTAGGTCTTCCAGACTTTCGTCTGAAGACCTAACTAGGATTGACGCGTCAATACTTAGGTCTTCAAGACTTCTGCTTGACCTAGAACTCCATTTTGGACTTAGGGTTATTCGTCTGTTTCTCCGCTTTAAAATGAGCTATCAAACATGTCTCTATCTTCAGTAGTTTTTTTACAAAAATTCTCCAAAGAAGGTACCCCTCTGAAAACGGAAAAATCACATATTAATGGACCCCTACATTACATTTCTCACGATTAAGACAAAATGGTTAATATTTCCATACTAAGGTGCAACATAGAAAATGTTGTGCTTTAATTTCCACTTAAGAAGATGTAATCATCAGTTGGATTGCATACATAATAAATGCGTTATGCTGTTCTGAATAGTCAAGAAAATAGTCAAAAATGCTTAAATTTGGACCCCTAGACATCGCCTGCGATCTTTGAGGCTTAACTATCAACTTTGTGATGAAAGCGGTCAACATAAAAGTTGTTCTTCTTGAAATTGTGCATACGTAGGTGTATGTAAAACTTCAATAGCAGAAGAAGTAAAGCAGTTATGATCCTTTGAAGTTTGATTAAAATTGCGATTTTTTAAAAATGACAAACTTCTATGACTTGTCACAACAAAACTAAGACAGATTTGAGCTTGAAAAATATTGTCCTTAATAAATGATGTTTCTACATCACCATAATCTATTTAAAGTCTTCCTATCTTCAATGGTTCATGATCAATAATTCCCCAAAGGATAAACACCTCAAAAAGTGACAAAATCTAAATATTTCACTGTTTTGGGAATATGCTCAAATTATGCCCAAACTAATAACTTTTATATGATAATGATATGTTATGGAATTTCATTACTATTTATAAGAAAGAGATTGCACTAAGTAACTTTGACATAAGTTTATTCCCAAAAGAGTTATGTCACTTTGAATGCGAGCCCTAAAAAATGTATTTTTAAAAAGTTCATTTTTCAAATGGCTGTAGTTCGTTAACCGCTGAAAATAGTCAATAGGTTTGGGGGTTTCCTTTAAACTACATTCATTCAGCTTTCAAATGAGCTATTGCATGATGTTGTATGTATTACCGTTATTTAGGAGAAGATTTTTGAAGACGCGTACCCTCAAAATCGCGAAAGTGCACAAAATTTTCAGTTTTTTTGAAATAGCAAAAAATCTATTATTACGGCCGAGAACCGCTATAGGCCTAATCGATGGGGAATGTTGTTGCCCACATTTTGGTGAAAGTTTTGTGAAAATATCTTGAATAGTTTTCGAGCTATTGAGGTTTGAAGTTTCAACTTCAAGGGCAGATAACTCAAGAACCAGGTCAAAATTCAAAATTCGGCCGACGTAGTGAACGAGTTCAGGTCACAAGCTATCATCCCTGAAAATTTCGCGGAAAAATGTTCAGCGGTTACTTCAGAATCGCCCGGACAAAAAACGTCCAAAGAATAATAATAACTAGGATTGACGCGTCAATACTTAGGTCTTCAAGACTTCTGCTTGACCTAGAACTCCATGTTGGACTTAGGGTTATTCGTCTGTTTCTCCGCTTTAAAATGAGCTATCAAACATGTCTCTATCTTCAGTAGTTTTTTTACAAAAATTCTCCAAGGAAGGTACCCCTCTGAAAACGGAAAAATCACATATTAATGGACCCCTAGATTACATTTCTCACGATTAAGACAAAATGGTTAATATTTCCATACTAAGGTGCAACATAGAAAATGTTGTGCTTTAATTTCCACTTAAGAAGATGTAATCATCAGTTAGATTGCATACATAATAAATGCGTTATGCTGTTCTGAATATTCAAGAAACTAGTCAAAAATGCTTAAATTTTGACCCCTAGACATCGCCTGCGATCTTTGAGGCTTAACTATCAACTTTTTGATGAAAGCGGTCAACATAAAAGTTGTTCTTCTTGAAATTGTGCATACGTAGGTGTGTGTAACACTTCAATAGCAGAAGAAGTAAAGCAGTTATGATCCTTTCAACTTTGTTGAAAATAGCGATTTAAAAAAAATGACAAACTTATATGACTTGTCACACAAAAACTAAGACAGATTTGAGCTTGAAAAATATTGTCCGTAATAAATGACGTGTCTACATCACCATGATCTATTTCAAGTCTTCCTATCTTGAGTGGTTCATTATCAATAATTCCCCAAAGGATATACACCTCAAAAAGTCTCCAAATCAAAGTATTTCACTGTTTTGGGAATATGCTCAAATTATGCCCAAACTAATAACTTTTATATGATAATGATATGTTATGGAATTTCAAAACTATTCATAAGAAAGAGATTGAACTAAGTAACTTTGACATAAGTTAATTCCCAACAGAGTTATGTCACTTTGAATGCGAGCCCTAAAAAATGTATTTTTAAAAAGTTCATTTTTCAAATGGCTGTAGTTCGTTAACCGCTGAAAATAGTCAAATGGTTTGGGGGGTTCCTTTAAACTACATTCATTCAGCTTTCAAATGAGCTATTGCATGATGCTGTATGTATTGCCGTTATTTAGGAGAAGATTTTTGAAAACGCGTACCCTCAAACTCGCGAAAGTTCACCAAATTTTCAGTTTTTGTGAAATAGCAAAAAATCTATTATTACGGCCGAAAACCGCACTAGGCCTTATCGATGAGGAATGTTGTTGCCCACATTTTGGTGAAAGTTTTATGAAAATATATTGTTTAGTTTTCGAGCTATTGAGGTTAGAAGTTTCAACTTCAAGGGGAGATAACTCTTGAAAGAAGTCAAAAATCGAAAATCGGGCTCCGCTATGCACTAAGTTGGGTTACACTCTATAATCCCTGCAAATTTCGAGGAAATCGGTTCAGCCGTTTTCTCAGAAACCTCTGGACAAATTTCGGTACAAAGAATAATAATAAATATAGTCGCAAGCGACGACAAGCGGATTCTGCCGTTTCAATTGTTTTAATTAAGACATATGTCCTATGTTGTTGCGTATTTTTTCAAAACGGGATTCAAGTGTCTAGCATATCTTTAGGAGTATTGCCATCCAAAGTTTACATGTTTAAATCGAACAATGGTATGACTATAGAAAATGGTTTTGAGCGTGTACTTACGTAAATGAATAGACCGCAAGTGTTTTTTTCAGACCTATTTTCAAAAGGGAGCAATTGGTGTACTGGTTAGGTAGAATAGGATTTGATAATAACGTTCGAATAAAAAGAAAAGAGAAGAATAAAATTGAAATAGTTTAGATTTGCAAGGACAATGAATATTTACAGCACGGCATTTAACTGTTAGAAAGGGTAGAATAAATGTTTGTGTATATGAGACAATGATGACTCAAATCCGTTACACTTGGCTGGTTTTAGAATACGCATTGAATGGTTACAGTTATTATACTGTGAGAAAGACTGGCTTAAAACAAGGGTAGTTTCATTGATGAGTTTGTTAGTCAATTGTCACATGCGTAATGCATGAATGATGCAAGCCGGACTATTTTGGGGGAGGCAAATACCATCTCGCCTTATATGGAAGTAGCTTACTATGACAATAGTAAAATCTTGTTTATGAATGAATGAAGCGTTAATTCGTTGACTCGTGCTACGTTCCTTAATAATTCTCTATTATGTAAAGATAACAAATTGCATATAAATGTCTGTGTGCATTACACTCACTGTGAATCCTATAACATATTTGAAGAACCGAAACTACAGTCCGATTTACATGCACAGATCTTTCAAGCATACTCAACCAAGATTTGTCTTTTGTCTTTGGCTGATAGATTTGCGGTAATCGTGATGCAGTGTCCGGTTTTCGACCAGAACTACTTTTACATATATCGTCACTATACTGAGTCGACTGTCTTCAAATTGGTCATTTTCGGCAATATTCAGTACTTCTACGTACAATAGCACCATATATAACAGACCTGACCCCCAACAACACAATGTGAGCCAAAACTAAAGTGTGAATTTCCTGTTCACACATCAAAATGAAAGTCGAATTTGATGAACTTATATTTAAAACTCATAAGTAGTATAAATTATCATGCTAATTAGCGACCTTTTTCCGTTTAGGGTGATATTGCGTCTATCTGGTGTTGTCAGTCTTGCATACTCACAGCATCGTAGAGTGGTCAAGGGGAACTAACTCTTCCACATGACGCTTCAATAAAATCCTCATCATTTCCAACATGTTCACTTGTTACACACAATGTTACTTGCTTTCCCCAATGTTTCAGCGGCATATAAATATAAGTTGTTTCGGTTCGATGCAAATACCTTAAAAGTGGTGTAACGATTTGTTTAAGTATAGACCTTTTAAGCGAAATAATTATGATTCTCGCATTTATAATGAACCTATGCCGGGAGTCCAACAACTACCCGTATGATATGTACCATTCATTCAAACAGTACAGACAAATCCATTTGGCATACGAAGTCTGACTTGGAAGACATAGACCAACGTGTACATGAAGACACTACATCGTCATCCTACCTGCCATCGGATCCCACCCCCATTGACAATGGGTAGTCTACAACGCAGACAAAACATTACTACCTGATTTAACCCATGCAGTATTTCCCTCGCTTTGTTGTGCCAAGATAGTGAATCGCTGTACCAGAAATGCATAGCGGGCCTTGATTTCTAAACACAGATTTCTTAAATATATACTGTAAGGCCTAAATCATCCAGTAATGAAGACTGGCAAGAGTTATGCCTTGCATTGGGAAGTTGGATTTTGTATGTATTGCTGTAATTTAGGGGAAGATTTATGAAGACACGTACCCTAAAAACTGAGAAAGTGGATTTTCTTTGAGATTTAAATTTTTAACTTATTAGACCAAAATCTCATTAAAGAAGTCGAAAATTCAAAATCGGCAAAACGACAAACGTACCAAAATATTTCAAGACATCATCTTAAATTATTGTTTGCATGTAGAGAACTATTCAAAAATACAACCAAAAACATAGCTAGTACGCTAATGTTGACAGTGTTGCCAGTATGAATTTTTAGATGAATAAAAGTTCAAAAACAATTCAAAACAAATTAACATACAAAACAAAATAAGTTTTGAACATTTAAGATTATATTTAAGTCAAAATAGTTTTTCACTGGCGGATTTGTACTCTACCTGCTATATGTCGCTGGAATAGAAATCCGACACTCTACCATGAGACCACGAGTCCGATTCAACTAACTAACGAAAATTAGTGATTATATTTATACATCTATAAGACACTGTTTTGTTCGGATAATATTTATCGAAATTAAGGGAATTTATGTAGCTTTTGTTGATATTTTGTCCAAGATCATTTCTTTGCTCTTTGGAGTATCATTATGCATTGATGCAACTACGTCAACATACACTGTACAGCAAACGTGTAGGTTATTTCAGCATGAGCGACAATTAACATCATTATAAATATTCAGAACCGAAACTACGGGTCCCATTGACATGCACAGGCCTTTAAAACAATATAAACCTACACTGACGTGTTTGTGTGTTTTAAATGGGTTTCCCATATCAAATTCGATCGTCTAATAGATTTGCGTTAATCGTGGTGCAGTGTCCGGTTTTCGATCAGAACTACTTTTACATATTGGCCTATATTGTCATTATTCTGAGTCGACTATCTTTAAATTGGTAATTTTCGGCAACAGTCAGTATATCTCGATACAATAACACCATCTATAATCTTTAGCAGGACTGATCCCCCAGCAAAACAATGTATTTCAAAACGAAATTAGGAATTTCCTCTGTTTACACATCAAAATGAAATGGACTGCATTGTCTCCTAATTGCTTCCGGGTTGAAGTAAAAGTTCGTAGCTATGTCCGATGCCTCTACAATAGAAATTACTGAAAATCAAATTATGAGTGGTCTATTGTCTAGTGACGCTTCAATAAAATCTTCATCAAGTCAGTTCAAATCAAACTTATTAAAATATTCAAAATGACCATACTTTGAAAGGTGATTGTGAAACAAGTATTAGGAGTTTACTCAAAATATAACAAACTTGTTATTCTCGAATGCTTCAGCTGCATATAAATCTAAGATTCAGCGCTTAGATGCAACTGTCTTCAAAGTGGTGTTTCCGCAAAAGTGCATAATCAAAAAAGGTTAAAATTCAATATGGCGTCGAAACCACGTGACCTACGACTTCGCAATGTTAACATATTTTGCTTGTCTAGTTATTAAGCATCTTTTAAGATAAGTTGCGAGTCTCAAGTATGTCACTGGGATTATTTAGACCCAAATTTAACATCTCAAAATCAGACAAATTTTAAGAAAATCAAAATGGCGGCTTAACCACGTGACCTACGATTTTGTCATGATTTACTTTTTTGCTAGTATTGCTCATGCGCATCTTTTGAAACAAGTTTCGAGTCTCTATGTGGATTTTGAAGATTTTCCCCATGTTAAAGTTTTTCTTTATTATGACCGGAAATGACTGTTCGCGAGCGATTTTATTATTGATTCATAAAGACCATAGTCCTGTCTTACTCTCCTGAAAAAATCGTTCAATTCCATTCCTAGGTTTTTGAGTTATCTCCCTTTGAAGTTTGCGATTTTCAAAAATTGTCGGACTTTGAAAGGTCACTGCGTCAAAAGTATAAGGAGTTCGCTAATGCTTGGGACTATCGTTTAATCACCAACCCTTTAGCTACACATACATACAAGTTTGAGCTCTTAGATGCTAGTATCTTCAGAGGAGAAGATTGCCAAAGGTGCATGGGGTCGGAAAATTGTAAAATGTGTCTAAAATCAAAATGGCGGAAAAACCACGTGACTTACGAATTCGCCATGATTTACTTTTTTGCTCGCATGGTCATTGCGCATCTTTTGCAAAAAGTTACAAGTCTCTAAGTGCATTTTGAAAATTTGTCCCATGTTAAAAATCGAAATTTGCAATCGAACTAGACCTTTAATGGGTGAAACGATTGGGCCCAAAAGCTAAATTTAATTAGTTCACACTAAGGGCTGTCAGACTGTAAAGTTTGGTTGAATTCTCTGCAGCCATTTCTTCAGAATAGATTGGACAAAATCGGTGCAAATAATAAAAAAAAACAAAAAAAAAAACACGCCAATAACAATAAGGATTCTGCCCCAAAGGGCAGAATCCTTAATAAAATAATCAGGATAATAACAATACGTCTTCGAGACATACGTCTTGAAGACCTAATAATAAACACGCCAATAACAATAAGGATTCAAAGGTTCAATTTCAGACCTCACTTTTACATTCCTTTACATAAATCTACACAGCCTAAGCACTCTACTTGATAGCATTTTAGTTCCATCACTGACGAGACATACATCAAGAGAATAAGACTAAGAAATCATAATTTAAAAAACAGAAACAATTAAGACGCCAGAAAGTCTTAACCTATTTCCTCTCACCGTAGTCCTTGGTACCAAAAGCTGATATACATAATTAACATTCCAAAATAAAGTTACATAATTTGGAAACTCAAATTCAAATATTGCCTCAACTTTCCAACGAAGGTCTTGATTAGAACATCAAACAAAGTTAAGTGTGTGTTTGCCCATTAAGAGCTACGGAATTACTTTCTGTTTGCCCACTTCACTTGAGTAATTAGGTGATTCTACAGAATACACACTGCTACCGTCTTCATGCTAATATGTTGAATAGCTACAGGGGTCTTTTCTTGGTATTACATGAACTGTACTGCAGGTATTAGATAAACAGGAAACCAAGGAATGTGTTTGAGAATGTGTGTAGAGAATACACGTAATGATATTGTGTTATATGTGGCTATATATATAAGTTTGTTATTGTTGATGATCTTTTTTGTCCTTATTGACAATGGTGTCCTCAAAACAACATTGTAGTCGTCATTATCAGTGATGTCATCATCATCATCATCGTCATCATCATCGTCATTATCATTGTCATCAACATTGTCATCATCATCATCATCATCTTCAGTGATGTCATCATCATCATCATCGTCATCATCATCATTGTCATCATAATCATCATCATTAACATCATCATCATTGTCATTATTATCATCATCATCATCATCATCATCATCTTCATCATCATCATCTTCATCATCTTCATCATCATCACTTGGTAATAACATTACCCTCAACCACAGGTTGCTTAGATAATTAGAAAATATGACCTCATTTTAACGTGAGTCTAAAGAGATCATTCATTGTTGCTGATGTCAACATTGTTGTCATCAACACTTTATCTGTGGTCCCATAACATTGCTTCCAAATTGTCCAAAAATATCTTCAGCCAGTTGCCAATCCCTGATAATTTCTTTCCTTAATTTGTGAGTCCTTTAATATGGCCAATCAGAATGTCTCCTCATAATTATTATTTTTCGTTTGCCTTTATACTAAGTGACAATTAAGGAGAATAATAGATATTGAAGCAAAAGTACTCACACTTTCAACGATTGACAAGGAAATACCAATGCTTATTACCAGCAAAAGAGAAATATTGAAAAGGTCTCCATTTCATTTTGGTCTCCAAAAACAATCAAGCTGAAAGCAACTACAAGCATGTATGCAATGTGCATTGTCATAAAACTCAGCCATATCGTCCTGCAAACTATTTATTGTTATTTCAGCATGAAAGAAAGCAACATACAACACAAGAATCGATGCATTTACAGAAGAAATCTACCAATGTTTTAACATATGTTCCAACTCTCATGGACCATAAACAACAAGAATGCAACAATTCTGTTACAGTCTATTTCTTGGATTCCTCAGCCATCTTACTCAAACTTCAGAAGGTCCTTGTGATCCTCTCTCTGCAGGGATCCAGTTGACGGACACAGAGACCATACAATAAAGGGACTGGACTCAGCCGCAGGCACGAATATTTGTGTGCCTCGCTAGAACAAGATGGCATCCGGGAAAAATTCAAAAGTGCCGATTCTGCTTCTCCAGACACCATAAAATAAAGGAACTGGACTCAGCCGCAGGCGGGATTATTTGTGTGCCTCGCTAGAACAAGATGGCGTCCGGGAAAAATTCAAAAGTGCCGATTCTTTTTCTCCAGACACCATAAAATAAAGGAACTGGACTCAGCTGCAGGCGGGAATATTTGTGTGCCTCGCTAGAACAAGATGGCTTCCGGGGAAAAATTCAAAAGTGCCGATTCTGTTTCTCTTATAACTCATTTAATATAAAAACATTTCCTTGGTAACCAGGATGTATGAAATATAGATATGACAAAGTTTCATTTGGTGTATTGTGAATATTACATGATGTTTCCAGTGTTAGTTTTTTTTCAATCACAGCAGGGCTTCAAGTCGGGTCGATTACACATCTGGCCGAGGCACACATAGTTGATGATAATCTACTGTCGAGTCGAGTCCCTTTATTTTATGGTCTCTGACGGACAACAGTAAAACCTTGCAGTTTTCATTTGCAGGCACAACATGTTGTCTGTTCCTGGCTTCTTTGATACAAATACGGTACCAAAAATACATCAACTCACCTCCTGAGGTCCTTGAGACCTTCCTGTGGTTTGAGATCATTTGATTGTTAGCCTCTACATCGTCTTGGGTTTTCTATTCAATAATTTTTGTGCATGATGTACGTTGTCTTCCATTGAACCATGCCAATCTTACTCTCTGGATTGACTGGCTTTAAGAACATATT
Organism: Gibbula magus; assembly: GCA_936450465.1. Classification (NCBI taxonomy): domain Eukaryota; kingdom Metazoa; phylum Mollusca; class Gastropoda; order Trochida; family Trochidae; genus Gibbula; species Gibbula magus. The sequence continues at coordinate 24,721,973 of OW388291.1, read as the reverse complement.
AAAAACAACAACACATGTATCCTAAATGAAACAAATTAAGTAAACAAAAATTGCCTTTTGGTGACAAATATACTAAGTTATTTGCACATTTGAGTTGTACTACAAAGTCATAATCAACACCACCATATTGGTCATTTCCATACCATACAAATGTTTCCTTGTGTCCAAGTCACATGATGTTTTAGTTATGCTCCCAAAAAAAAATTGGAATTTGAAATTTTGGCATTTTATTTACAAATTTCAAAATTGATTAAAAACTGTGGAGTTCTTATATAAAACCATGACCACAAAGGTTATTTCCATACCAAATTGTTTCCAAAAGTCAGTTTCAAAGTCATATAGTCTTCAAGTTTTGTTTCATTAAGTATTTAATGACATTATTCTCAGGAGAGTGCTATATACACATACCTTCACGAAATGACTCTCATATTTTCATTCCATTTATCTTAATACTTACTAGATTCCAACAACACAATATTATGTTCAAATGGTCCTCTTTCCACACATTATTTAGACATTTAGAAAATGATATATAACTTTTGTGAATTATACAGATAAGATTTTGAAAGCCATAAAATCTTGCAATTGTCCATAGACTTCAATACCTGCAAAATGGAACTTTGTGCAAAGTTTATTGACATGTGAACAACTATACTGATGTATATATACAACTATAAACCTGTATATGTAAACATCTGATGGGAACATAAAATTAAAAAAAAATATATATAATGTTCAAATGCAAGAAATGCAACAATAAGAGCACATACAAGGACTTAACCCCTTCACTACACAAAGCACTGAGAGCACTCGTTTTTATATAACCATTCATCTTATTTCTAAAAAGATGCCAACAACACAATGTAAGTATGCATGAATTGTACTAAAAGAACACAAACACTAACTCAGCACTTCACTTCACCCAGCATAGAACTACAAACATGCTTTCAGGAAATAACGTTAACCATTTATCTTATTTCTTTACAAATTCCCAACATGTTTGCAAAAACTGCAACTTAGTACTTGAATACTGCAAGAAGTTTGCAAAGAACTCTGTATGAACCAAAATTGACGTCCACATGCATGCATACATGCACACATGCACAAACTGTCTGTCAGAGGTCAGTAACTTCCTGTAAACCATTCATCCTATGTTTACCTAAGGATACATTCCTGCATGACAATAACACTTGTTCCTATCAAGATGCAGATGTGTAGGTATGTACCCAGCAGAAAGATAACACAGACGCCAACATAGCAATGCACAGTTATAGTTCACAATGCATCTTGGGGAAAAGTAGAACAATACTTTCAGTGAAAAATTAATTAGGAACATTTACTGATAAGTGTTAATTCGTTTTGAGAATATTCTGCTTTTATAAAATATGGAACCACAGAGCTAAAGATTCCAAACCTCCAAGGGAATTAAACTTTCAAACATGCATATTCTAGATTTTGAACATTCCTAAATACTTAAGTCATTAAACAGTAATTACCAATATTCTGTATTTGTAAAACTAATGAACTACAGAGCTAAAGATCCTTTATTCTAAACCTCCAAGGAAATTTATACTTGCAAACATATTCTAGATTTTGAACATAAAATTCCTAATTAACAGTCGATCATTAAACACAAATTACTAAACTTTTTCCATTGATGCTAAGAGCCAATTTTCCTGAGATCATTCTGTAGTTCTTCAGAGGAAACAGAAACTTGAAAATTCTTAATAATTAAATGCCAAGGCAATCAAGACTTAGCAAGCTGATAATTTGATGAAGTTTTTATGAAGAATTTCCATACTGTAGGCCAAACCGTTTCCATTGGCGCTAAGAGCAGATTTGTCCTTAACTTGGTAATATTTGTACAGTAAACACTCACCGGATCAAATCATCCTTATCAATATAATCAGATATTCATTGATTGCATGTGCAAACACTTAGCCAAACAGTGTTCTAACAATAATATTTTCCTTCTGAAGGAGTCCTTTAAGCTTAATTTCTTTCTTAGATCCCTATGAAGTTTGGTGATTGAGTTGAATCCTATAACTAAATATTTTTGAGATCTTGACTTTTATCCATGATTTCCTTTGATTTTTTAAAAATGAAATTAAGATTAAAATAATTTAAATAATTTTGTTAATGCTAAATTAAAAGATGAATTTTGATCTAAAATAAAATCATTTTAATATTAAATGTTTTTATATAAACACAAATTGGGAACTAATGACATATCCAACCCACCATATCTCCTTTCTTATAATATTCATCCCGTTACTTCTATTGCTTATAATGCCAGTTATATATTCAGCCAGTTTAATTCTTACCGTAATTGATATCATATGACAATGAAAAAGTGCTTCATAGAAAATGTCAAACGTTTGATCAAGAAATCTGCTATTTAATAAGGTTTACACAAATATCCATGACATTTGGTATATACACAAGACTCATTGGTAATATAATTTGAAAACTTATGAAATGAAATAAAAATCTTCAAACTTGGATTTCTAACTCTGCAATGAATTCAAACTTTCAAATAGTCGGAACAGAAAATGCTGCAGAAAGTTTGAAATTTCAAATTGAAAAGTCTAAAACTTTTAATACCTGAAAGAAATACTTTAAAATGTCAATTCAGAATAAAAAGGTAGTCATATAAGTCATTTGACATTTTTTTAGGGACATTTTTATATTTCTATTTTGACAATCAAGTCAGAAAAAAATGAAGACTTTAAAGGATGGCGTGAAAAATTATCTCAGAGGAAATTTAAAAGCTAGACATTTTTGGGGGGTCAAAAACCTTTGTATCTACCATTGTTTTTTACCTCAGAACTATCATCCTTCCAAATTCTTACAAGAAGAAGACATTTAAAGGGAAAGATCTATCGCCAGTATCCGCCATCTTGTTTTTTTGTTAAGTGAAATGAGAAACATGCTGTACTTCTACTTATTTTACATCTTTTTAATAATAAAACCTATTCATTGATAAAATGTCCATAAAGTAACAAATAATTTATCATAAGACTAATAAACATTGTTAGGTTTAGCCATACGTAGCAAAGCTTTCCACACTTGTAGCGGTTATGAAAGGAAGGCCAGCTTCAATTCTCAATGTTTTTATTTTTAATGCGTGTGAGTTTTTATCCTCAGTAATATGTTTCAACTGGATTGTGTGATACTCATGTATTAATAACATACATGTGTTAACATGAATTAAATGTCGATCCACTCAAATTCCGTTTCCACAAAAATACCCAATAGACCCTTCCTTAAAGTGAACCATGGGTGGTACTGCACTGTAAATCAATGTAGCATTGCACCCAAATCTTACTGAGTGTAGGTCAGTTTGCAGCAGAAAAAGTTGCCAAGCCCCTGAGAGGAATCGAACCCAAGACCTCTTGATCCAAAGCCGAACATACTAATCATTACGCTATCCCACCCCAGTTCTCTAATAGACCAACCAATAATGTTTCAGTTACATAGCGTGATAAAAGCAAGATTATCGGAGCAAGAAATTGAATTGTTGTGATTTGTAGCCTACTCAAATCACATATATACCAACGAAAATTTAAATGTTGTCGATTATTTCACGATTCATCTCCATTCCTGTAAATAATCCAACCAGTGGCCTTCATAATTGATCTTTGTTGGCCACAAATTTTGGATAATAGACTGAGAATTGGAGCACATGGTATGGCAATTGGACCAAATTAATTCTAGAGGCACTTCCTGAGGACCCCGTAAATCAATAGCAACTTGAATGGTATATTGGAGTGGCTTTACTTGAAACGAGAAATTAATATTCTAAACTATTGGTGTCTTTTCCCCGGCTGCATTGAACATCCGATTGGTGGTCGACTGGCATTGATTCCTCAATTATTGTTAAATTTCTTCGAATCAAATCTGTCTGTCTCAACGGAACAATATAACGTAGAGTTCAGGATATTACACAGACACAGATTACAGGACGGAATGATTGCTGCAGCGATACAGCGTCTGTAGTGCATGGAAAGTTGATTACAATATTTTGACATTGCATTTGCAGAAAGGGAAGTTCCTGAGGTGTTTTGTCGTGACAAAATGGAGGGAATATTCCTCTTTGAATTTAAATTAAATCAATAGCGGATACTTAACGACCTTCAATTTAATACGTACCATTTTTGTTAAACAAGTTAATGATTTGGGACCTTATTTTCGAAGCTGTCTTAGTGCTAAGATAGTCGTAAGTCAATGTTAATGTATGACACTTATGACTATGTTAGCGCTAAGAGAGCTTCGAAAATATGGGTCCAGGTCTTAAATAAGAGTTTGACACCATAACATTCACGAGTTTAATAATATATATGGAAGGAATTTTAATATTCTGTTTATTACTTGTCCATATTAATCAAGTGAAATTGCAGACAGTGCGCTGAAGATTTCCGCAGTCATGTATCAATGTGTTGGCGGCATGACCATTGTGACATCACAACTGCGCATTATCATGACATCATACTTGCAGCAATATTAATATTATATTAATATTGTTGTATAGATGTTACACTGCATTATCTTTAATGGGCGAGTAATAATAACAAACTAAAACAAAGTTCCAAAAACACTTTGTGGGGAGGTACCCTGCCCCTAGGGGATTAAAGTTTGTACATTTGGTCCTGACAACCCCCAACTCCCATAAAACCTCTAAGCAAGCTCCATTTTTGTCCTAATAACATCTGAAATTTGTACATTTGATCTTGATCACTCTTTAAATATGGCGTTTTTGGCCTCCCTTCACAAAGCAACCTTTATCAAGGTTAACCTTACCTCCCATTCTTTAACATTGCCCTAAGGTACCGGTAACCTGAGTGACTTACATTCACCTTAGTGCTTTGTGAAAGGTGGCCCAGGTGTTAATCCCCAAACTTTCTAATTACTTACCAGGGCCCATATTTTCGAAGCTGTCTTAGTGCTAAGATAGTCGAAAGTCAATGTTAATGTATGGCGCTTACGACTATCTTAGTGCTAAGAGAGCTTTGAAAATATGGGTCCGGTAACACTAGCAAGATCAAATTATTCATACCACATTAATAAAAAAATTATTACTTAGGAACAACGATGCCTTCAGATTGAATAATAACAATAACGAGGAACACATAATCAATGCTCTGATGAGCTAAAAAAATAATTTGCAATACCATTAAGAAAAGAAGTCCAGTTTTTGCAGACAACAATCAATACCAACTCCACAAGACTTCAGTAATCAAGAACAGATGCATGAGATTGATCTTTCGTTTCATTGTGTAAAGCGATATAGCAGATAGACCACCAAGGTCTTTAACCTTAGCTTATCTCTGGAGATGCAGTATTGACAATAGTAATGCACAAACAGTCCTGCAATATCAAACCACTGGTAGTCTCATAGGAACTGAATGTGATTTATATGCATGTTTATAAACTTCTTACAGTGTTAACCTTATCACATTAGGTTTGTCTCAAGGGTGTCCAGCAATGCTTCAGAGCTTAGATAAATTTGGTGAAAAGTAAATACAAGATATTTTAATCCACAAATGAACTGATGAATGTAATAAAAGAGGAGGAGAGAGCCGCCAAAACACATGAAGTTATCCGTAAGAGAAGAAGAATGTTTGAAGTTACACGTTTCTCGGGTTAGACCCCCTTTATCAAACCAACATAAAACATGAAACATAATTACATTTGTCTCTTGAATCATAAAATTTAATTTAATGTTTTAAATATCATTTCATCTCGTTTCAGAAAAACATGCCTTAAATGATATCATTGTATTGTCTAAAGGTGAAACTGTCTTCAAATTTTGGCATGTTTGATGACTGGCTACAGAGATGAGAATTAAGGCAATGAATGAACATTATGTCACCAACATCCCTTCCATAATTAATCACTTTCACTTAGAGAGCAAACATTCTTCCCAAAACCATTTTGAAATAATTTCAGCACTGCATGTGTTTCAAGAGGTATAAAAGACAAAAGTATCATGGATGAAATTGCGTAAAGTTCTTCACAAAACATCTGCTAATCAAAGACATTCAAAATCATTTTCATCCAGCAGTATATTGTTTTTGAAAATCTAGCATAATTTCCTTCCCCTTTAGTTTATAAATATAGATGCTAAACTCCTAACATAACCAACCTTAACACATAAGGCTTATCTCAAAGTACAAGTACTGCTGCAGAGCTTAGAATGGTAAACATGTATATGCATCACAGTGTCAAGCAGTGCTGCAGAGCTTGCAATGTTTTGATAATGTTCTTGCACAAACAGGCACAAGTAGGAGCCAAAGGGGGCAGATTCTATAGGAAAACACAGCAGAGTTTGTTACATTGAGGAATACCAGGCTTAACCTTACAAATATTTTCCTCCATGGTGGCTCTGTGATGACCTCCTAGAAGATCCATCGAAAAATGCCATAAAAATGGCATCCCTCTCGTAAACTCTCATTTAACTTGTGTACACGTCTCTTGCCTACCACTGTGCCAAGGAACCATTTGTTGCGTCAGGAATTAACTCTCTCCAGTATCAATCCCCGTGTCTGATTTATCAGAAGACTATCCCCATCACAAACATTAGCGGAGACAGGAAGTCCATCATCTTGGTGAACTTTCCAACCCTTGTCATGTCTGGAAATATCTATCTGTCTTCTCTGCTTGACATTACTGTTTACTTGATCTTACATCATGCCAGTTTTACACTAAAAAAAGAGAATTGTCTATATATTTTTAAAATGATTTTTTTCTCAAATATTGAAAACAAACTTTAGGTGTTTTTCAAGATTCAGAATTATGTGCAAGATTCTTGGTTGGTTTCACCCATTGTACCAAAGCTTGATCCAGCTTTATTTTATAGCAGTTGCAGTCAAAAGGATGACGGGTGGCATGGTGGCGTGGTGGTTGGGTGGCGGGGTGGTGGGGTGGTGGGGTGGCGGGGTGGCGGAGTGGCGTCAAGGTTTACAATATAAGAAACTTTTAACACAATTTAACCATTTGGTTGACAATTCATTTCTGTTTTTTCTTCTTCTGAGAAACATATATCAAAATTGAAAAATAAACTTCAAAATAAATTCAATTTCAGGATCATACCCAATATACAAATTACCTAAACATTTTTACAATTATGAAACAAGGACATATTTATATTGAAATATTGACATTTTATCAACAGGTCAGAAGAAACCTAGAAAGACTATCAATTTGAGAATTATAAATGGTATGCTATTTTAAATAATGAGAAATCGGTGATTTAATTTCCAAGATTACAAGAAAACCTAGATTAATTTTTCGGTATCAAAGGTCAGGCTGAAGCCAAGGGGAAATAATTATTATGGGAATTGGTGAGAGACAGGCAATATCACCTTAGTCTCTGTCTACTCCCAAGAGATGAAAAGTGTTTGAATATTTATCATGGCCTATCACATAGAATCTATCTGAACTGAATGGGGGATCTTTGTGTTATTTCCTGAAACCATTTTTCTCTGAATGGTTCCCTCTTTGATTAAGTGACGGAGAAACAAAGATATAAAGACACTACTTTCATTCAACAATGAATATATTATAAACTGAAAATATGTTTATTATTTCATAAAACCATTTTTCTCTAGTTCTGTCTTTGATTAAGTGACAGAGAAACAAAGATAAACAGACACTACTTTCATTCAACAATTAATATATCATAAACTGAAAATATGTTTATTATTTCATCAAACCATTTTTGTTTATCCCAGGTTTAGCAATGATTTATTATATCAGAGTGGCAATGATTTACAGATACTGCTTTCATACAACAATCCATCCTTGAATATATCATCAACAGAGAATGTGTTTATTATTTCATAAAACCAATTTTCTTCATCTCTGGTTCAGCAATGATTTAATATCCGAGAAGCAATGATTTAACAGATACTACTTTCATGCAACAATTCATCTTAAAGGCACAGTAACACATTTTTGGCATTTTTTATATGTACAAAGTTTATGCAGTATGTATGATATATACTTAAAGAGGGTACGTAAAACAAACGATTACACAACACGATTATCCGCAGTTGTAGCAAATATGTCACATATAAAACAGAAACTGCTGGCGTCCATTTTAGTGAACTTGAGGATGGGAAATGGATTCACATGCTTAATCGAACCATAACCATTTGTTATAGAACTCTAATTATTGATCGGGGAGGATAGTTTTGCAATTGGTAACATTTCTTTTCCATTTTATGCGATCTCTTTATTTCCATTAGAAAATGTGTGACAGCCCCTTTAAAATATATTTTTGTTGTAAGTTAAGTTCAAAACCTATTTTTTCCATTACTCAATGTTGAATCCAAGATTAACGGAGTAACAATGATATACGGATACTACTTTCATACAACAATTCATCTTAAAATATCTCATAATGAGAGTTGGCGTTTTATGTGCTTTTTATTGAACCATTTCTCTTATATTTATAGTACATGAAGTCAATATATCAGTCTGAGTATATGAAATAAGTACGTAACTATTTATCAATTCACCAATCTATCACAAAATAAATGAAAATGTTCTACGAGGCTCCCTGAATAATCTTTTGTCATTAAACACAAGAACAATCTATACAGACCGTAGATCATTCTGGATAACAATGATCATAGGACAAAGTAGAAACAATCAGTTATAGACCTTTTATTATATGACAAGCAATGAAATAATGAAATTTATCAGTGAAATAAACTGTCTATCAAACTACAGTGAAAATAACGTATATATTTTCACTGCGACCAGTGACTGATATAATTTGACCTCATAAGACAGATGGTCTGACGCAGGGAATTGGCTTATGACGTCACAATGTTACTGTGGTGACGGGCTGTTCCTAGCGGCCACTCGGCGTGAAAATGACCCTTTTCGGATGTTATTACAAGGATAACATTGTATAATAAATAGAATATCCATCAATTCCTGACAAATATCATGTTTATCTCATCTCGTGAGGTAGAAAAGTTATATATTTTCACTCATGGCTATAACCTTTCTACCTCACTCGATGAGATAAACATGGTATTAGTAAAGAAAAAACAGATATCCTCTATTTATTACTCGCCCGTGTAAGATACTGCAGTGTAATATTTATACGGTAATATTACACAAGTGTAATACCGCTGCATGAATGACGTCAAAATAGGTTGCAGTTATGACGTCACAATGGACTTACGTCGTCACAATAGTATCGGACTTGCGGGAATCCGTTTCAGAGCCACGTCTGCTATTTCACTGGATTATAGGTGGGCGAGTAATAAACAGAATACTAAACTTCCTTCTTTTTAATACCATTTTTATTAAACTCGTGAATAATTTGGCGAAAGCTCAATTGATACAAAATCATTAACTCGTTTAATAAAATTTTTATTAAATAGAAAGTTGTTTAGTATCCTCTATATCATTCTGGATATCACCATTGTGATCAAAGGCCTACAAAAGTAGGAAATTAATGGGTAAAGACTGCCATGTCCTTCTAAGAGGCCAGTTTACAGGAATCATGCAGGGATGAGGTGAAGGGTTAAATGTGTGCCAGAAAACTCATTCTGAATGATCAATTTATAGGAATACCAGCTCACTGACAAATACAACATTCCAGTATTAGGCTACTTGCTATAGATATGATAATAGTGAGATTAGTTCATGTAGCGCATGTAATCATGATCAGGAATAATTTTAACTTATTTGCTGGTCAACCCAAGAACTAACTTTCTTCACCAGCCTTGACAAAATTTAAGTTACTGGGCCTCAATTCACAATTAATGCACTTAGGTGATCGGAAAGTTTACCAAAGTTAAAAGATGTCCTTATTAGTAAAACAATGATGCAATATATCATTGAGAAACATGATTAGAATATTATAAAACCAACACCTTTATTCTTTTCAAAAGACAACCCACACAAATTTTTTTATTTTCATAACATCTCAAATCCATCCTTATAAGATAGCACAGAATCAAATCTAAACCTCAATTAAAAAAATAATTTTTATTGACTTCAAAGTGAAAAACAATATTTTCTAGATAACAACTTCTTTATTGTGAACATACATGACGTTTCAGAGTATATGCTTATATCTCCTTCATCAAGTGAAATAATGAAGAAATATAAGCAGATAATTCAAAACATCATGTATGTTCACAACATAGAAGTTGTGACCCAGAATTTCTTGTTTATTTTATATTCTACTTCTAAAGGTCCTTAAAAAACGTCACTACAATAAAGTTGCCACATACAGTTCAAGAGTTCAACCGTTGGCATATTGACTTTCCTGCGAAGTGGATCATTCATGCCTGGTAACAACTGAAGTATCAAAAGGGTTATCAAATCAAGCAAGACAAACCACAAATGGCTAAACCCTGACCTGTGAAGTACTATTGCAAATTGATGACATTGGCTATTCTTGATTAGAAGAGTGCTTGACAAAATGGCGTACGTCACATGGAACTGTGTAAGCAGCTGACGGCAGTCTTCAATGAACTAGGCTGGACACACAGCTTTGAGATGACAAATATTATGGAATATAACCATAATCACAGACATTCATCAATAAAACATTATTAGAGACTAAATTTCATAGATGAATGATTTACATGAAAATTGCTTGATTGGGGCCCTACATAAGCTGTGTATTGAAGTGTGGCTTATGCAACAGATTTATTCCACAGACATAAACCAGACACACAGAATTAAGATAATCAACAAAAACAGTGCAATCAATCATGGCAGACAAATTGTAACCATATAACATTAAACTCAACTTTCAAAGGATCAGTTTTCACAATATTTACGTGCAAATCACTAAACACCATTTGAAGCAATATACTTTGCACAAATTATGAAATGTTTTACATATTTCAAAATATGTACAAAAGCCATATGTGTATAGAAATTAGTCGGTGGATGTTGACTCCATCCGAACAAGTTGTTGTCTGATCATCAGAGACGAATCCAAAGGAGAGTTGGGGGTAGTCTGTCACCCAGACCCCTTAATGTTTTAAGACCCATGACAAGTCTACAACGAGAGTCAATAGTTCAGTCTACAGCTCAAAATGAACACATCTCAGAGGTATTATTATTATTTTTTTTTTTCAATTAGAAAATTGAAAAACAAATTCATTTCAGATGCTAAATGTTCGACAATTTGAGGGCTCAAACCTTCAAATCACCTGAAATATTTGCATGAAAATTTTATGGACCCTCAAGGTGAATGTCCCTTTTTGACAAGTACCCCCACCCCAAGTAAGGTTTGAATGAAATCTTGCACTGAAAATAAGTGATGTGTGAACTACTAGGTTCTAGTTAACACCCCCCCTCCCATAATTAGAAGAGTACTTGGTGCTGTAATTTAAATGAAACACTGAAACAATTAATCCCAAATTTACCTCACTTCATTATTTATTTATTTACCCCTAATCGAAACCCCACCCCAAAATTTCCGAGTTTGCCGATGATCATACACTAAAGTTCTTCATGAGCCTATATACAGTACTGTACATTGCTAAAATGTTGGTGAAGATGCTGTTTGTCAGAATCAAGCACAGTCATTGTTATAAGGCTATAAGCCTGACTTGTAAAATAATATTCCAGATTGACCACATTAACAATATGATTGAGAGCTCCAAACCAGTATGTTAATCAATATACATGGCTAAAAACACAATTAAATGTAACACATGTTGTTCATATTTCTATCAATTTAATATGCACTTTGCTACAATCACAATGTCAAATTAATTTTGATGAATTGGGACATGACAAAAGTTCAAGAGAGAAATTATTTCAATTGATTTTGCAAACATTACACGGATATAGTTTCATGGATAATTACAATAGCCCATTGTGGAAATATTTTTTAATTACAAATAATCACATCGAAATTATCACAGCTTGTTTATATAAAGTATGTTCAAAGTTGTTTCAAATGAATTTAATTTCAAATATCTGTTGAAAAGGTCATTTTGAGAAAACGTTATTAACTTGTTAACTCATTATCTGCAGCTCCAGGAACATGATAGCCAGTAGCCAATATCTCATTTTTCTCTTTGTTTACCATAAGTGATTCCTGTAAATTGGAGATTCTGAATGGTTTTGCACAAATTGTTTCATCCTACTTGAATATTACTATTGCTCAAGCAAAATCTTACTGAAACTAGTTCATCGTTCAGATCCTTATATAAAATAAAGTCAAAGCAAGCAAATAACAAGTTAAGAACAAATCTGAAAATGATGAGATCCCAAATGCCCATTTTTATCAAATTTAATTTTTTTAAAACCTTATTTGTCAAAAAAATTCAAATTTGAGACTCAAACTTTGATTACAATAAAACTTTCCCAAACTTGGTAAAATTTAAAGCGCCAAGGTCTCTGTTCTTTGAGTTGATGACTACGTTGCCAGAGATTGCATGACCTTGGTGTCAGTAGCTTCACTCTTCTACATAAATACCAATTCCTCCCAGAATTCACATAAATATTTCATCTCCTCCCCTTCATGCCTGATACGGCTTTCATCAGGAGATATTTATTTGTTTATCTAACACAGAGGCTACAGGCCATCCACAAAAGAAGAAGTTCCAGAGATTTACGAGGAAACAAAATGAAAATGAAACGTGCAGGATGAATTTAATCTCACATTTCTTGTGAAATGTAAATGAGGTTCTGCCATAGTAAAAGTGTTCATTCACACCATGCCAAAATCAACATAAGCGTTAGTATTTCAAAACTCTTAGTACTAAGATAGTTGTACGCTAATGTGTCTGTATGGTATTGCTAGTCTTGTTAAGCAATGAGCTTCACTCAAAAATAAAACGACTGGCTCTAAAGCTCATCAGACTTTTCATGATTTATAATCTAAGGTAATTTCTCACTTAAACCTTAACTACTAGTAAGACAAACAAGAATTGACAGATCTAATTGGCAATTTAGATAGCAACAATTGCCACGCCCTTACTCTTGGGAGTAGGGTAATGAAATTTACAAATCTTAGTTTTCATCCACTAAAGATCATATATGATATTTGAGGGGGGAATCAAGACCAAATGAACAAACTTAAGTCTTCATATAACAAAGATGTTATTCTGAAAATGTCAGCTTCCTATATCAACTGGTTTCTTAGAAGAATTAACCCTTAACATGCGGGCGACGGAATTATCCGGGAGGCTCATAGAGAAAAATGTTAGAACCCTTGGCGAGACCCGTACGTTGGACTTAGTGCATTTACCGGGTCAGTAATAATTATATTTGCCCCCCAGGCGAAATGCGAGACGAAGTGTGTCCGTATATCGCCACATGAAAACTTGTTTACATACATCTCGCAGATAGCCACGATAACGAGTCTGTGTGAATGTCCGGTCGAAATATCAAGTAAAATTCACACCAAATTGCGTGTGCATTGTTGACCCGTAACGCATTGATAATTAGCTTTACAAAAGGCCAATTTTGTCGGGCTTAGCTCCCGAAGCATTAATTCGCTTGAGGCTATTTTCACCCACGTGTTTGTATTGCCTCGGGTTTGCCTCGCCCGAGACTGCTATCTGCCTCGCATCTCGCGAGACGGGGGAAAAAATCGCTAACTCGCCTTACTCCCGCACTTCATATCATGGGAGCGAATTGTTTGTTTTCAAAAAAAAATACGGCAAAATAAAGGGGATCGAAACAATGGACTACATTCCCATATAAAATTAGAAAATCTCAAAAAAATAATAAAGACACAGCAAGCGCCGTGAAAAAGGTCATGTTTACACTTCATAAATTTTGAAACAATCGGCGATTTTCACAACTTCTAAAACATTTATCACGGCTAAAATACTGAATGCATTTTCATAATTTTTATATCACAATAAACCGAAAAGAATAATCTTTTATTCTATATAAAATGCGCAGATTTATTCACAGAAATAAAGATACAATTTTACCTTTCTGAGAGGCATGTGAAACCAAACGGCACACAAACTAATCAACATATTTTCATCAGTTATGGTTCGAGGTTAGCGTTTATTTGAAAAGTCAAACAACATAACCATATTTGGGTTGACATGTGCTTATTTGTCAACTGGTTCGAGATTATGATTTCTTGGAAAAGTGCGATGAACGACCGTTTGCAATGCCGCATACATGTTGTAAGTATTGACGATTTTATAGGTGGAAATAAAGACAAACTTTACATAGCTATAGAATTATAACCAAAGGTCGCATTCTAATAATTTTTATATCATTGTGAAGCTAGACATCTTGTCTTCAATTCCGTATATAAATGGATTTTTTTTCGTTTCGTATTTATGATGTTACGAGGCCCGAATTAAAGACAATCTTTCGAAAGTAGTAGAATAAAAACGAAAAAACATAGAAAATTCATTCAAAGTTTCGGGTGTGAATTAGCCATTTGTGTACGGGTGTCGCTACTTGAATTTGTATTGAACGCCCGTATATAGTCCTTATTCGCCATGTAGATGCGGTATATTTCGTAAAAACCGTACCGGAATCGCCGCCTGGAAATTCCGCCAGCAGAGCTCGTTAGTGAATAAGCTCAAACTACTGCTGCGAGCTGCGAGCCTGTAAATTCCGCCACAGGGGCTAAAAATGGTAAAATATATATACGCAACGTAAGGGTTAAGTTGTCAGAATATTTTATTAATAACGCCACACCCATATTTGACAGCATCCTCGGTTACCCATGGTTTTATATATGCTCCGTTACTCTCCACTATATCACCCATGGGAAACCTTATCAGAAAAATCTATACTCAAATTACCCGCCCTTGGCCGGCGTGAGCCAATCAAACTGCTACGCAGCATGGACCTGCGAGCCAATGACAAATCATATCACTTCGTTTAATAGCTAGCGAGGTCATTGTGCTAGCCATCCGTCACCAGTTATCTCCCTTGCGCATTTTGTCAAGTTGGCCAAGGAGCGTAATTTGAGTACAGATTTTTCTGATAAGGTTTCCCATGGGTGATATAGTGGAGAGTAACGGAGCATATAAAAAAAATGGGTAACCGAGGATGATTTGACAGAGGAGGGTCAGCTTTGGGTTGTAGCGGTTCTGTAGAAGAAGTCGAAATCTGGTCTTTCAGGCCTAATGAGATAAAAATTTACTTCAATTGATCTACCCGGTATATTAATTAGGGGTGTCCCCCCGTTGGTCCCTCCACAACACGTTGCTATGAAAATCTAGGCTCAAGTATAGAGAGTAGTTTTGTTGTTTATATAACTAAATAGTTTTCATTATTTCACTACACAAATCTTACCATGGCTATATTTGATATTCTCTTTGTGTCAACGGTTGGTATAATAGAATGCTCTCTTTAATGAGAAAAGTGACAATAGCAATGTTTGAAATGTTGATATTGCTATGAACTCAAGATCATGGCACTCAATTGTCCAATTTCAAAGATACTGTTTTGTATTTTGAAGCAAACTCTTGCTGATAACAGCTTGAAATATATGGGTTCATAACAGTGATGGTCCAATCACAGATACTATATACCTGACAAGGTATTATTGAAATATATGACGATGACAACTTGAAATGAATATAATGATTTCATGACAGTGATTGGTCCTATTTGAGAGGTACAAGATACTATCTTCCTGACAGCTAATAATGTATGAAGTCTCCTACAAGCTCCCACTCACAACTGACGGCACCGGACGTTACAAGTTAGCTATATCAATATATACCGTATTTCACGTATTAAGAGACCTAGGCGCTTAGTAAATTCTAAGTTGGCACTTATTTAAATAGGCCTTAATTATTACCATTCAGTCCAGTAAGTAAATTGCTTCGATATTCTGATCCACATACAAAAAAGATGATTTTATCAACGTATGCATTTCAATAAAGTTCAGAAACATTTTGCGATATCGCTGTTTTCAGATATAATGTAACCTAACTCAGATATCGACATAATTCGATCATTATCACATTAATTATTGAGAGTTATAATTATTATACCTATAGTTAATTATTGAAATTATTGAAAGGATTGAGTTTCCTCATCTTTGTTTAGTTTGCTACATAAATGTATCCTATTTTGTTATTTCGTGACATTCCACCTGGTGAAGGAGTGAGTAAATACTCTAAGCATCGTGTATTTTCACATTGACGAAGTTGTCATCCAGAAAATCTTCCCGTTAGTACCTGTTGTCTAAGAAGGAACACTAAATTTTTTGTTATAGGCGCTTATAGGAAGTGGGCGTTTATTACGTCAAATACGACTTGGATGTTATCAATAAATACTAGAACCATTTGCAATGAGTGGGCTTGCTTCAATTTATCCTACATTCTGGTACAAGATACTATCATCCTGACAACTAATAATGACTTCCTCAACCTGCCACTGACCGCACTGACCAATGCATCAATATGTGTGTCTGACCGGTCACGCTAGAGGAAATTAGCTCAGAACACGCAACAATCACATGGACTAGACTGACCATTAGAGAAATTAATGTCCTTGTATAACAAAAATTACCATTAAAGGTGCTGTAGCATGCCATTCTTTCTGAATTTCTGAATTAAGTGCACTCACAAAAAGGTAAATAAGTATTACCAATGGCTGAATCATACTTCTGAAGCAATAAAAAGAGTTCTAAAATGAATGTACATGGTTATGTTTAGCCATGTAAGTCGATCCACTATACCCTTCGAGTGGTCATTTTAAAGGGGCACTGCATGCATTGAGGATAAAAATGAGATCACTTTTATCTCTCTATGCAGATTAACGTATATGCTAACGAGTTATGCTTCGCTTCACTGACTACGTGCAGTAGTTTTATTACTTATTACTTAAGTTGTCTGAAATTTGGGGTATATGACTCTTTATCAGACACGTTAAAATATGGTACAATGATTTAATGATCAACCATCTTGCTGACTGAAATCTTTTAATCACATGAGACCTACAAATCTACCTCTCAAACTGAGTAGTTCCACATCACTGTTGCTTTTTATGTTTGTGTCATTTTCTACCAATACGGATAACTGTTTTCTATGGCTTGTGTGAACACCAATCTATTCCATATTCAAACTGCTGTTTGTACTCTTTATTGCTTAATCTGTTAATATTGCCTTTGTATTCTGTCTGTATGTATTTATGTATACATTGGGAACTAATAAAAATAAAAAAAATAAATAAAAAATAATAAAAACTGTTTTCTATGGACACGGCTTATATTGGGTCATGTAATTGGATTATGTACCATAAAATATAACAATATACTGTATTAACTTTGATAATAAATGACAAATTTGCAAAAATGATGTGCTACAAGAAGAAGAAGAGCATCTAAAAATCAGCAAGACTATATTGACCCCCCGGATCCACTACTGATGGCAGTTAAACTCATTGGTAACAGTTATACAGAGCATACAAGTATGTTAATCATGAAATAAGCATGTCTCTCTGTGAATATCATCACCAACATACCAGTACTGCAGTACAGCATACCATTAACAGCTAAGCCCTGAATCTAACAATTCATACAATTGGTCAAACAATTCCTCTATATAAAAGTCACTCCATACCCAAAGCTATTAAGATAAGGTCCAAATATTTTTGTATCAGACACAATTCACTGAAAATCAAATTTCAGACTGAAGCACTGAGAACATTTTAAGAATTCAAATTTAAAAAAAAATGTTTGGTATATGGAACTATTTCATCATATGAAAGGTTCTATTAAAATATCCAACATGAACATTTTGCAGCAATTTCTCCACCATAATGATAATTACTGTATTTATATAAACGCACATATCCACAGCGAATGCATGTTCAGGGCGCTCCCTGCATTATTACCCTGGTCTAACCTGAGCTGCCAATTAAATTAAAGCACTTCAAGTCACCTCCAACCAAACATTTACCAGGTACCAACTTGTACTGCTGAGTGAACAGAGACAAAATTTAAATAGTCTCTTGCCCAAGGTGACATTATAATTCTCTCGATCAACTCATGTCTCAATTTGGGGCAGGGAATCAGCCTTCAAACTCTCTGTTTATCCAGCAAGCAGGTCACCCATCCATGCGGAGAGCTGCACCCATTGTTGCTGAACTTCACTGATAAAGATCATCAGATCTATGGACAACACCAAGAAAAACATCCTCCGTTCCACAACTGAAAGTAAACTGTCTGAAACCATAACATGGTTATATTTGGGATAACACTACCTGCAATAGTACAAATTCTTGTACTTTTTCGGGCCGAGTCCCATGCGGGATTCGAACTCACGCCCTCAGAGTAAGGCAACTATCGCCAGCATTGACTGTACCAACAGCTTACCACACGACCATTTCGCCTCGACAAAAATCGAGGTCCAACAGTCTGAAACCAATTTGTAAGGCATTCTGTTCAAGTTGTTTAAATGACTGATCTATTTTCTTGGAAGTAATTTTTTTCTATTTTCAGAAAAACAAGTCAAATATATCAATTGAACCCTAATGTCAATGCTCAAATTGGAATCAAACTGTAACAAACTGTAAATGATATATCCTGTTCAAATCTCTGTTCAAGGAAGTAATTTGTTTAAATTTCAGGAAAACAAGTCAAATATATCATTTAAACTCTAACACCAATGCCAAAATTTAAATCAAACTGTGACAAACAGTAAAAGATATTTCCTGTTCCAAAACATTAAATGTAATTCAATGTTTATCCGGGAGATGTTTTTCAATTAAAGACTTACATAAAATGTTTTTTGAATCGGTGGTCGATGGACTAGCTGCGACAAACACTGAAAGATATATCCTGTTCTGAAACATTCGATGTAATTCAAGGTTTATCTGAAATTTTTTTTCAATTGAAGACCTAGATAAAATGCTTTTCGAATCAACATGGTGGACTGCGAAAACTACTGAAAGATATATATCCTGTTCCAAAACATTTAATGTGATTTCAGATCCACTTGATCTTAATTTAATTCTTTAATTCCAGATCTGCAAAAATGAGGACATCATCGTGATCGACTGTGATTGTAATTGAAAAGTTCCACAATCCACAATCATCTTGAACACAGTTTGACAAAAGCCTATTTAGTCCGGTAACTGAAGGCATGGCTCAGAATGCAATTTGACTGTTAATCGTGATTGGAAAGTAAGGAAACGATTTGTGGTTTGAGTTTTCTGAACGGGAAAGTAAGGACTTAATTGGCTGCAATTGAACTGTTGTGCCATGATCGTAAAGTAAGAAAACAATTTGCTTGTTGCATTTTTCGAAACAGGAAAGAAGTTGAGAGCAATGGCTTAAGGAAAACCGGACATCCCGCCGCAAAGCCAATCTCTGCCGATCCAAATCGATAAGAGCAATTTTTCAAAGCCTGGCAGGCAGACTGGAATCTAATTTCCAATTTTAACGCAATGCCAATGAAAAAGGATTTCCTCAAAGTGATAAATACGAAAATTAAGGGTGTCCTCTCTCTTACTTTGTCTCATTGCATACAATGCCTGCAGATATTACACTGAAACATGGTAGGAGATGTCAACTGTTGGATATAAACTTGTTTAACCAACTATGTGACTTGTTCAGTGACTTTATTAAACATTTCAGTATTGATTGATGCTATATTTGTTGCTGATGATTTGATTATAGGCGCTTCTCATAAGTTTGTAAAATGATTAGCACATCAGGCTGTTGGAAACCTACATATTAAATTATATATGCCTTTGTTGAAGTTTATGATCTAAATTTGAATAAAAAAATCAAATTGTTCACCCATGCGATGATCAAGCTGTGCTCATTGTTGCTGAACTTCACTGATAAAGGTCAACTGAGATATACACGGCACCAAGAAAAAAATCCTCAAATCTCCAACTAAAAGTGCACTGCCTAGAATCAACTTGTAAGGCATCCTGTTCAAACAGTTTAAAGGCAACTCTGATCGATGTTTGGAAGTAATGTGTTTTAATATCAGGAAAAAAAGCCTTATACATATGTCAATTTAACCCTAATGTCAATGCCCAAATTGGAATAATACAGTGACAAACAGTAAAAGATATATTCTTTTTCGGAAAAATTCAATGTAATTCAATCTTTATCAGAAAGATTACTTTCAAAGACCCAATGTTTTAGGTATCAAATTGATGGCACATTTTAACACTGAAAAATATATATCCTGTTCCAAAACATTCAATGTAATTCTAGGTTTATTCGAAATATTTTTTTCAATTAACGACCCACATAAAATGTTAATAGGAATCAACTTGGTGGACTGGGAAAACTATTGAAAGATATAATCCTGTTCCGAGACTTTTAATGTGATTTCTGATCTAGTTTATCTTTACCTTAATTCCAAATCTGCAAAAATGCATTGGAAATAATCGTGATCGACTGTGATTGTAATTGAAAAGTTCTACAATCCACAATCATCTTGAACACAGTTTGACAAAAGTCAATTTTGTCTGGTAACTGAAGGCATGGCTCAGAATGCAATTTGACTGTTACAGAATCGTGATTGGAAAGTAAGAAACGATTGGTGATTTCAGTTTGCTGAACATGACAGTAAGGACTTAATTGGCTGCAATTGAACTGTTGTGCCGTGATCGGAAAGTAAGAAAACAATTTGCTTGTTGCATTTTTCGAAACAGGAAAGAAGTTGAGAGCAATGGCTTAAGGAAAAACTGGACATCCCGCCGCAAAGCCAAACTCTGCCGATCCAAATCGATAAGAGCAATTTTTCAAAGCCTGGCAGGCAGACTGGAATCTAATTTCCAATTTTAACGCAATGCCAATGAAAAAGGATTTCCTCAAAGTGATAAATACGAAAATTAAGGGTGTCCTCTCTCTTACTTTGTCTCATTAGATAGAATGCCTGCAGATATTACACTGAAACATGGTAGGAGATGTCAACTGTTGGATATAAACTTGTTTAACCACTGGTTTGACTTGTTCAGTGACTTTATTAAACATTTCAGTATTGATTGATGCTATATATGTTGCTAATAATTGAATTGAGCAGCATTGAATTCAACCAATGGGAAATGCATCAACAACACTAATTATTAGGCTCCATAACATTGTAATGTCTTGGGTAATCTTTTTCCAAAGTGAAAAGGGTGGTAGGATTTTTATTTTACTTTTGGAAAAAAAATCAGAAGTACAAAACGAAAGCATATACATTCTTAGAGATCCATAATTTTTGTGTACAAATTGATGATTGCTTAGCAATAATGGCACCGTTAATTCAAAATTTGAAATTAGAAATTAAAATATTGTTACTTGCACAAATAAAAGTGATGCTTTTATGTATTCATGCCTATAAATTAATGGAGATAGATAATTGATGAAATATTGTGACAGAGTTTGGGATAAAACTGAATAACACAGTATTGTCTCACATTGGATTCGGCCGAATGCAAATGCACCAACAACAGTTATTGTTCATTATGTATGCATATACACTAATGGAGATGGATAAATGACATAAATATTGTGATGACACGGTCTCGTATAAATAATTAATGACAGTGATAGAGAAAAGTCGTTTGCCTGCAGGGTCGGTTTGTGGCCAGGAAATGTGTTTGTCGTTTTCCTAAATGATCTAATTGCCAGTCAGCTGATCGATATTCATTAAATATTTATCTATCGGGTAATATTTTGTGGGTAATATTTTGTGGGTAGTATCTAGAGGATGATATTTTGGTGTAATATTTTGAGGGTGATATTTTGTTGGTGATAATTTGGGGTAATATTTTATGGGAATTATTTTTTTGGTGATAGTTTGTGGGTAATATTTAGAGGTAATATTTTGGGGTAATATTTTGTGAAATTATTTTGTTGGTGATAGTTTGTGGGAAATATTTAGAGGTAATATTTTGTGGGTGACATTTTGTGGGTAAGATTTTGTGGTTAAGATTTTGTGGGTAATATGCCATTGATTCATTGAGTATTCAACGTATATGTGTCTCTGGGATCAACCTGATTTTGTAAATGCTTTAGATGGGAAATTAATCAGTTAAACCATTCTATTTGGCCAACTTATTATGACAACTGGAATTGGTCACCGGTTAAAAAAAATATCCCGGAATATTCTGTTACCAGTGTTAAAATTTAATTCAACTTGATAAAAGAACTAATTTGTATTTCAATATATAGAATTAAAGTTTTAAAAGTTTTAATTTTCAGTTCATTCCTAAATTCCTAATGAATAAATTTCTTTGATAAAATATTTTGGAATTTCACAGAAAACATTCAAACCGAAAGAGTCATTACCAAGCACATTATCACAGTCAAGCCAGGTACCAAGACTCCTTTTATTAAAGCCAAAACCACGAACTAAGAGTACATTTGCCCAAGAAGAGAAAATCTATGAACTAAAACAAGGCAGGCACCAAGACTCGATCCTTATGTTAAAGCCAAAACCACGAACTAAGAGTACATTTCCCCATGAAGAAAAAATCTATGAACTAAAACAAGGCAGGTACCAAAACTCCTTATATTAAAGCCAAAACCACGAACTAAGAGTACATTTGCCCAAGAAGAAAAAATCTATGAACTAAAACAAGCCAGGCACCAAGACTCCTTATGTTAAAGCCAAAACCACAAACTAAGAGTACATTTGCCCATGAAGAGAAAATCTATGAACTAAAACAAGGCAGGCACCAAGGTTCCTTATGTTAAAGCCAAAACCACGAACGAAGAGTACATTTGCCCAAGAAGAGAAAATCTATGAACTAAAACAAGGCAGGCACCAAGACTCCTTATGTTAAAGCCAAAACCAGGAGCTAAGAGTACATTTCCCCATGAAGAATAAATCTCTGAACTGAAAACAAGAGCCAATCTTCTATGGACATATAAGAAGGGGGAGCTGAACTAGAAAGATTGACCAACTGTTCCAAATCACAGCCTGACCAAGGTGACTGTTCCCGCTCCAGGACCCAATACAGCACCAACGATCTACCAAATCTGCAGAGAACCAGAACATTGACCGGACTATCTATAAATAAGTCTTAGCAAGGTGACTGTTCCCTATGCAGGACGAAGGTTGCCCTCCCATGGCCTGTAATCCTCATTGCGAGATGGTACAGGGAAACCGATAAATTAATCGCCCTTTCACACACCCTTCAGTCGACCAATCAATAGCTCTGAAAATGTCCCGCGGACGTGCGACTAATGCATTTTTCTCGACCGTGTTATGGCAAGTCAAGTTTGACGTACTATGTTGACACTTATTGTTAGGGCAATATTCTACGGTATGCATATTCTGTTAGCGAAAAGGAACGTGGGTTATTGGTTCTGTCAATGGACTTAAAGTACACAAGTACTATAAGATCCATTTTTGGTACAAGGTTATAATCGTTGTTCCCCGAGGAAGGTTTTATAATTGTTGTCAGCTTTCTAGGTCTTGACCGTTCCGGTTCAATGCATGTTATTAATAGATTTTCTTAGAGTGAAGTTATTTGCAGAGATTTGTAACGTAAAATGATCAATAGTAATTGATAAATGCAAGTTTTCATCAGAGTTTAATACCCTTCACTTGCAGGTCTTGATATATAGAAAATCTTTGTATTAATCCCTTTGGTAAGATTTGATTCTTATAAACTGGCCGCTGGGAATGGTTTGGCACATATGATAAAAAGCTCAAGAGTGAAATTATCACTTAAACCCATTTAATGAAAAGCCAGATTATTTGGGATAGCCATCTTTAATCATGATCAGTACATATTTCTGTAAAATTCTCTTATGATTCCTATAAACTGGACACTGGGAACGTTTTGGCGGATAGACATAAACACCAAAAGAGCAAATTATCATTGTTGCAATTCACTGCAGAGTATGTTTATTTGGGACCAGTGCCAATTTTTGTAAAAACTTTCTTTGTTAAACAGTTATTATTCCTATAAACAGGGCACTGGCAATGTTTTGGAACATAAAATAAACAACCAAAGAGTTAAATTTCATTTTAACCCGTACAATGCAGAGACATAGTTAGGATAGCAATCTTTAATCATTTCCCATTTCTGTAAAATTACCTTTGGTCGCATGACTTGTGATTCCTGTAAATTGGCTACTTTTAATGGTTCAGCACTCACTAATTCAGTATATGAAATTTTAAGTTAATGATTTTTTTTTCATTGTTGGGTCATATTCGATGAAAAGACTAGATATATAAATAATTACTCACATCCCCTTCCGACCCACTATATACTACCAGACAAGCATAAGTACATAATTTGGGTTGGATACACATAAACTACACCTATAGAGTGTCCAAACTCTGTTGGAGCTGGCTATTACAGTGTAGGATGTGTTCAACAGCTGTGCTGTTCATTAACTGAGAACGGAGCCAGGTTTTCTCTCAATTACCATAAACATCTAAAAACATACATTTTTAATGTTTAATTTTTTTTAAACTTGTCCAATGAATTTATTATTGATGATGATTTTTGTAACTGACAAAATTTCACTGATATAATTTCACTGAAAAATTAAAATGAAAAAATTTCACTGATGTTATTTTCTGACGTGATTTAACAAATTTCACAAAATTCTCTGACAATATTTCACTGACAAGATTTCACTAGCAAGATTTCACCAATAATGTTCACTGACAAAATTTCACTGACATAATTTTTTGTTAAATTTCACTGACAAAATTTCACTGCATAATATCACTAAAAACATTCATTGACAAAATTTCACTGACATAATTTTTTTTTAGATTTCACTGACAAAATTTCTTTGCATAATATCACTAAAAACATTCATTCATTGAAAAAATTTCATTGACTATATTCACTGACAAAATTTCACAGACATAATTTTGTGTTACATTTCAATAACAAAATTTCACTGATATATATCACTAAAAACATTCATTGACAAAATTTCACTGACAAAATTTCACAGACAAAATTTCACTGAGAATTGCATCCCCTAATATTATTCAACTGTGTTAACATGAATGTAAAACCCACTCCGCACTACTTTTACAGTGTCCCTTAAAGGGGTATCGTAATTATAGCTTCGTTTACATTTAACCTTAGGCAAGTATTACTTCAAATACGGTAGAGATTATATCAATATTTCTGAGTGTGCTAAGCTTCTTATGATAAACAATGCAATATCAATATTCAATATCAAATTATTGAATTTCAATTTCCGCTAAGATGTGTTGTGATTATCATCAAGTGGGGTTTCAAATGTTCATAAAGAAAACAAAATCCAACCAAATATTGACTAAAATACTTCATTAATAACAGGTGTCATGCACGGTTGATTGACTGGCTTATACATTTTTCGATTAAATATACATAGTCAGGAAAATATGCTAGACTTAGATGCTTTCATAACATATCAACCAATAAATAACTTGAAAAATTATTTTTACTGATGACTGAAAAAGTTATGCACTTGCTCACCTATGGAAAACGTGAAAACAGTAATTATTTAATTTTTTTTACCGCTAATTACCAACGTACCAGAAAATACCGATAATAAGGTCTTTTCATGAATGAATGGCATGTACACAGTCGAACAAAATTAACAAACAATTTTGTTACCGAGACATGAAACTTGACAGCTCCATTTCATCATTCATGTTTAATTATTTAAGCTGAAAAAAATATTTTTGATTACAAGAATATTTTTCAATTCAAAATTAAATTATTAATGGCATTAAGATGACAAAAACACTTTTGTAGATTTTTAGAACAGTCAGAATTAACCCTGAAATTCAGTTTAGCGTTGCACCCAGACCTTACTACGTGTAGAACAGTTCTCTACAGCAGACAAAGTTGCCGAGCCCTGGCGGAATTCAAACCCCAAACCTCTTGCTCCGAAGCCGAACGGACTAACCCCTGTACTATCCGCCCCTAAATCCATAGAAAGTAAGATTTTGCTGAAACCCCCGAGAAAAACAATTTCGTTCATTCGACAGCTGTTCCTGGAGTACATATGTACTGTAACAAAGAAAGCAATACATTGTGTGTAGAGACTGGCGCTGACTGATAGGGCGTTCTGTTGTCTTCAAGTCACTTTTATCTACACCATCTCTCAACACGTCTCCCACCATCAAGGTTGATCCTACATCTACAACCTCCATGGTCCATACTGATGTTTCACTACTCTATTCCACGCAGCGTGCAACTATGTTGTAAAGATGTTGCAGCAAGTGCAACTGAACCAAATACTTTGGTTGCACCAACAAAACACTTACATTAATTTATTAAAGAAATCTAATTATTTGTTTTGTATTAACCATTTACTTGCGGATCCCGGGTTAGTATAGGATGGAAAAAGTACATTCATATGTCCCGACAGGCGAACCCCGGAGAGTGAACTTAGGTGTTATCACCGCCTATCAGTTCTGACTCCCAATCAGTTCGATGGTACAAGATTTGATATCTGTGAAATTCCAAGAAGTGCCAATAAGTGCCTAATGTAAATCTAGAGGGTCAGAATATTTCGCCAAAGCGGTTAAACTGGGTAATATAGAACATAGCAGCTTGGGGGTTAAAGGGACACCGCGTCAAAATAAAATTCAGATCATGTGTATCTACCTATGCTGATTAACATGTCAGCTAACAAGTCACAGACATCAAATTTCAGACAATTTACGTAATTGGTAATAAAAACTACTGCATGTAGACAGTCTAGTGAAGCATAACTCGTTAGATGACACTCAAATCAGCTTAGTGAGATAAAGATGAGACTCATTTTTATCCTCGACGCAGTGTCCCTTTAAGGTTGCACAGGTGGAGAATTTGATACTGAAGCATTTTCATCTATGCTTCATCAACTAACACAATATACCTTAATGACAATCAACATTAGTGTTGTTTCTTCTGACCTGGACTCAAAACAATCCCATGCTTCATTGTACCTCTATCAATAAATACATCTGTCACCTTAATATTTGGTAGTAAAAAGAACTTTCATCTTTTGGTATTAATTCATCTAAAGAGTCATTGTAAGACTTAATTTTGAAAATGAAACTCATTGAATTGACATGTTGTATGTTAACTGCATCATATCAATTTCATTTAAACAAATTTTCACTATCCCTACAATCAACATTAGTCTTCACATCCACAACATCACCACATACACCAGCAACCATCCGTAAGTGATCTCTACTCAATCCCATGCTTCATCAACAAGTTCAATTTACTGTGAAAAGATCTATCAACACTCGTCTTGTATATCTACAACCTCATACTACTCCAGCAGACACTCCTACAAGCTTAATTTGTCTTACCAAGAATCATCATTGGTTTCTAGTCTACACTACAAAAGTAAATCCAGACTCTTATAAAACAAGCCGACAGAGTCGGCCATATCCCCCGCCATGTAGGAATTTTAAATATATTTATGCATTTTGAATATATAAAGCATTTACTTTCTTGAAAATTGTTATAAGTCATAACTCATAACTCATAAGTGATCAAATTTCTATATAGCAAAAGGCACATCTAGACTACTCGGTTGATACCTGTATAAAGTTTCAGCAAAATACATTGAATAGTTTTGAAGTTTGAGGCCGGAATATAGTTTTCCCTCTTTTTGGTTCTAAGTCAAGACTGTTTGCATTCGTAAAAAAAATAATTATTCTCAAATTTCTATATTGCAAAAGGCACATCTAGACTACTTGGTTGATACCTGTACAAAGTTTCAGCAAAATATATTGAATAGTTTTGAAGTCAGAGGCCGGAATATAGTTTTCCCTCTCCTTTGTTCTAAGTCCAGACTGTTTGCATTCGTAAAAAAAAAATTAAAAAATTCTCAAATTTCTATATAGCAAAAGGCACATCTAGACTTCTTGGTTGATACCTGTACAAAGTTTCAGCAAAATATATTGAATAGTTTTGAAGTAAGAGGCCGGAATGGAAAAGCCCGGACGCACAGACGGACAGACGGACAGACAGACGGAAAGACGGACGGAGCTCATTTCTGTATCCAAGAAATTATTAGATCCAGACCATACTCAGCTAAATCCAGGAGCTACACACAAAAATCCAGACCATACACAATAAAATCCACACCCTACATACACAAAATCTTGACCCAAAAAATAGATCCAGATCCTATTGAAATAAATCCAGAACCTACACAATAAAATTCAGACCCTACAAACTGAAATCCAGATCCTACACAAGTAAATCCAGACCATACACAATAAAATCCACACCCTACATACACAAAATCTTGACCCAAAAAATAGATCCAGATCCTATTGAAATAAATCCAGAACCTACACAATAAAATTCAGACCCTACAAACTGAAATCCAGATCCTACACAAGTAAATCCAGACCATACACAATAAAATCCAGACCCTACACAATAAAATCCAGACCATACACAAGTAAATCAAGACCCTACACAAGTAAATCAAGAACCTACACAAGTAAATCAAGACCCTACACAAGTAAATCAAGATCCTACACAAGTAAATCAAGACCCTACACAAGTAAATCAAGATCCTACACAAGTAAATCAAGAACCTACACAAGTAAATCAAGAACCTACACAAGTAAATCAAGACCCTACACAAGTAAATCAAGAACCTACACAAGTAAATCAAGACCCTACACAAGTAAATCAAGAACCTACACAAGTAAATCAAGACCCTACACAAGTAAATCAAGAACCTACACAAGTAAATCAAGACCCTACAACAAGTAAATCAAGATCCTACACAAGTAAATCAAGAACCTACACAAGTAAATCAAGAACCTACACAAGTAAATCAAGACCCTACACAAGTAAATCAAGAACCTACACAAGTAAATCAAGACCCTACAACAAGTAAATCAAGAACCTACACAAGTAAATCAAGACCCTACACAAGTAAATCAAGACCCTACACAAGTAAATCAAGACCCTACTAAATTAAATCCAGATACACAAAAGGACCTTCTTTCTTGTTTTTGTCTTAAAACTGTTCTCAATCAGCTCCAAAACTTCTTCCATTTTTATTAAAATAAACAACGAAAAGAATTCCGAAACATGTTACAAAAGTTTTCTATCATTCTTTTTAAATTCAATTGATGAGATACGTTTCAAGTATACATACATTAACCTTTAAAAGGTACTTACTTTCTCTCTTAACATTCACTTTTACATAGTTTTTGAATACGTCTCAATTTCATTCTCCGGCTAATGAAGTTTAGATGCAAAACTTCTTGTAAGGGAGCGGGATAGCGCAGTGGTTAGCGCGTTCGGCTTCGGATCAAGAGGTCCGGGTTTCGAAACTCAATCAGGGAGATTAACATGCATGAGAATGGTATACAATGGGGATTTGTAATACAAACATGATGGAGGTGAGGCATGAGAATGATGAGGATTTGCAATACAAACATGATGGGGAGTAAGTAGATAAACAATGGCCTGTAGGCTTTATTGAAGATGTAAATAAACACACATGATGAAACGAGGGAGGCCAATTGGCTTTATTGAAATTGTTAAACAAATAATAATTATAGTTGATTGGAAGAGAGGCTAATTGTTGATGTGGGTGGCTTTGAAGTTGTTGCATGGTGATTGGAGCTGATAGGTGTTGATTGGTGGGGACTCCTCGGATAATTGCTCCGACAGGAGTGGATGGAAGGTAGGGATACTTGGATTTGGTTTGGTTCGGTTCTCCTCGGATATTTCCTCCGACATGTCGACTTACATTCTTGTAAGTTGCCTCATCCAGTGACTTATTTTTAAAAATTTATATTGATCTACCCAATGTACCAAGAATGAACACATCTGTTGAGATGTTTTGTATGTTGATACAATTTATCTCTTTTTAATAGTTTACACTAAGTTTGTAAGAAGGATGCAGTCAAAACAACAGAATTAAAGTTCTAAACATTTAAAGGTCAAAATGTTGACAAAATAACATTAACTGATACATTGCTATGTTTTTAGCTGATATAAAAAAAAAATCAAAGTTTGAAAGACACTTTTCTATCTACCATCTAAATGTTTAATTTTTTTCAATATTAACACAATTTTACAAGAAAAAGTGGAAATAGGAAATTTAATTATACCTGACCTAAATTCATCTTTGTTTCAATAATTAAATGTAATAATAAAACATTCGCGTAAAACAAATTGCTTTTTAAACTTGAATAAAAACTTTCATTATCAATAAAAACCCAATGAACAACATCTAGCTAACAACACCAAAATGCAAGGAAAACAACTTGTTGATATCATGTTCTCTAAACTAACAACAATGCTGACAAATATAAATGTTTTCTTTAAAAGAAATCTTGACAAAGTACTTGTTGTTTCAACAATATGTAAACGAAGATTTACAAGGTGAACCAACTATATAAACTTTCTATTTTACAAAATTTTTCATTTTCTACATGCATGTTTAGATTTTTCCATAATTTTTAATGTTCTTATAATATTACAACAATGGTTTTATTTGTTTACAGTGATGTATCACAACACTCGAAAGAAATAAACAAACTTGTAGATCTTCGTTCTTGACTTCACTGCAAGACAAAACATACATGCTCTTCATTTTGATGCAAACTCAGCAAAAACCATTTCAGCAATACAGATGGTGTCTTCCAGTGCATGAAACTTTAAAGGGGCAGTAGCACGTATTTTGCAAATTTTATTTTTTCAAATTTCCCATTTATAATGATAGTTTATGTCATTTATATTTACTTTAGAGGGTTAAACATCTTATTACACAAACCAATTATCCGTAGCGGTAATAACGGTATTGGGTGTAAAGCAAAAATTGCATGGCGGCCATTCCATTGTGAACACAATTTATTATTTCGAAGGTCAAAAATGATTATCACGGCTAATTTACAAAACCCTGTACACTCATTTTTTAACTTGATTTCCCGAAGAGAGTAGGGTGTGTTACTATTGGTGACATTATTGTTCAAATACATTTTATCGACTTATTTCAGTGAAAAAACGTGCTACTGCCCCTTTAAAGGTGCTGCAGCATGTTATACATGTTCTTCCTGAAATAAGGTTCTCTCTTGAAAATGTAAACAAGTAGTACAAATGGCTAAATAACACTCCTGAATCAATAAAAAGAGTTCTAAAATTAATGTACATGGTTCGGTTAAGCCAAGCAAGTCAATTTCTCTTTGAGCGGTCATCTAGCAAAAATGTGTTACAGCGCCTTTAAATCTGTAGCTGTAAAAATAATTAGTGCCACTGCCTAACTATTCTCAATGGCCAATTAACAGTCAGTGTGATATAATATCAATAACTTTAGATATGAAGTTTAAAAAAAAAACATGTCTTGCATCAAAATTTTCATGGATTTTCAGTATCTGAGCAACAAAACTCAGTTTAACCCTTAACTTGCGGACCCCGGTTAGTCCAGGATGGAAACAGTATATTTCTATATCCCAGAGGTGAATCCCGGAAAGGAGATTTAAGTTTTCTCATGGCCAATCATTACCTATGAGATACTGGCTAGCGACCAGATTCGCTGTTTGGAAGAATATGGCTGGCGGTGACGATGTAATGGCAAAACCTAGCTTGCTGGTCAGAACATTCCGCCACAGGGTTAAAAGGTGCAATAAAGAAGATAGCAACTTCAGGGTTAAAGGGGCAGTAGCACGTTTTTTTGCTCAAATAAGTCGATGAAATGTATTTGAACAAGCAGACAGAGTCGGCCATATCCCTCGCCTTTGGGAAAATTTATTGAAGAATAGTTTTTGAATAACAGTGACTATGAACCTTTTTTCAACTAAACACAACACACAAAATTTCAGCTGCTTAGACAAAGTGGTTCTGGAGAAGAAGACAAAATGCGAAAAGTTAACAGACGACTGGATACCGTGCAATGCCATAAGCCCATCGGGCCTTTGAGGCACATCTACACATGATGATTGTTCAACACACCAAGTTTCGTTGAGATATGTCTTATAGTTTTCGAGTTCTGTTCCGTAAACGAAATTCTAGGTTTCATTTCTATGGAAACGGTAAAAAAAATAACTCTAAGAAGTTGAAAACACCAAAAGGCACATCTAGACATGATGATTGTTCCACACACCAAGTTTCGTTGAGATATGTCTTATAGTTTTCGAGTTCTGTCCCGGAAACGAATTTCTTAGTTACATTTCCATGGAAACAGTAAAAAAAAATAACTCTAAGAAGTTGAAAACCCCAAAAGGCACATCTACACATGATGATTGTGACACACACCAAGTTTCGTTGAGATATGTCTTATGGTTTTCGAGTTCTGCTCCGGAAACGAAATTCTAAGTTACATTTCCATGGAAACGGTAAAAAAAAATAACTCGAAGAAGTTGAAAAACCCAAAAGGCACATCTAGACATGATGATTGTTCCATACACCAAGTTTCGTTGAGATATGTCTTATAGTTTTCGAGTTCTGTTCCGGAAACAAAATCGGGACGGACGGAGCCCATTTCAATATCCCGCCCCAACTATGTTGGCGGGGGATAAAAATAATTTCACCAATCGTAAAACACCCTTCTCTCTTCGGAAAATCAAGTTTAAAATGAGTGTACATGGTTCCGTAAAGCCATGGGGATCGTTTTTGTCATTCGAAATAATAAAATGTGTTCACAATAAAATGGCCGCCATTGCAATTTTGTCTTTATACGCAACAACGTTACCACTACTACAGATAATTGGTTTGTGTAATAAGATGTTTTACTCTCTAAAGTAAATTTAAATGGCACAAACTATCATTATAAATAGGAAATTTGAAAAAATAAATTTTGCAAAAAACGTGCTACTGCCCCTTTAAAGATTAGAAATAAAGTTTCTCGTCTTTATAAGTTTCCTGAAGACAGTTTGAATTTCATAATATTTATAAAAATAGATATGAAATGTCAAAAGAAAATGTTGTTTACAATGAAATGTACAAGGCCAGTTCGTATCTAGCCAACCAATCTAAGCATCAGATATACAAGACAGAAAGTACATTTTTTTGTATATTTTAATTTGCTCAAACAAATAAGCTAGTAGTCAGTTTCAATTTGATATACTATCCGTAACGACATATATGAAATGTCAAGTGACAAACATGGCATTTATTGTGAAATACACATTACCGGCTTTGGCCTTTTGTAATAATTTTTTAAATTTCTATTTTTAGAGAACGTATACATTTCAACACATTTCAAAATAATAAAATAACATATTGTGCCTCATTGAAATGTACAATTGGCATTTGATTTTTTAAAATTTGATATTTTAGACAACTGCACCAAGTATTAAAGTTTACACAACAGCAATAAAGTTATTACTTCATATATTAAATATTCAAATATGATCCTCAAAACAAGTTTCAAATTGAACTTTTTTTATATCCTCAAACCAATCTTTCAGTCGCCAGTTTAAATTTGGAACAATATCCATAACAACAAATATGAAATGTCAATGGACAAACACGTAGATTTCATGCTCCTTGAAATGTACATGGTTAGCCAGTTAGTATCTAGGCAACTAAACATGTGTTTCCTGTTTATCACTCGCTGAGATATATAAATGAGTACCTGCACATCACATTTCATATTTGTTTTTAAGGACTTACGGTACCTGTTTTTTTTGCTATTTTTATTATTAGCAATAATGGCTGAAGTGGAATTGGAATATTTCTAAGGTTTGAAAAATTCCATTCAATACCGTAATCGTCCAAATAAATGCATGTATGACAAGAAAAAACTGCACCTCCACAAAAGGCCCCCTTTACCATTGAACATTTTAGATATGTCCATAGGACGCTGTAAAGGTAAATCATAGTTGTAAGAAAATGTGAAAAAACATTTGATTGCTGGATCACAAGTGATGGCTGGTTTTTTTAAAATCATCTTTCCATTTTTAATATTGGTATTATGGAATTTTAATGTTTTTAGAAAGATGACAATTCTTTACATTCAGCCTTTTGATTAAAATTATGTTTTGTGCAAGAGTTAACATTTTTACCAGTAAAGAATCATCATCTTTCTAAAACATAAAAATTCCATAATACATGTTCCATATTTACTACTTTTAAAGAGGTGAGGTGAGTTGGGGTTTAACACCGCTTTCAAGAGTATTTCACTTATATCGCGGCTGCTAGTATTATGGCAGGGAGAAAGCTCGCAAAGCCATGTGGTTATGCATTGCGGTGAAACCTGCGAGCAGCGGCTGGAACTAGCAAACCATGGGTGGTACTACGCTGAAATTCAGTGTAGCATTGCACCCAAACCTTACTACGTGTAGAACAATTCTCGCAGACAAAGTTGCCGTGCCCCTGCCGGGATTCAAACCCCGGTCCTCTTGATCCGAAGCCGAAAGGCTAAACACGGCGCTATCCCATCCCCACTTTTAAAGATATTTCATTTAAAGGTATATAAATGCATAAAGAGAATACCAAATAGATAAAACCATAAAATAACGTTTAGGCAAATGTATCGGAAACACGATCAAAATCTTCTTCAAGTAACCTAAACTGCATGTCAAATCCCTCATGTCCCATGTACTTAAGTCCTAAACCCTTTTGACTAACTATATACGTAACGTATACTGACAGTACAAAGATAACAGAGATTAGGTCTATAGTAGCCGATCAATGACGTGAACAAGTATTTTACTCTAGAGGAAGATCAAAGATTCAATCATTTCCCTCAGGAATGCTACCAATTTTACTTGCTTGTAACAATGGCTTTGGAAATAGAAAATCACACCCGAGTGTCTTCTGATATTAAATATACCAACATGAGTTGATTAAAATAACACTTATCTCTGCCTTGGATATTTTTACGAGTCTTTGAAAGACATTTAGAAGTTGAAATTGTGAGAAAAGCAAGGTTTCCTGGTTAACAACTTCTTTATTGTGAACATACACATTTCGAAGTTTATGTTTACTCTTTCCCCCGGTGAAATTATTCCATTTCAACGTTTTATATGTTATATATGTCTTACATGTTATGCAAAGATGGTATTTATAAGTATGGACATACTTTAGAAAGAAATGATTTCCCCCCATTATTTTAACTGTTCAAATAGTACAGATTATTAAAAATAAAACACAAACTTATGACAGGTTATTTGTAAAAGATCAAATTTTATCAATGCTAAATAATGTTCTTATTCCAATCTTTCAAAAGATGTACATATCACTCAAATTTTTATTTTTGTCACTTTAAAGGGATAGTTCTGTCGCCATATTGGATTTGTTTGCATTACGTGAAATGAAAACACGCTATATTGTACTTAATTTTACAAATTTTTAATCACTAAAGACATACACTGATAGAGTATTCATACAGTAACACATGACATGTCATAAAACTAATAAACAATTTGCTGTTATGCTGTAGCGAAGTTTTCCCCACTCGCAGCCCCGAGTAAAGCTTCAGTTCTCATTGTTTTTATTTTTGAACAAATGTGCGTTTGTCTTTATCAAGTTGTGAAATGTAAATTCATCAAAAGATTACCTCCATTAGTATCTTTCAATTTGAATTTAATCATGTATTGATAACATATATGTGTAAACAGGGATATCCCCTTGAATTTTGTTTCCACAAAAATAGATAGAACCCTCCTTTTAAGTATTGAAACAATAAGGATATCTAATTGCATCAACAACTGTGTAAGGACATTTCTGAAATAGAAAAGTCAGCATAAAATAGTTTTCTTTTATGTATTCATGTTACAGAGTGAGTGGGGAATCATGAAAATTTTACGAGAGCTTCAACAAGAACTTACCAGCGGATTGAGAACATAATAGTGACGAGGAAGAGGTATTATATATCTGAGTTTGACATGACATTTTGATTTAGGAGTTTTTCACTCCTTCAATTTTAAATTGAGGTTTAAAATAACAAATTAAACACATTTAGGAGTATTTCATCACTTTCAAAAGTTTGTTTTGAGAGAAATTTACTCTTAACTTGCTTTCTTAATGATATGTAATGGAGAATGCATTAAGGAACAGTTGATTCGTTAAAAAAATCAACGAGCTTTACAACTATTAGCTTTACAAAAGGCCAATTTTGTCGGGCTTTGCTCTATAGCCCTATCTCTATAGCTAATTATCACCCATGCGTTTCCACTGCCCCCGTGCCATGTACTCGGTCCCGTGTTCTTGGGTATAATCGCGTCTCACAGGACGGGAATTTATAATGGTACCACACCTTACTTGCGCACTTCATATCTTCTGAACCATTGGGTTGTTTTCAACTTTTTTATATCAAAATAAAGGGAAAAGAATCACTTTCAATCCCATATAAAAATAAAAACACGCAAGTGCCTTGATAAATTGCACTCAGTTCACCCAGCTGTACATCGGAATGTATGGACCTATACAGTCGCTCAGAGCGCTTCATAGGCAGCAACGAAATTATGTTTCCTTCAGGGTAATAATTTTGTAGCGCCTTGAGCATGTATTGTGCATGGATATGTGCGCATTATAAATATACTATTATTATTATAAAGTCATTTTCACGCTTCATATATTTTGAAACGAGCGGCGTTTTTCACAACTTCTTGCACGATTTATATCTGCTGAACGACTCAATGCATTTTCATATTTTTTATATCACAATGGTATATCTTTTATTCCATATAAAGTGCCTTTTAAAGTTAACCTTTTTGAGAGGCTACAAAAACCATATGACACAAACGAAATAGTCAACATTTTCGCATCAGATATGGTTCAAGATAAGCATTCATTGGACAGGTCAAATAACATGACCATATTAGGGACGACATTTGCTTATTTGTCAATTGGTTCGAGATTATCGACTTCTTGAAAAGTGTGATGACACATTTGCAATGCTGCATCATAAATGTTCTCAGTATTTACGATTTTATAATATATAGAGAATCTCACCCAAGTGTCTTCTGATATCAAATATATCAACACGAGTTGATAAAAGTTACAAATATCCGAGGCTTGCCGAGGATATTTTGACTTTTATCAACGAGTGTTGATATATTTGATATCAGAAGACACGAGGGTGAGATTCTATTTATCATCCAAAATCATTCTTCATCAGCTTTTAATGAAAAATGAAAATATCTGAACACAAAACTGCCATTTGGCTTCCAGTGTTGAGATGTCATAGCATTGTGACGTCATCGTGGTTATGACGTCATAGCATTGTGATGTAATTGCTTGATGATGCAAAATCATTGTGATGTCATGTAGCTGACGCCAACAGGGCATTGTTCAAAATCTACTGTCAAAATGATATCTCCTAGGAGATATCGCTTGATCTCATACAAGCGATATCTCCTGTGGAACCCAGTTTTGGATGATAAATATATATATATTCCGTTTTCGCGATGTAGACATGATTTATTTCGTAATAACGGTTCCAGGTTTGCCGTCTGGAATATTCTTTCAGGTGTGCCAATTAGTGCTTTAGCCAAAATTCGGCTGAGAGGGTCAGAATATTGCCCGGGGGCTAAAAAGGGTAAAATAGAAATACGCAACATAAGGGTTAAGAATAATCCACTGTTAACACAATAGACTGACATCACCATTGATAAGAACAATAGAATGTCATGATAGTAAGGTTGTTTCAGGTTGTAAAAGTGTCCTGCAGTGAACTGCTTCTCTGATGGATTGAAAGGGTTTGTTTTATATTTGTTTTTATTTATTCCATTTCGATTCTTGATACACAGAATATACATACAAAGCATAAATATACATGTCATGAGTCCCTTTTTGTCAAATATAAATAATAATAAGTATCAGTAAAGGAGGGCAGTGAAGTATCTAGAGAGGGTAGAGTGAAAGTGATGGCAATATATTTTAATTATTGCCGCTTCAATAAGCAGGCCCGTAGCAAGCTGGGGGGCCAGGGGGGCCCGGCACCCCCACTAATTTTGGTAAAAAAATGTTGTTTTAAAACCCCGTTTTCAATGTGTTGATTTCAAAATGATAACTATTTTCATGCTTGGTTAGGCTAAGAGCTGCCTGATGAGCTTTCCTGTGTATTGAAAAAAAATAGTAAAGTAAACTTAAAAGTACTAATTCACTGGCTCTGGTGTCATAGTTACTATTATAGATTAGGTTAGTTACTTTTATAGGTGTCACACATCCGTGAGTTAGCAGAACTTTGTCTTTAGTTTTCACGACACTTGCATTGTGAAGAAGA
The DNA here is from genome assembly GCA_936450465.1 of Gibbula magus. NCBI lineage: Eukaryota > Metazoa > Mollusca > Gastropoda > Trochida > Trochidae > Gibbula > Gibbula magus. Next base: position 24,683,917 of record OW388291.1, on the reverse strand, counting down.
CATCGATCAGCAAACGTATGGTTAAACATGGAGAAAAGTCTTCGTAGTCGTGATGCATTTGCTATTTTGGAGATTGAGAAGAAAGAAGTAGAATTTCTGAACAGAAATGTTAACTTGAAGGCTGACAAATCATCTTTGATCATTGATGAACTTTCCAGCACATTAATTCCTCCTGATTGCTCAGTTCATCCTGAAACTCTCAGTGCGTACAAAAGTACAGGAGATGGAAACTGTCTATATAATTCTGCCTCGATGTATCTCTGTGGCAACGAATCTCTTTCGAAATGTCTTCGGATTTTAGTCAGTGCAGAACTTTATTTGAGACCGAACTCTTATGCTCTCTCCAATCCAACAATCGCTGGTATGGTGTCAAGGTGCAAAGACCAAGGGGATGAAGCCTTCATTCATTTGTTGTCCGATGAGGGTTTGAAAATATTTGATGAAGGAAAGGATTTTGAAAGAGCAATATTATTTGAAGCTCAAAAGAACTGTCGTGATAAGGAGTGGTGCTCATTTCTGCACATGTGCGCATTAGCAGAGGTTCTCAAAGAGTACTGCCAGATTGTGATTGTGAAGCAAAGCGAAGTCATCTAATGTAACATTAGAATAAAATATGACCTGTTTTATAATGTTATTTTATTTTCTCCAGCCACACATGCAATAAGCAGTTTACCCCCAAACGCGTCTGGTTTATGGGCCGTCTGGTTATGGGAGGTTACTCAAAGAGCTCATCAGCTTTCAAACTTGATAAGCTGAAGCTGGAAGCCACACATGCAATAAGCTCATCACCTTTCAGACCTGATAAGCTGAAGCTGGAAGCCACACATGCAATAAGCTCATCACCTTTCAGACCTGATAAGCTGAAGCTGGAAGCCACACATGCAATAAGCTCATCACCTTTCAGACCTGATAAGCTAAAATTGAAATCAGAATTGAAAACTGGCCATTAGGTTTATTTGAATGCTGCTCGAATACATGATTACATGTTGAAACAAAACAAAATTAAAGAAATAGAAAACATAAAACTGAGCCTAAAACAACAATTATTCATCCTTCAAGTCATGTACCAACAAAGAATATTTGTTCAGTGAATTGTCAATCTACAACACCAGCAGAACAATCAACAAGTCTGACATGCCCATCAAATTAACTATAGACAAATGTGTAGATCCAATCCCAATCTAAACCTAATCCTTTAATGGAGGGACCAATCCCTTAATTATCCTTGCTTTGTAGCCACGCTGGTATTTCTACTTTCAAACTGAGTCACGGAGCTGCATCAAGATACATCCATTTTCCTATATTCAATCAATTTCATCATTTTCTTGTAGATCACAATTACATTTATTTACATCTGTATTCAACTTCACTCGTGTATCCATGGAGATAAGTAAACATTGATTCAGTTTTGAAACATGTAGTTGAAATGCATTGAATTACTCTTTTCCAGTGAAGAATTGTTAGCTGAAAGAGACTTAAATTACCCAATAATTAAAAAGTAATCACATGAGGTCAATCAAAATTAATTACTTACTTTAGGAGCAAAATGTCTAAAGGCAGAAGGCAAAAAAAAAAGAAGAATTTTTTTATTCAGGTATATAACAAAACAGACACAAAATTGAGTAAGAAAATCATTCACTTATTTTTTCAGTTCATCAGAATATCTAGCAACTAATTAGGAGGGATTCTAAGTAGCATTTTATCAAAAATATGGTAGGAAGATTAGTAGACCAACTAAATTTAATTTTAAAAGTTGCCTAAGGCTGCATAAAAAAAGTTAAATATTTCTCACATTATTTTTCAAAACTGACGAGGGTGGCAGAACTTTCGTTTTACATTTTGTTTGAATAAATAATGACGCGGGAGGAGTACATTTTATTTTTTTTTATCAAAATATGGCCTTGATGTGGTAGATGTATACATAACGGAAGCAAATTCGTTCCTGCAGACCCATATATTTGGTGGACAAATAATAATAATAATAATAATAGACCATTTCTATGGCGCTATAATCCATGCACCATGACATGCTCTAAGCGCAAACATTAGGAGATGTTAAAGGCAGCTCTGAACAAATGAGTTTTAAGCCTGGTTTTGAAGGTAGTGAGCTCCTGACAACATTTGAGTTCCATGGGAAGTTTGTTCCACTCAGTTGCTGCTGTGTATGAGATATTTGGGCTTACCAAAAATGATGCGGCAAATTCTTAATTTATATTTTCAAAAGACATTAAAAAGTTGTTACGCACACAAATAAAAGTAATGTGCCAATGCCTGAGAAAGATTTTCTTTTTTTACGGTATATTTAGTCTAAGGTAGAAGACAATATCCGACCCACTACCAATTCTAGCCAATCTTCTCTAGAGGAGTCCACCATATTTTCTACTTAGTATCAATATAAGTTCATTGCAGTAATTTACTGTGAAAAGCTTTTCAGTATACAGTTATAGGTATGTGTTTATGTGTTTAGCAGTCTCAATATGCAATGCGACCATTAGTTTCCCTGCCAAACCTGATTTTTCAAACACTGATTACAGGATATAATAACATATATATCATTACCCATATGGTTGAAAATAACTGGGTTAATATTTTCGATATGATCACATGTGCACATGTGCAACCATTGTTTCAACGCGACCTCACATATTTTGTCGTCTGTGACGTCATAACACAATGGTTGTGACATTGCTGTAGCTTGCAGATGCAAGAGAAGTGGGTCGTTTCCTAGCTATTTTTACAGATCGAATTGAATGGGTAATGATGGGTAATAAAGAAATTATTACACTCAAAAAGTGTGTCGTATGACCCTTTATGAACCTCTTGCAAATTTGTGTATAACCTCGATCGGTCTTGCAATACAAAATTAGCACTTGTTTCGTAAAAGTCATATGACACCCTTTCTCAGGTAATACTCTCTATTTATGCATTAATTGATATATCGAAAATAGCCTATATCCAAATTTTTAAAAATGCTTTGAAAACTCTGCAATTACGACTTATATATCCAGGGTCCATATTTTCGAAGCTCTCTTAGTGCTAAGATAGTCGTAGGTGCCATACGTCACATTATTATACCTCTATTAAATTTGTAGGAATATCATTGGCCAGTACACACCACGTGATCGAAAAATATTTTTGTACATTGACCCCCGATTCCCGTGATGAGGTTAGTTATGTGACAGAAATTTCTGTCCCTGACCTGAGATATTGACTCGTCACATGATTTGTCACGTGACTGTTTGTTTTATGTTTGCTTTCAAGATGGCGTCAGCTGATGGTTCCCTGATTTGACAAATAAGAAAATACATACTATAGCCTGAGGAAGAAAAAAAGAATTTCGGTATAATAAAACACTTAATTACTCATGGTGAGGTCATTATGTGAAATACAAGACTCTCGGACCTGACTCCCTCGGGGGTCTGACCTGACTTTGACCTGCGGTCTCAGTCAGGTCAGACCACCTCGGGACTCAAGTCAGTCCTTGTATTTCACATGACCTCACCATGAGTAATTAAGAACATATTAACATTGACTTACGACTTACTTTCTTAGCAGCGTCGAAAATATGGGTCCAGGTCAACAAATAAAAGTACACTAATTTTCCTTATCCAAACTCATGGAAAAACATCAAGAAACTTCTATGTCTATATATATATATCTTCATGATTAGGAGCTAGGACAGCATGTAATGGAGCATGTGTTATTCGTGGAGGTAAACAAACTAATAGACACGTACATATCTATTGATCACGTTAAAGCTGGAAACTACGATCGGTGAGAAACAGTAGGGATTGTCCGGAGGAGACACATTTGCTTGCAACAAAGCTTTTAGTCTTAGAATGTATGTCCTCATAAGCCCCTAATGTTGCAATTTGTAAATCTCGGTAAGCAGCTGATACCTAGTGACGTAGTTCGTGTTTATGTTACCTGAGAATGTGAGGGAAACGAGGGAGAGGTGAGAAATTAACTCTTCACCTGCATAATAAATCATTTTCATGAGAAATATCATCTGTTATTTTGTGGATATTCTATCAACATGCTTTTATTATAACAAAATTAATAAACATACCGGAACTCATTTTTTTGCCCTTTTTTATAAATTCAAATTTGCTATTTATAATAAAAACCTATGCAAAATATGCTTTCTTAAGAGGGTAAAAGAGGCCACAAACAACCCGATTATCAGTAATTATAGAAAACGATGTCACTTATAAAACAAAAACTGATAGCGGCCATTTTAGTGTGAACACCTTTTAATAAATTGAGAATGGGAAATAAATCTATGATGCTTAATCGAACCATCACCATTCATTTTAGAACTCTATTTATTGATTGAGGAGGATTGTTTTGCAATTGGTAACATTTCTTTTCCAATTTGTGAGAACTCTTTATTTCAATTAGAAAACGTACTTCAGCCCCTTTAAGATTTAAAAATAGAGCCATGGCCTCTGTAGCTCATCAGGAGATAATAAGTGGGGTATGTTATGGAGTGGACTTTATAGCAATGGTCAGATAATGGAATGTAGTAATAAGAATCTAGGTAGTGAAATGATTAAAGCAGTTTAAAAATATTTTGTTACCATAACTTTGCCAATCTGCTATATATATGTGTTGAAAGAGCAACGCAAAGCTTGGAAATAAATTGCTGGTATCAAACATATAATAATGTGGTGGAGAGATCATACTATTTTCTAAGATCGTACACACATTATATAATAATGAATACCCCGGGTACAATTCTTTGCATACAATTCACCACTGTCAGCTATTGCAATAATGGCCTGGGGCTGTAGAAGAAAATGAAAAAAACCTTTTTAGGTCATGACCCCTGCTAATTATTATCAAAATTGGTTACACATAAATCAACATTCGTTATGAATATCATACACCTTTGCATTATATTGTTTTAATTCTTAATTGCATTATGGCAATACCAACATTTATTACATAATGAATAGGAGCCTCAGTTTTTGAAAATCCCATTTCTCATAGGCTCCATTTCAATACTTAATAAATTGGTGAATTTTTTTTTAGTAAATTCTTTTTCACCATTTCTTATAGGCTCCCTTTCAATATTTGATAAAATGGTGATATTCTATGAATAAATTCTTTTTTAGAGTCAGTGGAAGACTAAAGCAGTCTCACGCACAGTCTATGATAATACAGTGCTGCACAGTAGTTTGAAGTAACCTGAAACCTCTGTGTAACTATCAGTTTTCATCCTTCTGCCAGGAAGAGGTCAACACAATGCAATTACATAACATGCAGACACTGGACTCACAGCCAGTAAAATTTATATGTTAGATGCAGTTTTTCCTACAATTAATTATTTTTCTGTACTGGAGAAGATGATGAAAATAGGTGTGATGTCACAATCTCATATAGCTACTTCTTTTATAGTCCTATGTTATCACCAGTCATCACTAGTCATATTCAGTTCACATATCTCATGTAAAATGAAAAAATTTAATTCCTCTTCAAGTTATTCCTTCAAAGGGTATTCATTATTCAATAGTTCTCATTTCAAATAGATTCACATTAAACATGTCCATGATGTAGACATCTATCTACCGGGGATGTAGCTCAGTTGGTAGAGTGTCCGCTCATCACCCGGAAGACCGGGGTTCGATTCCCGGTCGCGTCATACCAAAAGACGTTAAAAGATGGGAGTTGTTGCTGCCTTGCTTGACACTCAGCATTATAAGGGCAGAACAACGCTTGAACGCACAGTGGCTGCCGGGTGCGAAAAGCACAAAATGAATTTCCGATGTACTTTGTATTGAGGACAATAAAGTGTTATTTATCTCATTTCTTGTTCCTATTGAATAAAATTAACTGCAAAGTTAATAGAAAACTAAATCAGTTATAAAGTATAAAATATGATATAAATAAGGTATACCAAATTGACTCGTACTGGAAATTCTCATTAATTAATTAATTAATTCTCCAAATAATTACACAATATCATGAGATATTAAAAAACTCCATTATTTACTCTTAAATTACAAAGAACATTATATTAGATTTAATTAAAGATTCTGTATTAAGTCTTTAGAATACTTTTAGACTTGTGTACCTTTATCAGCAAATTCACTTGCAAAATACAAATAATTACTCATATGTGAAATGTGAGACAAAGATAAAATATGACTTATAATTTTTGTTAGACCTCCAATTCTAAGTTTTTAATTCTCAATATCTCTTTTTCATCAGACATATTATATTCTCAAAGCACATGTTAGAACTCTCACATCAGAAAGATGAAATGCCTTTAACTCAGCTGTTTTCTTTAAAATTACCTCCCTTACCTGCTTTACTGATTGAAGTGCACATATAATCTCAGAAAGATGCTGTAAACTGAAATAGGCTTTTAGGTTATGATCCCTGTGACCCATATTTGGGGTCACAGACTCACCAAATTTACAATTTAGAATCCCTTACAGCCAAGGAGTCTGTACATAAAATTTCAGCTCGCTAGAGCCATTGGGACTGGAGATGAAGATGAAAATAGCATTTTAGGTCATTGCCTCTGTGACCCAATATTTGGGGTCTCACTGTCACCAAATTTACAATTTAGAATCCCCTTCAGTCAAGGAGAATGTACATAAAATTTCAGCTCTCTACATTCATTGGGACTGGAGAAGAAGATGAAAATAGTTTTTTTTAGGTAATGACCCCTGTGAGCCACACTTGGGGTCACAGGGTCACCAAATCTACAATTTAGAATCCCTTTCAGCCAAGGAGTCTGTACATAAAATTTCAGCTCTCTGGAGTCATTGGTTCTGGAGAAGAAGATGAAAATAGCTTTTAAGGTTATGACCCCTGTGACCCACATTTGGGGTCAAAGGGTCACCAAATTTACAATTTAGTATCCCCTTCAGCCAAGGAGTCTGTACATTAAATTTCAGCTCTCTGGAGTCATTGGTTCTGGAGAAGAAGTCGAAAAAGCGAAAAGTTTACGGACGGACGGACGGATGGACGGACGCCATCCCATGCCATAAGCCCATCGGGCCTTTCAGGCCAGATGAGCTAAAAATAGAGTTCCAATCAATTTGATGATTATCTTCAAAAGAGAAAGTTGGTAGTCATCTTTCAGTTCTAAAGATCACTGGAAATTGATATCTATTTGGAAAATAGCTCTTTTACAGTCCTATCATTAACCGAGATTTAGAATGACTCCTTTGCAACCTCTGTGGTAATGTATTGCAGTGAAACCTGTATTCAACACAAACTAATGACCTTTGACTGCACAAAATAAAATATAGAAACTGCATCATAACCTGCTTCATGACTTCATGTATAAAATAAGAGCCTTAAATATGGTCTAGGTCTAGATGACGGAGAATATATGCACCGTATTGGACATAATTAGCGCCTTCTTATAAGCGCCCCATCTATGTTTAAACAAGAAAAACTTAGCGCCCCTCTCCAGACTACCTAACATGATCAACCTATAAACTATGTCGATATCTGAATTATGTTAAATTATATTTGAAAACAGTCATATCACAAAATCGATTCTGACCTTTATTGGAAATGCATATGTTGATAAATTGTCTAATTTTCTGTATGAAGATCGAAAATACCCGAGCATTTGGCTTACTAGATTGAATGATAAGGACATTTTAAATACCGGTAAGCGCCCCTTCTTTCAATTTTCAAAGTCTCAGGGATCTTAATACATCGAATATGGTATATAAAAACGGGAATATGTTTGCGAATTTCGTCTCCATACAATACACACACTGTTGTGTACAGTAACGTTCATGTACAACTTAGCTGTACGACAATTCTCTACCGCAGACAAACTTACTGAAGCGTGTAAAATTATAGTGCGTTACGAGTATAAATAACACACAGGCAACCGGTAATGGTTGTGTATCTGGATTAGAGTATCTTGTCCTAATTGCACTCACATTTCTAAGTAGTGAGAATGGGTAGGAGTGGATAAACAATAGCCATGATATATGTAGATTGACAGTAAAGTTTCATTAACTGATACAACCTTTGTGTTTGTCCTGCCTCATGACTGTATAGAATAAGAGCTTTTAATACAGTCTAGATCCTTATTCATGTCTTTACATTTTGAATACTGAACGGAACTGAAAGAAATAAAATTACATGGTACTACCTCCCCATTTTCAATGAGTGAACCCCCTTTTGAAAATTTCTCGATCTGCCCTCGACATTGATGAAGATAAAGTGATTATTCAATTACACAGAAGAAATTTTAGTTCAGCTGTGTGTATTTAACAGTAGTTATGGTTTGTTGTAAATGGTATAATCAGACATGAGTCGACTTCCCATTCAAGGTGAGGTGAGTTGGTGTTTAACGCCGCTTTCAAGATTATTTCACCTATAGCGGCTGTTAGTATTATGGCAGGGAGAAAGCCCGCAATATCATGTGGCTATGCATTGCGGTGAAACCTGCGAGTAACAGCTGGAACTAGCGAACCATGGGTGTTACTGCATTTCAGTGAAGCATTGCACCCAAACCTTACTGCGTGTAGAACAGTTCTCTACTGCAGACAAAGTTGCCGTGCCCCTGGCGGGATTTGAACCCCGGACCTCTTGATCCGAAGCCGAACGCGCTAACCACTGCGCTATCCCGCTCCCACTTCAAGTCATAACTCATGCCAGTCTCCATCACTGGCTAATGCAAGCCTTGCTGCATCAAGTTGACTATTCTGTGCAAGTGGAACGTCTAAACTTCATAGTGCAGCAAATTGTTTTAAAATAGTGACTTAAAATTCTCAATTCTGGTAAATAATAATGTAGTTTTATAACAGATACACTTAATAAAGCAAAACACAAGGAGAACATCTGTATAGCAAACTCCTGTTATTACAACATACAGGTTGCATACATAAGTCTTCATCTGTAAATATATGTCATAGGTAACAAAGGTAATTCTTTGTAGTGCAAACCCGTGAAAAAAACAAATCATCCACCTTTGGGCATGTTTGTCTCATGCATGTAAAAGAATTTTCTTTTTTTTAAAAATGTATCCTCGTTCATGAAAATCTATATTCACTATCTAGAGGCCAAAAAAAATGCATATAAATTTGATTAACACCACTTTTGAAAAATTCTGGATCGACTATGTACGTGTATGTTTCGGTGAGTATATATGTATGTACCTTCATGTATTCATGTATGGTCTGTACGTATAATTGATTGTTGCCAAAGGAGGCACTTCATTTCTATAAACCAACCCCTCACTAAACAAAGTCTTCATTAAAACTCCATTTACCTTTCTGTATGTATAATTGATCGATGGCAAAGGTGACAATTCATTTCTATAAACCAACCCCGAACTAAACAAAGCCTTGATTAAAACACCACCTACCTTTCTGTATGTAGGTCTTGGTCTGTATGTAGGTAATGGCCAGTCTGATGAGAGAACTCTTGTCCAGTTTGTCCAGATCATCTTTCATGAAGGGCAGTTCCTCACACAAACTTGCTAGTTCTACTGTCTCTTGGTCTCGCCGTGCCTTCGCCGCTAGCTTCGACTTTACAGCTCTGTAATACAAGAGACATTTCAGTTGGATTTTACAGTTCTGCAATACAAGAGACATTTCAGTTGAACTTTACAGTTCTGCAATACAAGAGACATTTCAGTTGGATTTTACAGTTCTGCAATACAAGGGACATCTTAATTGGACTTTACAGTTCTGCAATACAAAAGACATCTAAGTTTGACTTTAAAGCTAGGCAAAATAAGACATCCTACATGGAATTTACAGTTCCGCAATACCAGAAACATCAAAAGATCTTTGTGCTTCAACATGGACATTACAGCTCTGGAATATAGGAGAAATTATTCACATTTCACAGCTCTGGAATACAAGAGAAATTATTCACATTTCACAGCTCTGGGATACAAATGAAATTCTTCAGACTAAACAGCTCTGGAATACAAGAGAAATTCTACGGACTAAACAGCTCTGGAATACAAGAGAAATTCTACAGACTAAACAGCTCTGGAATACAAGAGAAATTCTACAGACTAAACAGCTCTGGAATACAAGAGAAATTCTACGGACTAAACAGCTCTGGAATACAAGAGAAATTCTACAGACTAAACAGCTCTGGAATACAAGAAAGACCATACATGGACTTCACAGCTCTGGAATACAAGAAAGATCTGGGGGCCCTTTCACAAAGCAACCTTTGCAAAGGTTGACCTTAACTCCCATTCTTTAACTTAGTGACTTAATTATGATCACCTAAGTGCTATGTGAAAGGAGGCCCTAAAGAACAACACAAAATTTGAAGGAAGAGAAATCAAATTCTGGAATACAAGAGATGTCGTATAAATGATATCAATTTAATGAAGTAAAGTCATAAAATAATATTTTTTATTTCAGTATTCAGATAATTCTATCAACTCTTTTTCGACCTGTTTATCTGCAACCAACTAGGAACCATATCATGATTTTGTTCTGAAATAAATAGTTAATAGCTAATAATGAATAGTTAATACAAGAAAAAAGTGAGCATGACTCACATACCCCCGCCATTCGCTATCCGTCCATTGAGAATTATAGATGTGAAGGTTACTATATGTTTAAAAAACAGCTTCAAGCATCATAATATTGTCTAAAATAATTTTAGGAACTGGCTTTGTTGTTACAAAATTTCATTCATCCAGATGTAATATTTTTCAGGTAACTTAATTTTTCCCATTAGAGCATCACACCGGTAATTTGTACCAAGTTCAATTACAGATTGAAGGGCTTCATATCTCCATAAAAAATAATATTTCGGAACTGGACTGTGAACTCAATGAAGAGAATCATCTGGACTACCTACATGTAAAATTTCATTCACCTAGATGTAATAGTTGCCGAGAAAACTTGTCCCAGTTGGAGCATCACAGCTCTTTTGGTACAAAGTTCAAATTCGGATTCAAGGGCCATAACTCCGTAAAAAAATTATATTTCCGAACTGGTTTTCAAACTCGATGAAGAGTATCATCTGGACTACCTCCATCTTAAATTTCATTCATCTAGATGTAATAGTTTCCGAGAAAACTTGTCCCCATTGGAGCATCAGAGTTCTTTTGGTACTAAGTTAAATGTCGGATTCAAGGGCCATAACCCCGTAAAAAATAATATTTCTGAACTGGTTTTCGAACTCGATAAAGAGTATGGTCATGAGTACTCACAACCAAAATTTCATTCACCTAGGTTGAACAGTATCCGAGAAAACTTGTCCCCATTGAACACAATAAAACTAAGTCCAAAAAGTGACGTTTGAGAAGCCATAAACATCTATACCTTAGGTCTTATAAAACATGGATAGTGATCAAACAAATCTGGACACAAGGTTCCGTGCTCCCAGATCATGAAACAATTTCAGAAAGATTTTGAAAAAAATTCTGCTTCCACATTTTTGGAATACAAGAGAAATTCTTCAAACTACACAGCTCTTGAATACAGAAAAGACCATACATGGACTTTACAACTCTGAAGAACAACACCTAATTCCATTGAAATGAAAATCCTGGAATACAAGTGATATCACAAAAATGATATCAATTGAAATGAAGTAATCCTAAAATAATATTTTTCATGTCAGTAGGGTACGTACCCCTACAAAAAAAAATCCCTTGAAAACATATTACTGCACCATTGCCACAAGCAAAATTTTACCATCGCCACAACCAATCCGCAAGGCTGTTCCAGAACATATCCAGAAAGACTAAATTGTAAAATGAGTTGCGGATATGGTTTGGTAATATAGCCATAGGGATCCCCACCCTATCCAATAAAGCCATAAACCATCCACAGGTAGTCCATATGCGGATATGGTTTGGTAATATATCCAAAGGGATCCCCACCCTATCCAATAAAGCCATAAAACCATCCACAAGTAGTCCAGAATGGAGTTGCGGATATGGTTTGGTAATATATCCATAGGGATCCCCACCCTATCCAATAAAGCCATAAAACCATCCACAAGTAGTCCAGAATGGAGTTGCGGATATGGTTTGGTAATATATCCATAGGGATCCCCACCCTATCCAATAAAGCCATAAAACCATCCACAAGTAGTCCAGAATGGAGTTGCGGATATGGTTTGGTAATATATCCATAGGGATCCCCACCCTATCCAATAAAGCCATAAAACCATCCACAAGTAGTCCAGAATGGAGTTGCGGATATGGTTTGGTAATATATCCAAAGGGATCCCCACCCTATCCAATAAATCCATAAAACCATCCACAAGTAGCCCAGAATGGAGTTGCGGATATGGTTTGGTAATATATCCAAAGGGTTCCCCACCCTATCCAATAAAGCCATAAAACCATCCACAAGTAGTGCATTTGCATATATTATTCATAAAACCGTCCACAGGCACTCCAGAAATTTAATGTTTCAGATATACCTCAAAATCAAAGAACCATTTCCAGTTAAAACAAAAAACAAAAACATAGTACACTTCACGATTTTTAATAGTACACAATAAATACTATAATATTAATGTTCATCTTGAGATCCTGAGTGCTGTACAAATATATACATAAATATCCTTCTGCAAAGGAATTCAAAGGACATTCAACTGCGTTCAGTAACACATCCTGCTTTTAACGTTTACTTAATAACATTCCTGAGATCTATGACATGTACAATCAGGATCTTGGAACCTCCAGGTCACTTTCAGGGGCCATGTTAATGTGATTGCGCCGAGCTCCTGAAAAGTAGAATAGTAAGAATATAGATACCATGGTACAAACAGGCAAGTTACAAATCACATGATATGAAAAGACTTTTTGATATATATAGACCATAACCAATGGCACATTCATGTCCCATTACATACAGGACATTCATACTCACACGAATCTTGTCGAGGCAAAATATAAAGAAAACAAAAGAGACATTTTGTAAAACATTAGTAATACCTAATTTCCGGAATGCCTTCCTCAGGCTACAGATCTTCGACAGGTGGTCAGTGTACTGGGAGTACAGGAGGTGCAATACCAGGATGGCAAACACTGGAAACAAAGAACAGTAATAGTATTTCAATAAATTAGTCATCATTGTAAATAGTAAAATGATTTTAATGTTACTTCAAATGTTTTCAAACTCTTCAAATTGTTATTCAAATTCATATGATATGACAATATATATATACATTTAGAAAAAACTTAGCTTGGAGTAGTGTAACTGTTCCTTTAAATTTTAATGTTTAATTTAAATGCTTAATATGAAATGACAATATAAATCATGTTAAATTCGCACCTTCAATGGCTTGAAGCACAGTTTCATTCTTTTGAACTGTGCTGGCGTCTTGAACCCTAGATCTTGACTTGACTATGTAAACCAACATAAACATTTGTAAGTTCAAACTATAACGTATATTTATAATTTAATCAAATAAATTGGTAAAATAATGAATTATTACAAAATGTGAAAATACAAATTTGATTTTCATGATTAATGACTGATAGCAAAATTTGTATGTAAAATATAATCAGTCTGTCTGGATGCATATTAAGGTTGTAATTTGTAATCTGCAATAAATTAAATAACCATGACCTTTAGTGTCCATTCAAGTAATCAATCAGCTTGATTGGGTGCATATTCAGAAAGAAGATTATCAATTAAAGAAGCTAATTGTCAAATTCAATGCCAACCCCACCTTCAATAGACCTTGAATAAACAACATCTGAGAGTTGTGTCCACCAGGTGAGTGTATTTCTGTGCGATTCAGTCCACACTGAAATCAATATTGACACTTTACTGAATAAGATCAAACTATTTGATGAAAACAAAAAGAATTTGAAAAGTATAAATCAAAATTGATTAATTTTATTAACTGATAAACATATACTGGACCAAAATAGAATATTAATGTCATTATTAGTTAAGACTCTAGTGAAATATTATTCTTAATATTCATAAAACATCAAATATCCCTTAGAAAGCAGATTACAAATTACCATAATCACAAATCAATTAAATATTTGATATTATATATAGAAAATATATAACATGTCAATACTATTAAAGAGTATAATGACAATAAATGTCTTTATGATGAAAATAAGGATACTGAGTATTTTAACCAACAAACAATTGTTTTGAATTTCTTTATAAAACAACAAATTAAGATTTGTAATTCAAACAAACATAATTGATAAAATTGGTAAAATAAATATGGAGTAAAAAACCTTTAAAATCCAAATGTAATTTTGACTATTAATGACTCATAGCAAATTTATCTGTAAAATGTTTATATTAGCAATCAGTCAGTCTAGATACATTTCCAGAACATCAATTAAGCAAAACAAATGTCTTGATTAATTGTTATCAACAATGAATTCAATGCTATTTAACAATTTGTTTGTTTATACAACAATATGTCAGCATCTCAAGTCTTACCTTGAGTGGTTACATCATTTCCTGCCTGAGAGTAGGTTACATCATTTCCTGTATTGTCCCAGACCCTGTCTGGCTGTCATCATGGCCGAGTGCACAGTCACCTGTGTTATAAACATTGACATTTTTATAAAGCAGTTTTTAAAGTATTTGAAATACAATTTATGTTTATTCCTATTCATAATCTGATCTGAACTTAAAGCAACCAATAGCAAATAAATACCACAGATGCCTTGTTACACATGCCATGACTGAGACATGAGTGCCTTTTAACAAATGAAGCCAAAAGTCAGAAAATAATTCTCAGTCTGTCCATTGATTTAAACTGTCCATTGAAAAGGGTGAATGAAATTAGATTGATACATTTGGAATGCAGTGATCACAAGTACTTACCTTGGATTAATCAACTGAGAAATCTTGTACTTGTACTTGTCTTGTGAACTGTAAAGCTTGGTGAGATTTCTTGTTGATGTTTTGAAAGCAACCATCTTGGAATAACAATACAGCAGCAAAACTAAGGAGGCTTCTGATTGGCTAAAATTGATTGATCTGATCATAGTGACAAATATATTGCTTTATATATTGGTTGTGACAGTTGGTAATATTTAAAGGATTTGAATTGATTATGAAATATTATGAACAATATTTGTTTTATCTATCAATTGTAAAGGGCATGCAGGTCACACACAAAAACAGTAACAAATACTGCGAAGCCTTCTGATTGGCTAAAATTGACTGATCTGATACTTGAGGCAATTATTTGGTTAAATATGCCAGTTTTTGATATCTAAGGGATTTTATCATGATATTCTGAAATGGTTTGTTTCTATCAATTTGTTAAACTAAAAAATGATATGGTCTAATTTATTTACTGGTATTTTATTTCCTTCATCATATGAAATTTCTCAAACATCAAATGAAACTATAGTTAAAGAATTTGAATAATGTAACCTTTTCATTTTATGTAATTCAACTGTTTGAGCATTATTTGAGTGTTCATAATAAAAAAATAAATAAAAAAACATTTTGACCATACGATTTGTGCAAAAGATTGGTTTTAGAACATATCAGAGCTAATAATATGTTAGTGAATTTCATTATTTTTATTTGGCATCAATACTCAAAATAATATTTTGACTTGGTGTAATCTTTTACTGATTTAAAAGCATTGTATAAATTATTCTAATACATAGGTCGTTAATTAGATATACCTCTACAGCCCAAGTTTACAACTTGAAACCACATTACACAAATACACAGCAACCCTCCACATCACTTCTCAGCTCTTAACAAACAAATTGATTAATCTAATGAAATGTACACAGTAATTAAGCTACTTGTAAAGCAATCAACTAGGTGTCTCCAAGAGGTATATTTGGGGTCATTCCTGTAATCTTACCATTGGACAGTTTATCAATTAATTAAGCTCCACCCATTTCAAGTCTAATGACCAATAGATTTGCACTTGTTTGTTGTTGCAATTTCTCAGAGGTATACCAATTTTAGTGATTGTAAATATGTAATGACTGCACTTGTTTTAAAAAAACATTGTCAAGTATTTCAATTGATTGTCATTTGAGGCCAGAGAAAATTAAACTAAAATTATTTGTATTTTTATTCAATATGTAAATTTCTTTCTGATATCTTCACTTTGGCGAAGTATATAATTATTTATAAAAGTATACTTTTAACTGAAATAATTTTAATAGTGGTTTTGTAATGCATACATACAATAAATATATATTTCATGCAATTTTTATCTTTAATAAAAAATATGGATGATTACTTCAATCACATATATTGACATGGGATGAATGTTTATATCTCAATTGTGTAAAATTAATATATTTCTAAATACCAATTGAATTAATGAGTGTGATAATTAAATAGAATAGGCATATTTCTAAATTACAACCCAAATTGACAACTTGAAACAAATTAAGCTAGTGTTTATCAACCAACTACAATTTCTTTAAAAGATAAAAATGGGCTATTTTTATATATTTAGACAATACGTATCAAACCCTAAGCTCTAGATTTTCAGTCATGTGAAGATATGCAAAACCTTTGTTGACATAAGACTCACAATTTAAAAAAAACCCCATAAAACTGTTAATTAATTAATGAAAATTAACCTGAAGATTAATTTGAATAATAAGAAGAATAATGTTGAATCTTACACCAAATGTATTAAATTGTTTGTTTGAAGATAGTAAGTAAAATGTACGAATGTAATATGTATTGTGTAAGGTATCAAATTATGGTCTCTGATATATATATTTATATTTGAACCTGCTCTCTCTGTTAAAGTAATACAGGTAACACCACAGTCCTTTAACATGATTTGAAATAACGATAATTTGAAAGATGATATTAATTTTGCAATCATATTTGACATACCTTAAGAAAAACATAGATCTTATCAAAACTAAATGTTTAAACCTTATTTCCTTGCCCATTCATACTGTTGTAAACATATGTTTTTATGTTGTGCTTTTCTCAGTATTGCATGAATGAATATTGTGTTATGTATTTTTTTGTACCGGAGAGGTATTTACATAGGCGTAATGCATCTTTACCAATCCATTTAATTTTAAAAATAAATATTGTTTAAACCAGAAGGATGATGGTGATCAACAAAGTTAAAGAACTTGTTATTTTAACCATCTTATGGACTTCTGGGCCGTGTTCAAGAGAGGTTTCAAAGAAATCGCTCATTAGCGATTACTTTTAAACCTCTCTTGAACGCGATTGCTCAATGTAGCGCTGCGTAGCAAAGCGAGCGAACTTTGAAGTATTTCACTGTGTCGTTCAGGAGACAATAAGCGCTACTTGAGCGCTACATTGAGCCCTGAATTGAGCAATCAATGAGCGATTATAAGTGCCTGCTATTATGGACACTGCACTGTTTCACTCAGCTAAAGTCTAAACTCAAATCATAATCTTTCTTTACCATATCTTAAGTGCTAACATCAATTTAATCTGTTTTCACAATAACAGGACTTCTTTGGCAGTAAAGACTCTTTTACCAATGATTTTTTACCAATACTTCTTACAGAGGACATTTCCCCCTTGAATTTACCATAGAGACTTCATATAATTACAATCTTCCTACTACCAACTTCACATCGATGCCTATCCGTAGCATTCCCATAAAGCCAGTGATCTTGTGCTCTTTTGTGGCTATACTGTGGACAACAGGGACTCGGTAGTGGATATGTTACCGTAACATTTTCGGAAATGTTTGATGGTCTTACAGCTAACGG
This sequence comes from Gibbula magus, assembly GCA_936450465.1. Taxonomy (NCBI): domain Eukaryota; kingdom Metazoa; phylum Mollusca; class Gastropoda; order Trochida; family Trochidae; genus Gibbula; species Gibbula magus. Next base: position 24,666,261 of record OW388291.1, on the reverse strand, counting down.
ATACATCGTTGAAACAAATCCGCAAAGGCAGCTATCTTGTGCTCTTTTGTGGCTATACTGTGGACAACAGGGACTCTGTAGTGGATATGTTACCGTAACATATTCAGAAACTTTTGATGGTCTTACAGCCAACGGATACATCGTTGAAACCAATCCACAAACGCAGCTATCTTGTGCTCTTTTGTGGCTATACTGTGGATAACAGGGACTCGGTAGTGGATATGTTACCGTAACATATTCGGCCAACGGATACATTGCTGAAACCAATCCACATGACCCATCCACACCATGTCCGGATCTGATCCGCTAGCGGCAATGGTAAAATTTTGCTCTAACTGCTTGAAAAGATGCTGTGGTGCTCCTGTGGATATATTGCCTAAACATATTTTCAGGATATTTTTTTTGTAGGGGTACATTCAGTTAATTCTATCAACTCTTTTTCGACCTGTTTATTTTCAACCAACTAGGAACCATATCATGATTATGAAATAAAAAGTTAATAGTTAATAAAGAATAGTTAATATTAGCCTTCAGGTGACCTGAACTCAGTATAAGTATATCATGTCCACAAATGACTCTTTCTTTTCGCCTGGAATGGTATAACTTGTATGACTTCTCCAACAGCAGAATCTTCTAAGGTTTTGGTGAATTTGAGAAGCCATAAATATCTAGGTCTTGTAAAACATGGATATTGATCAAACAAACCTGGACACAAGATTCCATGCCCCAAAATCATGAAACAATTCCAAAAAGATTTTGCAAAATTCTGCTTCAACATTTAAAAAAAAAATTCAACAAAGAATCAGCAGAGATAACAATAAGGTTACGTACCTTTTTGGAGAAACAAAGATCATGAACTTTATGATAACCGTTAACACTTTATAGTAACTCTAAAAAGGAAAAGCTTATTTCGAATTCCTGCCATCCCCCTATTTTCATAGGCTAATGAAATCTACAAATATTTAACTTCACCCATCAACAATGATAGCTAGAATATTCCCAAATTTTAATTGAATGAGTTATTGTTTAACGTCGCTTCGGCAGTATCGCAGCCATTTGCGGCGACCAAATTTTGACGTTCCTAGCATTTCTGGTTCAAGGGGAGAAGTTGTTTAAAGATTTGAGGATGGGCACCAAGCCTCATCAATATCTGAGAGAGCATAAAGATCAAATAAACAAACTTTAGTCTACATGTAACAATGATCTTTCTATGTCAATGTGTATTGGAGAAAAAATCATTTAACGGTTGAAGTTATATGCCTGCCATGGCCATATTTGAGGAGGTTACCTCCCCACCAAATTTCAGAGAGTCCTGAAGGCGAAGTCGAAAATTTGAAAAAACTATGGACAACAGACAATGGCAGGAAAGACAAAAAGATAAATGATGAATTCAATATGCCTTAAGCCGATTCTGCCAACTAGAAATAAAATTTACATATTTTAAAAAACAAACGAAAAAATTATTCTTACCTAGTTAGACCGCCCGAACGGCATGTGTCATCCTCTTCATCACTGTTGATTGGGAAAGACATCACTCTCTTTGATCTGGGAACAAAATTACATGTACAGAGCAAAACCAGAACAAAATTTCTTTTCAAATCATTTCAATACAACAATTGTCATTTCTATTTAATATGACCCTATAATAAATTCAAAGACATTAAGGCCTGTTCACACTGTATAATTTATAGTTACAACTTGTAGTATCAACCTGTAGCATTATACATGAAGCCTCCATCAATAAGTTGTTCGATGAGGATGTTCCCCCAGTGCAACTAAAGTTGAATACAACAAGTTGCATCTACATATCATACAGTGAGAACAGGCCTTTAAGCCCAGGTGCTCCCCCCACTATACAAAAATAACTATAAATCATAAGTCACATGCAATAACATGTGTCTGTTCCAATGAGGGAATGCTATATAATAATAATAATAATAGCGGTCATTTATATCGGACACTCTTCAAAGCACTATATAATGCTTGCTCAAGGTGCTACTCCTTTACTATTACCAGTGACGGATCCAGAATTTTAAAAAGGAGGGGGGGGGGGGGGGTCCACCAATGGAAAAGGGGGGGTCCAAAAAATGTTGCCCATGCAAACAAATTTTTTCCCTCAAACCCGTCCCCATCAAGGTTCGAACCCAGGTCTTTGGCGTGAGTGCCCCGCACGCTAACCACTACATCACTGTGCTCCACTATATAAAGCATAACACAAAACATTCTTTCTTTACAGAGCTCATATGATAAGAAAGCTTATTCATTGCTGGAAGGACACAATTTATGATGTTTTAGCTTTCTATCTCCATAATTCAGACTACCAGTTGATTAAATTATTACAAAATCTTACAAATTACATGTTGGAGATCGACAAAATAGGGGGGGGGGATAGCGCAGTGGTTAGCGCGTTTGGCTTCGGATCAAGAACTGTTCTACATGCAGTAAGGTTTGGGTGCAATGCTACACTGAATTTCAGCGTAGTAACACCCATGGTTTGCTAGTTCCAGCAGCTGCTCGCAGGTTTCACCGCAATGCATAGCCACATGGTGTTGCAGGCTTTCTCCCTGCCATAATACTAGCAGCCGCGATGTAAGTGAAATACTCTTGAAAGCGGCGTTAAACCCCAACCACTGTGCTATCCCGCCCCCCACTTTAATGTCAGAAGGTAACAACTAGAACAAAATGATATCAACATTAAAAGCGCTGTAGCACATTCTGCTTACTGAAATAAAGTGATTTCAAGAAAAGGTAAATTTCCAAAGGTGTTTCCAATGGCAAGATAATACTCCTCAATCAATAAAGAGAATTTTAAACCCAATGTACATGGTTAAACCATTCGAGTCCATTTCCCTTTGAGTGACCATTTTAATGTGTTCACATTAAAATGGCCGCCTGAAGGTAGTTTAAGTGATCTGACTGATGTAATACTCAGAGTAAAATTTTTAATTATGGCACCATGAAGGAATTCATCTTCTGTCTGAGCTTTCAAATTTCTATCAGAGCTACAAATCTACCTCTCACACTGAAGATATCCACACCACTGTTGTTTTATATATTGCACAATTTTCTTCCAGTCAAATAACTATTTTCTATGGATACTGTTTATTGCGTCATGTAATGAGTTGTGTTACCCTCACTTTTTATTGTATAAACTTTAATAATAAATACAAAATTTGAGAAAACAAACTTTGCAAAAAATTTGCCACGGCGCCTTTAAACCATTAGTTCACGAAAATAGAGTCCTCTTGATAACTCCTCCACTTTGCTTTATATCACAAAGTAATAAACAATAAACAACAAAACACACCTTTGAAAATTCACCTTCTCCAATTACCTCATTATGTTTGTATTTCTTGGTCAACAAGGTACATTGTGTCATTAGTCAGGTGAGAATACACCTGTACATTAACGTCACCTGTGGCTCAGACACAGGTAACCTTCTCTGAGATTATGTTTGTCGTTATTTATATATATAATAGGGACACATTCAGTGCGCTATGCTCAAAAACATGATCCTTTGATTGTTAACAAGGTAGTCATATCACCTTATTATTTGTACAGGTAACTATATGAATTCAGAAAATTAGTAATGAGGTATATATTACCAACACTGTACCTGATAACTTGATAATCCATCCTTAAAAGACGGAATAACAGAACATTAAAATTGATGTCTTTGAAACATGAAATCTCAGTGCATAAGAAGAAAACCGATTCTCCGATTTCTTAGTCATCAGAGAACATGGAGGTTTCTATTTCTTTTAACATTAATTTTTCTATTTTGATTTAAGATTACAATGGTTCTGGAGTATTCTGAGATATTAACTCTTTACGTGCCATTGGCATGATGAAGAATGAAGACAATATTATGGATTAATGATAATATTTGACAGCGGCATTCACATAAGCAGTGTTTGCTTCTTTGCCAAACCTGATTTTATTTTCATTGAAATAAAAATATTTTTAAATCATATTATGGATATATTGTTGTAGATCCATAAATATTGTCTTCATTCTTTATTCTGAGATAACCTATCGTTAGTCAGTGGTTAATGCTTGATTGTTTCTTTTGTAATTCCTCTAATTTGGCTACTCACAATAGTGTTTTGCTAATTCTGGTCTTAACAGTTAAGTAAATCAAGAGATTAATTTAAGGGCACAGGAATTCATTATTCAAAATATGATTTATATATTAGGAGTCCTTGCATACATTTATAAATTCAAAAATACAAAAATAATTTAAGAAATAAAGATCATATTCAAATCTTATTATGTTGGACTTCATTTAAATTGGTTAAAGAAAATCTTTACCTGATGTGTTCCTATGTTTGAGTTCCTATCAATCAAATTAAATACAGAAATTTGCAAAAGAGAATATAAACTTCACAAAATTACTTGTTGCTGAAAATTTCGAATAATAGAATGAATTAAATATATTTATATAAAAACATAAATTTGGAAAAACAAATCTGATTTGATAAAGAAGAAAGCTTTTGCTTTTCTGAATACTTCATCAGTACAACATAATACAACCAAGCAGACTGCACAAGGTCAGATTGACCTTTCGACAAAATCTATGTCAGGTGATTTTCTTAAAGTGACGCTCCAAGGATTGACTATGTCAGGTGATATTTTCTTTAAAGAGACACGTCAAAGGTTGACTATGTCGGGTGATTTTGTTAAAGAGACACTCCAAAAGGTTGACTACGTCAGGTAATTTTGTTAAGGGAACTTGCCAAAGGTTTGACTACGTCAGGTGATTTTCTAAAAGGGACACTCCAAAGGGTTGATGATGTCAGGTGATTTTCTTAAAGAGACGCTCCAAAGGGTTGACTACGTCAGGTGATTTTCTTAAAGGGACACTTCAAAGGGTTGACAATATCAGGTGATATCTTAAAGGGACACTCCAAAGGGTTGACAATGTCAGGTAATTTTGTTAAAGGGACACTCCAAAGGGTTGACTATGTCAGATTATTTTGTTAAAGGGACATGCCAAAGGGTTGACAATATCAGGTGATATCTTAAAGGGACACTCCAAAGGGTTGACAATGTCAGGTAATTTTATTAAAGGGACACTCCAAAGGGTTGACTATGTCAGATTATTTTGTTAAAGGGACACTCCAAAGGGTTGACAATGTCAGGTAATTTTGTTAAAGGGACATGCCAAAGGGTTGACAATGTCATGTCATTTTGTTAAAGGGACATGCCAAAGATTAACTATGTCAGGTGATTTTCTTAAAGGGACGCTCCAAAGGGTTGACTATGTCAGATGATTTTCTTAAAGAGACACACCAAAGGGTTGACTACGTCAGGTGATTTTCTTAAAGGGACACTCCAAAGGATTGACAATGTCAGGTAATTTTGTTAAAGGGACATGCCAAAGGGTTGACAATGTCAGGTAATTTTGTTAAAGGGACACTCCAAAGGGTTGGCTATGTCAGATTATTTTCTTAAAGAGACACTCCAAAGGGTTGAGTACGTCAGGTGATTTTCTTAAAGGGACACTCCAAAGGATTGACAATGTCAGGTAATTTTGTTAAAGGGACACTCCAAAGGGTTGACAATGTCAGGTAATTTTGTTAAAGGGACACTCCAAAGGGTTGACTATGTCAGATTATTTTCTTAAAGAGACACTCCAAAGGGTTGAGTACGTCAGGTGATTTTCTTAAAGGGACACTCCAAAGGGTTGACAATATCAGGTAATTTTGTTAAAGGGACATGCCAAAGGGTTGACAATGTCAGGTCATTTTGTTAAAGGGACATACCAAAGATTAACTATGTCAGGTGATTTTCTTAAAGGGACGCTCCAAAGGGTTGACTATGTCAGATGATTTTCTTAAAGAGACACACCAAAGGGTTGACTACGTCAGGTAATTTTGTTAAAGGGACACTCCAAAGGGTTGACTACATCAGGTGATTTTCTTAAAAGGACACACCAAAGGGTTGATTACGTCAGGTGATTTTCTTAAAGGGACACTCCAAAGGATTGACAATGTCACGTAATTTTGTTAAAGGGACATGCCAAAGGGTTGACAATGTCAGTTAATTTTGTTAAAGGGACATGCCAAAGAGTTGACAATGTCAGGTAATTTTGTTAAAGGGACATGCCAAAGATTAACTATGTCAGGTGATTTTTTTAAAGAGACATATGCCAAAGATTAACTATGTCAGGTGATTTTTTTAAAGAGACATATGCCAAAGGGTTGACTATGTCAGATGATTTTCAAAATCAAAATCTTTGGCAATCTGCAATTTCGAAATCATTGAAAATTTTATCTAAATGTGAAACTAAACTCCTTTCAGTCCTTTGTGTATTGAACCTGAAAGGATAGGGGCTAAAAAGGGAAAGAGAGTTATTTGAAACCGTGCTCATGAACTGTGACAGACAACCTTCACCTCTTTCAAGAAATCTCTCACTTGCAGTTTAACATGATTCACGCTTTAAAAATTAGGTTAAGTTGCTTTATAGTAACAAAATAACAGAAAATCAGGCCATCTAGATAGTGAATAAATGTAACATTTAGCGCCAAGCAATGAACTATTTTTTAATATATTTTGGTATGAGCCGATTATCACTTGTTATTTTCAAAATGATTATGACATTGAGCTTCACTTCACATGATAAAAATAAGCAATAAGGGTTTTAAACTTACACCAAGCGTCTTTAATAGTACACTGAGTCATCAGAAGATGACATGTCCCACAGGTCCCACATAATTTGTAAAACACATCTTTGACAGATAATTACATGTATATCTACTACTTCAGTTAGAGGGTAATACACATGCTGAGTTTAAGGTATGACAAAGGGTTTTGGAGCTGTGCTCCGGAAAAGAACCTATCTCTGAAAAAATTCCAAATCCAACACATATCTCTGGAAACAAAAAAACCCAAAAAATTTCTGAAAATATCAAAAGACACCACTTCAGTTGGTGGGTAATACACATGGAAAATTTCAGAAAGATATGAACGGTTTTCGAGTTCTGCTCCAGAAATGAAATGATTACAGACAGACGGACGGACAGACAAGGCGATGACTATATCACACATTATTACATACTGGTGAGATAAAAAGCAGCTGAAGCCAAACTAATGCTCTCGCCCAAAATGTTTTTACCCAAAAAGTATTGTTCGTCTTTTCGACAACAACCGTATTTCCACTATTAAGCATCGGGGCTCCAATAAGCACCGGGCCTCTAATAAGCGCTGGGGGGTAAAGGGTAGTTGAGAAAATAAGTGCCAGGCCTCTCTAATATGTGCCATGTCTCTAATATGTGCCGTATCTCTAATAAGCACCGGGTCTAAACCATTAAATTAATGCTTCTTTAGTTCACTTCAATTTTCTATTAAAGAAATAAGCGCTGGGTCTCAAAAAATCGCCGAGTCTCTAATAAGCGCCGGGGGTCAAGGGGTCCTGAAAAAATAAGGGCCTGCTTATTAGAGGAAATACACAAGACAATAAAAGAGTCAGTCAAGTGTTTGTCAACGATAAGACCACGAGGTCAGCAGAGATAAGAGACCCTTACGGAGGAATAAGGAATGGTAAAGACGTATTGATCATGTAGAGACGAACTTAATCATTCCCCGTTCCAATTAGCCTAGATATCGATCCACATGTTAGCCGTCTTTATCTAAAGTTACTTTTGAAGTTTGTGATTTAAAACAAAGTAGCAAGAATTCTCTAGATTGCGAGATTGTCCACTGAAACGTCACTATGACCTGAAATTTGCCAACTGAAATTTCCAAACGAAATAAAGCAGCAGGTTTAACTCATTGTTGATTGTGCACATTTGACATTAGTTATAACGTGTTTCTTAATGTCTGGTAAATATGCAAATTATTGCCATTTTTGTTTTACTTTTTGTTCTCTTGTATCATCTTTGCTTACAATGTGACCTTGACAACAATGCTTTGATTTAGACCTGGAAATACTAATTACTAAGATTTCTTCACTTATTTGGAGTAGAAAAACAAATCGGTGAAAATATCATGTACTTATCATACAATGAGTGGTGTTCTTTGCAGGATAAAGGCAACAGATATTTTTCGATATCCGTTGGGGTCATATACGGATAAAGATAAAAATTACAGAGGTCAAGTGACGGAACTTCTTTTGAAAATGACGCCACGCGTTAACATTTCGAAACATGTCGTAAGAGTTGTAGCCTAACAGCATAACAGCTTCATGTAAATATACATGCTTCAAAACAAACAGTGTGCAATGCATATGATCAAGCAGTACCAAAACAATTATTGTATTGCAGTATTACTGTATATATATACTCACAGGTAACAATGGCAGTTTGAGTCACATATTCATTTACCGAACGTCAATCTTCACTGTTTGATAATGTGTCTTGTGTAAAGGGGATTTTAGGATTAGCTGTTAGGTATTCAGTTTAGCTCTCCGTTTGATATGTGAGTCGCCATTTGCATCTGCGCAGAAGGGAAGCAAGTTAACGCTCATCCCTTCATGATGAACTCGCTCACGGTCACGATTACACGAAAGCGAAAGGGTGCGATGCGAGTTCGAATTCTCCGTCCTTTCGTTGAATATTTTTCATTTGAAAAACGCATTTTAAAAAGTATTGAAACATTGAAAATGAAGATCATAACAATTATTTTCATTGAAAGCATAATTTATGAGGCATTATTTTGTGTCATTTCACCGTGAGAATAGCAAGATGTTCATTTGCATATATCAATATGCGTAGTTCATCTTTGAAGTTGATATTGTCAAGCTGTTTGTATGATAAAGAAGTTATCATGCTTGTGTGTTTTGGGGTGGTAAAAATTCTGCATTAGGAATAAACACTATGTTTTAGCTTGCCAAGACTCGCAAAATACAATGTTTATTCCTAATGCAGGATATTGACCATCCCTAAACAAACTCTCATGATAACCTCTATAATATTTCCTATGATAAAAATTTGTGGCAATTTTTCTATATAAATCAATTAACATACTCAAAGGATCTCATCCCCAACAGTTCAAGTAATGTCATAAACTAGCCAGTGGGGTTGAATTTTTATATTTGGAATCTTATGGAAATACGCATTTGACAACAAACTTAAACGGCATGCAAATGACTCAACAATTGCAAACCTCCCTTGGAACAATACAAATTATGTTTGTTTAAAATTGTTTAGAATTGTTTAGAATTGTTTTTGTTTTTTTGGAAGTATGGATGGACAGACTGATGATCTAGCTATACCTCTATGGCAGGTTAAAGGTACATCCATTGTGTTGTTGGGGGTCAAATATGCCAAACGTTATAAATGGTCTTATTTTATCGAGAAGTACCAACTGTTACCGAAAACTACCATTTCGATGATACTCAACTTAGTATATTGACGATATGAAGGTAAAAGTGTCGATTTCTGATCGAAAACCGGACAATGCACTGCGTGTGGCGCGCGCCAATGAGTCAAACGTTATTTTGGAATCTTATTTAAACCATACAAGATAACAAATTAGGGTTGATAATGTTCAATAGGTCATATAACTACTTTGCATATAAATAGGACGTGCAGTTTCGGTTTCTGCACATGCGCATAATGCCGTTACTCAATTTTAATTGGAAACTAGTAATTATGATATATCTGGCGATTGGGGATGAATATGCAAGCTGAGTGAATTTTGTTTTATTGTAAACAGCACATATGGTGTGTTGGAACGTATTAAAGCCAAATAAAATTTTATGATACACAATGGATGCACCTTTAATAATAATAAGGTGAAGTGATTTGGGTTTTAACGCTGCTTTCAAGATTATTTCACTTATATCACGGCTGCTAGTATTACGGCAGGGAGAGAGCCTGCAACACCATGTGGCTTTGTATTGTGGTGAAACCTGCGAGCATCGGCTGGAACTAGCAAACCATGGCTGGTACTGCACCGAAATTCAGTGTATCATTGCACCTAAACCTTACTGCATGTAGAACAGCTCTCTACAGCAGACAAAGTTACCAAACCCCTGGCGGGATTCAAACCCTGGACCTCTTGATCCGAAGCCAAACCCACTAACCACTGCACTATCCCACCCCTAATAATAATTAACAACATAAGCTAAAGAAGAATGTCAATTTTGCCCATTTGTTTTTACCGATATGAGCATGTATGTGACATCGCCTATACGCCAATCCCTGTGTCTCATCCCCAACAGTTCCTGTCAGAACCTTTATCTCAAGTACAACCCATCCCTTCTACTGTATCCTGGTATTTCAATAACGTAATAACATTTTAAAAGTGTGTGCATGAAACGGACAGAAGGATCTTTAGACAAACTGCTATTGACGTACATCCCAATCTCCTCCTCCTCCTAGAATCTTGCCTATGATAACCAACTTACTTTAAAGGGGCTGTAGCACATTTTCTAATGGAAATAAAGATATCTCCCAAAATGAAAAAGAAATGTCATCAATTGCAAAACAATCCTCCTCAATCAATAAATAGAGTTCTAAAACGAATGGTGATGGTTCGATTAAGCAATGCTATCCTAAAATTGTTAAAAGGTGTTCACATCAAAATGGCAGTTTTCATTTTATAAGTGACATTGTTTTATATCATAAAGATCAATATACTGAATAAACTTTTATATTAAATGGTAAATTTAAACATATAAAAATTTTGCTACAGTGAAACAAGACGTTCATTCTTCATGACGGAAGAAGGAATACGATTTTCAGGAAAATATTAGAAATAATTGATAAAGACAAACATTCTCCCCAAACAATATTTTTTTTTTTTTTAAATGCAAAAGATAGAATGAGACCAGTTCTGTTTTATTGTATCAATTACACACTGAGATAATATAGTATTTAGTTTAACCACATTAGTTGAGAATTAGTACAAATTCTTGTACTTTTCCCTATAAATGTTAATTTAGAACCATAATTTCTTATGCAAATTTTCGTTGCATTTATGAAAATAGATCATATTATACATTTATTTGACATATATATTGCATTACATTATTTATACAAAAAAATCACAGCTTATTCTTAATGTTCTGATTGAATCACTAACAGGTCAAAATGGCATAGTCTGCATGTACATTATTGAACAAATGATATTTACATGTTTATTGACGCATGATTTAGTTAAAGAGAGAGTTCTATCGAATATCAGTTATTTAAGTTTTTGCCGATAAGTCAAATAAGAAAAACCCTGTATTTCACTAATTTACAACTTTTTAATAATAATATATTCATAGAGATTATTACCCGAGGAAGTGTGTCATATGACTTTTACGAAACGAGTGAGAATTTTTGTATTGTTATACATAAATTTGCACGAGTTTCGTAATTGTCATATGACACACTTTCAAGTTAAATAATTTCTTTATTACCCATTTTATTCCATTTGGTTCGCGTAAAAATAACCAGGAAACGGCCCACTTCTCTTGTGACGGCAAGCTACAGTGACGTCAAGAACAATCGTTTTATGACGTCACAAATGACAAAATACGTGAGGTCGCGGTGAAACAATGGTTGCTAGGCAAACATGATATGTGCACATGTGCTCATATCAATAATATTAACTCGGTAATTTTCAACCATATGGGTAATAAATATATATATTGATAGAATATCCACACAGTAAAAGATGACAGACAGAGCAAAGCTTTCCTAACTTGTTGTGCTGATGAATCACTTCACTTCTCATTGTATTTTATTTTTAATGATGATGCACTAATTTTTATGAAATTGTCAAATATAAAGTTTTCAAAAGCTTTCGCTCAGCATGTTTCAACTGAATTGTTGTTATTGTATTATATCATATATATAAACAGGAATGTCCCCTTGAATTTTGTTTTCATAAAAATACCCCAATAGGACTCTCCCTTTAAGCACACATTTTATGCAAGGTCATTGTCTAGAAATCTAACCTGTCACAATCCTTTAACCAGGGCAGAGGGTGTGAAAAAACAGCCAATCAGAATGAAGTAGAATTGAAGGGGATTCCCCTTAGATAAGCAAATTTTATAGATTAATTTGTGGATAAAGTTTATTTATTGTTTAAATTTACTGACTCCAAATTTTAGTGGCATGGGAATTCCTTTTAATTTTTTAATTTTAACTTTACTTTTTAAAAAAGGTGACAGCTCAAAGTTGCTGGGTTTTTAGTTTTGACACTGTGAAATGAGAAAGAAAATTCTACCAAATGTTGATTTCATAAATGGAAATTTTAAAATATCATTAATAATCATATTTGCTCAACTAAATTAATCAATTAGTTAATTTAGAATCCGCTGAATACACACTGGCGGCTTACTCATAGCAAAGACAAGATGAAATTTTAGAAATGTTTGAAAAACAAAGAGAAAAGTTATGTCTTTGATCAGTTTTAAAAAGTGTAATTGTTGGACTTGCTCTAGGGTGAGAAGACAAATATAAATCATACAATTTAATAGCAGCTGCAACTTGAAATGAGCGAAACCAATAGCACTTCAACTTCCATTTTACAATGCAAAGAAAGTTTTTATCAGTAGATCAAAGCTTGTATGTTTTTTTCAGAAAACTTTTAAAAAGCTAATTATTGCAGCTTTTAAATAAGATCATTTTTTAAATGATTATTTTCAATTATGTAACAGAAACTATCTCCAATTTTATGATAAATAAATTCTGCTTATTCCAATCCCTAATCATACCAAATCAAAAATGTTATTTGCAAATAATAATGTAATAATCTATTATTAATGAATACATTTTGCCATTCCAATTTCTATTTATGTGTGTATAATGTTCTCTGGATAAGAGAAATGTCACATTAAAGAGATTGTTAGATGCTTTCACTGCTCAATAATAAGGCATCAAATAACCCAAGAATCGAAATAGATTTTCAAAGGAAGAATGACATGTCATTAGCGTCTATGTAAGGAAAGGTAGAACAAATTAAGCAGACAATAATATGTTATTATGTGGTGTCTATATAAAAAACAGAGCCATCATGGTGCCGTAACTAAAACTCATAACTGAGTGTTAAGGTATCGCTACATTAGTCAGATCACCATAGAGAACAGTCCTTAAAGGGGCAGTAGCACGTTTTTTCTCTCAAATAAGTTGAGGAAATGTATTTGAAAAATAATGTCACCAATAGTAAAACACCCTTCTCTCTTCGGAAAATCAGGTTAAAAATGAGTGTAAATGGTTCGGTAAAGCCATGGGAATTGTTTTTGTCTTCGAAATAATCAAATGTGTTCACAATAAAATGGCCGCAATGCAATTTTTACTTTATACGCGACACCGTTATTACCACTATGGATACATGGTTTGTGTAATAAGATGTTTTACCCTCTAAAGTAAATATAAATGACATAAACTGTCGTTATAAACGGGAAATTTGAAATATTAAAATTAGCAAAAAATGTGCTACTGCCCCTTTAACTACCTTTGAGCAGCCATTTTAAAGTGAACACCTTAAAATGGCCGCTCAATGGAAAATGGACTTGCATGGCTTAATCGAACCTTGAACATTTGGAACTCTTTTATTGTTTGAGGAGTATTATTCAGCTATTAATAACACTTATTTACCTTTTCATGAGAGGACTTTATTTCACTAAGTATGGAGTGCTACAGCGCCTTGAAATACTGTGACTATTATCTTTGATGTATTAAAAGAAGGTTACTAAAATTATCTTGATGAAATGAAGCATTTCAAAAAATAAAAAATATTGTGCATACTATTTCAAAATTTAATATTTATAAAAAAAATTATAATTATCATGTGTGACCTTAACACATATTCTAGACAAGTTATCTTTTACTTATAGATATACATTTAGATTATAGATAAAAGCAATAGTGAATACTCATAAGAATACAATGTACATAACTGAAATGTTTTCATGTCAACAAAATTGGAGTAATATCATAAATAGATTTATATTCGGATGACCTAGCCACAATAAAGTATGACATCAAAGATAACAATCTATAACTGTGTAAGAGTGAGTAGCTTATCTGTTGTAATATGTATTGAATATAACACATTGTATCAACTGGTGTATAAAATTAACTATAATTCAACATACTTATAATGAGTTAAATATGACCTTATTTTCAAAAGGTATAAAAGTAGCAATCATGCATGCCAACATTTACCTGAAGAGATTTAGGTCAACTGCTGTTCATTGCGATCGTATCTACCTGTCTTAGAGTTAGAGATAAACGGGTCAGCTATACGTAAATCTATAAGCTACCAATATCTTCTAAATATATAAATATATTGAGTAATATACAACGAAAAGAGGACAACGTGTTATCCAAAAACACAATACAATATGATTTTCTTACTGTCATAAGATATTTGATGTGGTCGGGTAGTTATGAAGATCGAGACTCACCGATTTCCTTCGAAACAGCTGACCCAAATTGTCACTTACCGTTTTGTCAGTGCCATATCGTTTGTGTCTGTTGATTGTCAGGAAAACTGATGCTAAACGTCCAAGAAAAGCTTTCTATCCAAGTTTCTACCGCTGACAAGGCTGCGTTAGGTGCATATACTTATATAGGTAAACAAGTTCACAGAGAGCCGTCGACGCTCTATACAGCGCGACCTCGTTATTGGGTGCACTGAACCGTTATACGGCGTCGAATGTTCTAAGACGAAGTTTCGTATAAAGTCTCGTAAATGAATGTTACATATTTGTTTAATATTGTGTTTGTTTGTATATGGGTGGATTTAATAGTTACTTTCTTGTATATTTGGTTTTGTTATTTTGTGAAGGTGACATGATGAAATATACAACGCTAATTATTTGCTGTTGCATCACTTTTGACATTTGTGTACTGAGTTGATTTGGCTAGAAATTCGGTGATGTGCATGGTTTTTGCATTTGGAAAATTGGAAATTAATGTTCGAAATTTAACTTATTAAATGATGCAATCTAATATAATTCATTCAAAAGTTGATAGACACAAAAATAAAACAATGTGTATTTTATTCAATACCTTATTGGTGCGTATAATTCTCTTTTTTTTTTTAAATTTAAATTAAAAAACACACACACACGCACACACGCACCAAAACCAACTGATCTAATCTAATCAGATAATCTTACAATTTCTATTACTGAATATTTGTCATCTAAACGCACAAGTCATATGATTGTATTGTGGTCACGTGGAGTAGCCTACATTTATATCCCGATAGATGTACGGTTGTCTGGTTGCGTTCGGGTATCATGCTCATAAAACTGGTTCACAGACTTCCATAAAAACAACAAACAATGTCAACTGATTGTTTTATTTATGTGGATAAAACACAATTAAACACTTATTACATTGACAAATTATCTGCTGTGTTCCCTTTCCGAAAGGAAAAAAGTCGCTTCCGTCGATGGGGGTCTTCTATGTAAGGAGCTTGATATTCCTAAAAGAAGAATAAAAGCATGTAAATAAAGCAAGTAATGTGAGGTCAATTGGGAATTTTCAAGTGTATTTCATTTATATCACGAGTAAGTGAAACAACGACAAGCATCAAACCATGTTACCAATGTTTTATATATTTTCAACCACGATGTTAAAAAAAATATTCAGACGTTATATAGAACGACATAAAAATGAGAAGGAAGTGATATAAAAGTACCTTCTTGGGGTGTTAGAGGATGGAGGCTGCATTGTCGTCTCAATGAAACCCCTGTATCGTCACACAGCGTCCGAGCGATGTCAAGTACGACATTACATTCTTTCCCATAGACAGTTCGAGTATAATTTCGTTGCTGCAGTAACCTGAAATAATTCATATGCAATATAGACAGGATGCACAATTGCATATGCAACAATAGATATTACAACTCGCATATTGATAAATACAGCTCAACAAACAAACACAAATATTTGAAATACAAAAGACAATGACTTTTATTAAATAAACCTATTTAATGTAATTTACTTTGAATTTAAAAAAATATACAGTTTAAAAAGTAAGGAATAAAAAAGTAAAGTTACCTTTCCCGAATGAATAGTGTACTTGTCCTTGGACTGTCCATGATGAAGCCATTGTGTGAACTGATTCATTCTAAAAACCACCCAGTCTTATAGGCAATGAAATGTATTACTGCTCAATAAATGTTTCTGAATAAAAACGTGTTTAAGTCATGCATGTTCGTGATTCAAGCACGACGCTTATGCTGTAGCACGACTCGTACGCTTTATATAAAATGTACGCCTCATGCACCTCGGACAATTTAAGAAATTCAGTGCTCACAGTGCTGATGATGACGTCAATGTCCCTAACATTTGCATATGAAAATGAGAAATGTCAATGTTTTTCATGTTGTGTTCGAGAGAATGTTTCCCAAATTTGTTGACAATTCATTTGAAATATATTCATTTTAAGACATTTTCTTGACGACTCAAGCATTTGACTGTGCTCTAAGATAGATAGAGAACTCGCAACAGTACATTATCGGGATATAAATGTACGGGTTTGAGAGGGTTAGGCTCGGCTGACGCCTCGTCCAACCCTCTCAAACCCGTACATTTATATCCCGATAATGTACTGCTACTCGTCCTCTATCTATTACTCAAACTTACTTTTTATCCATGCAGTATATATAATATAAACCTCTTCATAATGTTTTCATTTGGAATCCGTCTTGAGTTATTTACATATATTGATTAATAGAAATTTTATTCGAAATATTTTTGTATAATTTCTGCAATCAGTCAACCTATGCATAATCATACATTTCACACGACGTCGTGTCTGTTTTCATTTTGGAAACAAATTAAAATTACATTCACATAAACCAACTAAAATAAACGATAGCTACAAAATGAGAGATAATTTATCCACGAGTGATATATAGGCCTACGACTGAAACATAGTTACACCATGTCTCTTGAAGCCAACTAAAGAACACATTTTGTTTTAAAACATCTAGCTGTTTATGATTCTGGGGGATGTCGTTTTGGACTCTCCCTTATATCAATGTCATGTCTGTTGAAACCCACATGGGTGCTAAAATCAGCAATTCAAAATGATTTTGGACATAATTTAATTTAAAATTTGATAAAATATGAAAATTAATTTAAACAGTTGGGATGCTATGTTTGAGTAGAGAGACTGCCCTCAATATGACACAGGTAGCGCACAGTGTCTCGATATCGTAATTAAAACGTAGGTAAAACGTATAGGTAAAAACTACACCCTATAGTACATAGAGTTGGGGTGCAGGTTATTAACATACGTTTTCCCTACACGTTTTCCCTACGTTTACCTACGTTTTACCTACGTTTTACCTACAGTTTACCTACGTTTACCTACAGTTTACCTACGTTTTACCTACGTTTTACCTACGTTTACCTACAGTTTACCTACAGTTTGCCTACGTTTTACCCACGTTTACCTACAGTTTACTTACAGTTTACCTACGTTTACCTACGAATTACCTGCAGTTTACCTACAGTTTACCTACGTTTACCTACGAATTACCTACGTTTACCTACAGTTTACCTTCAGTTTACCTACGAATTACCTGCGATATCGAGTTCTTGTGAGGCAGCAGTATTCAATTTCTGTTTGATATTTCTAATCGTTTCTTTTACATTGTAGTTTACACAACACCTAACTGAAATATTATTTTCCGTTATCAACTACACTATCTTTATTTAGAATAGCCATGCCGTGTGTATGCACACCTGTTTAAACTTGGTCTTGATAACCTAAACTAGAACTACAAAGTTCAAGACATAAGATGATACAAATATTTCAAGGACATGTTACTATACCCCTTCTTTGTGACGATACTAATAAGTAATAACATGATATTGCATATATATTAACATATTTATCACATTTAGAAGTGTCTTATACATGCAAGAAATTGAATCTTTAAGATTAAGATATTTTAAAACTTTATTAACGTCCTTTTCCCCATTACATCCGTCAAAGGGACAAGAGAGAGAGAGAGAGAGAGAGAGAGAGAGAGAGAGAGAGAGAGAGAGAGAGAGAGAGAGAGAGGGAGGGAGGGAGGGAGAGAGAGAGAGACAGAGAGACAGAGAGACAGAGAGACAGAGACAGACAGAGACAGAGGGGGAGAGACAGACAGAGGGAGAGAGACAGAGAGAGGGAGACGGACAGAGCGAGGGAGAGAGAGAGGGGGGAGACAGAGAGAGAGGGAGAGAGAGAGAGGGAAAGAGAGACAGAAATACAGAGAGACAGATAGACATACAGAGATAGACAGAGGGAGGGTGTACTTACTTTATTAGCCTTGTATATATATATGCATACATACGTATTGTCCGAGCGTGAGCGAGGGTTATACACACATTTGCACGAGTTCCGTAAAACTCATGAGGACACACACGGGATTGTTTTCACAAAAACAATATAAGTTTATGCTTCTCACGAGGGTAATACGGTTTCATGTACCATCTTTGTACCAGTGTCGATTATTCTGCGAATGTAGTAACAACTCAGACGTAAATTTACCTTTAATATTTTAAACTTTTAAAAAACACGGAATGTTGTGGTTTTGAAGAGTTAATTATTATGTTGATGGCACTTACCTGTGATATATTGTAAGCTCGGTAGAAAAAAACTCTGTCCTCTCTTGTTGAATTTCCGACGTCTTAGCTTGAGGCAAATATAACTGCACTGCACCTTGCAGTCTTCGCCAGATAAGCCAATGGGAATAAATGGGTCTGGAACTGACTTTTACAGACGCGCCATTGGCTGTTGAATAACGCTGGAAAGAGTGCTTGAGTGACACTTCGTCTTTGAAAACCTAAGTTATATATTCATCCACGTGGAAATATTAATATTTAATTAAATATTGAATAGGGGCCTCAAATAATCTAGACTTACTTTTCAGGCGATATCAAAGACAGACTGTGCTCTAGATTGCAGGTGTGATGACGCAACCGTTATCTATTCATATATGAAGAAATTACCATGGAGCCTCTACGTCCGGTTTTTGGATGCGATGCGTTGAAAATAATCGCACAAGTACGCAACACGTTATTTAGGCGCGTTTCACACTACGTCCGATTTTTTTTACGCATGCGTCAATGTATGCGTTTTGTCATTCACACTACATGCGTCATTAATTGCGTCATCAACATTTTGCGATATCTAGGCCACGTGCTTCGGAAACATCTGCATCTATCATGGCGGCATCGTTAGCTAAGTTGTTTGAGGAGGAGGAGGAAGAGGAACTGCTGAGTCTTGCATTGATGACATCGAATCCACAGGCGCCAGACCCTAAATATACACCTACGTATATCTACCTACCTATATAACATATAAAGAAGGTATGACACTGCCGCCATTTTGAATCCTGGCATAGGACCGGAAATGTAAACTTTTATCAGTCTACGAATGTTACAAGTCGTATTTGACCCAGCAAACCAGTTCCGGTCCTATGCCAGGATTCAAAATGGCGGCAGTGTCATACCTTCTTTATATGTTACATAGGTAGGTAGATATACGTAGGTGTATATTTAGGGTCTGGCGCCTGTGATCGAATCGTGATGCGAAACAAAGACGATGGTTGGTGCACCCGATCAATGACAAAATAGAGGAAGAAGGCTGTTATTATAGACTGATAAAAGAACTGGAACGACATCCAATGAGTTGTCATACACTACGTCCGTTTTTTTCATGCGTTGAGATGCGATGCGAAGAACATAGAACCTGTTCTATTTTATTCGCATCGCATTCACAATGGCATGACGTGTACTTTGACGTCATATTATCATTTTCTGAAAGGGGTATACATATATTTTATACATACACACACGCATACATGCATAAATGCATAATAGCTAGTTTATTATGTCTTTTATAAAAAAAAAATTAAAGAAAATTTGGAGGTCACCGAATGATTTAAAGAGTTATCGGCTAATATACCCCTGTCACCACATTGCGCTATTTTTGAAAATCTCCCATAAAACCTTGTCTTGTCCCGAGGGAGATAAACTTTTCAACTAAAGCATATTACTACAATATAACTTAATATTTAATTATGAAGTATTTACTTCTTAACTGGGATAAAAGGGGCAGGACAAAATTAAATTAAATTCAACAACGATGTTGGTACGAGGGGCGTTCAATAAGTGTTGCAAGCGGGGCATTGGTGTTGACATAAACAGTGTCAGCTTATAGCAGGTGTTACTATAGTCAAAACATAACATTGACACATGTCAAAACAATTTCTAGACATAACAATTATTTAGATATTATAGCTGCGCTGACCTAGGGGTCTCCATAATCATGGATTCTCTCAAACATGAACAACGCGCTGTGATCAAGTTCCTTACTAAAGAGGGATGCAAAGCTACAGAAATACATAATCGTATGTGTAATGTGATGGGTAAGGATGCTCCTAACTTTTCAACAGTTTGTCGCTGGGCTGTTCAGTTCAAGCGGGGCAGGGAGTCCTTAGACGATGACCCACGGTCAGGCAGGCCATCTGAAGTCACCCGACCGGAAGTTATTGCCGCTATCGAAAGACGAATTTTAGCTGACCACCGTATTAAAGTTTCTGAACTGTCTTTGGAATTCCAGATATCAGTTGGAAGTGTTGAAAAAGTAATTCATGACCATCTTGGTATGTCCAAGGTATCTGCAAGATGGGTACCCAGAAACCTCACAGCACAAGATCGCCAGAAAAGAACCGAAAGTTGCATGGAGCTCCTGGATCGGTTTAATGCGGATGAAGCCAGGTTTTTGTCTCGTCTGGTGACAGGTGACGAAACCTGGATCAACCACTGGGACCCGGAAACTAAACTTGAATCCAAGCAATGGAAGCACCCGAGTTCACCGCCTCCCCTGAAGTTTCGCACTCAACCATCAGCTGGCAAGGTTATGGCGACAATCTTTTGGGATGCAAAAGGCATATTATTAATTGATTACTTGCCAACCAAAACTACAATGAATGGTCAATATTATGCCAACCTAATGCAAAAATTGCGAAAGACAATTCGACAGAAACGCCGTGGAATGTTGACACGTGGTGTTCTGATTTTGCATGACAACGCTCCAGTCCACAAGTCAAGAGTTGCACAGGCCGCTATACGTGATTGTGGATTCGAACAGCTTAACCACCCACCTTACAGCCCAGACCTAGCCCCCAGTGACTACTTCCTGTTCAGAAACCTGAAATCCGCCCTACGTGGAAGGCACTTCCGGGATGACGAAGACGTCAAAGCTGCCACAGAGGCGTGGTTAGGGGGGCAGACGGAAGACTTCTACAAAAGCGGCATCAAAAGTCTTAAAGAGAAATGGAATAAGTGTATTGAGGTGAAGGGTAACTATATTGAAAAATAACATTAAAAAATTGACTACGCGAGTTAGTTTTATATTGAAGTTGCAACACTTATTGAACGCCCCTCGTATTACACATATATATACCGTCGTATATATTTTCAACTTTACTCCATTTGCCAGTTTCAGTTTGGCATACTATGGTTATAAGTTTAGAAGCGGGATTAACTAATTCCCATGTGGTCAGCAAGGAATCGTTTGGTTGAGAATTTTAAAAGTACAAACTAGTTATATACTCAGTGACGGATCCAGGAATTTTGAAAGGCGAGTGAAATGAGAATATGGCATTATGTCCAGGGTGGTATTACAACAATGTAGGACGGTTGCGGACCCTTATGTTAAACATTTAATTCTTCACACATTCTATATTTCTCTCTAAAGCAAATGTATAATACTCTTTTCAATTAATCAATTAGTGACAAGTGATACTACTTCTATGGCTAAACATTGTTGTTTTTGTTCCGCATAGGCAATGTTTCGCCATCAATGCCGAACCGTTGCCGATGCAGAAGAATAAAGTTGTTTAGTTGTCACACTACCGTATTCCTCTACACAAATATGAAATATCAATGACATCTATGCCGAAACGTTGCAGATGCAGAATAAAGTTGTTTTGTCGTTAAACTAGTCATCATTCTTCAATACCCTAACTTCTAGAATGTCATTCAAAGATGCCAGATACAGTGACATCTGCACAACTATTAAAGTGTGTGTCCAGCAGCTAGCAACTGTAACAGGACCTGGGTCGTGTTCAAGAGAGGTTTCAAAGTAATCGCTCAATTAGCGATTACTTTTAAACCTCTCTTGAACGCGATTGCTCAATGTAGCGCTACGTAGCAAGGCAAGCAAACTTCGAGGTTTTGAACCGTGTCGCTCAGGAGAGAATGAGCGCTACTTGAGCGCTACATTGAGCAATTAATGAGCGATTATAAGCGCTCGCTGTTATGGAACGGAGCCCCGGTGTCACTGGTTCCTATGCTTTCAACACATAGCTAATGCAGTCACTGAACAGGATGTTATGTGGGATTGCATTATCTATACAATCAACAGTGTGATTGCAGGAAACACGAAGAGGAAGTCCTTCTGGTCTTTTTTTTTTTTTATAGATTCATCCACATAAAGCAGAGTTTCCCACTTTTGAAGGGAAAAATTAAGGTCTGCCTTATTAAGGGCAAATGTCAAGTTCAAGTATATATACAAATATTTTTTTAAATCTTATGTTTTACTCTCTATTTTATTTTTGCACTCCGTCAGTGAAAAGACTTTGTCAAAGCTGACGATAAACACGTGTACAAGATACAAGATATTTATTGTACAGAAACACCCATTATGGGCAGTGTACAAAGAAGAAGAAACACACACAATCAGCATCATCATCACCATCATCAAGTTCATCATAGACCATGCTGTCTTACTGGCGTAGACGTTTTTTATATGAAGAACATATTTACAACATTTTAGAAGGAACCGTTAAAATCTACATCTACATCTAATGTATATAAACGCATTGGTTGTACAAGTTTGTCAAATTATGTTAACTAACATTTACAAGAAAGTTCTAAACTAAATTGTAGAAAATAATGGAAACATTTATCTAAATGCTCTACGTACCATACAATGAAGAATGTTGTTCATGTTCGTGGTTTCAGGATTTAGAATTATAATTATAATATCAATGATAATGTAAATGATAATGGGTATTTATATCGCTATGTCCACACACAAGGTGCATTATTAGTGTGCCCTCGTATGAAAATCCACTGCCTTTTAAAGGGGCAGTAGCACGTTTTTCGCAAATTTAAATTTTTCAAATTTCCCATTTATAATGATAGTTTATATTTACTTAAGATGGTATAACATCTTATTACACGAACCAATTATCCGTAGTGGTAAAAACGGTGTTGCGTATAAAGCAAAAATTGCATGGCGGCCATTTTATTGTGAACACATTTTATTATTTCGAATGACAAAAACGATTCCCTTGGCTTTACGGAAGTACGTACACTAATTTTTAAACTTGATTTTCCGAAGAGAGAAGTTTGTTTTACTATTGGTGGCATTATTTTTCAAATACATTTCATCGACTTATTTCAGCGAAAAAACGTGCTACTGCCCCTTTAAACGTCTGTAAACTCACGTGCCATATAAAATACAAGCTACATCAATCCACGAGCGGTACATACTACTGAAACGGAGTTACATCATGTCTTCAGAAGCCAACTAAAATAGTTTTGAAATTTGAAATCATTATTTGTTCATGTTTCTGAGAAACACGCGTTTTAAGAAATCGTTTTCGAATCTCCTGGACTAGATAAGAGAGTCAAACTGACCCTTGGTTTGTTTTATGACGTTCTAGTAATGTTGCGTCAATAAATTAAATCCAAACAGGTTATTTATGATGACAACATTTTTTATTAATTAAATTTATGTATTTTGTACATGTTTGACTTCAATGCCAAACATTATGGCCAAAAACCATTCTGAGAAAGTGTTTTCAGCACCCCAAGTGTATTTGAACTGACATAAAAATACAGGCATCATACTCTGGTGTATGACATTATGAGTAACTCAGACTGACAGACAGACAGACAGACAGACAGACAGGTTTATTCAATATGTAAGGCACAGTGGCCCAAAGTACAGTTGATGTTTCATCATGACAGCTTGAGATCACGTGACATAGATATTTGTTCAGCTCGGGATTTCAAAATGTACATCACATGTTTTATCAAAATGGCAACGGATTTTAAAGGGGCAGTAGCACATTTTTTGCAAAATTTTGTGTCTTCATATTTCCCATTTATGATGATAGTTTATGTCATTTATATTACCTTTAGAGGGTAAAACAAGTTATTACACAAACCAATTATCCGTAGTGATAATAACGGTGTTGTGTATAAAGCAAAAATTGCATGGCGGCCATTTTATTGTGAACACAATTTAATCATTTCGTATTACAAAAACGATCCCCATGGCTTTACCGAACCATGTACACTCATTTTCAATTTATTTTCCGGAGAGAGAATGGTGTTTTACTTTTGGTGACATTATTTTTCAAATACATTTCATCGACTTATTTGAGCGAAAAAACGTGCTACTGCCCCTTTAAGATATCAATATTATTAGAACTAAGTAGATAATACATGGTGGATTGATGTTGATTGACAGAAATACAATTTATATACTTCTTTCGGAAGACAGAAAAAGCATCACAAACTAGCAATATGTGAAATTCGTCTTCTATTTGACCAGAAGAACAATAAGAACGTAATTCTGTGAGTAATTCTGTACTAACCATGTATGTATCAGGTACATTCAAAATCTACAAAAACTTTCGTTTTATGCTATTTTAAAATATGGGGACGTTTCTTCTGTATGTATGAATATATCATTTTAAAGACACGTGCATGCTTCAGTATTGTCTTACTTAAAGGGGCAGTAGCACGTTTTTTTGCAAATTTTACTTTTTGCAAATTTCCCATTTATAATGATATTTTATTTCATTTATATTTACTTTAGAGGGTAAAACATCTTATTACACATACCAATTATCCGTAGTGGTAATAACGGTGATGCGTATGAAGCAAAAATTGCATGGCGGCCATTTTATCGTGAACACATTTTATTATTTAGAATCACAAAAACGATTCCCATGGCTTTATGGAACCCTGTAAACTTATTTTCTAACTTTGTTTTCCGTAGAGAGAAGGATGTTTTACCTTTGTTGACATTATTTTTCAAATACATTTCATCGACTTATTGCAGCGAAAAAAACGTGCTACTTCCCCTTTAAGTATTTATTTTGCATTCTGAGGTTCAATAAACGTATTATTCGTTACTGTAGATATATAACCACAGTAAATTATTTAAGCACACCTAAGGTTTAACAATTGAATTTGAATGCAAGTGTAACTGTTAGATATTACAATTGATTTTGAAATTACAAAAAAAACGTTCCACTGCAAGTGACTGTGTCGAAAAGTCTGTTTAAAAACATGTCTCACACAAAAGAACGATCTAAGAGAAATATTCTTGGCAAATGTGTTTTCCAAATTAAATGTCAACAAGTTGTCACCAATTCCAGCCAGTGGTGGATTAAAAGGTGTTAGGTGTAGTTCAGAGAGGGTCCGAACACCGACCTATTTTGAAAATGTGTATGAACGTCGTGGAATATGATGACTTTACATCAATAGCACTACCTATGTTCAATTATGAAGCGGTCGTAAAATATTAACACTTTTACGTATCTTTGATTTCCATTTAACACAATGTTCCTCTTATTTCGTTAAGAAATATAAGAATGGTGGTGAATCTATTGTGACGATGACGGTGGCTGTGGTAGTGATGATGGCGATGACAATTATGATGTTGATGATGATGATGATGATGACGACGATGACGACGTTATGTGATTGTGATGATGCTGTTGCTGATTTTCATGAGGATGTTGTCGATGATGATGATGCTGCTGCTGATGTTGATGATGTACGTTCATGGCGTCTTTGCAATATAATTCTCTACTTACAGAGGTTACGCCCCTCAGATTTCCTGTTGTAACCTCTCTTCTACCAGGGCTAACAAGCAATATAGCCTTGATAGAACAGATGTTACGATAGATAAAATGATGTTGCAATATTTGATTAATGGTCATTTAAAAAAAAGAATAACCTAAATATTTAAAAGTTATGGTTTTCAAAGACTAAAATTCAGTCTATATCTGTTCTTATCCGAGCGTTTTCTTGAGGCAGCAAGAACATCCTGATTGGTTGCAATCACAGTTAGTTGCGCAATCAGCGACGTTGGTTCAAACTGAGCATTCGATCTGTTCCTATAACCGTCGAGAAAACTGGATTTCCTTCACCTGTGCGATGCGCACGTTTCTTGCAAGACAGACGTCAGTCTGGGACGTAAGGTGAATATCGATTGAATAGAAATAATAACAGTGTCCATATTTCAAATTCTCATTAAGGGGTTGCTCTGCTGGACGCTGGAAATATGGTCCGATTGTGAAAGAGTGTAGGTGGGAATATATTAATCTTAGGGGAGAGAATGGGATTGAATGTGTCTAATGGGTGTCATTTGTCATTATTTATATGTCATTATTTGTTCTATGGTTTAAAATTTTCTTAATAGAGTAATTTACAACCCAACGTGACTGCTTCTTCCGTATATGAGCATAATGAGGAAATCGATATAGTTCGAAAATTTCGGCCAACTAAACGAAGTGACATGACTAAATAGAGCCATTGGTGTTGTAGCTCATCAGTATTTAACTATAAACTAAAACAGCTTCAACATGTAAAGTGTTTATTAGATGCAAGTACTTTACGAAATGGAGAAGAAGATGAACATACGTTTTTAGGCAATGAACCCTGTGACTCATACATGTCACAGGTCACTAAATCTACAATTTAGATTCCCCATTGGCTTAGGGGTCTGTACAGAACATTTCAGCTTCTAGAGCTTTTCATACTTGAGAAGAAGATAGAAATACGTTTTTAGGTCATGAACCCTGTGACTCACATTTTGGGCCACAGGATCATCAAAATCTACAATTTAGAATCCCCATCGGCCAAGGAGTCTGTAAATAAAACTCCAGCTCTCTAGCGTCACTGGATCTGGAGAAGAAGTCGAAAAAGCGAAAAGTTTAAGGATGGGCAGACGGGTGCACGGACGCACGGACGCTAGACGACTGACGCCACGTCATAAGCCCATCGCAACGGTCAGGCCTGGTGAACTAAAAAGGAAATTAAAAGTAAAGGAACTGTAGGCCTAATTTCATTTTTCTTGAAAATTTAACTTTTTGAAACATTTCTGTTTATGTTTCTGAAAATGCCGTTTAAAAATATGTAGGAGAGTTTTGCTTGTTATGATTACGTAATACAGTTGTGTTATGTCCAGAGTAAAAGTCCATGAAGGTAATTTATGTCGTCAGAATCTTTTATTGATTAAATTTACGTATTTAATCCACTTTATACTTAAATCAGGGACTCGCTCTCTATATATGATTAGAGATGTCAAACATTCTGGTCAAAAGCCAGAGATTTCACCACCACATGTGTGTTTGAGGTGAGGTGAGTTGGTGTTTAACGCCGCTTTCAAGAGTATTTCACTTATATCGCGGCTGCTAGTATTACGGCAGGGAGAAAGCCCGCAACGCCATGTGGCTATGCATTGCGGTGAAACCTGCGAGCATAGGCTGGAACTAGCGAACCATGGGTGGTACTGCACTGAAATTCAGTGTAGCATTGCACCCAAACCTGACTGCGTGTAGAACAGTTCTCTACTGCAGACAAAGTTGCCGTGCCCCTGGCGGGATTCGAACCTCGGACCTCTTGATCCGAAGCCGAACGCACTAACCACTGCGCTATCCCGCCCCCTGTGTGTTTGAACAAACCTAAAATGTAAATATCATACCCTGATGAATGAACTTGTGGGTACTTTCATACAGAAATATCCAAAACATTTAAAATAGAGTTTCTCGTGCAGCAGTAGTTTATTTTTTTGATTGATTGAAAACATATTTTATTCATTTAAGAAATGAATTGGGCACAAGTTATAGAAGCCCTCTCCAGGTAATCAACAACTATTTTACAAGGCTAGAATACATAACAAGAAAGTAAGAAATCTACAAGTGACGAAGTGGGTAAACATGTAATATACATTATTAAGGCAAGACACAATTGGAAATGTTAT
This sequence comes from Gibbula magus, assembly GCA_936450465.1. NCBI lineage: Eukaryota > Metazoa > Mollusca > Gastropoda > Trochida > Trochidae > Gibbula > Gibbula magus. The sequence goes on along the minus strand of OW388291.1, from coordinate 24,638,289 downwards.
TCTTATGACAAAATGCACTTTGAATATGGTAAATACGTACATTAGTATTAATGTATTATTTGAACCGTTGACTCTTTCCAATGAATTTATGAACATGGTGAAATATGTTTTCATTGACTGTTTGTGGAAGATTTGGGTTTCCATACAGGATTGTATTAATATCAAATTCTGCCTTTAAATTATAAAATCTTTGCTTTAATTCTAAACGAAGATCAGCATGTCTTGGACATCTCAAGAAGAAATGATAAACATCTTCAACTAAAGCACCACAAATGCAAGATTTACTTTCAGATAAATTGACACGATACAGATCACCGTTTAGGGAACTACAAGAATTTCTTAACTTACTGTGTATAATGTTCATCTTCCTATCGCCGAAAAGAAAATATTTTGGGATTGTACATTCTGTTTCAGATAATTTTGCTTTAAATGACGATAATGAATTTGAACATCTTATTTTCGAGGAAAGAGTATTCCACAGATAAGCACAGTCATAAATAAAAGACTTTTGAAGGACTGCAGTTCGAAATTTTGGAATAGATAAATTTGATTTGTTACGCAAGTTGTAATGAGAAATAGTTTCAGTGGCTGGTGGAAGTAAATTAATCAGATAATCTGGAGCTTGTATATTAATTATTTTGTAAAAAGTACAAAGTTTCTTATTTCCACGTCTAATTTTTAAAGGCAACCAACCAGTTTCTTTGTATAAGCTATCTCTTGAAGCAAACTTTGGTAAGCCAGTTACAATTCTTGCAGCTTCAAGTTGGACCTTTTCAAGTTTGTCACACAAAACATCCGAACAGTTATCCCAGACCTCAGAAGCATATTCCAAAATGGGTCGAATATACATTTCATACATACGTGATAAAATACTTCTATTCAAAACATACTTTAACACACGTAGAGAAGAGATTAGTTTTGAAGCCTTTTCTATGGAAAGATCAACATGATTGGACCATTTAGTATTGTCCGAGAAGATAAGGCCAAGATGTTTATGTTGATGTACACGTTCCAGTTGATCATTATTGAATACTAATCTAGGTACTTGGTGACTATTACTATGGTAGTTTATTTCGACCCGCCACTGTTATTTATGATGGAATGAGGAAAACTTTACCCAAAACGAACTCGTCCCCACTGCGAATTCGTACCAACGGATAACTCGTACCCACAATAAATCGGAGAACTCGTACCCACATATTTTTTTTATAAATTAATACAACACAATAACATTGCTTGTGTATGATATTTATTGCATGGTTTCGTATCATTCAGCAAAACGGAATTACTTTCGTATTTTACATGCATCGTCATCTTTTATTTGTAAGACATTTAAAACACGGTAACAGTTTTATTTGTACATCCATCAACATTAAAACACCTTTTAATAAATAAAATAATATGTTAAGTGTGATCTTTATTCATTTTAATAATATGAATAATATTTATAATAATATTATGTGAACTCGTCCCCACCGGGAAATTCGTACCCACGGATAACTCGTACCCTAAAAAATCGGAGAACTCGTACCCACATATTTTTTATAGATTAATATGCGAGGTAACACAGTAATATTGCTTTTTGTAATTAGAGTCCCCCTTATAAGTAAGAAACACGTTGTAATTTATTCATGTAAACCAGACAAATTGTAAAAGGTAATAAAATTAAAAATCAATTGTAATAATCGTATTTTAAAAGTATAATCCAATCTTATCTTTTATTAGCTTCAAGTTAGGTAAAGAATGTAGGGTACACGACTGTAATTGGTAAATTTAGCGGTTATCGTTTTCATCATTTCATCGGAGTTATTCCCCTTTGATTAATGGCTGCGCCCATGTCAAATGTAATTTGGTGCAACAGCAACACTTGTTGTGCAACAAATACAGTATATTTGTAAATGTCAGTTGTTTATTTCATAACAGTATCTTCTAACATGATGTTATGAACATGAGGAAGTAATTAGAAGGTAGGTTAAATACTATAATTTAGTTGAATTCAGTAAATTGTCTTGTTTTATTTCACACAACATATCCCTTCCTGGCATACTTTCTATTACTTAGAAACTTAATCTTTATAATTATTTGTGAATTTCTTATCAGTAATTATCATGTATTTCATTGATCACATGATTTATTTTTCAATATTCACCCATTTCATGATTAGATCGTAAAGACGAGATATTACCATTTTGAAGTGTAACATTATATCCCTACGTAACATGAATTCGGCGTTCTCATCTTTTCGGCGATTGGTAATCTTGCGTTATTTTACGAGAACGGGCGGAGGGTCAAATGTCATTTTTACCTGTGGTCATGGCAACACGACCTGGACGCAACACTTTCAACTATGAAAAACAGGAAGCCGAGAGTACCAAGAGATATATTGGCTGTCAGTAAGTTTTGGGTACAAACTCAACTACATCCCTTTTCAATAGATTTGTAATGACGTTTGTGTGAAATACATATGGTTATATTTTTGTCTTTAAGGTCTCATTGATTCTTCTGATGAAAGAAATCCAGTGATCCAATAATAGATGTATCGACAACTATTTCAACGCCTCTACACAACGAAGAAGTTAACAAGGAAACTAATTCATACCGGACTGTGTAATTTATTCAAACGAGACGGAAAACTTGTAACGATGAAATTGGACACACCACAGTTTCACAATCTCTTCACCCCAGAGCTGAAACAGCTTGTGGGCTATTTTGAAAAGTATCAATATGAACTCCGAATCGCTGGAGGTGCGGTGAGAGATCTGCTCATGGGCAAAGAGCCCCATGACGTGGATTTTGCGACGACTGCGACTCCTGATGAAATGAAGAGCATGTTCGAGACAGAGAAAATCCGCATGATAAATAACAAGGGAGAGAAGCATGGGACCATCACAGCAAGAATAAATGATGAGGTGAATTTAAATTTTTTAATGATCAGGGTGTTAAAAACTTTGTTTATCCAGGGGTACTGAATGATACATCAAATATAAAAAAAATAATTCTGAATTTTTTTAAAGGTCAGAATCAGATGACTTAAAATGATTTTTTGTTTATGAATTATATTTTTTGTTGTTGACCATACTATATGTGCTTTATAAAGTACCTAGAATTAAACATGTAAAGTTTCGACTTTAGGAAAAGTGAAAATATTCTATAATAGTTAATATGTGAAATGTGAATAACCAGTGTAATTTCATAAATCTAAATTTAAAGAAAAACTTCAAAAATTTTCAAGTCTGTAGAATGAGATACCAGGTTATTACAGACGGGCCTTATTTCATACACTGCAATATATGATCCATATTATGTTTAAATAATGGAATTATGGTATAAATGAAATAACTGTGAAATTAAGAATTTTTGTTTGTGTTGACTGATGTTAAAAGTTGAAACCTATGAAAATTATTAATACTTTCAAAACTTTGATGTTTTGCAGGAAAACTTTGAGGTTACAACTCTAAGAATTGACGTATTAACGGATGGACGCCATGCTGAGGTTGAGTTTACGACTGACTGGCAACTGGACGCTAACAGGAGAGATCTCACAATCAATGCTATGTTTCTAGGTGCGTTTGTTAAAGAAATAATGATATTTCACTTCTATAGTGCATTTATCTGCATATTCAAAAGACAAATCACTGGAATATCACCCCTGGTCAAGGAGTACAGAACAAACCCAATAGAAAAAAGAGCCATTGGCTCTGTAGCTCATCAGGGTTTATATTGTTTGATGTTCTCAATATAATGCACAACTCCTAGCCCTGAAAAATTGCAGTCTTGAAATTGTCAGTGCATAACAAAAGCATGACTCGACACTATATTTTGATAAAATGGGTTGTCCAGGTATGACAATTCCTTTACAGGCCTGATGAGCTAAATATGACAATCACCTGTCACATTTTCAAAGTTGAAATTCAAACTACTGTATCATACCAGGTACCCAATTAACTGCTGGTTTGACAGAGGCACACTTCAACTAAATCACTTACCCAGGGTGCTACCACAAGCCTCTTGCCTCAGTGGGACAATGAATAACCCTTAAAATTAGCAGATTAGCTCGTTAGTGTACCTGGTCACCCATCCAGTGGTAAACTATGCCCATCCTTGCTGAACTTCACTGATTTTATTCAATTAAGCTACATGCAAGAGCACATCAACCCTAACAGTAAACAAAGTTTACTTTTGGCTTATAATTTTTCAAATAATCATGGCACTACAAGGAACAACGCCAAACTCAGTTTTGTTTTGTTTAGAAATAATTTTTTCTCCAATTTCATAACACATGCTTATGTACTACATCTACATCTAACCATTGCTATTTGATATTTATCTCCTGATGTTTGTTTCCATGGTAACCATTCAGAACAAATATAGTACCAAATTAGTATACCATATTAAATTCCTGCTGTTTTACAGGTTTTGATGGAACATTATACGACTACTTCAATGGAAAGAAAGATTTGGATAATCGCAGAATAGTTTTCGTTGGAAATCCAGTTGAGCGGATAAGAGAAGACTTTCTGAGGATTTTACGCTACTTCAGGTAGTTCTTTTAACCCTTAATTTAACATGCTAAATCATATACCATTCATTGGTTGAAAGACTTTTAGTATTATATTATGCTACTTCAGGTAATATTCCATGATGGATTCGAACCCACACCCAATTAGGTCATGAGGGTCGATCAGGAATGCTGTAGGTATAGTCCCTGCTGGATTGGTACCCGACTCTTCGAATCCCATAACAAACTCATCCTTAAAAAAGTACATGAATTTGTACTGGTTTAAACATATTTTATTTCAAAAACATGAAAATAGGATTGACGAACAAGCCAAAAATGGCTTATTTCAACGCCGCTCCGGATGAATTTGTACTATTGCAGATAGTGTTATCCCTAAATGACATCGGTGTGATGCGCACATATTGTTTACAATTTGGTCGCAGATTAAAATGGTGTAAAAATAGAGAAGTGCCATTTAGTGGGGGGCCGTGCATATGTATTTTTCTTTTTTCATTTCAAATTGATGCAAAAGTTTTGTTTTCAGTGTTAAATTGAAGGTAAGGTTCTATGGGACAATTCTGGTTCGAGTGTCAAGCAGTCAGATTTTTTAGCTCATCTGGCCTGAAAGGCCCGATGGGCTTATGGCATGGGATGGCGTCCGTCCGTCCGTCCGTCCGTCCGTAAACTTTTCGCTTTTTCGACTTCTTCTCCAGAACCAATGACTCCAGAGAGCTGAAATTTTATGTGCAGACTCCTTGGCCAATGGGGCTTCTAAATTGTAGATTTCGTGACCCCATGACCCCAAATGGGGTCACAGGGGTCATAACCTTAAAAGCTATTTTCATCTTCTTCTCCAGAACCAATGACTCCAGAGAGCTGAAATTGTATGTACAGACTCCTTGGCTGAAAGGGATTCTAAATTGTAGATTTGGTGACCCTGTGACCCCAAGTGTGGCTCACAGGGGTCATTACCTAAAAAAAACTATTTTCATCTTCTCCAGTCCCAATGAACGTAGAGAGCTGAAATTTTATGTACATACTCCTTGACTGAAGGGGATTCTAAATTGTAAATTTGGTGACAGTGAGACCCCAAATATTTGGTCACAGAGGCAATGACCTAAAATGCTATTTTCATCTTCATCTCCAGTCCCAATGGCTCTAGCGAGCTGAAATTTTATGTACAGACTCCTTGGCTGTAAGGGATTCTAAATTGTAAATTTGGTGAGTCTGTGACCCCAAATATGGGTCACAGGGATCATAACCTAAAAGCCTATTTCAGTTTACAGCATCTTTCTGAGATTATATGTGCACTTCAATCAGTAAGTAGGTAAGGGAGGTAATTTTAAAGAAAACAGCTGAGTTAAAGGCATTTCATCTTTCTGATGTGAGAGTTCTCACATGTGCTTTGAGAATATAATATGTCTGATGAAAAAGAGATATTTAGAATTAAAAACTTAGAATTGGAGGTCTAACAAAAATTATAAGTCAATAAAGTCATATTTTATCTTTGTCTCACATTTCACATATGAGTAATTATTTGTATTTTGCAAGTGAATTTGCTGATAAAGGTACACAAGTCTAAAAGTATTCTAAAGACTTAATACAGAATCTTTTATTAAATCTAATATTATGTTCTTTGTAATTTAAGAGTAAATAATGGAGTTTTTTAATATCTCATGATATTGTGTAATTATTTGGAGAATTAATTAATTAATTAATGAGAATTTCCAGTACGAGTCAATTTGGTATACCTTATTTATATCATATCTTATACTTTATAACTGATTTAGTTTTCTATTAACTTTGCAGTTAATTTTATTCAATAGGAACAAGAAATGAGATAGATGTCTACATCATTGACATGTTTAATGTGAATCTATTTGAAATGAGAACTATTGAATACCTTTTGAAGGAATAACTTGAAGAGGAATTAAAATTTTTCATTTTACATGAGATATGTGAACTGAATATGACTAGTGATGACTGGTGATAACATAGGACTATAAAAGAAGTAGCTATATGAGATTGTGACATCACACTTATTTTCATCATCTTCTCCAGTACAGAAAAATAATTAATTGTAGGAAAAACTGCATCTAACATATAAATTTTACTGGCTGTGAGTCCAGTGTCTGCATGTTATGTAATTGCATTGTGTTGACCTCTTCCTGGCAGAAGGATGAAAACTGATAGTTACACAGAGGTTTCAGGTTACTTCAAACTACTGTGCAGCACTGTGTTATCATAGACTGTGCGTGAGACTGCTTTAGTCTTCCACTGACTCTAAAAAAGAATTTATTCATAGAATATCACCATTTTATCAAATATTGAAAAGGAGCCTACAAGAAATGGTGAAAAAGAATTTACTAAAATTTTTTACCAATTTATTAAGTATTGAAATGGAGCCTATGAGAAATGGGATTTTCAAAAACTGAGGCTCCTATTCATTATGTAATAAATGTTGGTATTGCCATAATGCAATTAAGAATTAAAACAATATAATGCAAAGGTGTATGATATTCATAACGAATGTTGATTTATGTGTAACCAATTTTGATAATAATTAGCAGGGGTCATGACCTAAAAATGTTTTTTTCATTTTCTTCTACAACCCCAGGCAATTATTGCAATAGCTTACAGTGGTGAATTGTATGCAAATAATTGTACCCGGTATATTCATTATTATATAATGTGTGTACGATCTTAAAAAATAGTATGATCTCTCCACCACATTATTATATGTTTGATACCAGCAATTTATTTCCAAGCTTTGTGTTCACTGTTGCTCTTTCAACACACATATATATAGCAGATTGGCAAAGTTATGGTAACAAAATATTTTTAATCTGCTTTAATCGTTTCACTACCTAGATTCTTATTACTACATTCCATTATCTGACCATTGCTATAAAGTCCACTCCATAACATACCCCACTTATTATATCCTGATGAGCTACAGAGGCCATGGCTCTATTTTTAAAATCAAAATGGCCGCCAAAATACAAAATGGCTGCCAACTGCCAGATTTGTTCTTATTATGCCTTATAATTGTTTTACTATTGAACCAAAAATAGTGATTTTGATCAATATTTGTTGTTTTTATTAATGTATGATTCACAACTTACTGATCACTCATTATCATCTTCCTCTATCATTTTATTGGTAGTAAGGCTGCTTAGCTGGAAATATCAGGTGAATTGTGCATTATTTAAAGTTTTTTAATATTAAAATTTACATATTAGCTTTTGATATGTTATTTTTCTGTTTACGTGCATGAAAAGGAAAAAATTTAAAAAAATAATAAAAAAATTCATGCATATTTCACAAAAAAAACAATGACTGCTCCCTTCAAAATGGCTGCTAGCAGACGACAGGACAGTGAAATTGGCACTGGACAAAAAGGTATGTATCTGCTTCAATATAATGTAAAACATATGACATTGTTGTTTGAAACTTCGTCCGTCCGTCTGTCATGAAATAACAAATAACAAATTTCATAACAGACGGACGGACGATCGGACTGACACACGGACGGACATACCAATATCTATTTACCCCACTTACTCTGTAAAACAGGGGTATTTTAATAAATGAAAGTTTGTAAATGCCTCTTGAATGAATCTCAAAATATAAAATGAAATAATGACTGGTCCCTGAGAGCAGATGTCATTTCATTATCTCCCTTGAATGCCTTTGGGAAAATTGGTGATGTTTATTGGACAAATTTAGTTATATTTGTTTAAGTATTTTGTTAATAAGTGATGTCATGAATGGAGCATACATCTCCCAATTTAAACATGTTATCCAGAAAAAATCTTTGAAAATCTTTGTTACAGTTTATCAAGCAATATTCATATGTTAATCATATTAGATTTGCCCTTTGCTCATTTAAAGCTTTTATTAAACTCTGTAGGAAGACGGGGTATTTGATCTGTGCTCGCTATTACACTTGTTTTGTATGGAAAGTATCCATTAGCATATCCACGTGTATTTCCAGATAATACCTTTTTATAGTATCCTAGGTTGTATAAAATTGTATTTGTGCCGCTTCCTTGTTCACACAGCAGTAATTAAATATTGGCTTTTTTTTTGGTGTCTTTTCAGGCTGTATCTGAAATGGCTGAGGCAAAGAAATGGCAACTGTGTATTTTGTGCCAAAAGCAAACCGAGGAAGTGCTTGTTTGTCCTCTTTCGAATCCAGTCACCAGTCGTAGAGAGGGAGCCTACAAGGACATAATCAGCCTTGCAAGTGACTTCAGAGCTCTTGGTGCTGCCCCCCATCCAGAAATGGAACTTCCAGATGAAGAATCCATGCAAAAGAATCATGCATCATGGCATAAATCTTGTCGTCAGCTTTACAAGGCATCAGCACTTGACCAAGCCAAAAAACGTTGTAATGAAGGACTGCCTCCTGCAAGAAAACGATCTCGGCGAAGTCATTCAACTGTGAATCGTAATCTTTGTATCTTCTGTGGTGATGAAAACAATGCAGCAGACCATTCATTTCAGAAAATAACACTAACCCAACAGATACATGACAAGGCAGTGGCTCTTGGGGAGGAGCGTATCGTTGCACTACTTGCTGAAGGCGATGTGGTTGCCATTGAAGCCAAGTACCATCGAAATTGTTATACAGGGTTCAATCGCCGTTACAATGCTATTTGTAAACAAGATATAGCTAGCGAAAATCTTGAGGCCACATCAGAAAATGAACTGCTCCAATTTATAAAGGAAGAAGTCAGTGGAGGTCGTAGAATCTTTTCACTGCAGGAACTGACAGATATGATGACTGAGAGACTAGAACAACATGGAATCCAGAAGACCGTGAACAGAACACGCCTAAAGGAACTGATCCTGGAACACTTCCCTAACTTGACAGAGGAGAAAGGCATACGAGACCGAGTTTTCATCATTTGTTCAAACATGGCTAGAAAGGTCATATCAGATGCAACTCAAACACCAGATGAGGAAGCACGTACATTACTAATGGCAGCATCTATTCTCCGTAAAGCTGTTTTGGATCAGGACACTGCATTCACGTTTGATGGATCATTTTCCAATGGTTGTGAAGAATCATCTGTTCCACAAAGTTTTTTCTTCCGTCAACACCTCACAGGACCCAAATCATCACCAGAACAAGAGAATTCCAGGAAGATCCTCTCCGTGAGTCAGTTGGCCATGCTAAATATGACTTCTCTTTCTGCAAACTTGAATTGTGAGCCACCACTTGCAGTGTTCCTTGCCCTCAAATTGCATTCCCAGACAAGAAGCAAGAAGCTCGTTGAACTACTACACAAGTATGCTCTGTGCATATCATATAAGAAAGTTCTCAGCATTGAATCTAGATTTGCACAGGCTATTGCAGATCATTCAAGAAAAAACGCTGATATAGTCTGTCCTTCAAGTTTGCATCATGGCATTTTCACAGTTGCAGCCCTGGATAACCTGGATCACAATCCCTCATCACGCACTGCAAGCTCATCCTTCCATGGAACTGGCATTTCAATATTTCAGTTTCCTTCATCACAGACGCCTGGGTTGGAACAAGAAAGTCTTAAAATCAACTCACAGAAAAAGGGAAAAGACACCAGTAAACCTATCCTGCCTCCTTCATACACCTTTGTACCACCTGTGGGCAGAAATCTTGTCACCCAACCTCCAGTAAAAGATGTGCAACCAGTGGCAACAAATTCATTTGATGAGGAGAAACAACACGAACAGACATGGATGGCTGCAGTAAATGACATTCTATATGTAGATTGTGATACAGAAAAACACACCCAAGCGATGTGGTCTTCCTACCATGCTGCTCGATCAGATACTGTTGGAGAACCGAGAAAATGCATTGAAGCCCTCCTGCCACTTTTCCATGAAAAGGCTGCAACTCCAGAAATGATTTGACATGGAATGGAACTGGTGAAAAGGACAACTGAGCACCTCAACCCACACCAGGCCCCTGTACTTGTAGTGGATCAACCCCTCTATGACCTTGCTAAAAAAAATGCAATGGACCTTCCCTGACATTTTCGGAGAAGACAAGTTTTTGGTTATGTTATAGGTGGTCTCCACATTGAGATGGCTTTGTGGAGCACCATGGCAGATCTTCTGCATGGGTTTGAATGGCCTGAAACCTTGAAAATAGCTGGGCTAGTGAAGACAGAAGCAGCAGCCACAGCCTTTCTGAAAGCATCAAATGTCATGAGAACAAGATATGCCCATCAAGTTACTGTAATGGTACTTGACAGCCTTATGAAGCGAGCCTATGAAGACAGTGGAACCAAGATGGCTCTAGAGGATTGGGTTGTGGTAGCTTCCCAAAAGAGTCCAACATTCAAATTCTTGCTACTCGTACACAAGTACCAACAGATCATATTCATGTTCATCCGGGCACATCGTGAGCGGAAATTAGAACTTATGGTTACAACCCTGCAAAAGCTTGTGCCTCTTTTCTTTGCTCTTGATCACCAGAACTATGCAAGGTGGATTCCAATCTTTGTCCGGGACCTGGAAGATCTACCACACAGTATCCAGGAAGAGTTTGAGAAGGGACACTGGACAATAACTCGAGGCAATCATCGTTTCTCATCCTTACCCATTGATCAAGCACACGAGCAAGCCAACAAAAAGGTGAAAGGAGTTGGTGGCATCATTAGTCTCACAGAGAACCGTGACATGTTGGAACGCTGGATTGTAACTGGCCCAGAAATCAGCCGTGTTGTTGAGGAGTTTACTGATGCAAATGATAACGATGATGATGAACTCCCTCATCACGAGGAAGGATATGCATCTCAGCAACGATTTCTACGCCATGCCAAAGATCTGATGGAGGTGTTGTTGAACAATGGGAATCCTTTTGAGGAGCACAGTGAAGACCTGGTGACATTAGACAACAAGGTGTGTGAGTCTGCGGCTTCTGTCAAATCTGTCCATAAAATCGAGTCTGTTGGAGAAGAGCAGTACAAGAACTTTAGACATAGTGTGCTTGATTCAAATGACAGATCTCTGACAGCACCGATCAAACCAAACAACTTGCTGTTGTTCCATGAGAAGAAAACACAAAAGAAGTCAGCAATTAAGCTTAAAATGCAGCATTTCAAACGTCACGCAGAGCTTTATGGGCAAGCTTTTCTTGTACTAGACAGCCGTGGGGGAGATTTGGAGGAATTTTTTAAACACGAATCTTCTCCATACCCACCTGCATTGTCATCTGAAGGGTCCATCAACTCTTGTACCAAGTCTGATTTGTTGGTGTATATCATGGAAGCCACTACACATAGCCCCATATCTGTCGACGAGGAGATATTTGCACCAACTGTCTATGACTTCATCATTATTGATGGTGGAGTACTGATACACACACTTCCTGGTACAACTGTCGAGGGCAAGACCTTTGATTCATATTTTGACAAGGTATTCTGCCCAAGAGTTCACCATGACTTGAAGCAAGAGTAGATATTGTCTTCGACCAGTATCGATCACTGACAATCAAAGGAGGCACAAGGGAAAAACGAGGAACAGGTCTCAGACAACGCATATCTGGTACAGCCAAAATCCCAGGAAATTGGCAGAATTTTCTGAAGAATGATGATAACAAGAAAGAACTGTTCTCATTCCTGTCATCAAAGATAACAGAAGAACATTTCCCAGATGACAAGGATGTCTACATCACTGCAGGTGATCAAGTCAACCATGTTGGAAACAGTCCACCAATGGATCAATGCAACCATGAGGAAGCTGACACGCGTGTGCTAGTACATCTCATCCACGCTCTCCAATCTTCATCACTTGGGATGGTGCATACTGGAGACACAGATGTTGTCGTAATCCTTCTGTGTATTTTCCATCTTATCAAGGCTCTGAATGCAGATGCAGAAATCTGGATCTCCTTCAAAGCGGGAAGGACAACCAAAATGATCTCCCTGAACGCTATTGCCACAAACCTGGGTATGACAACGTGCAAGCCATGGGCCTTTTCCATGCATTCACCGGATCAGACAGTACTTCTTCCTTCAAGTTCAAGGGTAAGCGATCCTGCTGTACGTTGATGAACAAAGTGCCATCCCTAATGGAGCAATATGCATCTATTGTGGACACTCCATTCCAAACATCGCCAATGTTGAAAGAAGTGGCAACAAACTTTGTCTGTAGGCTGTACACAAATGAATCAAACGAGGACAATGATGTTGACCATGTCCAGATGAGGTTGTTCTCACAGAAAACTAGGGATGTCGAGAGAATTCCCCAACTAGTGATGCTTTGGACCAACATCTCAAAAGGAGTGTCTTCCAAGCGAGTATCTGGGCAACAGCTCACATGTCCATGATGCCTGTCAAAGACCCAACTAACCATGGCTGGAAGGAAGAGGACGGCAAGCTGCTTCCCATTTGGACAACGCTGTCCCTTGCCAAGGATGTTTTCCATCTCGATGTAAAGTGCACTTGCCCTAGTACATGCTCTCGGTGCAAGTGTGTGAAGGTAAAGTTGAAGTGCACACGGCAGTGCAAGTGCACATGCGAGAAATAGCTGGACTAGAACAATTGCCAATACTGAAATAGGGGGCTTGGTTAATTGTTAGTCATTTCGTTATTGAATGTATATTCTTTAAGGAGTTTTTCAAGCACGTTTGTAAGCATCATCTTGGCAATATGACTCAATTAAAGTGAAGATATGTTCCAATCATGTTTTGGTCATTCTTAAATATTTACTTATAGATGCAAACCTATGTAAAGAGTCCAAAATCACCATTCTAGGTTCAATAGCACAAAGTTTATGAGGCGTAATCCAAAAAAAGCTGGATACCGGCAGCCATTTTGGATATTGGCGGCCATTTTGAATTTTTTGTATCTGACTGCTTGACACTCGAACCAGAATTGTTTAATAGACCATTAGCTTCAAATTGGTACTAAAAACGAAACTTTTGAGTCCAAAATCACTATTTTAGGTTCAATAGCACAAAGGTTTTGAGGCGTAATCCCAAAAAAGCTGGATATCGGCAGCCATTTTGGATTTTGGCGGCCATTTTGAATTTTTTGTATCTGACTGCTTGACACTCGAAACAGAATTGTTTAATAGACCATTAGCTTCAAATTGGTACTAAAAACGAAACTTTTGCATCAATTTGAAATGACTGAGTGACCTGGCCCCCCACTAATTGTTGCAAATTTTAAACGCCAAAGAATTATGCAAGAATAGTGAAATATTGCCTATGTGTAACAGAGTAACTGTGCCTATGTGTAACAGAGTAACTGTGCCTATGTGTAACAGAGTAACTGTGCCTATGTGTAACAGAGTAACTGTGCCTATGTGTAACAGAGTAACTGTGCCTATGTGTAACAGTAACTGTGCCTATGTGTAACAGAGTAACAGTGCCTATGTGTGACAGAGTAACTGTGCCTAAGTGTAACAGAGTAACTGTGCCTATGTGTAACAGAGTAACTGTGCCTATGTGTGACAGAGTAACTGTGCCTATGTGTGACAGAGTAACTGTGCCTATGTGTGACAGAGTAACTGTGCCTATGTGTGACAGAGTAACTGTGCCTAAGTATAACAGAGTAACTGTGCCTATGTGTGACAGAGTAACTGTGCCTATGTGTAACAGTAACTGTGCCTATGTGTAACAGAGTAACAGTGCCTATGTGTGACAGAGTAACTGTGCCTAAGTGTAACAGAGTAACTGTGCCTAAGTGTAACAGAGTAACTGTGCCTATGTGTGACAGAGTAACTGTGCCTATGTGTGACAGAGTAACTGTGCCTATGTGTGACAGAGTAACTGTGCCTAAGTATAACAGAGTAACTGTGCCTATGTGTGACAGAGTAACTGTGCCTATGTGTAACAGTAACTGTGCCTATGTGTAACAGAGTAACAGTGCCTATGTGTGACAGAGTAACTGTGCCTAAGTGTAACAGAGTAACTGTGCCTATGTGTAACAGAGTAACTGTGCCTATGTGTGACAGAGTAACTGTGCCTATGTGTGACAGAGTAACTGTGCCTATGTGTGACAGAGTAACTGTGCCTATGTGTGACAGAGTAACTGTGCCTAAGTATAACAGAGTAACTGTGCCTATGTGTGACAGAGTAACTGTGCCTATGTGTAACAGTAACTGTGCCTATGTGTAACAGAGTAACAGTGCCTATGTGTGACAGAGTAACTGTGCCTAAGTGTAACAGAGTAACTGTGCCTAAGTGTAACAGAGTAACTGTGCCTATGTGTGACAGAGTAACTGTGCCTATGTGTGACAGAGTAACTGTGCCTATGTGTGACAGAGTAACTGTGCCTAAGTATAACAGAGTAACTGTGCCAATGTGTGACAGAGTAACTGTGCCTATGTGTAACAGTAAGTGTGCCTATGTGTAACAGAGTAACAGTGCCTATGTGTGACAGAGTAACTGTGCCTAAGTGTAACAGAGTAACTGTGCCTATGTGTAACAGAGTAACTGTGGCTATGTGTAACAGAGTAACTGTGCCTAAGTGTAACAGAGTAACTGTGCCTATGTGTAACAGAGAAACTGTGCCTAAGTAAAACAGAGTAACTGTGCCTATGTGTGACAGAGTAACTGTGCCTATGTGTAACAGTAACTGTGCCTATGTGTAACAGAGTAACTGTGCCTATGTGTAACAGTAACTGTGCCTATGTGTAACAGAGTAACTGTGCCTATGTGTAACAGTAACTGTGCCTATGTGTAACAGAGTAACTGTGCCTATGTGTAACAGTAACTGTGCCTATGTGTAACAGAGTAACTGTGCCTTTGTGTAACAGTAACTGTGCCTATGTGTAACAGAGTAACTGTGCCTATGTGTAACAGTAACTGTGCCTATGTGTAACAGAGTAACTGTGCCTATGTGTGACAGAGTAACAGTGCCTATGTGTGACAGAGTAACTGTGCCTAAGTGTAACAGAGTAACTGTGCCTATGTGTAACAGAGTAACTGTGCCTAAGTATAACAGAGTAACTGTGCCTATGTGTGACAGAGTAACTGTGCCTATGTGTAACAGAGTAACTGTGCCTATGTGTAACAGAGTAACTGTGCCTATGTGTAACAGAGTAACTGTGCCTATGTGTAACAGAGTAACTGTGCCTAAGTGTAACAGAGTAACTGTGCCTAAGTATAACAGAGTAACTGTGCCTATGTGTGACAGAGTAACTGTGCCTATGTGTGACAGAGTAACTGTGCCTATGTGTGACAGAGTAACTGTGCCTAAGTATAACAGAGTAACTGTGCCTATGTGTGACAGAGTAACTGTGCCTATGTGTAACAGTAACTGTGCCTATGTGTAACAGAGTAACTGTGCCTATGTGTAACAGTAACTGTGCCTATGTGTAACAGAGTAACTGTGCCTATGTGTAACAGTAAGTGTGCCTATGTGTAACAGAGTAACTGTGCCTATGTGTGACAGAGTAACAGTGCCTATGTGTGACAGAGTAACTGTGCCTAAGTGTAACAGAGTAACTGTGCCTATGTGTAACAGAGTAACTGTGGCTATGTGTAACAGAGTAACTGTGCCTAAGTGTAACAGAGTAACTGTGCCTATGTGTAACAGAGAAACTGTGCCTAAGTAAAACAGAGTAACTGTGCCTATGTGTGACAGAGTAACTGTGCCTATGTGTAACAGTAACTGTGCCTATGTGTAACAGAGTAACTGTGCCTATGTGTAACAGTAACTGTGCCTATGTGTAACAGAGTAACTGTGCCTATGTGTAACAGTAACTGTGCCTATGTGTAACAGAGTAACTGTGCCTATGTGTAACAGTAACTGTGCCTATGTGTAACAGAGTAACTGTGCCTTTGTGTAACAGTAACTGTGCCTATGTGTAACAGAGTAACTGTGCCTATGTGTAACAGTAACTGTGCCTATGTGTAACAGAGTAACTGTGCCTATGTGTGACAGAGTAACAGTGCCTATGTGTGACAGAGTAACTGTGCCTAAGTGTAACAGAGTAACTGTGCCTATGTGTAACAGAGTAACTGTGGCTATGTGTAACAGAGTAACTGTGCCCATGTGTGACAGAGTAACTGTGCCTATGTGTAACAGAGTAACTGTGCCTATGTGTAACAGTAAGTGTGCCTATGTGTAACAGAGTAACTGTGCCTATGTGTGACAGAGTAACAGTGCCTATGTGTGACAGAGTAACTGTGCCTAAGTGTAACAGAGTAACTGTGCCTATGTGTAACAGAGTAACTGTGGCTATGTGTAACAGAGTAACTGTGCCTAAGTGTAACAGAGTAACTGTGCCTATGTGTAACAGAGTAACTGTGCCTAAGTATAACAGAGTAACTGTGCCTATGTGTGACAGAGTAACTGTGCCTATGTGTAACAGTAACTGTGCCTATGTGTAACAGAGTAACTGTGCCTATGTGTAACAGTAACTGTGCCTATGTGTAACAGAGTAACTGTGCCTATGTGTAACAGTAACTGTGCCTATGTGTAACAGAGTAACTGTGCCTATGTGTAACAGTAACTGTGCCTATGTGTAACAGAGTAACTGTGCCTTTGTGTAACAGTAACTGTGCCTATGTGTAACAGAGTAACTGTGCCTATGTGTAACAGTAACTGTGCCTATGTGTAACAGAGTAACTGTGCCTATGTGTGACAGAGTAACAGTGCCTATGTGTGACAGAGTAACTGTGCCTAAGTGTAACAGAGTAACTGTGCCTATGTGTAACAGAGTAACTGTGGCTATGTGTAACAGAGTAACTGTGCCTATGTGTAACAGAGTAACTGTGGCTATGTGTAACAGAGTAACTGTGCCTAAGTGTAACAGAGTAACTGTGCCTATGTGTAACAGAGTAACTGTGCCTAAGTATAACAGAGTAACTGTGCCTATGTGTGACAGAGTAACTGTGCCTATGTGTAACAGTAACTGTGCCTATGTGTAACAGAGTAACTGTGCCTATGTGTAACAGTAACTGTGCCTATGTGTAACAGAGTAACTGTGCCTATGTGTAACAGTAACTGTGCCTATGTGTAACAGAGTAACTGTGCCTATGTGTAACAGTAACTGTGCCTATGTGTAACAGAGTAACTGTGCCTTTGTGTAACAGTAACTGTGCCTATGTGTAACAGAGTAACTGTGCCTATGTGTAACAGTAACTGTGCCTATGTGTAACAGAGTAACTGTGCCTATGTGTGACAGAGTAACAGTGCCTATGTGTGACAGAGTAACTGTGCCTAAGTGTAACAGAGTAACTGTGCCTATGTGTAACAGAGTAACTGTGGCTATGTGTAACAGAGTAACTGTGCCCATGTGTGACAGAGTAACTGTGCCTATGTGTGACAGAGTAACTGTGCCTATGTGTAACAGAGTAACTGTGCCTATGTGTAACAGAGTAACTGTGCCTAAGTGTAACAGAGTAACTGTGCCTATGTGTAACAGAGTAACTGTGCCTAAGTATAACAGAGTAACTGTGCCTATGTGTAACAGAGTAACTGTGGCTATGTGTAACAGAGTAACTGTGCCTTAGTGTAACAGAGTAACTGTGCCTATGTGTAACAGAGTAACTGTGCCTAAGTATAACAGAGTAACTGTGCCTATGTGTGACAGAGTAACTGTGCCTATGTGTAACAGTAACTGTGCCTATGTGTAACAGAGTAACTGTGCCTATGTGTAACAGTAACTGTGCCTATGTGTAACAGAGTAACTGTGCCTATGTGTAACAGTAACTGTGCCTATGTGTGACAGAGTAACTGTGCCTATGTGTGACAGAGTAACAGTGCCTATGTGTGACAGAGTAACTGTGCCTAAGTGTAACAGAGTAACTGTGCCTATGTGTAACAGAGTAACTGTGCCTATGTGTAACAGAGTAACTGTGCCTATGTGTGACAGAGTAACTGTGCCTATGTGTGACAGAGTAACTGTGCCTATGTGTAACAGAGTAACTCTGCCTATGTGTAATAGAGTAACTCTGCCTATGTGTAACAGAGTAACTGCTGTTCGAAGAGAGGTTGTGCAGTTAAAATTATTAGAAGTCAGAATAATTGTTGTGGATCCTTGGTCATCAAACAGACATAGTCAAAGTGACAAAGATTTGTGTGTTTATATCTTTAATGAAATAAGTAAATGTATTTACAGATTCTATGGCAGGATAGCAACAGGCCCAGACTGCCACGAAGAAAAAACACTTACAGCTATCAGAGAAAACACACAGGGTCTGGCTGGTGAGTATCTAAAATATTATTATTCAATAATCTTACGCAGGTCCAAAGTGTTAGATGTATGAATTTCAATGTCCATTTGAACAATTCCTTTTGGACCCCTAGATCGTGTAATTCAGTGTGTTACCATCCATAGTTTGTTTGTTCCAACCCACTTATTATCGTAGTGTACAGCCCCCAATTTTGTTTCAGACTTTCAAGACACAATGCTAAAGCAATCTGTGAATTTGAAAACTTACCAGATCATAAGTGTAAAATTTTCAATTTAAATGACAAAATTAAAGATATATTTCAAACATTTGCAATCCTTGAACAAATATTTCAGGTAATGGGCTGTCAGACTGACTGTATTTCATAAACTGGTCATTGTCGCTGTGTTATGAAAATAATAAAGGCCAAGGTACCCCACCTTGTTTCAGTCCTCAGATTTATCTGGTGTTTTTCTATGAATGTAAAATAAAGCTCAAAGTACCCAACCTTGTCTCAATTCTCAGATTTATCTGGTGTTTATCTATGGATATAAAATAATAAAGCTCAAAGTACCCAACCTTGGCTCAGTCCTCAGATTTATCGAAAATCACTATTGCCTCATCATGTTTCAACTTCTCAGATATATCCGGAGAGCGACTCTGGATGGAAATGCGGAAAATTCTGACAGGAAACTACGCTGGTCCGATTGTCAGCAAGATGGTTGAGTTGGGCATCGGTACATACATAGGTCAGTCACAAACTTTAAACTTAAAGTTAAACATGTTTTATCATTAAAAAGTTGTAAAACTATAGTAAATGTACAGTGTTATTTCTCATTTTGCATAATGCACAAAAAACAAAATGGTGGATATTCCCATGGAACAATCCTTTTAAAAACCTTGGTGGCAATTTGTCACAATAATATATGAAGAGCTCATAAAATACTCACTTTCCTACGATTCTCTTCCTATAAAAAATACACTGAAACCCCTCTAGCAGCGAAATTTGCTTCTCAGATTGGTGCAATTATTTCAATCTAATAAGGAGTTTTTTTTAATTTTAATATTAATTGGTGGATATCTATGAATATTATGGATGAAATCATAGATTTTCTGACGTATACGGGAAGACAGTAAATGCCTGGTTAATTCTCTATTTGCTGATATTCACTGATATTAAAATTTAATTGCAGCAATCAGATTTCTCCATCGGCTGTACAAGAGAACAGCTACCGGTATATTGTTACCAAGGTTATGTGGGAAAACATGACTTGAGCAACCTTTGTGGATCGAGAGAGAGAGTGCTAATTTATTAATCTCTCAATCTTATTTCAGGTCTCCCAAGCAAGTCAGACACAGACCAGTATCGTGTGGTCTGCACAAGGACTCAAGAGTTATCTCCCTTCCCTATGACCAGATTTGCTGCCCTTCTGGCCAGTGAGGAAGAGGTAACAAAAATATAAGCTTAAAAAAAACGATGAAGTAAGAAGTAACTTTTATGAATATTTTTTTTATGGTGAAAGGCAAAGCATTATAGTTTAATTCATTTATATATATGTTGAAAATTGTTGTCAATAATTCTAACATATTGAGTGATATAATACGAATGCTTTTCCCCTGCCAGGAATTGGAGGGGGATATAAATTTGAGCTACGTCTGTCCGTGTGTCTGTCCATACGAGATAAAGAGGACACCATTTCTCAGAAGCTATTTCAGATAGGATAACCATATTGATTTGCGGCTTTAGGGTATCAGTAACTTGATGACTTCTTTACATTTAGAAAAACATTATTTCTTCTGGAGTTCCTGTTCCTGTTTGACCAATGTTTTTCTTAATTATTTCTTTTATTTATCTTTTCAGGTTTATACAGTTCACAAAAGACTCAAACTATCAAACGAAGAGTTGAAATTGGGATTGTTCATCGTCCAGCACAGGTACGAAGAGGCTGGAGACGAACCTTTCAAGTATTACCGCGACCTTCTAATCGATACCGTGGGTCGTGAACCCAAGGTCAAGGACAGAATAGTGGAACTCTTGAAGTACAGAGGAGAGAAAATCATACTGGAAAAATTTGTCTCTTGGTCCCCTCCTAAGTTCCCAGTGACGGGACATGACCTGTTTGCGATGAAAGTTCCCAAGGGGCCCGTGTTTGCAAAGACTCTTAACGAACTCCGACAGGTTTGGAAGAGGAGTGACTGTTTGATGTCAAAAGAAGAACTTTTGGATAAGATTGATGATGTTGTGAAACAACATTCGTCATGATGTTGTAGATGAAGTTAAGATTGAGACGGAACATTCTTAAAGGCGCTGTAGCACGTTTTTTGCATATTATTTTTCTCAAATTTGTCATTTATTATTAAAGTATATACAATATATTGTTACATTAGAGGGTAAAACATCTCATTACATGACTCCATAAGCTGTATGCACAGAAAACTGCTATCTGTATTAAAAAATAATGGTGTGACGATAACTGACAGTGGTGTGGAACTCTTCAGTGTGAGAGGTAGATTGGTAAGTCTCATGAGTTCAGACAGCAAAATGGTTGACCATTCCATCATTGTACCATATTT
Organism: Gibbula magus; assembly: GCA_936450465.1. Classification (NCBI taxonomy): domain Eukaryota; kingdom Metazoa; phylum Mollusca; class Gastropoda; order Trochida; family Trochidae; genus Gibbula; species Gibbula magus. The sequence goes on along the minus strand of OW388291.1, from coordinate 24,617,095 downwards.
AAAACTCTACTTTGAGTGTTTAGGTATCACTACATCAGTCATATCACTTGAAGTAGCTTCGAGCGGCCATTTTTGACTGCTCTATGGAAAATGGACTCACATGTCTTTTACATGTACATTTGTTTTAGATATCTTTTGATTGATTCTGGAGTATTATTTAGCCATTGGTAACACTTATTTATATTTTTATGAGAGCACTTTATTTCAGTGAGAAAATCGTGCTACAGCGCCTTTAAACCTTTGATTGCGGGTTTCATAATATTCCCGGATAGCCCATTTTGAACCAGTGGTCAATCTAGAAGTATTTAATTAACTCTTATCATGCGCTCGGCGGGAGCTCCCGCCCCCTGGTAACTTTCCATAACGATCGGCGGGGTTCCCCGCCAGACAAAGGGAGTAAAAATACGAAAATAAATCGGGGATTCCCAGATACGAAAATTAGGTAAAGCTAACAGCAGTTATATCCGGGCACTATTCAAAATGGCGGTCCCCACGTGTGACAAAATTGTATGTGATTTTTTCGAAGTTTTTTTTACATTTTTCGCTACATATTGTGTAAACAACGAACGTCAATGGCGGAAAAATCATTTGTTGAATTGTTTGAAGATTCGGATAGCTATGATATTGAGTTTGAAGGTTTGGTTATTGATGACATTTTGCGTGATGGTGAACTGTTTGAAGTAAACATTGAAAACATCGATCTTAATCAGGAAGACATTGATGGTATATGGGAAGATGTTGTTAATGTAAGTATTTCAATATTTTTAGATTTTACACTGTTTCCATGGTAACAAATAACAACAAATAACAACAACAAATTTCTTTTTCTGTATTTAATAGTTTATCAACATACAAATACATACACCAAGTTTCATGGTCCTGTAACAAAAACTGAATTTTATATGAATTTTTAAAAATCATATACACATTCTTTGAAAGTTACTCAGTGGCCAAGTATAAAGGGAGATAATCCATGCTCAGCATGATAAGAGTTAAGGAGGTGTAAATTAATTGGCCACGAAGAATGGTTTGGCACTAATGTAATAGGGGTTGATACTGGATTTTCATTTGAAGGGGATGCAGCCCATCATTCCAGACTGACTTACAAAATTTAGAAAATAATGTCCTTAAAGGGGCAGTAGCACGTTTTTTGAAAATTTTATTTTTCCAAATTTCCCTTTTATAATGATAGTTTTTGTCATTTATATTTACTTCAAAACATCTTATTACAGAAACCAATTATCTGTATTGATAATAACGGTGTTGCGTTTTAAGCAAAAATTGCATGGCGGCCATTTTATTGTGAACATTTTATTATTTCGAATGACAAAAACGATTCCCAAAGCTTTACGCAGCCATGTACACTTATTTTTTAGGGGGAAGGGTGTTTTACTATTGGTGACATTATATTTCAAATTCATTTCATCGACTTATTTAAGCAAAAAAAAACGTGCTACTGCCCCTTTAAGTAGTACATGTAACATTTATGTCCATCAGGTGGGGCCATCCCCGTACCCCCCTAATGTTTTCTGAACACTACTGCTATAACCTTAAAGGCGCTGTAGCACGTTTTTTCGCTCAAATAAGTCAATGAAATGTATTTTAAAAATATTGTCAACAATAGCAAAACACCCTTCTCTCTTCGGAAAATCAAGTTACAAATGAGTGTACATGGTTCTGTAAAGCCATGGGAATCGTTTATGTCCTTTGAAATAATAAAATGTGTTCACAATAAAATGGCCGCCATGCAATTTTTGCTTTATACGCATTACTGTTATTACCACTACAGATAATTGGTTTGTGAAATGAGATGTTTTACCCTCTAAAGTAAATATAAATGACATAAACTATCATTATAAATGAGAAATTTGAAAAAATAAAATTTGCAAAAAACGTGCTACAGCGTCTTTAAAGGCGCTGTAGCACATTTTTCGCATATTATTTTTTCTCAAATTTATACAATATATTGTTACATTAGAGGATAAAACAACTCATTACACGACCTGATAAGTCATATACGTAGGAAATAGTTATCAGTATTGGTAGAAAATGGAATGACGTATAAAGTGACAACTTTGAATGACTTGTCTGTGTGAGAGGTAGATTTGTAGGTCATAAGCGATTTTGAGAGTTCAGACAGCAAAATGGTTGACCATTCCATCATGTTATTATATGATTGCAGGTGAAATACCGGGTTCTATCAATGAAAATAAACTGTGTTATCAGTCACTAGTGAAAATAACAATGGAAGGTGTTATCAGTCACTAGTGACTGATATAACAATGACCTGACGTCATAAAACAATGCTCCGACATCACGACACGTTCATGACGTCACATTGTTGCTGAGGCAACAGGCTCATTCAGGAACCGACTTAATGTAAATGCAAGTCGATTTCGGTGAATATGCAAATAATTGGTCGGATAATAAATAGAAAATTTGTCTTTTCTTGACAACTACCATGTTTATCTCATCTCGTGAGGTAGAAAAGTTATATATTTTTTAAATATAATCTTTCTACCTCACTCAATGAGATAAACATGGTATTAGTCAAGAAAAGACAAATTTCCTCTATGTATCATATTTGAATTAAACTCTACTCTGAGTGATCTGAGTGTTTAGGTATCGTTGCATCAGTCAGATTGCATGAATCAACTTCGAGCGGCCATTTTAATGTGAACACATTAAAAGGGCCACTCGATGGGAAATGGATTTGCATGGCTTAACCAAACTGCTTGTGTAAATGAGGTCACAAACTGAGTTACTCTATAATATTGATTGTCTTTCTGTAAATCTTTTGTCAGGCTTATTGAGGTGAGGTGAGGTGAGTTGGGGTTTTAATGCAGCTTTCAAGCAGGCTTATTGAAATGTACTGGACAAAGTGAGGTTGGTATGTATAGTATTTATGATTGATATCTTATTGATTGGAGATTATTTAATTTGAAGATTTACACATATCCCTAACTATTTTTTTGTCCAGTATATGTACAGAATGCATGTTTTTTTTAATTATGTGTGATGAACACAAGTGTAATACAGTATATTTTGTTGATGAAAAAAATAAGGAAATAAACTTGAACTTTGACACTGTACGATTTTGTGTATTATGTTCAGGGAATAAACTAAGGATCAAAACCTGTAAATTATGTCTTCCATAACCATTGTGCCCATAAAGTTCTTGAAATTCTTCAAACCTCTGATAAATACTTCTGGAAAATTTACTTTTTGAAACTTATATAGTGTATTGTTAAAAACAGATGAGCTACAGAGCCAATGGTTCTACCTTTACCCCATGCCTTACCAAGAAAAGAAAGATAAAGACATGCACATGCTTGATAGGTTCTATTGAAACATTTGAGTGGACGTTTAAGAATTTGGACATTTGCAAGATTGTCAATGATTTTTTTAGTGGCACAATCACAGGGGGTAAGCCCTGTCCATACTAAACCGGAAGTTGGCAGTCGTCAACAACCATTTTCTCGACAGACAGTAGCTTTTCAACTCGGAGGGTCCCGAAATTGGTTAGTTTTGAGCATTTTCAATTGAATGATGTTTACGATATCAACTTGATTCAACTCTTGAATAGAGATTGTTTACAATAGATACATCTGTTGAACATGACATGTAATATATAGTTTAGAATTTTAACATTTTGGAGCCAGTCTATTGTCGTCAGGGAGAAAATCCGCGAAAATGCGACTTTCTACATGAATACAGCAAATCTACATGGATCAGGCCCATGTTTTTTTGTAATTTTATGTCGAATGTGATAGTTTAGGACTTGCATCAACGTTACAGCTTGCACATATTGATCGAAACCGAGATATTAGCAAAATTAAAAACTGTACACATTGATGGTAGTTGCTCCATCACTGTCCAGGTTGTTGAAAAATTCAAAAACTAACTGTCCATGGTAGTTGCTATGCAGGTAACCCTTCTTTTTTTACATTGTAGGGGTTAATAGTACATGTAAAGATGCAACTTGAATTGATTTTAGTTGCTGCTGTTCATACAATGTTATTGACAATTTAATTAGTAAACTAATGTACACACTAACATTAAAATTTGCGTAAATGTCGAAAAAAACAAACGAATACAAGTTTAACATATCCATCGACTATATGTTTTAACTACAACTTACTATTTTTAATAATAGTGTCATTTGTGTCATTCTTACACCTTAAAAATATTGTTATCTTGAAAAATAATGTAATAATAATTTATTACTATCCCTATAAAGCATTTATCCAAAGCAGATGTAATGGATGCCATCTTCAACTTGTGACAACTACTGTCTTATATTGCTGATAACTTGACTGTTATCAGCAGTTATCATGTCATGTTCTAAAGATGTAGCGATTGTAAACTGTAGCTTTTCAAGAGTTGAAACAAGTTGATATTGTTAACATCATTCAATGGAAAATGTTCAAAACTAAACAATTTCGGGACCCACCCCAGTTGAAAAACTACTGTCTGTCGAGAAAATGGTTGTTGACGACTGCCAACTTCCGGTTTAGCATGGACAGGACTTGCCCCCTGTGACAATGCAACAGCGGAACAATGCTTGTGACCAAACATCTTCATATGATGGATCCTGGAAGGAATTTCCATTCCTAAAGGTTTGCTTGAGACACAAATGGCAATCACAGGACATTCTATACTCAAGCAAAGAAGTAAAGGATTATGTGTATATTTTCACGGATAAATGAATTGAAGCATCCAAACGTCAGACTAAACCTGTTATCATGGGCAATTTCAATAATGTTCCAAGCTTTTACATCAACAAAACAAAGGTTGACGAATGCAAAAGGACCCGAATTTACTTAAAATTGGTGTTTTTGAGATCATTACCTCTTGTCTTAACAAGAAAAGATGAACATGCTTAAAATGGTCCTATTGAAACATTGGAGTAGACGGTTTAAGGATTTGGACATTTGCAAGATTGTCGATGATGATTTTGTCAGTGGCACAATGCGACAACTGTTGAGTGTTCTGAACGAACATCTTATTGCTATCCATGCTATCATGGTTCCATTTTGTTGACACCCTTCGTCAAGAACTCAACAACTGTCGCACTTTGCCACGTCAATTCACAAAATAACCCTTTTGGGATGGTTACTCTTTAAGCTGGTGTATGCCAGTTCGTTTAATTACAGCGAACATGATTAACCAGTAGCAGTCAAATTGAAATCGACCCTGTTCCGAGGAATACAATTTGTAAATTAATGCAGATTCTGTAGATTCCTCTCCAAAAGATCTGAGCACACCCCGTATAGGTGCGTGTTCTGTACCAGTTTAGAGTAGACATAACCTAGTTACATAGCTGACCAATCACATCATGAGTTTTAACGGTCAACGTTTTGAAAGCATTTGGAATCATTCATTAACACGTTCCTCATGTTACAGAAACTGACGAATGTATGGCTGTTTGGAGTTACTGGCCCCTAGCTTCTCGTACCGAGAGCTTTTGTTGGATGTACTTAGATTGGCTATTATCAGATGTTTTGGAGAGGAAACCTAAGACCGATATGAGTTTGTATCCCAGTAGATGCGCTATTTTGCAATATTTCATTCATAGGAAAAGGGTCGATTTCAATCAGACTGAACCAGCAATGTTTACCAGTGCTATATTATCTTCAGAATCTGAGTTTCTTCAATTGTCTCCTCTCTTTATGGTGCACTGAAATGATTTGGGGGCTTATAATACAGATTATTTTAAGTATATGTAAGCACCGGCAGGAAAAAAATCACTGTTGTGTCTATTGTGTTGAAACCTGCGTACATATGTCTGTCCCCATCATTTGTTCATCTGCTTGAAAACCCAAGAACGTGTGTCAAAATGCCGCATATCATGAATAAAGAAGTTGTTATTCATATATTTCTCTTCATTCCCGTTCAAACTTCTAAAATGTCACTCAAAGAAACCTGCAAGCACCAGCTGGAACTAGCAAACCATAGGTGGTACTGCTCTTCATTTCAATGGAGTATTTCACCTAACCTTATCCCTTTAACTGCGGCTCCCGGGTTAGTATGCAATGGAAATAGTTACTTCATGGGTCCCAGCAGGCGAACCCAGGAACCAACACTTAGTCTTTACCACAGCCGTTCATTAGCGATGGGATCTTAGCTGGTGATTCCGGAAGGAAAGTTACCCTTGTATTGCCATGTTGAGATGTCTGTATTGATGCTTGATGATTTTGACTTGTGTCATTTGCAGAGATTCAAGGAAGAGTTTTGTCATTTTCTGTAAATTAAAAATGATTCCACAACAAACACTGAATTTTTTTCATGATTTTATTAATCATTTTCATAATTATGATATGCTTTTCCTTGGCTTAAAATAATGACATATACACAAGTCGTCCATGCTCAAGGCACCTGGACCGCTCTACAAAATCCAGTAAAAATATAATAAACTTTGATAAATAACCTCTCCCGAATTCAGGATCGGAAGCGGCTATAATGAGAAACCGTATGTACAATTGTCTAGGATATGTTGCTACTATATAACAAATATAAACAAAGACAGGACGCAATATGATTAAAACACGATCCAGAATTACTATACATATCCAAATCTGATGACTGATGAAATTATTGCTATCTTACTGACACTATTTTGAGATTTTACGAGTGTTTCAAGCAGATCAGATTTTGCACTTTCATCTTTCACATTGATTTCATTTCACCAATCAGAACCTACATTCAAAGTATATATGTAACTTAATTACATTTTCATCTAAACAAATCATGATTTTCAATTTGATATTATTCAAATTGAATTGAATTTAAATTTAATTTAATCATTGAGTGAGTGAGTAGATTATTGCTTAACGCCGCTTCGGCAGTATCGCAGCCATCAGCGGCGATTTAATCATTGATTAAATACCTTATAATTTATCTTCAGAAGTCTTGTACTCACATTTGAATTAAAATATCTGTTAAATTTTTCTTGATCTCAAATGATAACCAACCAAATATACACATCCTTGCATTTAAATTTAAATCACTTACATGCAAATTTAACTCGACAATTCTGCTGGCTGATAATATTGGGCGACAAAGTTTCAAATTGTTCAGAGTATTTAATTCATCTGGCTAGTATCAATGCAGGGAGAAAGCCTGCAAGGCAATGTTTGTACGACACTGAATTAAAGGGGCAGTAGCACGTTTTTTCAAATTTTATTTTTTCAAATTTCCCATTTGTAATTATAGTTTCTGTCATTTATATTGACTTTAGAGGGTAAAACATCTTATTACACAAACCATTTATCCGTATTGGTATTAACGGTGTTGCGTATAATGCAAAAATTGCATGGCGGCCATTTTATTGTGAACACATTTTATTATTTCAAAGGACATAAACGATTCCCATGGCTTTACAGAACCATGTACACTCATTTTTTAACTTGATTTTTTAAAGAGAGAAGGGTATTTTACTATTAGTGACATTATTTTTCCCAAAAATTTCATCAACTTATTTGAGCCAAAAAACGTGCTACTGCTCCTTTAAAATGTCTATTGGACAGATTTAATAAATCTGAAAATTTTGTAAGACAGCAATACTTCAATCTGATAGGGATTTCAAGCTCTAACATCAGATTTAAATACGTAATGTTTTAGGTTGTATTTTAATCGGATTGCGACGCCAGGTCTCGATATTGCTTCTCCTGGTGCGGGGAGTATTGAATGAGGAAGAATATACATGGGTGGGGAATGTGTTGGGTTATTAGGAAATTGGTTAAAAACATGTTTTAATGATGAAAACAAGACAAAAACTTGTGAAATACCCTAGTTAATAATAGAATATGTGAAATGCTTAAGTAACTTACGATAATAACAGAATTTGTGAATTATTTCGTGAATAACCTGTGATAATACCCAAATTTATGAAGAATGCTTAAGTGAAATAATAATAATAATAACAGAATTTGGGAAGGAAAGTTATGTGAAATTCCTGCATTAAAACAATAGTAACAGCTAGCTTATGAAATACTTGCATTTAAAACAGAAATTTGCAACAAAATTAAGCGGAATTTCTGCATTAAAACAGAACATCAGTTGAAGTAATAGTTGAATGAAATATTTGTTTTGATGGTAATAACAAAGTATTGTATTGCTGACAAATAAAATGAATTTGATGAAAAAAACTTTATAACGGAAAACCTGCATTAATAGGTAATATGACTACATATAAATGAATCGTTTGTTAAATAAAGTTTGCGAAATAATTGCTTTGTGAAATATTTGTTTTGATGAAGCAATGGTTAACATTTAGGTGAAATAACACATAACTGCAATATGTATAGGAAACATATAATAATTGAAAAGAAGAAATATAGAGAAACAATTATTTTTGATGATAACCCATTCAAATATGAAAGTGATAAGTAAACAGATTTTACGGGCAAGTAAATCTTTTGAAACAGATTATGACATGAAGTGATTTTGAGTTTTTTTTGGTAAAACAAATGTGAATAATGAAATTTTGGCAGAATACTGGTCGAATGGCAAGAAAATACGATTGACTTATTTTTAATAAAAAATGTGTCCCTAGCATGTTAAATATCAACAGTAAATTGTTCTTGGAGGTTTTTGAAAATTGCCAAATCATAAAGTAACTGTCCTAATAAGCTAAAATACTTCCAATCATATAGATAAATAAGATTTAAATTATATAATTTAATCATGAAATTTAGGAAAAAACCTGACTCATTTAAATTTTAAAACATAGCCTAAAAATCATGAACTTCCAGTTTTAGCATTTAATTAACATAGTTGGTATTCTTAATAATTATTTTCGAAGATATAGTCAAAGATAGAAAATAATACATATATGGACTACAGTCTATTCAAGCAATAAATTACTAGCTTCTTAATGGCCTAAACCTATTGAAATATCTATACTGTTGGAGTCACAGTCAATTAATTATAAAATCATCTTTAACTTATTTCCAATCATTTCAAAGAATCACTGCAAAAAAACTTTATTCGAGTTTTCATGAGGTAGTTTCTAATCGCTTTAGCTAATTTCTATTTTCAAATACAAGTTGGATGTAAAAAAATCCATGAAAACTTAAATATGTAAAATTTCTTGCATTTCACAACCCTTTAAAAAAACACAAAAAACTATCACAATACAACTTTTTCACAGTGCAAGATTTACCTCCCTTTAATCACATTTGTTTGTGAGATAAAATTAAATTCAACGGCCTAATATTCAAATTCTGAGTATTATTAAGCAATAAATCACTAAATTAAAAAATTGTCAAAGTCGGTTAACATAAAGTGCTTTAAGAATAATTAAGTTTGAAAGAAAAATATACTTTTGAATATATAAGCAATATAAATTTGTGGACTATTAAAATTTCATTGAGACAACTTAATTAAAGAAAAGTGATTTTGTACAAGTACCCTTTGTAAAATGGTGAACATTTAATATGAAATACATTGTTGCATATGAAATAAAATAAAATACGAGTAAATATATATGGGTAATAGAGAAAAACAAAAACATATCAATACACCATATTTCAATGAATGTTACGTAATCTTTATGAAAAGCACTCCTGTCCTTTAAGCCCCCCGGCCCTCCTATAAACTTGTATGTATAGCTTCCCTCCACTTAAAAAGGTTGGGGAAATAGAAATTGTAGATTGAACGGAAATATTTTATATCGGTGATGTTAAGTTCAAGATATATTTAATAGAATGAAAATACTATACAGATCACCCTTTTGAATATATTTAATATAATTATTACTTGATATTACTTAACCCATTATAGGAAAAATGTCAACATATTCAGATATTTTACACAGACATAAGAAAATTTAAATGTTTTGTAAACTTGTTAAAAAGCTTTAACAAAACAAAGTTAGTTTGGTGTTATGTTAATTAAAATTCCTATTTCCTTAAAATGGAAGACCATGTTGATATTGCATAAAAATATGTACAGATTTTGAAATGTTGTTCTCAAAAACACTATTTCACTGACCATTATTATTTTGGTTTCAAGGGAAAAAAAGATTTTTTTCTAAAATGAATGAAAACATCTGTGAACCTTGATGCGATTATGAATAATGTTAACAGCACTATTTTCAATGTCCTGGATGAGAGCTTTGATGTTTGACCTTGACCCTTGACCTTGAACTACTTCTAATGTCAAGGCTGAAGTAAATAACGCAAAAAGTTTGACAACCATTTTGCCATTTTAGACTAATAATGCAGATGATATGAAGTATTAAAAATCTGAATATTTGTTCCAAAGTCTGGCATAATAAAACAGATTACAACAGTTATAAAACTTTGGTATTTTCATAACAGATCTAAGGCACAGCCCATGTTTGTTCAACGGACAACTTCGAAGCTCCTGTTGAAAAATATGCACAGATGGGTTAATCTACTGTGTAAGACCAACAGACCAAGGGTTAAAAGGTTATTTGAGGTTTTAACTATTGCCAACTCCATTCCTGATATGGGGTTGAATATTCCAGTGCGTTGAGCAGAAAATTTTCCTGTTTCGTTGGAACATCAGAGACATTGGGCAGGTTTTGTTGTTTAGATCTATTAATGTTCTTGTCACTCGATTGATCAGTTTTAGCTAGAATTGTCCATCAAGTCATGTTTCCACCATTATTGCTGAATAAAATGGAAGCAGCTTGATAGTTTATATATAGGTAGGTGACAGTGTTGAAAGATTATCCGCCATCTTTGTGACCTTCACCTTTGGTGCTGTGAGCAGACGGCACACCAATTCACAATTTGATCAACTTCAGGAACATTACAAATTGTCTAATATTTCAGATGAAAATATTCCTTTTGCGTTTGACACAACCCAGCGTGAACAGTCTGAATCTTGATGTATCAGATAAAACATTAAAATAGCAGTCGAACCCAAACATACCACACAATGCCTCTTCAAATGAATCACCATTATCACATATGTCCATCCTCCAATCACAGTGATCAACAGCTTCACACAAAGCTTCTGTTCATGTATTTGTATCCATTTGTATAGTTCACTGCATAACCCAGGATCTGTTTAGCTTGTTCAAAGTCTTCAGGGTCCAACAAACCTCAGTAGTCACCACAATACCGAGCACTTGACTTTCTGGTAGTCATCAGAAAATGTTTCAACAGCGGCCACAACCATGGGTTATCACTCTTTCAACACGATTCTTCCAATATTTTGGATTACAAGGAAAACTGTTTTGTACTTGGTGACTCCGATATCCAACACAAAGAATCTGCAAATATTTTGCGATAATTTCTGATTTCCACGTTGTGCTCGTAGGTTCCTCAGATATTCCAAGTATCAATCACCAGTGATTGGAAACACACAATCACTTATAAAACCATCACCAAAGTAGCAACCATCACTGCTTGAAGTTTGACCACAGAGTTTCCAAATGTTGGCATCACAATCATCAGAACCTTTGTCCATCATAATCGTCACCTTCACTCCGGTCCTCCAGAAAATGGCTTTGGATCACACCAATCACAAACATCACATAATATCCAGTGATCTAAGCCAATCAGAAAGTGTTCAACAAGTGTTTTGGGTCTCAATCTTTTAGCAGAATGTGTCCACCAAATATTTTGCCCCTGGGTCTCAGTCTTCAGCACAAAATGTCCACCGAATGTTTTGACCTGGGTCTCAATCATTAGCAGAAAGTGTCCACCCAATATTTTGGGTCTCAATCTTTAAGCAGAAAGTGTCCACCAAATATTTTGGGCCTTAATCTTTAAAAGAAAGTGTCCACCCAAAATTTTGCCCTTGGATGTCAGTCTCCAGTACAAAATGTCCACCCAATGTTTTGACCTGGGTCACAGACTCCAGCACAAAATGTCCACCAATGTTTTGACCTGGGTCTCCATCTTTAGCAGAAGGAGTCCACAAAATATTTTTCCCTAGGTTCTCAATCTTTAGCAGAAAGTGTCCACCCAATGCTTGGGGATCCATTGTGGTTCCACCTCCAGCCTGTTAATCTCCTGGAGAAGCTCATCGTATGCCCTATCCATATCCTGGTTCACCAACACGTAGTCGAAGTAGTGTCCGTGGAGGTCTTCCATCTCACGTGACTTCTCGATAATCTCCTTGAGTTCATTGTCCTGGAAACAAAGGATTGAAGATTAGCATTTGAAGGATCTGAGAGAATACTGATGAATTAATAAGTGCTTGACCAACCATTCTGAGTGGACCATTTCAGGAATCATAACTTGATTGATTCACCGACTAAAGGTTGGCTATTCCAGAATATTACAGGATCCACATTGATTAGGAAACTTGGAATAAAGTAAAGAATTAACATTGATCTTTGGACAAAGTATTCATTGAGACGGCCATCTTGTCATTTTGGACGTATGTCGACCGCTTCTTTTTTGGCCATTGACAACATAACTATAACACAACTATTGACAACATAAATTATTGACAACATAAAATTAAAATTCGCTTGTAGTGTCATGCTGCCTCCATATAAAGGGAAGTAACTCTAAATTGAAAAGGGGTGTAATATGACGACACAAGCAAATGGTCAAAGGGAAGTAAATCTGACTTCAACATATATTTTATACTAAATTAACACTGTAAAATGTCCATCATACTTTTTGATACAAAGTGACCTTTAGGTTTATACTGCTTAACTTCTACATTACACTCATTCCACCCAGCTGTTTAACTGGGTACCTGAACATAATACAGACCTACGATATATACGATCACCTGGAGCATTTAGTAACAGCAGCTACAATTCCTTCAGGGTAATTATACAAATTCCATACCTTGAGCATGCTCATTTATGGAAATAAGTGGATTATCATTATTATTATTAATAATTGCTTTTGTTATAATAAACGAACCCACCTGTGTCTTAGTTTTGCCCAGTTTGACGTGTATGGCTCGGAGTTTTTCAAGGTTAGGAGGACAGACGAATATCACATAAGGCTTCAGGTCGGACGTGTTCAGCTGCTTCAGGGCCTGAAAGAAGAAAGACAGGCCATGGAACATGTATACCTATGAAGGTGTGAAACCTCACCTGGACACCTCTGTTTGTTTCATATTTGACATGTTCTTTGAATAGTTATTAATTAACATAAATGTAAGTAATGATCTTTAAGTTGAGGTTTAGTTAATATTCGATAATTCGAGAGAAAAATACTGTTAATTTTTATGATTTTGTTAACACGTCAGAATGACACTCACTTGTTTTGACACTACATTAATATTAATACTTTATAGGTTAACTTCAAAACACATCAATCATGAGAATTCATGGCGATAACGGCTAACTGCAAATCAGGGTTCGATTTCGTAGAGCCTAAAACTAACCCTAGCTAAAATAAATTATCTGAGAATATTCTGGAACCAGTAAGTATCCACCCTTTCAGACTATATATGCATGTCAGAGTACAAAGGTGATAACCTAACCCGTACTAAAGAGCAAAATACCTAAAGGGCTAAAGGGCTATAAAGGGCTAAAGAGTGAAAGATCGTTATCTAGACCATCCCAGAATATTCTGAGTGAAAGATCGTTATCTAGACCATCTCAGAATATTCTGAGAGCAGCAAATCTGATAGGCAATTCAAATCTCTGTTATATGATGACTTCAAAACACATCCATCATGAGAATTCCATAAAGCTTGACCTCAAATCAGGGTATGATTTTGTAGATGGAGCATAAACCTAACTCTAACTAAAGAGCTAAAGATCTCTATTTAGGCCATCTCAGAATATTCAAGGAGCAGCAGATGAGGGGTTAACAAATCTGATATGCTTACATCAGGGTGGAGGTTGAGGATACAGATCTTCCCTTGATTGATGACCTCCCGTACTGCGTTCATACTCGTCCCGTACAGGTTCCTCTCAAACTCCCCATACTCAATAAACTTCTGTGCCAAGATGTCCGCCTCAAACATCGTACGAGAGATGAAGTGGTAGTCCTTGCCTTCAACTTCCGCTGTTAGCTTCACTCGACTTGTATCTAGAGGGAACAAAATTATTGGCGTAAATATTTGTCTGGTTGAAATGTTGTGTATGTTCAATAAAGAAGTTGTTATCCAGAAAATCTTGTTTTCTTATCCATGTTAGTGTTCAGCTTCCTCAATGGTCTTATTGATTCTATACAAGAATTTAGTTTTCCTTAGTGGTATGCAACTGACTGACCTGGTTATCTCCCCCAACAGAAGTAAACTACATGTGCAGCCATCTTAAATTACTCACATTTCTTCTTGTATCTGAGCAAATTTTTTTTTAACCTAGTAAGAAGTATGATAATTTGACATCAAATTCTAATATCTTGATTAAAGAAAATGTAAGAAGCAAGTTTTTGATTATCAAAATCAATTAAATTTGTAATTTGTTTCTGATTATCTCCCTTTATTTACTTCATCAGACTATAACATCAACTCACATAGTTAAAATCTATCTATTAAAAAGACATGCTTTAATAACTGGAGAGCTGGAAAATGCATTTTTAATCTTTACGACCATAAGTTGAAATGAGTAATTTTGGGTTGAAAATTGTAGCATTGAACACTTGAACGTAAGTGCCCTCAAGTCATTCAATAGTTGTGAGGATTCATTGTAGCACAGATGTAAAGTGTCCAATAAGAGTTTTGAAGGTTAGGTTTGAATCATACCATTTCAATTATAAATATGCATTTACCCAGGGGCGGATCTAGAGGGGGGGTGCAGGGGCGTGCACCCCCCCTTTTCATTTGACATTTTAAAAAATGACCATTGAAACCAACCTCCAAACATCGGTGCACCCCCCTTTTTGGCACAGAGATATTACATTTATACTGTATATTCCGGATTTATCAATCACTACGCATCAAACCCCCCACTGAAAGCATTTTCGAGGTCTGAAAAAGTGCACCCCCTGTTTCCCAAAAAGCTGTATCCGCCCCTGAAATTTATCTCAATTTTGTCTGTACACAAAACTTATTTCTAAACATTTCTAAATAACTTACGAGGGACAACAGCGGCGAATCTATCAAAGTCTGATTCCATCAAAGACTGTCTGAGTTCAGCGATGCCGACGTTGGAGGGTCCGATCAAAACGATTGGTCGTTTTCTGTTGGGTTCCGGCAGATACTTCACCATCTCTTCGTACGTTAGAATCTCTTCTTCTCCTGTAGACAGGAAGATAAAGTTACAACTTAGCATTAACTCTCAAATAATAATGAAGGATTTTCTAAAAGTTCATCCTATAATTGCCAACTACAAAAAGAATAACTTGCTACAGTCTTCATTACAGGCTAATTTAAGCCTTGCTGCATTTCCGTTACTTTCTTGTGCTAACATTGGGGCACACTGCACCTGAATTTCATAGTGGGTTCTGATTTGCTAGAAAAATTACCTTACAAAATGTCATGTTTCTACAACCAGAATTTTATCCATTATAAATAATTCTCAGATTACTACAATAGATCACGGACATAGCGAACAAATGGATATATCGAACAAATTTATAAGTCCTGTCAAAAGCCCTTTATAATATGCAAAACGCGAACAGTGGTTATAGCGAACTGAATTCTTTGGTCTCTTGGAGTTTGTTATATCCATGTTCTACTGTTCATTCAAATGAACTTTTATCTGCAGTAATAAAATTTACAATTGCTTCAGAACAGTTTACAAACTGGACTTGTTAAAGTATCAAAGTGAAACATTTTGGCTAGCCTTAACAAATAATCCCACAAAAACTTTTTCAAGTGATGAAATCACTTGAGTACAAAACGTCACCATTATAGTTTAAACGCCTACCATCTTCACTGCCTGTGTATAGCGAGGACCTCTTCTTCTTTTTCTTCTTCTTGCTACTCTTGCCGCACACGCACGACCGCCCCTTCTTCTTGCTGTCTCGTCCGTCTCCTGGCATCGTCTGGCGTAGAGCCTCACGTCTGGTTGGGTAAAGGTATTCATTTAGAGGAATTGATAATGGATAAGGATGAAAACATGCCAGAGAAAGAGTTTTCATGTGAAAGTAGGTACTAAAACTGACTGGTATTAGTGAGTGAGTGAGTGAGTGAGTTGAGGTTTAACGCTGCTTTCAAGAGTATTTCACTTATTTCACAGCTGCTAGTATTATGGCAGGGAGAAAGCCCACAACGCCATGTGGCTATGCGATGCGGTGAAACCTGCAAGCATCGGCTGGAACTAGTGAACCATGGGTGGTACTACGCTGAAATTCAGTGTAGCATTGCACCCAAACCTTACTGCGTGTAGAACAGTTCTCTACTGCAGACAAAGTTGCCGTGCCCCTGGCGGGATTCGAACCCTGGACCTCTTGATCCGAAGCCGAACATGCTAACCACTGCGCTATCCCGCCCCCAAAAGGTATTAGAAAATATATTTGTATATTTGTAGAATAAAACATTGCAGGGAGCATAAAACACTTTGTGTTTTATGCTACCTGCTATGTTTATTCAACGATAAAGCATGCCAGCTCGTCTTCTATTTCTTACATAAAACACAGCAGGGAGCACAAAACACTCAGGGCTGTGCCCTTCATGTTTTATGCTCTCTGCAATGTTTATTCAACGATGAAGCATGCCAACTCGTCTTCTATTTTTTAAATGAATTACGTACTGTTCGTGGAAGTGCCTGCTGGGAATGAGACCAGCGAGGGACTGGTGCTCCTCCTCTCCCTCCCGGTACGCCTGCCACCAGTTGGGGTCCTCCTGGTTGAGGACGTGGAGGATGTCCCCCTTCATGAAGGACAACCCTAGCTCCCGGCACGGGATGTACGCATCATCCTCGGGATCGTAGTTGAAGAGGGCGCGTAGACTGATCTACATGATAGAATTCAGGATTATTTTGTGTTCAATGTGAGATATTTTTTGTTCTTTGGGTAAACCTTTGAAGGTAGTTGGCCTTTGGAATTTTCCCTCCGTTGAGTGCTTTCTTATCAAACAAAACTTCATAGTCTGGTTTTATCCTTCATATTTTAGGTCATATCATCCTTTGGTTAGTAATTAAACAGTTTACTGTTTAACAATTATTTTGAATACAAATTCAGATTCATCATGAAATTTATGGAAAACTTTTTCAATATGGAAAGATATGGATATGATAACGTGTTAATCATGACTTTAGACAATAACAAAACCCCACCGGTTTATCTCTGGGTGCTTGTTTGGGTGATGCGAAGTTGTGATTGGGGATGATCATGAACGTGATGGTCCCAGACATACACGCCTGAAACAGTTAAATAATAATAATTAGTAACCATGACAACAAAATTAGATACAGGACATTGATTGATGTGAGGAATGAAAGTTGAAGTGAGATGGCAACCAGTTAAGTTTGAAAATACATGAACGTATTCTAGAGATTAACAAGTTTATTTCTATGAAATATGATTAAATAATAACGACTTTCCAAAAATTATTTTTTAAGCCATCATAATTAAAATAAGACCAAATAATTTTATTGGAGCAAAATAATTTTTTTTTTGTTTTACTTGGATTAATTTTTGTTGTCAATGCAGTAAGTGATTTAATTTCTATTGACTGGGAGAAATAAACAGCTTCCTCCAAAACCTAAAGAACATATATATAATATAATTCCTTGTACGTTTACGACATTAGCTAGAGGAAAGGATATGATGATATCTGAGTGGAAGGTCGTAAACAAAATATAATAAGAGTTAAAATAAATATTTATTGCTGTCATAATATTGAGGAAAATAAACTAAAAGCTAATTTAAAAAATGGCCACGATACTTGTCGTCAGCATCTAAAATATCAAGACTAAACATGTCTGAGTATTGTTCATGTTGTCAAATATCCATGACAAAGGTGATATACCCTAGTGCATTGTATGAAAAATATCAACCCTAATATGTTTGCCTAAATGTACAGATCTGGGGCTCCTTTCACAAAGCACCAAGGTGATCGTAAGTCACTAAGGTAACCTTAGTACAATGTTAAAGAATGGGAGTTAAGGTTAACCTTAGTTAAGGTTGCTTTGTGAAAGGAGCTCCTGGACCCATATTTTTGAAGCTATCTTAGCACTAAAACAGCTTTGAAAACATGGGCCCTGGAAAATAATTGATAAAAAACAAATGTATAGGGAAACTTGCCAGCATTTCAGAGACATCGTTGACATTCTTTCCACGCATGTCGATACCGTTCACTTCCAAAATCTCATCTCCTTCATGCAACAGACCTGAAAACAAGGATATATAACAGTGAATATTTAAAGTCATTAATACATAACTTTCTTTTGAAGAACCATATCGTAAAAAAACACATAAAACAATCAATTTTAGTCTTACAGTGGCATTTTGAGGTTGCCATAATATATTTATTTGATAAGGTTGTTCTGTTTGAACACACAGTCTTCAGACTATTCTTGTCCTTTCCTCAGGGAAATTAAGCAATTAAGATGAATACACAACAATGACTTTTTTAATAAACGTGTGGAGAATTAAGATTAACCAGTAAATGTTATTGCAATCCATATTTCTAAATTGACAAATTTCAACCCATTTGGTTTATACCAGTGACAACCCAGCGAGAAGGTAATCAATTTAATCTCTTTAAGAACTATTTTTAAATGCAAATGCATGCAAGGTAAAAGTAAATGTCAAATTAGAAGTAGCATAACAATTAACATGAATTTCCCTCTTCAAAATATCCATTTCCATTAAAATTGGTAACATCAACAACCAAACCAAATACCGTATTTCCACGAATACAACCCAGATCTTGAAATGGACTCAAGGGGTAAGAATTGCTGAAGTAAATACAACCCGGTTGTTGAATATAACTTTTTCAGTCATACCATATTTCCTTGAATAGGGTATGCAAGTGGCGGATCCAGAAAGTTTGAAGGGGGGGGGAGGGGTCCATTAAAGTTACATGCAAAATTTTTGCCAGAGATACACCAGTGGTAAGGGGGTGACGAACAAAATAGGACCCCAGGGTTTTGGTATTCAAGAAAATACGGTAGTTCTGATCTATTAGTCGTGTATGAACAGTAGATTGCTGAACTCATACAATACACAACAGTACACTGATCAATATCTATATAGTACACGGTGTACCACGACATGCTCTGGTTGTTTTATGGAATGTTGGGAAACAATAGGGCTGTCTTTTATTACCCTCATTATTGCAGCAACAAATTTGCCCTATTTCTTTTCTCTCACAATGCCATTGAAATATCTCTGTTATTGCTTTTGTGATAGATTAACCCTTTAGTTCTATGAATAAGCGAGGTGAGGTTAAATTGAATTAAGGTGAAGTGAGGTGATGATTAACCCTTTAGGTCTTTCAATGAAGCAAGTGAGGTTAAATTGGATTACAGTGAAGTGAGGTGTGGATTAAGTCTTAAATTATTATTGTAGCTGCAAGTATTATTGCAAAGGGAAAGTATGCAATACAGTGTTATCGTTTCAAAATCAATATTTGTGTGTGATCACATCTTACCACTCTTCTCTGCGGCGCCCCCCTTCACTATTCTTCCGATCATCACAGAGTCCCCCTCGTTCTTGACTGTCGCACCCTGTATTCAGAAAATATGAGAAAATGGATTTCATTTAAAATAGTTGAAAATTGTAGCTTTTTACACTTAGCAGTAGCAGATTCAGTGGGGAGGGGGGGGGGGGGGGGGGGGTTAGGGGGAGAGATCATGGTAGTGAGTGCGCTTCATGCTACACTTTCACCATTTTCAATTTTTTTGGGGGGGGGGGGGGGGGAAGGCTAGCTGTCTTCAGCTAGTGACCAATTGTGGAATATTCACTTTGTTAACATGTTGCAATTACTGTAACTTTGCATCTCAGAACGGTTTTGCATTAATCATTTTCAATGTCAACGGTGTCATTGGTTGTGATTTTATTACTCGCCCGTTGAAGATATCGGTGTTTAATAAATCTACTATGTTATTACACATTGTGTAATAACATTGCATGCTGTCGATTGACGTGACGTCATAATGGCATAAATATGATGTCACAATATCATGGCTGTGGTCGCAATGGAGTCTGTCCCATTTATCGACGAGTTTGTGGAATTAAGTGGCATTTAAATCAGTGAGTGATAAATAAAATACTAAACTCGGTTCCGTTTAATAACAAATTTATGAAACTCATGCTTTCGCTCGTTAAATACCAAACCACTCACTCGTTTCATAAATAAGTTATTAAACAGAACCTCGTTTAGTATTCCCTACATCATAACAGCATTGAAAACAAAGCACCGAGCACACATTCAGATGGATCAAGATATTTTCAAGGTGGGGTTCACTTATGAAAGGTGGGTGGGGGGGGGGGAGTTCTCTTGGGGTATGAAATTTACATGTAAAAATGTTCAAAAAGGGGTTAGAACGCCCTTAAGTCCACTCTAGATTTGCCACTGACACAATTGTTTCATTTTACTTATGAATTTACCAAATAACGATCCTTGATTCCTTGACGAAAATGTTTCACAAATGCACTACCATTATTTTGACAAGGACTATGTTTAACTATGACCGATGTAATTCTACACTTCAGACAAGCGATTGTGTACAACACAGGATTTGCTTCTGTATTGACAAGTATGCTTTTGACGCAGACAAAAACTCTTCTTTAGAAACTTAATCCGTGTCATTCATGTGTTCATTGTGTCGATGTCCTTAACATGTCAACACAACATATCCGTCATGGTAATGCACCAAACCTTTCCCATGATTTCAAATCATTTATATTCATGAATTCATATTCAGAAAGGGGTAGAGTATTTTTAACCCATATAATCCAACGCTTGAAGCACTGACCCTACAATGACATACACATCAGCTGTCAGACATGGCTGCTTGTTAATTGCGTTGTACATTTCACCATTCACGTATCATCTTGACTTCATATAAGTTATTTCAGTAGGATTATAAAGTAGAATCAAGTTAAAATGCTATATTCAAGAATATTTCTCTTATATAATGGTGAGGTGTCACCAATAGTAAAACACCTTTCTCTCTTCAGAAAATCAATTTTAAAAATGTGTACATGGTTCGGTAAAGCCATGGGGATCTTTTTTGTCATTCGAATTAAGAAAATGTGTTCACAATAAAATGTTTTATTCTCTTAAGTAAATATAAATGACATAAACTATCATTATAAATGGGAAATTTGAAAAAAATAAAATTTGCAAAAAACGTGCTTCTGCACCTTTAAGGGTAAATAAGTTGCAGAGGAATTGGCCTGATGCAAACCCGGACCTTGACCCAACAATAAATTAATGAACAAGCTATATCCTTCCTCAACTCAAAGTGTCCTGTTGGTATTTAAGTCAACAACAATTTCTCATCATATGTTCGGCAAAAATATTTAGTGTTTGATTTACAGTAAACTTTGCACAGGTGTATCATCTTGCTCTATCTTTCTTAAACAGGTAAGGTAACACAACTCTAGAGTATTTCACTGATATCACATTGCTTAATCTTTTTATGGAAACATAAGGAGATCGATAATCCTTATGAGAATCATAATTGTAATTCTCATTTAATTATCATCCCAAATGATATTTTTAATGTGTTACAATGCAATGACAGTAAAATTGCACCATTATGGAAATCCCAAAAATTTGGTTTTTACAAAAATACTTGTAGAACTGTCACTTTAGAAGGCACAACTCTTGATATCCAGGTGCAAAGGTGATTGTGCACCTACCAGAGGTTCGTTAGTCTTCTCCAGGTGTATGATCTTGACACTGTCCTCTCTGTAGGGCGTCAGGGGGTACTCCAGGGGTTCGTGGGGCACGTTGGCGTGCACATGGTTCACTGTCACAGGTTCGTGCTCTCGCTGTGCCAAGATATCATGTGCCTGGAGAAGACCCTGGGAAAGAAGAACACATTATAAAAGTTGTATAGAGGTTGTACAAAAGTTGTATATACAGTAAGGCCTCGATAATCCGAACGCTTCCATTTTTCATCAAAAACGTTCGGATAGTGAAATGTTCGGACTACTGAGTACTGAGGACTGCTAAAGAGATTAGTTTGGTTGCATCTTCCTACCGTTCGGAAACTGCGAGATTCGGATTATCGGTGGCCTGATTATCGCGGCTTGACTGTAATCTGTATGGTGTAAAATTGTATCAAACTTATATTAAAGTTGCAAAAGAAGAACACATTATAAAAGTTGTATGGAGGTTGCACAAAAGATGTATATTATCTGTATGGTGTAAAAGTGTATCAAACTTATATTAACGTTGCAAAAGAAGAACACATTATAAAAGTTGTATGGAGGTTGTACAAAAGTTTTATATAATCTGTATGGTGTAAAAGTGAATCAAACTTATATGAAAGTTGCAAAAGAAGAACACATTATAAAAGTTGTATAGAGGTTGTACAAATGTTTTATATAATCCGTATGGTGTAAAAGTGTGTAAAAGTTATATTAAAGTTGCAAAAGAGGAAAACATTATAAAAGTTGTATATAACTTGTATAAAAGTTGTATTCAAGTTGTATAGTAGTTGTATAAAAGTGCATAAAGTTGTTTAAAAGTTGAGATAATTGATTTGGAGAAATTTTTGTATTTATCATGCATAGGTGTGGTGAAGAAAAAGATTTTTTAAATAAAGTTTTGGGGCTCTTTTGAGTCCAATCGTCAGTCCCTCTAACCAACTGGTATCTTTTAGTGGATTCAGAGCCCTAACTCATCATTGTGTACCATCAAATAAGACTTGGCAAGTATCGCACTTCAGAAAAGTTAGTGCAAAAACGGTTTTAAAGGGAAAGTTTTATCAGCGATTTATCGGCAGCATCCGCCATCTTGGATTCTTGACAATTCGCGAAATGAAAACACGCTATATTTAACCCAATTTAAAATTGGTGTAATAATAAAACATATACACTGATAGAATATTCACATAGTAACACATAACGTATCATAAAATTAATAAACAATAATATGTTAGGACGCTGCAAAGTTTACCCGACTCGCAGCGCGGATGAATGGCTTCAGTTGTCATTGTTTTATTTTTCAACAAATGTGCGCTTGTGTTTATCAAGTTTTGAAATATAAAGTCATCAAAATGTTACCTTCATTAGTATATTTCAATTTCATTGTGTTTTAATCATGTAACAATAACATATGTGTAAACAGGAATATCCACCCGAATTTCGTTTCCACAAAAAAAACCCCGATAGAACCCTCCTTTTAAGTGCTCCCTAACAATGCTGGAAAGTTTTTAATTTGCCTTTAAAGGGGCAGTAGCACGTTCTTTGAAAATTTTATTTTTTCAAATTTCCAATTTATAATGATGGTTTATGTCATTTATATTTACTTTAGAGGGTAAAACATTTTATTACACAAACCCATTAACCGTAGTGGTGATAACGGTGTTGCGTACATGAAGCAAAATTTGCATGGCGGCCATTTTATTGTGAACACATTTTATTATTTGGAATAACAAAAACGATTCCCATAGCTTTACGGAACCATGTGAACTCATTTTATAACTTGGTTTTCTGAAGAGAGAAGGGTGTTTTACTTTTAGTGACATTATTTTTCCAAAAATTTCATCAACTTATTTTAGCCAAAAAACGTGCCACTGCCCCTTTAAAACAAGTGAAACCCAGAAAAGGAACATCGACTATATGATATGGAGAGACAGTGCATGTATGCCAAATTTGGTGAAGAAAGGTCAAATAGTTTTACAGTTTTGCCCTTGAAACAAAACCTATATACCCTTCAAAAAGAAAGTCACTGAACAAATCAGGGGAAGGCATAAAAATGCTTTCTGGAAATTTAAATTTAAGAAATACACTACAAAGGGAGACATTAAAAAGATTTTAGCTTCACTTCATCTCAATTTGAATATGAGTGACTATCGCTCTGTTCAAATTGACTTTGATTATCCCGAATTTTCCGACATTCAATTTATCAATAGATGACATTTCCTTTTTATTTCGAATCAACGACCTCTTTAGCTGTCGCGTCTAAGTTAGTAATGATATGCAAATTACTCTCGGTAACTTGAGGTGTATTGATTATCAAGCGAATATTTACTAACATTCCGCCAATAATGAAACCGTGCATTACGGAATCATTGGACCTCTTGTCTGGTCATTTGGTTCTGTCAATATTGGTAGGCAAATATTTGCCGTCGGAAATTTCAACATTCTTCTCGTCAAGCGACAGATAAATTTGACATCAAGATACGATAGCTATACTTGTCTGTTTGATTTCATAATAAACTGCGTGTGAAATAAATTTGTTATGCTGTGGCTTCGATTAATACGAAAACTAACTTATGATGTGAAACTTCGGCCATTTTGACGGACTGTCTGCAAACAATTGGTTATGTTTTGTTGTAGGACAAGGGCAATTGGTTGGAAATGTTCAAGTTCAAGTGGGGGGTGAATTTGGGTGAATTTGTGACTTGATATAACTGTGATCTAATTGTGAATGATGTAACTTGGTTTATACATGTATGTATTGTATATATATTTATCTCTATGTAATATATAAATTTTATGTATTTTTGTTTGCCTGAAAACAGTGTACAACAAATTTCCAATGGACATTAAAGAATTATCTTATCTTATCTTATCTCATTATTTGGTTGATTGTCACTAATTAAATGATACATTGGTAAATTTTTTGCATCATGCTCCTTAATAGGACCATGGTGATCGAGGTGAAATGAATATTTAAAGCATATATTTCACTTGTATTGCTAGTATTATTGCAAGAGTGAGGGAGTGAGTGAATTACTGTTTAACACCACTTGGGCAACATTTATTATTGCAAGAGAAAACACGCAACACCGTTACCATTATGGAGCATTGCCAGGAAAAGAATAAACACTTTTGCCCAGAATCAATGAAAATTTACCAGACAATTCTAGAACATTTTCAGATGAGCTAAATAGGCACTGAATTAAACAATCAGATCAGATATCTTATTTTTCATTGAATATGATTGTTAATGGAGTAACTAGCATTCAAAGCAATAGTTTTTATAGTAAATAAATCAAAGCTAGTAATGAGAATCCACAAAAAAATATTTTCGGCTGTATAGTGAGTGAGTTATTGTTTAACACGTTTCTGCAGAATCGTAGCCATTAGCCATGATTATTGGCTGTAACAACTCTATTTATTATATGATGAGCAATGAAATACCAGGATTTATCAGTGAAATAAACTGTCTATCAAGCTAAAGTGAAAATAACTTATATTTTCACTGTGAACAGTGACTGATATAATTTGACGTCATAAAACAATGGTCTTACGCGGCGAATTGGCTTATGATGTCACAGTGTTGCTGTGGTGAAGGCTATTCCCAGAGGCAGTTCGGCAAGAAAACGTCGTAATTACAAGGATAACCTCATATAATAAATAGAATATCCGTCAATTCTTAACAAATACCATGTTTATCTCATTTCGTGAGGGAGAAAAGTTATCTCGTGAAAATATAACATTTCTACCACCCCGATGAGATAAACATGGTATTAGTCAAGAAAAGACAGATATCCTCTATATATTTCACAAGGGCCCTGTGCAAGTCAATGATGGCTATAACTGCGGTCAATGTAAAACAAACAGAGTTAATCTGGACGTGGTCAGTGCTGTCCAACTCCTGGACTCGATAAACATTACTCTCTATACATAAGCTTCTTCACATACACACGTTCTTCCACGCTGACCTTGCAAATAACACGTGACCTCTCCTTTTCTTAGATTTACTTAAATATATGATCTCTAAAACATTACATTTCAAAGGTATTTATGGTATTTTGACAATTGTAAAATATAAATTATTTGTTAAAATAGAACGTAGAAAATCATTTTTCAAGATTTGCCTTCTTTTCCTTAGATTTAATTTTGGAAAAAGTGCCGTTATTGTTTTTATAAGAATTTACAAATTTATGTTTACATGAACGGTAAACATATTGTTTACTAATGGTTACGGTACATTAGAAGTAATGGTACAAATGAAGTCTATAAACACTAAGAGAAAATCCATTTCTTACACTTATAGCTGAGGCGCTAAGAAAGAGCATGGACATTTAATTCATACATAGCTTACAACACTTTCTGAATAATTTCTTTTAATATATAAATTAATTTATACTTAAATATGATCTTTAAAACATTTTTTTTTTATGGATGAAGATATTTATGGTATTTTGACAATTGTAAATATGAATAATTTTTAAAAATACAACAAACTTATTTCTAAAAGTAAATTACTTTTCCTAATTCTTCTTGATTTTAATTAATTCTGAAGAAGTTCTTAGGAATTGACACAACTGTTTTTACAAAAATGTACAACTTTATGTTTAGATGAATGATGAAAACATTGTTTACTAACTGCAAGTTATGGTACAAATGAAGTCTATGAACACAAAAAAATAAAATTTCTTACACTTATAGCTGAGGCACGAAGAAAGGGCTTGGACAATTAATTCATAAATCGTTTACAGTACTTCCTGGAATGATTTTTTGTTAAAGAAATAAAATAAGAATGCCATTAATGATCATTAAAAAACTTGCTGACATAGAAAGTGTCACCCCATTCTGAGTGTCAAGTTTATAGAAATCAAGACTCATTTAGAATACAAAAATCCAGATTGTGTGTATAACAACTTCTTTATTGTGAACAACATTTCAGAGTATATGCTTACTCCTTCATCAGGTGCAATGTGATGTAGTCCACTACTAAATGCCTTTAAAGACTTCATAAACATATAGAGAATATTCCATAATTGGCGACAGACTAAAGAAAGATCCTCCCTGCTGATTAACGGTTAAGGGAAAACTTTTTTCAAAGATTTGAGTTTGGGTTTAATACCGATTTCAAGATTATTATATCACGACTGCTAGTATTTTTGCAGGGAAAAAGCCAGCAACACCATTGTCTATGCATTGGGTGAAATCTGCAAGCATCGGCTAGCGAGCTAACCATCAAACCATAGGTGGTACTGCGCTGAAATTCTGTGTAGCATTGCACCCAAACCTTACTGCGTGTAAAACACTTCTCTAGTGCAGACTGGCGGGATTCGAACCCCGGACCTCAGTACTCTACAGCAGACAAAGTTGCCAAGCCCCTGGCAGGATTTGAAACCTGTATCTCAGGAAATTTTCAAAGAATGAACCTAAGAAAAACATAACAGGCAACCAAAGTCTGTGCCGCCACCATCTAAATTCTGCAGTTTGATGTATGACAAAGAAAATGGACAACAAGTACCTCAGTTTTATCATTCGGAAATTCGTTTGGGTTAAATCTTCGGTATACATGGAACATTTCTACCAGCGGAGCTAAGCTCGGGAATATGTCGTCCATTATGTGAGGATATCCTCCTCAAGCCTATTATGTGACATTTCGGAAGCTCGGGGAGAGAAAACTCAGTCATGTAATACCTAAATAAATCTAGTGGTTCCTTCTTAGCTTGCCTCAACGGATTAGCTGCGACCCTTCAGTTGACACACTCAGCCAGTGTTTGTGTGGATTTGTAAGAAACGGTTGCATCGTCTTTGGAAGAGAATGTTGCACCTGGGTTACACATCCCAACATTGCAACAACATCATCACAAGAACATCATCAGATTGAGTTGATGAGTTGCTGATGAAACTCAAAACCTAACCACTGTGATACCCTAGGACATTCAAGAAACTGTTGCAGCATCTTTGAAGTTGCACTTAATTGGGTTATACTTTCTAAAATTGCAACAGCAAGATTAGCAGGTAAAGCCGTGCTAAGCCACTGTTTGGTGAGGTGAGGTGAGGTGTGTTGGGGTTTAACGCCGCTTTCAAGAGTATTTCACTTATATCACGGCTGCTAGTATTATGGCAGGGAGAAAGCCTGCAACGCCATGTAGCTATGCATTGCGGTGAAACGTGTGAGCATCGGCTGGAACTAGCAAACCATGGGTGGTACTACGCTGAAATTCAGTGTAGCATTGCACCCAAACCTTACTGCGTGTAGAACAGTTCTCTACTGCAGACAAAGTTGCCGTGCCCCTGGCGGGATTCGAACCCCGGACCTCTTGATCCGAAACCGAACATGCTAACCACTGTGCTATCCCGCCCCCGAGAACAAGTTTGAACTTCATTGGCTCACAATGTAGCCTTGCCCCAAACCATACTGCAGGTACAACAGTTCTTTCTGAAAACAAAGGCGCCAGGATTAAAACCGGGACCTCTTGATGTAAAGCAAAACACTGCCCACTGTGCCTTCACCGTCCCCGGTTGATACTATATCAACACGACTCATTTGTCTAAATAACCCTTTTCAGTAACCAAAGTTCAAACTATCTTGGCAACCATTAATTAATATTTCAGAGATATGATATTGTAACGTTAATGAGTTCAAAGGTCAAATTTAACACAATTAAGTATCCCATGACACCTCATAATACACCATAAAATGAAAACTGATAAGGAATAAATACAATCCTCAACCATTCGTCAAACTCCAATCATTTCCTATTTTGCCTGCCACACCTTTGCCCACAAAAACGTGAACTACCAGGTCAAACAGTCAATCCCAGAAAATAACGCTGTAATGATGATTGCAACGGTTGAACTGAGGCGATACAGGCTCGTATTGTTGTGTGCTCTAATTTGTTACCTTATCGGGCGTCTACGCACAAAGAAAGAAACACCCTCAACACTGTGACAGAACAATGGGGGATCGTAATTGGGGATTAAATTTCATGAGTGACCTTTCCCCTTTCCTCGTAAATACCTCCCAGACCCAACACGCAGACCGATAAAGATAAATCATCCCTCCGACTCGTGATAAACTCAGGCCAGACCTTTGATAAAGTGTGGTCTTTAGATAAAGTGTGTCATACCTTTGTTGAGTATTTCTGACCAATAATGAAATTAGGCCATTTGATATATCCAGTATGTAAAATGGTACTCTATTCTGAAGTGTAGTATTTTGTATACAAAGTATTTTGTATACATAGTATTATGTACGTATAGTAGTATTTGTATGCATATTTTGTGTTCAGAGTATTTTGTTTGTATAGTATTTTGTATGTAAAGTATTTAATATGCATAGTATTTTGTATATATTATATTTTGAATGCAAAGTATTTTGT
Organism: Gibbula magus; assembly: GCA_936450465.1. Classification (NCBI taxonomy): domain Eukaryota; kingdom Metazoa; phylum Mollusca; class Gastropoda; order Trochida; family Trochidae; genus Gibbula; species Gibbula magus. The sequence continues at coordinate 24,588,051 of OW388291.1, read as the reverse complement.
ATGCATAGTATTTTGTATGTTTAGTAGTTTGTATGCATATTATTATGTATGCATTGTATTTTGCATATACCCGGTCTAGTATTTTGTATACATATTTTAAAATCATACTATTTTGTATGCATGGTATATTGTATGCAGTATATTTTCTATGCATAGCATTGTGGGGAAATTAGATAATAAAATATGCAAAACAATTCTGACGAATCCAATCAGAATATTCTGAACCTGCAGTTTAAGAGTTGAAATCTTACAGACTATTAAAAGGTAAACCATTTAAGAATTAATTACCTACATAAAAAATAGTCTGAAACCTTGTTTTGGTCTTGAATTTTTATCTTTACTGTTGCAAAATTGAAGAGATTTCAGTAGTGGCAGTAAAAAAAATGTATATTTCCTTATGGTTAATGACAGACAATAAAAAGTATAAGGACATAAACTGTGACATGAAAATAAATCACAAGTTCTGGATGACGCATTTAACCATTAAACGAAAGTCAGGAGTCTGTTTCAGATTAATATTATCTATTGTGAGCAACAGGAAACCTGTCTGTATCTGTAGATTTTAGTTTATAAATCCAATTAATCATAGTTTTACCTTTGGCATTGTCTAAAGTGGAGGTCAAAATTAATGTACAACAACTAATTTTCTGAACAAAAAGTAAACTTTTATAAACAGATTGTTATAAAGAAATTCTATTATTTTCTTGGTCTATCTTTGAGAAAATTATATTTATGGTTTTACCTTTGACATCTACTAGGTTATAGGTATAAGGTCAGCAAAATGCGATTATCTTCATTAACCATCTCAACATAAACTTCACTTTAACAGAATTAAAACTTTAAGGGTTATTATTGTGCAGTTGTTTCAAATAACCTTCTTAACATCACCTTTACAGATAATGTTAAACCTATCGACTACTTAAATAAATCATGAGTTTTATGTTTGACTGTCTACATCATTGACATCGGAATGCAACAAAGATAAAGATAAGGTCGTAAATGTGCGACTATTTGGATGAGGCAAGGAGAGTCTTTCTTCCACTGTTTATTTAGCCTAACAACCATCTGGACATAAAAATCTCTAATAAAGAGAACTTTCATCTATTAATTGTTTCAATGTAATTAAATCATAACTTTCCTCTTTTATAGTTTGACTTTTGACATTGTCTACTTCAACAAAGATAATAGAAGGGTCATAAATATATGATTCTTTGAATGAGACAGGGAAGATTTTTCGTTCAGTGTTTATTTAGCCTGGGGTCAAGATCAGACAATGTGAAACAAATCCAGGGATTACTTTTTTATGCTTCACCCAATTTTTTTTATTAGATAGCTGATATATGAGAAATTCATCAATATGTGAATACTGTATTCAAGGTTTTAGCCCCCTCTTCCTATAACAACCCCAACCAAGTTTTTAACTAAAAAAATAGAGCCATGGGCTCTGTAGCTCATCAGGGTTTTAATGATGACGACTGAAATAGATTTTTAGGTCATGGCTTGAGGCCCTTATTTGAGGCACCACAGGGTCTCCAAATCTAAAATTTAGAATCCTCATTGGCTAAAGAGTCTGTACACAATATTACAGCCTTCTAGGTACATTTGTTCTGGAGAAGATGAAAATAGGTCACGGGGTCACGAAATCTACAATTTGGAATCCCCTTTGGCTAAGGAGTCTGCACACAACTTTTCAGCTCTGTAGACCTTTTGGAACTGGAGAAGAAGATGAAAATAGGTTTTTAAGGATGTGACCCCTGTGACCCCAAATGGGGTCATGGGGTCACAAGATCTACAATTTAGAATCCCCATTGGTCAAGGAGTCTGCATACAACTTTTCATGTCTTTAGACCTTTTGGAACTGGAGAAGATGAAAATAGGTTTTTAACGATGTGACCCCGGTGACCCCATTTGGGGTCACAGGGTCACGAAATCTACAATTTAGAATCCCCATTGACCAAGGAGTCTGCATACAACTTTTCAGCTCTCTAGACCTTTTGGAACTGGAGAAGAAGATGAAAATAGGTTTTTAAGGATGTGACACCTGTGACCCCATTTGGGGTCATGGGGTCACACAATCTACAATTAAGAATCCCCATTGGCCAAGGAGTCTTCACACAACGTTTCAGCTCTCTAGACCTTTTGGAACTGGAGAAGAAGATGAAAATAGGTTTTTAACGATGTGACCCCAATGACCCCATTTGGGGTCACAGGGTCACGAAATCTACAATTTAGAATCCCCATTGGCCAAGGAGTCTTCACACAACTTTTCAGCTCTGTAGACCTTTTGGAACTGGAGAAGAAGATGAAAATAGGTTTTTAACGATGTGACCCCTGTGACCCCATTTGGGGTCACGGGGTCACAAAATCTACAATTTAGAATCCCCATGGGCCAAGGAGTCTGCACACAACTTTTCAGCTCTCTAGACCTTTTGGAACTGGAGAAGAAGATGAAAATAGGTTTTTAACGATGTGACCCCTGTGACCCCATTTGGGGTCATGGGGTCACGAAATCTACAATTTAGAATCCCCATTAGCCAAGGAGTCTGCACATAAAATTTCGGCTCTGTGGAGTCATTGGTTCTGGAGTAGAAGTCGAAAAAGCGAAAAGTTTACGGACGGATGGACGGACGGATGGACGGCCGGACGCCCGGACGCCGGACGCCATGCCATGCCATAAGCCCATCGGGCCTTTCAGGCCTGATGAGCTAAAAAACCAATTTATCCTCCCCTCTCAAGACAATCCAGCATGATAAACCTATGAACTATGTCGATATCTGAATTTTATCAGATAATATTTAAAAACAATGTGATCGTAAAATCATTTCTGACCTTTATTTGAAATGCATACATTGATAAAATTAACTTCCTAAACTTTGTGGGCCATATCTAAACCACAATTATTGTGAATTTCATTTACTACTTATAGCTTTATATATTGTTTATAATCTTCAAAATATGTAATGAATTAAAATCTGGATCTCGCTAAAGCTGTCGGAATAGAACTAAAATTGCTGATGTACTTTTTTGCACAACAATGAATCCCAGATATCAGTGTAATTTAATTACCACTTATGTTACAAGTCAACCCGACTTTCCGCAAAACTTCTTGTTCATAACTATATATTCCAGCACGGTCCAAAAAACATGTCACAAATTTATGGTACACCTTTTTACATTAAATATTTCAAGCGTCAGTCACAGTTCTGAGTCAGACATAAAACATGGGAGATGAGTTGGGTCGTGTACTGTGTCGTGTAACGCTGCATGTTTTGTCTACACAATGGTGACAGCAACAACAAGGTCAGCGGTCAACATTGTTTCATATTTCAAGTCAAAACAATAGCAGTTATTTAGTACAGGTTTATAAATTATTTTTGAAAATCCAAAGCAGAATTTCTCCCTTTTTCATATTTGGGTTTTACAATCTGTAATAATACTATCTTGAACTTTTTGAGGACGAGACGCTTGTGGAATTTGAATTATTGGGGAAAGTGTGAGCCCAAATATATAAGAATAACATATATAATTTCATCATCTGGGATGTATTTCCAAATAAGTTTCACAAAATATTTGTTATGTTGATCTTAAAGGGGCAGTAGCAGGTTTTTTCGCTCAAATAAGTTGACGAAATGTATTTGAGAAATAATGTCACTAATGATAAAACATCCTTATTACTTTGGAAAATCAAGTTTATAAATGAGTGTACATGGTTCCGTAAAGCCATGGGAATAGTTTTTGTCATTCAAAGTAATAATATGTGTTCACAATAAAATGGCTGCCATGCAATTATTGCTTTATATGCAACATGGTTATTACCACTACGGATAATTGGTTTGTGTATAATAGGATGTTTTACCATCTAAGGTAAATCTTAACCATCTAAAGTTGATCTTAACCATCGGCCTGCTCTTAGAGTTTGTTAGTTCTGATATGTATGTCTTCTCGAAGGTCGTTTTTGGTAATCCTGCTATTGTTTTTGAAAGTACCATTACCATAACTGTTGTAATTAGCGTCTTCTCACTTATAATCCTCAACTCCTCTCCCTTACAAGCTGCACGTCTTCTCCTTTATAACCCAATGTCTTCTCCTTGACAACCCAATGTCTTCTCCTTGACAACCCATTGTCTTCTCCTTGACAACCCAATGCCTTCTCCTTGACAACCCAATGTCTTCTCCTTGACAACCCAATGCCTTCTCCCTTATAACCCAATGTCGTTTCCCTTATAAACCCAATGTCTTCTCCCTTATAAGCCCAATGTCCTCTCCCTTATAAGCCATATGTCCTCTCCCTTACAAGCAATACGTCCTCTCCCTTATAAGTCATATGTCCTCTCCTTTATGAGCCATATGTCCTCTCCCTCAAAGCCGCATGTCCTCTCCCTTATAAGCCATATGTCCTCTCTCTTATAAGCCGCATGTCCTCTCCCTTATAAGCTGCATGTCCTTTCCCTTATAAGCTGTATGTCCTTTCCCTTATAAGCCGTATGTCCTCTCCCTTATAAGCCGCATGTCCTCTCCCTTATAAGCCGTATGTCCTCTCCCTTATAAGCCCCATGTCCCCATCTCTTTTATCAGCACTTTCCATTAAAAAATATTGTGTATTGCTCTCATGTAAGGTTTCTGTTGAAATATATTGAATAAATCTAAATTGAAGTTCAAAGAATAAGATACTCACCATCATGTGAGGTTTGCTGAGTAGCCCGGTCAACTCATCACCGATAGGATCCTTAGATTGTTGGACCGTGTCAAGCAAATCATTGGTACAGTGTTGAGAACTATTGCTCGCCGCTCGGGGCTGGGGGGTTTGTGAAGTCACTTCTAACACTTTGTTATGGACCTTAACTGCATTCTGAAACCTGGGGTTCGAGAACAAGTTCCTCAAGAACGTAATATCTCCTTGGTTATCTTGTGAAGATCCGACCTGACTTCGCACATACTGTAGTGACTGGAACATGTCTTCGACTTCTGAAAATGGATAAATGTTGAACTTCAAGTTAAATGGCAATTACAGAATATTTTTATTTTTGAGAAGTTGTCATGAAAATTGTTCACAAATTACAGGTGGCAAAGATCACATAGTTTAATTTTATTAAATGCCAGTGACTCTCTAATTATCTCACACAGTTTGGAATAAAGGAAGAGAAGCTTAAATTGGACCTCATGCAAAACTGATGACAATAATTTTAAGAAATTTGATTTTGAAACATGTCCATATGGTTAATCATGACAAAAGTCAACCATTAGAAGATATTTCAGAATCACTGACATAGAAGCAAGGACATTGCATATTCAACATGGACAAAATTGAACAAGAAATGGATTTGTTATGACAGGTGCTTGATGATAAGGACAATATTGAGAAGGTTCTTGAGGACCTCCAGGACACTTACCAATAGTCCTCGGCTGGAACTTCTCCTGAGAAGGCACACCAGAGTCCATCGTTCCATCCTTGACGTCATCCTCTTCATCCACATACTCAAAGCCTGTGTTCACCATCCCCGTGGGAGGAAGATTCTTTTTGTCTTCCAGGGCTTGGAGCTTCTTGGATCCTCGTAGCGAGGTCCGGAGAAACTCTTCCTCTTGAAAGTGCCGAGCCTCTTCTTCTCTACGTTTCCGCAACTCCTCTTGATGTTTCCGGAGACGTTCGAGTTGCTCCATGGTGGGTTGTTGCTGGTCCCCCATCGCCATGCCAGTGTTGTTGATTATTGCGTCTATGTGTGGACTGTTGTTAGTATGCTTCGAAGGAGTCGCTCGAGGTATTGTGGAAGGGTTCGGAGGAGGATATCTTGGAGCCGTTTTCACTGTCCCCACAAAACTCTCGGGACAATCGATGGCCATTTCTCGATGAGGCCCTGAGTCATCGAACTCAAAAGAGTTCTGCATGGTGACATCCATCTCCTCGCTATCATAAGCATAAATATTGTCTTTTGATCTGTTGAGAGAGTTCTGGCTCAAGGCCTGGCTGTTACGAGAGAGACGGTCAGAGCCGTTCATCTCTTCTATAAGAGGAGTTTCAGAGGTGCTGGCCACTTTCTGTTTCCGAGCCTCCTTCTTTGACTTCTTGCCCTTCTTCGGACTCTCTTTCTCTACGTACCCGTTCATCTCTATAAACTCCGAACTACCGTTCACGTCACCGTTCTTAGCATGGCCATTGGCCTTCTTTTTCTTAGGGGATTTTTCGGTTGGCATGGCTGCAATATACACAGAACTATCCTCCAATGAAATGTCTGAATGCAGAGACCCTGCCTCACTGTTGTTGGCACTGTTGAGGAGTTTGGTCATGTCCCGAGGGGACACTGTTTGAAGTGCCGGGATCTTGGACAGACGTTGTTTGGCGCCGTCTTCCACAGCGATGATATATGCATCTTGGACTTTGTCTATGTCATTGACTGAAACAGAGAAAAGAGAATGTTCAATGTGATATTCTACATAAACGAATCTTGTGTCGCTGGAAAAAAATAATAATTGATGATCCTTTAGATATAATAAATAATATATAAAAATAACATTAAACCTTGGAAGGCTATTTCAGTTTCAAAATATTGATTTCACAATTATCATGAGATATGTACTTGTCTCAGTATCTTTATGGCCGTTATTTTCTCTGTATAACCCATTAAACTGACAATGATAAACAAGAAACAAACAAATCACACAAGAGCAAGCTGAAGACTCCGACATCAAGGAAATCTCTATGACTCTTTGCAAAAATCAGTAGTTTTATTCTCTACAGACCAGTCCTGATATTTCAAAGAACAACTTCATATTTGTTTTAAAAAATTGAAAATCTTCATCTAAAAGCCTTAAAGGTATATTTCAAAATCAAGCCAAAATTGTCATCTTTGAAATCGATCAACACTAACAATGAAATAACTTTTTAATTAAATTTAATAGAGTTGAACAAAAAGATTATCTAAAAGACCACACACCAAAATTGTCACAAACTTCAGATCAGTCAACATTGACAATGAAACAAATTTTTCATTTAAATTCTTAAAGATTGAACGAAAACTTTCTTCTAAAAACCAATATCAAAATCACAAAAAAAATGTCATGCACTTGAGATCAAAATTTACAATGAAATAAGTTGTTCATTCAGATTCTAAGTTTATGAAAAATGTTTAATAAAAATATTTCTTGGATTAACTCCAAGAATTCCAAGAAAGAGACAAATTAATTCCTTCACATAAACACCAAAATCCCCAAAGACCTCACATCATTGAGGAGATTTGCAGAAACACACTTCAATCAAAATAGTTTTTCACAGGGAATATAAACTATAAGTATAGTATATATCTTCAATTATAAGAGACATTCCAATATAAGCCTTTCATGAAAGAGCCAAATTCCATCGCAATCCACAGAACTCTCCATAGGCTGGGGAGAGGCTCTGAAGACGGTATGTCTACAAAAACAGTTCAAAAGGAACGTTATCTCTTGGGGAAGATATAGCTTTTACCAGATTACTTTAAGAAATATCAGGTTATATATGCATATTCCATGAAAAAGCCAAAATGCAACAATCCTTGTTTTTTTCACATTTTCTATTGATTGTCAAATTCATAAACACTTGTTTACAAAGACAGTTTAACCAGAACAATATCTCCTAGCCTTATAAGGAAGATTATTTAGAGACAAGTTATTTAATTCCTAGAACCAAATTCAAAACTAAATCTATAGATCATTGCATAAAATTGTGTATCCAATTGCTAATTTCAGAGCAATTGTTCATACAGACTGTTCAACATCTCATAAGCCGTTAAACATCTCATAAGCCGTTTAACATCTCATAAGCCGTTCAACATCTCATAAGCCATTCAACATCTCATAAGCCATTCAACACCATCATAGGCCGTTCAACATCTCATAAGCCGTTCAACATCTCATAAGCCATTCAACATCTCATAAACCATTCAAATTCTCATAAGCCATTCAAGATCTCATAAGCATTTCAACATCTCATAAGCACGATTATTTGCTATTCCAGTAGTGAGGTATTAAAGAGACACTCCGTGTTTTTCATGAAATTTTATTTAGATTTGATACATACAAAAATATCAAATGTCCTGATTTATGTCCAAATCTCTCATTCGACTTGCAAATGTATCCCCTAACGTCAAATATTTGAAAATAACTTGTTTTCAATAAAACTCAAGCAGCGGCTAATTACACGATGAGAAGCCGAATTCATGTGCCCCATTTACATGTATACCAGTTATATGTTCCATTGAACAGTACCAACCAATATCTGTCCCCAAAATAACATTTTAATAATTGACACGTGCCCGCCGCGGAACATTGTCCGGTTTTCGATCAAAATCACGACTAAACATCTTAATATGTAACTAAACTAAACAGATTGGCACTAAAAGGGTAATTTTCAACAACATTCATTACTTCTCGAAACACCCTTGTTAACTTTTGACCTATGTAACTACAGTAACATACGGAGTGTCCCTTTAAAGATTCACAGACAATCCACCAAACTCCGAATAGACCTTGTGTCCAATTGCCAGTATTAGAGGTGCACAAAGACAATCAACACCACAATATTCCAACAGCCATTCAATTGTAAGAATGATTATTTAATATTCCAATAATGAAAAATTCAATAAAATATTCAAATTAACAAACAATCCAACATACTCTCCATTGTCGGTGTCAGAGGTCCACAAAATCAAACACAGCACAACAGCTGGTAAACTTCTCAATAGTAAGAACAATTATAATATCCCAACAAGAAAGAATTCAACTAAAGATTCAGATCTCAAACAATTAATCCACAATACTCTCCATAGATCCAGCGTCCACAAAAAAACAATCACTGAGCACAACATTTCATCAGTCACTCAATTGTAAACATGATTATTTAATATTCCAATAGTGAAGAACCAAATGAAAGATTCAAATTCACAAACAATCCACCGTAATCTCCATAGTCCCTGCATCCACAAAAACCAATCGCACAGCACAACATCTTGTAAACCTCTTGATATAAAAACGATTATTTAATATTCCAAAAAGTTTGAATTCAATGAAAGATTCAAATTCACAAACAATCCACAGGACTCTTCATAGACCCGTATCCACAAAAAACAATCACTGAGCGAAACATCTCATAAAGCTCTCAATTGTCAGAATGTTTATTTTATATTCCAACAGTGAAGAATTCAATGAAAGATTCAAATTCACAAATAATACCCTCCATAGACCAGTGTCCAATTGTCCATGTAATAGAGGCTGTCCACAAACGTTCCTCCAAGCAAGGAGAGTTCATCAAACAGGATCTAGTCCCTGGAGGAAGCTTTAACCACACCAGAAGTCATTGGCAGTTAATCTGAGGAGTTTACACTATCATCAGGTCCCAGTTCCTCTGATGCTTCGCCAATCAATACGATCACAGCTAAATATAACCTTCTCTGAAGGAACAAATTTGATGAAGAGAACAGTAGCTTTTTTATGAAAATGCTCTCTGGAATGTGAACTGGTCGAGAAGAAATTCTTGTTATTCGTTCTTCAGGATTGGTAGCAGATGTCAGTTACTGACGCTTAACCCTTTCTTGCTTTTATTTCTATTATCCATTGGGCAAGAGCACAGGGTCAAGATTTTTTTCAGCTCTCTAAACTCAAAGATGAAGTTCTTTGAAGAATATTTCACTTATATCACCAGGGATCACTTTAGGCAGGGATTTGGTGATATTTACCCATTGATGTATATATCCCATAATAAATACTGACAAGGGGAGAAAATCCCATTGCAAAAAATGTAAAATTCTTGAAATTATTATTACTATTCAGAAATATGTCATTTTTTTATCTGAAAATCCCATTGGCAAAGGGGAGATTAATCTCCCTTTGACACTCTGCTCCAGGGTGATCCTGTATCACGATTGCTTGTATTGCTGAGAACGCCCACAACATCAGTGCGGTGAAACCTGCAAGCCCCGGCTGGAACTAGCGAACCATGGGTGGTACTACGCTGGAATTCAGTGTAGCATTGCACCCAAACCTTACTGCATGTAGAAAGGTTCTCCAAAGCAGACAAAGTTGCCAGGATGTTAGTGCAGGATATGATTTGAGTTTGTTTCTCAAGACAGAAATTGTGATAATGGATTATTCAAACACAACAGTCTATTACTGACAAGCCTTTCTAAGTGACCAACTTACAGGAAAAGTTTATTTACTGGAAATATTTTTGGTTTGCCACTAAGTTATACTATCTTACAATAATCAAATACCCGGGGATAAAGGGTTAAATAGCAAGACAAAGTTGGTTTTCATAACCGGATTAACGAACGATGTTGTAATCACCTTTCACATAATTTCATTCTACTTTATTCAAAACAAGTCTCCATATTTCTTCATACAAGTGGACGTTCAAATTAAAGAATTTGAATGTCTTCCTCGAAGGGAGGGAAAGTGAGGAAAAATGTCCTAATCACATCACACAAGATGTTTTTCCATTCCAAACAAGTTTCAAAAGGTCTTCCGCCACATGGCACCAGGAAATCGATTCTTTCTCAGTTTGCCCACTGATTGGAACACTAAACACACTGAAGTTGAAAATAGCCGAGGATTTAAAATAAATCCATTTGTGCAGTATAGACAATTTTGGATGTTTTTCTGCGATCTGACCTTTCCATGACTTAACATCCACACTAAGATGTCCAAAAAAATCAATACGAAACAGAAAAAACGTGGTAAAAAAACATCTTTCTACGGTTTGTCTTCTCAATTTCCTGTCTGTCATGACATTGACTTAGAGAGGTCATCACAGAAATGAAGTGATCATTCTCGTGTGAGACATTTGAATAGCTAATTATCAAACATGGTGAAGAATTAAGTCAATGACATTTTTTCAAAAAACATTAGAGATCTTTTAATAAAGAACTAAGAAATTATCAAGAACTGAAAAAAATCAATTACTAAATTTGAAAAACAAATTTATCTTTAAATATTTTTTACAAATAAGTGCTATTTCAATACTCTATTCATCATAAGTTTCCAATCTTAACCCTTACGTTGCGTATATATATTTTACCCTTTTTAGCCCCTGTGGCGGAATTTACAGGCTCGCAGCTCGCAGCAGTAGTTTGAGCTTAGGCACTAACGAGCTCTGCTGGCGGAATTTCCAGGCGGCGATTCCGGTACCGTTTTTACGAAATATACCGCATCTACATGGCGAATACGGGCTATATACGGGCGTTGAATACAAATTCAAGTCGCGGCACCCGTACACAAATGGTTGCTTTATACCCGCATCTTCGAATTATTTTTTTACGATTTTTCTTTACTTTTCTATTACTTTGTAAAGATTGTCTTTAATTCGGGCCTTATAACATCATGAATTTGGAGCGCGCTACTGAAATTTTTATATGGACTTGAAGACCAGATGTTTGTCTTTACAATGATATAAAAAATATTAGAATGCGACCTATGGTTATAATTCTATTGTCATCTAAAGTTTGTCTTTATTTCCAGCTTCATGAAATCAAAACTCCTGAGCGCGCATATTGCGAAATTTATATGTGCTTGTAGATAGTTTATTCCTCTTTACAATGACATAAAAATTATTAGAATACGACTTATGGTTCAGAAAATATAACCAACCAAAGGAGAGTGACGCTACCCCGACAGTACCACGTGAATGGTCCCGACGCGCACCAATTTACTGGCACTGCTTGGTCCCCCCGGGACTGTGCTAATTACAGTACCGTTACCTCCTCGAGACCTCCTCGAGACCTCCTCGAGGGTGCCAGAGCCGAGCGCGCATGGAACTAATGGGTACTAATGAGCACAGCATACACTAATCACCGCGGCGAACGCAATACATGTTGCGCGGTGTAAAGTTTGTCTTTATTTCCAGCTTTATAAAATCGTAAATTATTTCGCGCGCATGCGAAACACGTATGTACTTGAAGACAATTTATTCCTCTTTACAATGATATAAAAATTATTGGAATACGTCAAATGGTTCGCAATATATGAAGAGCGTAAGGAAGGCACCCCCAGTACTTAGAAAATTCATTTTTGAAAAACTAACTTTTTGCGACATCTGGCGCATCATTTGCCGCATGTTTATTTTTCGCTGCGCATATACATATGATACATGGAATTGAAGACAATTTATTGCTCTTTACGATGATGTAAAAAGAAAAAAAATGCGCAACTTCGTTCGGAAGCTATAGCGTGCCAAATGAAGGTACCCTCGGTACTTTGAGGCAACTTTTTGACTATCGCGCATATCGGGGCACGTGCCGCAACTTTAGTTTTTCGTGCGCATGTATAAATTTTATATTGAATCAAAGCCGAATCTTTCCTCTTTACCCCATGTAAGTTTTATGAAAATCGGCCACCCGGTTCAGCATTTATGGGTGTTTTTTTATGATGCGGTTCTGGCTGAACTTCCAATGAAAGCTCGCATTCACTTTCTCTGTCTCTTTGATAAAATAAAGAATATTTTATTTGCAATGACATGTATTACAATGAAATTACAATGCATTTATGTACAAATATACACAATATTTACCTGCGGTTGTGCGCAGAACAGCTTTAGGGACCTAACAAGGTATGTATATAATGTGTATATACTAGTCCACACTTCGGCTCTCTTTACTTTCAATTTTCTTCTTCTTCATTCCCTTCTTCATTTCTTTCTTTTTCCGTGGCAGTGATGTAAGCCCTGGAATAGTCAGTGGCGGTGTGGTACAGTTTGAAGCATGGTGCGGCGCACAGAGAAACATTACAATCTGTACATTCATAAGAAGACTCTCTGCCTACTCGTTTTTTCTTCCTTGCTGGCCCATTGCCTTCTTCAATCTGTTTTGCGAGGACGGCGCGTTTTGCCTTAGAGCATACCACACACATCCTTGTGACGTTTTTCTTCCTTCCGACAGGCTCAATCTTCGTCGGAAAGTGACGTCCATGAAGACGAGTGACACTCTCGTCGCTCGTGCTCGGCCGACCACGGGGACGTCTGCAAAGTGATGGAACTTGTTCCTTGTCCGCAAATGTTACTATATGTTGCGCCAAAGCCTTCCTGTATTCCCGACTTGTTTTTAGAGGTTTATCTTTGCTGTATTCTTTATAAACGATGTAAGAGTTCAACATGGCAACGTTGAGAACGTGAAACCAAACCCGTTTCCACCACTTCAGGGTCTTCACTCGGAACGGCGTGTACGACAACATCTGGTCGGCCCGATCAACACCTCCCATGTACTTGTTGTACGTTGTTACAATGCGCGGCTTGAGAACTGGTTCCCCTGTTGCCCGGTTCTTCTTCCCTGTTTGTTCAAGTTGTGTATCTTCAACAGTAGACATGAGAAGCACTGATTTTCTATCTTCGTAGCGAAGAACGAGTAGGCCATGGTTGTGAGAAACTGTCATGTCCCCTTGCTTGGCTTTCTTTTTAGGTTTCTTGACTGAATCAGGAAGTCCCTTTCGATTGGCTCTCAACGTCCCCGTGGCACCTATTCCCCGCTCCCACAAATTTATGTACAGATTTGTGGACGAATAGTAGTTGTCCATAAAGATGTGATGCCCCTGTCCAACGTAGTCGTTCACCAAGTCCATGACTACATCATAAGTTTTGCCACCTTCAGAAACCGGTTCATTCGTTTTTCCAGTGTAGAGTTTGAACTTGCAAACGTATCCGTTGTGCGAGTCACACAACATGAAAGCCTTTATCCCATACTTCTTAGGCTTGTCGGGAAGATAAACTTTGAAAGATAAGTTACCTTTCCAGGGCACCATGCCCTCGTGCCCCTGAAATGTTTTGATGCGGTTTATACACTCTTGAAAAACGGTGAACTATCCGGTTATACAAGTGTCCCAGTTTATTTATTGGTGAAAAGCACGGGGTGTTACGGCCCGGCATCCTCCTGTTGTCAGCCAAGTGTAGGTAGGTTATAAGAAGCCAAAACCTGTCTCGGGGCATGCACTTGGCGAAGAAAGGCGTTGAGGTAACATCACTTGTTGACCAGTAATCAGCAAAGTTTCTCTGCACAACCAATGACATGGCAATTGTCATGGCTACAAATACCTTCATCTCTTCTGCATTAGTGTCTTGCCACTGTTGCATTCTTGAACGGGGTCTTAGAATTTTGTCCTCCATTGCTTGTTTGAAATATCTATTGGTTTCCGTTGCCATATCCTCATAGTCATCATTATGTATAAACAAATTGAAAAAGTCAATAGGTTCAGGGTTCTCAGGAAGTTCTATGAACTGGCGCAACCCAGTTTGACCAGTGAAAGGCAAGTTTACACGTGGCCGCGGACCATCCACCCACTCATAAACGTCTGTGAATTATCATGATTATATTGTGGTATTTCGGCAAACTCCTCCTCAAAACCACTAAAGTCTTCTTCGGTGGAATTACCGGCGGCTAGAATCTTTCTGGCAATCTCTGTCTCTATATCACTCAGAGCATCTGTGTCACCATGTTCACTATCTATTACAGTGTCCCGATCATATGCATCATCACTGTCTAAACCACTGCTACCATCACTGTCAGTTGACTCCATATCAGAGGCTTCATCAGCATGGATCTCGTTGATGAAGTCGTCGTCGTCGCTTGTAACGGCTTCAAAGCTGCGTGTCCTAGTATGCAACGTCCTAGGCCGTCGCAGGGCCTTGCGTCCACGTCCGCGCAGCATTCTGCTTCAACCTGTAAATGATTGAAAATGCGTTAGATGTATGCAACATATAACATGTGATTAGAGACAATAAACATACAGAGATAATGAATGTGAGCTTCATGGACGTTCATTTGCCAGTTTCAGAACCTCCCGGCGCCGACGGCTTCTGACATCGCGCCGATTTTTCCGACGCATATGTCAAACGGACCATTTTCTGATTTCCTCGGCGACGTGTAGCACCGGGCGCGAGGCCCGGAAAATAAACTACTATGTCAGGGAAGCTCGGGTTGTCAGTTGCCGAATGACTTCTCTTTTCGAGAAGCAGAGCATCCAAGGAGCGGTCTCTCGAGGCGGAGCCCGGACCCATGGGAGCATACTCCCATGCTCTCCGGGAATTCCCGTCCCCGTCTTCCGCGGCGGACCCCGGATTCAATCGCGGGACAGGTTTCCCATGTTCTCTTTTGAGAACGAGAGACTCCGAGGAACAATCCTATGGGACGAACCCCGGATTCTATTGGGAATGGGTTCCCATGCCCTCTCGACATATATAGCAGAAACCTTCATAGCTCGGAATGACACGAACCTTTATTTCAAAGTAGAAACAAAAAAATAATTTGCACAAAAAGTTTGGGGGGTGGCGACCAAAAGCGGGGGGGTCCGCGCACCCCCCGGTAGATATTTATACTTGTGGGTCGGTCCCGAAGATGACGGACCACGCCCATGTTCATGGGAATTTTTTCTCATTATGTCATGGCGAATCCCGTCGGAAATTCCCCTGCTCACGAAAAAACTAATACCTAAAAAAGTAATTGTGATACAAAAGAACTTTGGTAATAAAAGTGGTGAGGAATCAAATTCTCCATCTGCTCAGTTCAGTCCGCTACACATATAAATAATTCTTCAAATCTTATTGAATGAAACGTCTTTTATTCAATAATGTAAAAGATAAAATAATAAATTCAATTCAAATGGTTTGGAAAGGTGCGCCCTCCCATTTGAATTTTAGAAATAAAAACCTTTCGCAAATGGCATCAGTAACAAAAATGTTCACGCATTTTTAGAAACTCCGAAAAGTGAAATATTTTCCTGAGAAAATATTCCCACGAAAAGGCTTTTCCCCGAGCGGCGGGTCCCGTACTCAAATATATTTTCACTTTTATGTTATAATTTTTTTTCCAAAACTGGAAACAAAATTCCGTCATGACAGTTGTTCATCGTTTATAAAGCTCTATATTTGCGTATCAAAAGAACAGTATTTTAGTTATATATTATCATACTTCTTCACTTATGCGTACATCAATATTGCGGCTCTTCGCGCATGCATAGTTCTTCCCAAAAACATGCGCATTATATCTGGAATTAAAGACAATGTTTTTCTCTTTACAATGATGTAAAAATTATAAAAATCGGACTTGCGGTTCAAAAGTTATGAAGTGCGAAAATTATACCTTTTGGCGCGGCGCTTTGCGCATGCAGAGTTCTTCCCGAAAACATGCGCATTATACATGGAATTGAAGACAATGTTTTTCTCTTTACAATGATGTAAAAATTATAAAAATCGGACTTGCGGTTCACAAGTTATAAAGCCCGTAATGATGGTATATGCTAAGAGCGCCACTTATTCAAAGCCGAATATCACCTTCTGCGCGACACCTGGCGCATCAAAAGTTATTGCCGAAAATACACGTATTTTATATGGAATTGAAGACAATTCTTTTATCTATATACTGATAAAAAAATTATGAAAATATCCCAAGTAGTTTCTTAGAAATAGAGCGCCGAGGCATGTTGGGGTAAATGCGCCACATGTATCAAAATTCAAAAGTGCGAAAGTCGGCTATCTCTGTGCGATTGCTGTATTTTCAGTTATGTTAGCGCAATTGCGATTTTTATATGGGAATAAAGGCCATTCTTTCCTCTTTATTTTGGTATTAAAAAAAATGAAAACAACCAATTGGTTCATATGATACGAAGTGCGAGAGAAAGGTAGCTTATCGCAATATCTTCCCGTAATTAGAAGCTATCTGCCCATGTGGCGAGATGCGAGACAGATAAGCATAGGCTATCTGCCCATGTGGCGGGATGCGAGACAGATAAGCCTGTACGGGCCTATCTCACCCCGGGGCAGTGCAGACACTTAGGTGCTAATTAGCCGCCGGGCAGTGTAGCCATCGGAGCGAAGCAGGACAAAATTGGCCTTTTGTAAAGCTAATTATCGATGCGTTACGGGTCAACAATGCACACGCAAATTGGTGTGAATCTTGCTGGACGTTCTGACCAGACACTGAAGAAAGTTTTATTCTCATTGCGGGCTGCGAGGCATAAATACAGCCATTCTCATGCAGCGAGTCGCGGAAACAATCGACTCGGGACCCGGTATGGAGGCTAGCCCAGTACATAGACAGGCGTGAATTCTTCTAAGTAAGCGATCCGGGATCCGTACTGGAGTACCTACGAATCGCTTATAGCCCGCCCGGATTATTCCGTCGCCCGCATGTTAAGGGTTAGGCTTTTTTTATACTTATTCTATAACGGAAAATTGCAATAACAACAAGAACTTAAATTTGAAATAACTTATTTTTCCTAGAAGAGAGATATTCAAGTATGTTTTCTTTTTATGATGAACTCTTGCATATTTAGCATATTGATTTCAACATGAAATATCTTCAAAACAATTTAATAAGAACATTTTCAATAATTTTTTCATCAAAACCTTAAATTTTCAAGATCAAGATTTCAATTTTGATAAAATTTACACAAACTTTTAGGCAATTTTAAAAGAATTCTGTTCAAAGAATGTCTTTTTCCGAAGAATTAATATTCTAATTTAAAAGGAATTTAATCACCAAATTTCAAAGAAATACTATAACATGAAAATCCAATAGATCTGTAATTTCAAAGAAACTTAATGATGCTATTCCAGAGAAGGACCTTTAAGGGGAATAAGTGGGCAAGTGACTTAGTTATTATTTAACGCTGCAATATTGCAGCCATTAGCGGCAAGGAAATAATAAAGATAATTCAAAGATGAAAGAAATTTTTAAGATATGAGATCATTGCGAAAATTGATTTACGCTTAAATTTAATAAAATCAGATAACTTTGTTATGTCATGAAAACATTTCAGGGTCAACATGACATTAAAAATTTAACTCCCTTAAAAATTAAGGATAATTATTTGTTTATTGATTGTTGAGAAGGAGAAATCTTAAACGGTAAACTTTTTACAGAAGTTAAATCACTAAGTTTCATGATTAGAAGAAAATTTCATAAATCAATATAAAATTTTCTCGGAAGGTTAATCTCCTTGAAATCAGTTTAGTTTGAATTTAATCAAATTGGCATTTGAGTTATCACTCAAGAATTAAATTAAATCCCTTTAAATAGTGATTTAGAATGGATTTATGAAACACAATATTTCCCCGAAATATTAAGCCCTAGAGGCAATCAATTGATTCATGATAAATGAGGAAAGAATCGGTTGAATGATATAGTTATCATTCGAGAATGAAATAAGATCTATTTAAATTGCGATTCAGTATGAGTTTGTGAACATTTATGAAGACTCTCCATTTTAGCTCAGAAAGTATTCCACTTGCGACAGAGGTTATGTGGGGAAAAAAATGTGTTGTTGGAGAGAATGTCTTATAAAATTTTACAATTTTGTTCAATCAGGTATGTAAAATAAATTAAAAAGCACAGAATTATTTCCTTTAAAATTACTTCTTTGGCGCCAAACTATTCAGTCAAGTTAACTCATAAAAACAATGACAATGTAACAAAAACACTTGGCTGATTATTCAGAAGATGACAGGTAAATATGCAAAATATTGTTTTGAATATAGTACCAGGTAAAGGTATCAAAAAAGTGCAAAATCCAAAATTACTCCTCTAAACTTTATAGGCAAAACTATGGCCTTATCCAGAAACTTTTTCGATAACAGATGGAAGAAATCAATATCAGTGAAAACTATGATCCGGATGATTTATATCACTGGCCGCCTGTCACATTAGCAGGCAAACATGGTTGTCTCTTTCAGACGAGATTTAGGTAAATGCCTTATAAGTGCCCTGGCTATATTTAGCTGCGAAATTATTTATGGAGTGAAATTCTACATAAAACACTAAGAAGTGATTATACAAACTGATAAACCATGGGATTTATCAGAAATTGTTTTAGAGTTTATGTGATGCAAGTTTTTAGCTGTTATGATCAATTGATGTTAGGTCTGTTAGGGACAGTGAGATCAGTGTATTTTTGTGGAAACAAAATTCAAAGAGGATTTTCAAGTTTAAGAGGTGAGGTGAATTGGGGTTTAACGCCGCTTTCAAGAGTGTCTTACTTATATCACAGCTGCTAGAATTATTGAAGGCAGAACACCATTAGAGCTATATATTGTGGTGAAACCTCCAAGCATCGGCTTGGTCGTAAAGCTGAGGATGAGATCTATACTCAGCCTAATCAAAATTGTGAGGTGAGGTGAGTTGGGGTTTAACGCTGCTTTCAAGAGTATATTACTTGTATCAAGGCTGCTAGTATTATGGCAGGGAGAAAGATCGCACGACAATGTGTCTATGCATTGCGGTGAAACCTACAAGCATCGGCTAGAACTAACAAAACAATGGTGCTACTACGCTGAAATTCAGTGTAGCATTGCACCCAAACCTTACTGCGTGTAGAACAGTTCTCTACAACAGACAAAGTTGATGAGTTCCTGACAGGATTTGAACCCGGACATCTCTATCCAAAGCTGAATGTGCGAACCAGTGAGCTATCCGGGTGTTTTGAGGAAAATCAAAAACATAAATGCAAAACAGAAATATCCCCTGAAATTCTTTTTTAACCAAAAATACCTGAGATGAACTGCCCTTGCTAACCTGTTATGAAGACAAGTCACATGGCACGCATAAGTGAATAAAATCTGAATAAAATCTAAATAAAATCTTACAAATACAGATCTCCCAGCTACATCCAGGTAAGTCCAAAGTGTTCACCTGTGACGATATTCCCAGGTAAGTGTCCAGGTATGTACAATAGCCAGGGGCACCTGTTGATTAACCTCAGGCATACCTGGATCGCTTGTCAACTAGACTACACTTCACGATTTTACGATCTAACATCTAGACTGTATCAAAGTCTCCTATATATAAATGTCTGTCTTTAACTTGGTACAGCTGTCAACTGTAGAGTGTACTTTAACATATCATGACTTATTCAAGACTTTGTAACAGTCTCCTATGGATAAATGTCTAGTCAGGGTACTGAGTTTTCAACAAGATAACTTCTCATGACTTTTATTCTAGACTTAATACAAGTGTCCTATGTATAAATGTCTGTGTTTAACACGGTAGAGCTGTCAACTGTAGAGTGCACTTTAAAGGGGCAGTAGCACGTTTTTCTCGTGAAATAAGTCGATGAAATGTAATTGAAAAATAATCTCACCAACAGTAAAACACCCTTCCCTCTTTGGAAAATCAATCTAAAAATGAGTGAACATGGTTCGTAAAGCCATGGGAATCGTTTTTTTTCATTCGAAATAATAAATTGTGCTCACAATAAAATGGCCGCCATGCAATTTTTGCTTTCGACGCAACACTGTTTTTACCACTACGGGAAATTGGTTTATGTAATAAGATATTTTACCCTCTAAAGTAAATATAACTGACATAAATTATCATTATACATGGGAAATTTGAAAAAATAAAATTACAAAAAACGTGCTACTGCCCCTTTAACATATCATGACTTATTCAAGACTTGCGACAGTCAAATGGTTAATGACAGGGTACTGGGTTTTCAACAAGACAACTTTTCATGACTTTTATTCTAGACTTAATAGAAGTGTCCTATGTATAAATTTTAAAAGTACCACCAACAGTTAGTTGAGCTGGACTTCACTTTAAAGGGAAAGTTCCATCACCGATTTATCGGCAGCATCCACCATCTTGGTTTGTTAGCATTTCGTGAAATGAAAATATGCTATATTTAACCCAATTTAGATTTTTTGTAATAATAAAACAAATACACTGATAGAATATTCACATAGTAACACAAAACGTATCATAAAATTAATAAATAATATTCTATTAGGCCGTAGCGAAGTTTTCCCCTCTCGCAGCGCCAATGAATGGTTTCAATTCTCATTGTTTTTATTTTTCAAAAAATGTGAGCTATCTTTATCAATTTGTGAAATGTAAAGTCATCAAAGCATTAACTTCATTAATATCTTTCAATTTACTGTGTTTTAATCATGTATTTATTACATATATAAACAGGAACATCTTCTTGAATTTCGTTTCCACAAAAAATACCCCGATAGAACCCTCCTTTTAATGTCTAAAGACTCATTCAAGATTTTTATAACAGTCTCCTATCTATAAATGTCCCATCTCAGAGGTGTGGTTTACAGCTAGACAACACAAATAACCAAACGCTTATTCTAGACTTCACAGCACATCAATGTCAAAATAAACATGTATTTATTTGTAGACCTGTAAAGTATTAACAGTCTTTCATGTATACGTGTTTAATATCACAGCTGTTTTTCAATTAAAATACACCTAAAACCTATCTCGCTCCAGATTTAATAACAATTTCCTTTAACACATACAATCTTTAATATTTGTATTTTGGAGCTTAATGACTGACAAGATATCCCTTCTCTCAGTGTTAAATTGTAGTCCTGCGCTAGAAAAATAAAATAAGAGCCTAAGTTCCTTATTCGGCAAGTCTAGACAAACTGAAAGCAGAAATAAAATCAAGGTACAGTAATTATAAAAATTTCATAGACTTAATTTTAGTCTACTCTTTGCAAAGTTTCACTGTTATAAAATATTCATTAGGAGACTAGAAACAAGTCTATTGGCCAGAAAGCGGATGGACATCACTTCCCATCTCCAGGCTATGTCATCAGGCTGTCCTCGACAGGTATGCTTGAAATGCTAATCAATTTACCTGGCTAATTAATCACCAATGTATCATCTGGGAATAATGCAATCATACCTGATACCTGATGTTGGAATATAAAGACTCGATGAGCTGCCTGTTTACATGGTTTAGATTAGTGAAATATTTAGTAATGAGATAGTTGGAAACTCATCTTATATGAATTCTGAAATTCTAATTTACAAATGTTTCAAGGAATTTCTTTCCTCAGGAAATACTGGCCTGTATTATAACAAAATGAATATATGAACAATTATTTTTGATTTTAAGAATATCATGGACTAATAACATTTCAGTTAAAATTTATGTCCATCTTTAATGAACATCAAAAACTTCATTTAAACATTAAAAGTCACTTTTCTTCTATAAATGGATCTGAAATTTTTATTCATACAAAACTGCAGCAAGTTCTTGATCTGATATTGTTGATCTGTATTTTCAACAACACAAACTGCAACAATTTTCTTATCTCTATATCCAACAACACAAGCTGCAACAACTTTTTCATCCATATATCCAACAATAACACAAACTGCAACAACTTTTGATCTGTATATATCCAAAACCACAAACTGCAATAACCTTTTAACTCTATATCCAACAACACAAACTGCAACAATGTTTTCACCTGTATATCAAACACAAAACAAACTGCAACAATGTTTTCATCTGTAAATCCAACAAAACAAACTGCAACAACTTTTACATCTGTATATCAAACACAACCTGCAACTGATTTTTGTGTCAACAATTAAAACTGCAACAACTTTTTGATCATTTTTAGCACTAAATTTCAACAACATTTTCATTTATATGTCCAGGAACTCGAAAGTTCTGGATTTCTCTCAATTTTCCAACAACAGGATAGACCATGATAACCCATCAAGTTCTTGATCTCTTTCAGTTCCCCAACAACTTGTTAGATCCTTGATAAAGCTTTGAGGGATGAGGGGACTAGACAGTGATGAATGGTGTTTCTGGACTGGAAAGGTCAAGCCTCTTTGACCATTGTTTAGCAAGGACAACATATCCACTTAGATGACCAGTCCTACTGATGGACACTGCTTAGACTGGACGTGCAGGTGCCCAAGGAACTGACCACCTTGTGTGGTCATTACTGGTCAACTTTGTGTTGTGATTCACTGATTTATAGAGGTTGTGATGACATCAAAAACTTTTCAAAATTATTTTGCTTTCATATAAATCATTGGTAAACCAATGAATAATAAATGGTATCATTTGTGAATGTTTATAATATTTTTTCCCATGAAATATATGTATTCATTCATGTTGAATATACAGGTGGTGATATATATTCCAAAACACAATTTCATTTCTGGTATTGCTTGCCTATGAATTAACAGTACAAGTGAAACAAACAAATTCTATCATCAATTCCCTCAAAGTGGACACTGGTCATGTCTGGAGATTAGATTGGACATAGCATATGCCTGGGGTAAATCCAATTGAGGTAATTGGAGTCATATATCAAAGCCTTATAGCCCAGCAACAGGTTTCCAACACTATTTTCCTTGTAAAATAAATCATGTTGATAAGCAAGTAAGAGTATATGGATTCACATGTCATGGTCCGGTTGATATACCGTAAATCCTCAATTAGACACCTGCCTTGAAAAGACGTCCTTGTACAGAGCTTTTTGAAAACAATAAACGCTTAATTAAATGCCGGGTAAAGCGAATTTAATTTTTACCTTTGCTGCTTCCTATCCTAGTCATCGGTCTCTAAAAGATCAGCGTCTAATTAAGGTAAGTTTATTCAGTGACGTTTCTGAGGTGAGGTGAGGTGAGTTGGGATTTAATGCCGCTTTCAAGAGTATTTCACTCATTTCGCGGCTGCTAGTATTATGGCAGGGAGAAAGCCCGCAACATCTGCGAGCATCGGCTGGAACTAGCAACCATTGGTGGTACTACGCTGAAATTCAGTGTAGCATTGCACCCAAACCTTGCTGCGTTTAGAACAGTTCTCTACTGCAGACAAAGTTGCCGTGCCCCTGGCGGGGTTTCGAACCCCGGACCTCTTGATACGAAGCCGAACGCGCTAACCACTGCGCTATCCCGCCCCTGAAGTTTCTGGGTCCCCTACACCCCTTTCTAGTAAATTGTATTTTGTCAACATTTTCAACACAAATTTCCTTTCAAGAATTATGTTAGCAGCCGAAAAAGAGATGGTAAATATACATTTGCAACATTTGCAACATTTGCAACACTATATTCCTTTTATGCTATTTGTTAGCAAGCAACAAACAGTAAATGGTATAATTTGTCAATGAATGTTTCCTTTCAGGATTTCATCATGTAATAGATTAAATTGATCTATTTGATCTAACTTGTTTAGAACATACTTTATAATACCTCTTATAATAAGTGTTTTAAGTCTAAATGCTTTAGTAGGTGCATGTATATTAATAATAAACTAGTGAATGATTTGATAGCAACCTAGCATCTGTACATCCTATACCAAATCATTAACTTGTTAAAAAAAATAGTATAATAATGGAAGATCAATTAGTATCATCAATAAAATTTACTTTAGTGTCATTATCTCTTCTTGTAGGAATTAAAATATCACTTAATTTATGACAAAGTTTTTAATTATGCATTTACAGTCAAAAATAATTTTCTATCCCATATCCAATACCTTTCAGCTAAAAATATCCAACGTACGAGACAAACGCTACAAGATCTAGGTTGCTTAGTCTAAAGTACTGTCTCTATAAACACAGATCGCTGATAAGGCACATTGTCATATTGATTCTATTGTTGGGCCATGGCTTGAAGACAATGTCAGTTTCTTACAAACAGTAATAACCATGAATAATAAATCCAGATAAAGATATTCATATTCATATTGGAGAGAAACGAACTGAACAAAAATGCTTAGCAAAATTATTAAAAAGAGATTGGTGTCAAAGGGATAAATTTTGTAAATTATCAAAATAATTAATAAATTGAAATTTTTGGCGAACATAACTAATCCCATTGTTCACTCAATAAAGTTGCTGAATTATTTTGTAAAAATAATTCTGAGTGGCCAATTTACAGGAAAAGGAAAGGAAATAATAGAATATTATCTACAAGTAAAGCACGGGTTTGATAGTGCTATCAAGACAATAATTTGCAAGATAGCAAATTATGAATACCTGTATCAATTTGACAGCTATATGATGTTTGGTATGATTATGATTAAACCCTCAAAATATTAATTCTCAAAATATTACCAGAAATATTTTTCATTTTATAGTACTTTTCTTATTCATCTCCCCGTTTTAACAATATATTTGAAAGTTATTAACACAAATGATTTGAATAAAAATCATCCCCAAATCACATAAAATTGTCTTGTGATAAATCGATAACAATTCTTTTGATTATGCTTTGTTATATGACAATGTAATAACACAAATTCAGACTATTTCCTGACAATATTGTCACCTAACCATAGGTCACTGTCAATCAATTGATCAATATTTTCTATTTGGTGACAATGTTATTTCAAGAGTTTATCAAATATATATAGAAACAAATCAATAAACGTTTATTACTCGGTTATTTCGGACATTTGCTTATCAATGACAATAAATACAACAATACGAATCAATAAAACATAATATATTCTTCGTATCATGTTGTAAATGTTTTTAACAACAATTAATGTAGTGAAATCAATAATAGATATTGTCCTACAGCTGTTTCTGAAAAAACAAAATTTTTCAACGAAAGCCAGTTATCGGTTGACATGCTTATTATATAAATATATTCATCTTTAATAACTAGTTCTACATGAAAAATAATCAAATATCAATTAATATTTTTGAATGAATTTATATTTTCATTTTTCATAATTTTTCATAAATTTCTGGATCCGGCTGTGCATCATATTTTTTCATACACTCGCTAAATTTATATAAAAAAAATAATAGAACACATTGTTCCTTATAAAATTGTCCGTATAAATATTACATAAAGGTAAATTAATATTTTTATAAAATTTGTATTATAACAGAACAAAAGGCAAAATATTTCTTTTAACCCTTCAACTGCAGAATGGATTGATGCATAACTATTCTTAGTGGCCTATTTACAAGAATCACAACACACCTTCACTTCTCATAGTCTTTATCAAATTCTAAATGTAAAGTAGTCAAAATATTATAAATAATGTGTAAACAGAATTGTCTCTCGAATTGAATTTTCACGAAAATCCTCATATAGAACAGTCCCTTTAACCAAGGCAATAACAATCCAGGACTGGCTAATTGCTGAAGATAGACTATCACAATTTATAATCTATGAGGGCAATCATATCGGGGTTAATATTTTAATATCATTGTCAAGGTGATGCGACGTCATAAACATTTTATGACGTCACGCTTCATCTATGACACTGCATTCTTATTGTGGCGACAGCAGACAACAACCTATGCTTGAAAGTAGATTTTAGCATATTTTCCTCATATTCGTTAATTCGGTACTAAATAGAACATTATACTTATGTCTATGTCATAATATGTTTGTGCCGAAATATCGGTATATACTTCGCTCCCATTCTGGAAATACTAAAATTCAGGTCCTAAACGAAGTATAAATCAGATACTGAGATATTCATATAATATCCTCGATATGTATACTGGGTCTATATATGTATGTTATATTTGTTCCTATCTAAATGGCATTTATTTCTAATGTATATTATAATTGTTGATAAAACTGCAAGTCTATGTAAGTTTTTGAAACATAAATCACCCCTTATTGACTTCCTTTTATCGATGTTAAGTGCTTGTTAACTATTCACTCCATATATCATGCATGCCTGAAGATTTTATTCAAACTCTGGATCAATGGTCTATTGTGTATGTGCAACCAAGGAAAGACTTGAATATTACTTGACAGAGTTTTCTATTCCTTTTACTTAGTATATTCATTCAGAATTACTATTATTACTTACTATCGTACTGTTATTACTATATACTCGGAAGTCTCTATGATTAATTCTTTATTCATAATTAAAATATTATGAGGGTACCTTAACATGCTTTCGTATAATAACATATTTAATAAAGTTTATTAAGTTCACAATTTTTCATCAAATATAACTTTTAAAGCAGCATTAAGATTATGAACGTTCCTTAAATCACAAGTATTGGTGTATCAAGAAAATAGAGTCATTGGCTCTGTAGCTCATTAGGCTTTAAGGTACGCTTCATAAGGTTCAAATGAAAATTTTCAAAATGTGTTTGTTGGAAGGTTAATAAAGTTTTCATACTGAAGATTTAATAAGTTTTTAGGTTGTGGAACGTACTACCTTTTACTTTGGGGCCACAGGATCACCAATCTTTGACACTTGTTTATCAAGGTTCAACAAATAACAAGAACCTATATACCTTCAAATAGTTTCAAATTCATGTGTGTAGAATTAAGACACAAACAGGAGAACGGCCCCAAACCACCGCTTGTGAGGTGAGGTGAGTTGGTGTTCAACATCACCTCCAAGAGTATTTCACTTATATCCGGCTGCTAGTATTATGGCAGGGAGAAAGCCTACAACACCTGGCTATGCATTGCGGTGAAACCTCGATGACCAGCTGGAACTATAGCTAACCATGGGTGGTACTACAGTGAAATTCCGTGTGAAAATCATTGCACCCAAACTTTACTGCTTGTCAAACAGTTCTCTACTGCAGACAAGGGTGGTGGGATTTGAACCTCTTGATCTGAAGCCAAATGTGCTAACCACGACGCTATCCTGCCCCCAAAATACTCTTATCAAGATGTTCCCTTAATTGATAACTACATTATATCAAGAAAAGATAATGACAGTCCTGAAGCAGAGAAACAGAGCAACTGAGTTACAGCATTATGATCATATCATATCTTGAACATCATGCGTCTAAAATTGCAGTGAAACTAGATAGTGTTGTAACTAAATCATCTTTCAGTTAGCTTTCATCTACATACTCTGTGTGGAGTAAGATTAGATCAAGATACAAAGTTTGCTGTATATTTGTAGAGTGCAAAGAAAATATAGAAAGTTGTTTTTTGTATTTATGGTTTTGATGCATGATTATAACATTCAAATTCAAGGCGTTTAAGTAATTAATATTTATAGCAAAAATTATATAAAGATGACCCTTCATGGAGACAACTTAGATCGAAATACAGAGTTTCTGAAGTTTAACTGTTTTATTTCTAAAGTGCAAATAAACTATCTAAAGTTGTTTGCTTTTTAGTTTGTGGTTTAAATGCATGATCATATCATTTAAATACAAACATTTCCCTTGGGCGTTTAAGTGATGAGTATTTATGACAAAATAAGAATATAATACATCATTTGTACCATCAACATTATTTAAAAAAAAAGAATACTCTGGTTATACTTCTTTTAAAGAGAGTATATTCCATCATCTTATCGTTTAAAATAACCCCCTCACATTCAAATCTAGAAAAGTTCGAATTAAAGCTTAGATTGAATTTAAAATATACACTGTATCATGTGTCAGGTCAGGAATAAATTATGAAGTGCATTGACATTTGTTATTATAATGTGCACGGCATAAAATTCATTATCATATTTTCAGGTTTATGGTATTTTCAAGGTCAAATTCAAAATTTAAATCAGAATTTTCAACACCGTCTTATGAAAAACATCTAGTGAATATTGTATGAAATAAAGACTGAATTAAATTGTTAACATGAAAAGATATTCAAATTGAGATGAATTTTAATATAAAACAAAAACCTTTTTATGAATAAGTTAGTGTTGGCATCCATATTTTCTAAATGTCCATAAATCATAAGTAAAACAAATACAAAATATATCAAAGAAAACTATATGTATCATCATACATTAAGAATATTCCTATGTAATTTAATGATAATTAAGTTTTTGTTAACATTCTACATTTCTAAACATCCAACAAACCATAAGCGAAACAAATAATATATAAAAAATAAACCGGGTATCAAAAAAAACAGTGTACCAACTGACCATTATAGAACATCAATGTAAACAGTTCTAACCTCACTGACAACATACCTGCTTGTCTGTCCGACGGTCCATCTGTCTGTTCCGGACCTTGTTGAGTGCCTACCACATACACATACATGTTGACTTCGATATATCCTACGCAGGATATCCTTAGTTCATTTCGTTATATCCTAAACAGTGTATCCTTAGTTCACTTTCAGATATATCCAATACGCTTCAAGATAATTTTATATCCACAAGGTTAGGTGACCTCTCAAGGGCATTTCACTTCTCTCATGGCTAGAAGAACTCTTGGGAGAAAGCCTGCAAAACTATTTTGGCTATATATTTTGATGAAACCTGTGTCACTTCAACTTTGTTTCAGTTTGTAAAGGAGGTTTGATAGATCCAATTGTTTTGAAAATGGCCTTTTTTCACCTGTTCAAAATGTTCATTATTTTTAATTGCGATCAAACCGCCGGGATCACATTAAATTTCCATAAGAACAATGCTGTTCCACTAAATGTGCGACCTTCATTGGGTATTCAAAATTACATAATTTCCGTATCTCTGGATTCCAGTGAATGCGGTCCAATTACTTGCAAAGTCTACTACACCAATCTCCAATCACACATGAATCTTCTCGATGTCCACAAGAATGACGCTAACCAGGCAATATGTGGTCAGATTAATTGGAACTGGTCAAAATAATTGACCAAACTAGACATAACGGTCACTCTAGTTAGAACAGCGCACTCTCTCGGGATATTCAAAGGTTTCGCAACAATGGTCAAATTGATTAGAAAGGGTCAAAATGATTGACCCACCTGGACATAAAGGTCACTATCAGTCTGAAGACCTTGTTCCAAGTTTCACAACAATGGTCACATCGATTTGAAGTGATCGAAATAATTTACCCAGGGATTCACAGATGAAAACAACTCTCAGGTTGACAAGTTTTTCTCTTCGTGTTGAAGGTTAGTATTGACCAATTCTGATCATACAAAATTCCAGGGTCACTAGTTTTTCTCGTTAGGCGTCAACAGTTTTGGTTGTCAGATTGATTTGAACTATTCACAATTATCATCGCAACATGAAAAAGGATGGATCTGCTATCTTCAAGAAATTGAACAGATCCAAATTACAAAATTATTGACCCAGTCTTCAACAGCTGTATGTTGTCCTCAGATCGACTAGTTTTCCTCCTTATGTGTACACATGATTATTGACAAGAATTGTTTCAACACAAATGTCCACATGAAAAAGGATGGAACCAATGCTTTTCTAAGATAGTACTTGAACCCAAATGCTATATCCAGACCAAGAAAGATCACATCTCCTTGCTTGATCAATCAACAACTCATCAAAATAATTGTTAATCACAATGGTGACCAGAGCTTAACACAATGATAGATAAAGTTTTCAAATGTCAAGCAAAATATTTGCAACTACACATTCTTCTGCATCCAGACTGTAAAGTTAATGTCCAACTGGGTTCAAAACAGTTATCGCCAAAAAGGAGACACATTAGTAAAGTGAAGGAATATAGTTTCCAATATGTCCTTGAAAGGTCCAGATTGTTAAAATAATGTCCAACTATCAACTAGGTTCACAACAGTTTATCACAATTATGTTACTGGCATAGTAAGGGAAGTAACAAAGATCTTGATGTCTCCTTGAAAGATCCAGATTGTCAAAATAGTGTCCAGGTATTCAGACAAGGTTGACCACAGTTTATCACCGAGATATTTACAGTTTCAGCCCGTCTGCTCCACAATGCAGAGAATGTTATTATTGTATCCAGGTCGGGGAGAACTCACATTATCCATATTCCAGTCACACCCGACCTTTGACCTCCACAGATCTGCTGACACGATTAATTATAATTCCACAGGTGACATCTTTTATTGAGGCAGGTCATCACGACACAGGCCAAAGTAGACGTGAAACTATTCACTGAAACTATGGTCCAAACTGTATACTTTTCTCTGTAGACTAGTCAGAGTTGACAATTCTCTGTAGGCTATAGTCTAACCACATTGACAATTCTCTGAAGGCTATAGTCTTACCATGTTGGCAATTCTCTGTAGGCTATAGCCTAACCATGTTGGCAATTCTCTGTAGGCTAAAGTGCAACCATGTTGACAATTCTCTGTATGCTATAGTCTAACCACGTTGACAATTCTCTGTGGACCAAAGCAGACGTGAAACAATTCCCTCCAAAGTATACCATATAATACTGTATACTTTCCTCTGAAAACTGTAGTCTGAGCTCCGTTAATTCTTTGTGGAATGTAGTTGACAATTTTCTGATACTTGTCTCTGAATAGCACTGGACAAAACAGAAATTCAATATCCTAAGTAGAGGCAGAAAACGTTTAATTATTCATCAAAAGTTTCAGTGAGCTTTCTTCACCTGTATATAACCAACAGCTCGTTACAGTAGTTTTTGCCAGAATGGACTGTAGACTTTCCATGATAGATTACAGTTCTGAAGCAGACGACAGGCTGTTTGATGTCACAAAATAATTAGAAGTTGAGGGAATAAGGGAATGCTTGTCTGCTTCCTTTGCATATAAGACTTCTAAATTGTGTCCACAGACTGGTTGTAATTACTCGAGTAGAAAAATGTCTCTGTTTAATTGTACAATTTCCTTTGTTTTCATTCACAAATTGAAATGAAATTCCTGATTGAATTAAAATCCAGAGAAAAACTGGTTCTTAGAGTCAAATTCCCGGAGGAATTCGAACAAAATGTTTTCAAAAAGTTTGACAGTAATTGCCTTAATTAAGTTCACCTTGGAAGAAATCCAATATTAAATGCAGAAGTTGTAGCTGGTTGAGAAATTCTTTCTATTTTTGGCATAAAGTCCTTTTCCCCACTAATTGTCCTTTTGTTTTATCCTAAACGACCTTCAGTTATTTAAAGGTCTACAAACAAACAAAATGTTAGATGAAACAGCTAATGTTACAACTTCTTCCTCCAGTTTTGCTTGACTCCATGAATCTCCAAAAGCAGACGTCAATTAATCCATAAAATATCATATGTAATGTTTAACAATCCACTAATGCTGTCACAACCACACTTTCCTTCCTTCAGTTTTGCTTGACTTCATGAATCTCCAAAAGCAGACGTCAATCAATTCATAACATAACACGGGTATGGTTAAGAATCCACTAATGCTGTCACACTACACTTTTCTTCCTTCAGGTTTGCTTGATTCCAGACAGGTTACCTAGCTCTTTGAATCTCGACCATCACACAGTGGACCAAGCTCTCTAAATCTTTAACAGCAGGCAGTTTAGAATCTCCAACAGCCAACATAATACCTAACTCTAAGAATCATGACAAGCAGACAGTTTGCCAAGCTCTTAGAATCTAACAGACGTCAATAAATCCGTAACACAACATGGGTGTTGATCAACAACTACACCATCTCCACAGTTTTGCCAGACTCTACTGAACTCCAAGAGCATACGTCCAACAACTCAGTTCACAGACCAGGTGTCTGTCACATTCTCACACATTAAAGTCACTCAACTACATCGTAAACTTGCCCTGATAAGATAAGGACCAATCACAAGCATCACCCAGCTCGTCTGATGAATAAATGAACACTTTGTTTCTCCTCAGCTGATAAACATAATTATAACAACTTGATTACCCAGATAAGATCGTTACACAACTTTGGTATCCTGGATAACAAGTTCTCCAAAGCCAACGCTATCTTAATTCCTGATAACTCTACAGGAAGTTAGGATTACATGTTCAGATCCTGTGAAACATCTCTTCACTGGAGGTGGTGATTATTCCTTGATTAGACTGAGATTCAAGATAGAAGAGTCTCTACAAATATTTTTACCTATCTGTAAAATATTGCATCCAGCAGACAAAAAATTTCACTAATTTATTTTATCAAGGTTAGAAAAGTTTCTGAGAAATATTGCCTTTCCAAAGGATAGATTCTGTAAAAAGGTTTTTTACCTTTGAAAACGAGGATCGATACTCAGAGGACAGAAGAATGTATGAAATTTTGTGAAATATAGGTTGAGAAGATTCTGGAAATATTGTGTCCTTGCTGTAAAGAGGATTCTATAAAATGTCGCTCAGCTGGAGGTAATTATTACTTCGTGTCTAAGAGTTAAATATGTGGAAAGGGGAAGAGGAATATAAATTATTCAACACTCATTGAAAGCTGTCACTGTTGAAACTGTCAAGGAATGGTCTATTAAGTGTGAAAGAAAACCAGAGACGAATTACTGAACAAAATGTCAACAAATAGGTCACAAGAATGTCCACTGGTCCAATTATCAAAACATGTCATTAACAATATCGCTTTTAGTGAGATCTGTCACCACAAAGTGAACTTGTGAATCAAAACATGAGGATATTAATTATTGATTGATTCTGAATGAAATCCATCATTTGGTCACGAACTAATAATTAATTTAAAACCAATTTATCAAAAGCATGGGATTAATGAAAATCAGGCCTAAAAACTATCCTCAACAGTTTGAAGATTCTGCCTCCAATCCTGAGAGATTATCAAGGACATGAAGATAATGGGACACAGTCTGAACTGCTAACAAAAAATTAACAATCCGCAAAGATCATCAACAGAACATCATCAGAACACCATCCAAGAGTTAAAGACAATTTAATGCAGTTATGCGATATCTTTCAAACACAATCCCAACAAGATCATCAGGATAATCGAGAAGTCATATATTCAGAACACTCTCCAAAATAAAGACAGAGTTATGTGATATCATCAGATCAAGATCAATCCCGAAAGATCATCAGGTGATTCATTCTCCAAAAGAATCAAGATAGTTATGTGATGTCCCAAAAAGATCATCAGGTGATTCATTCTACAAGAGAAACAAGACAGTTATGTGATATCATCAGATCAAGATCAATCCCAAAAGATCATCAATATATTCATTCTCCAAGAGAAACAAGACAGTTATGTGATATCATCAGATCAAGATCAATCCCAAAAGATCATCAAGAGATTCACTATCCAAGAACAATATACAAGTTAACGTAGGAACGAGATATCTTCCAAACATGAACAATCCCCAAAGATCATCAAGAAGTCATATAAGGCGAACACTTTCCACGAGTACCAAGCCACCGCAGTCAGAAGGTATCTCCCAGACACGAACAATCCAGAAAGATCCACAACTTATATCAGCTCTCCTGAAAGCTGCTTAGTATCTCGGAATGAAATATCAGTCCATTTGCATTCAGAGCACCCCTGCTCTTCAAAGAAAACCAGACACTCGAGTCCAGAAACTATTAGAAACTCGAGAAAAGCAATTCCACTTCACGTCTGCCACCAACTGGTGAAGATCAAGAAGAGCAGTTGGCCTTAAACTAGCAGCGGTATCGGGCAAGTCACACAATCTGGCGCTTGATTGGACAATATTCTCTGATAGATGGAGTATTTGCGGAAAATAAGACTTCCCTAATGTCAACTGAAAGAGGATTATTCGAGTATCTGCCATCTGCTTTCGGTTCTGATAACAAGTCCAACTGCTTGATGTAACGCTGCATGCATTCTTTAGCTGCTTGTGGGATCAGTAGAGTCAATCTGTATCAGCGGTGTCAAAGTGGTTCAGTAGTGGTCGAAGGAATTATTGTTGGAAAGCATAAGAGGATTATAAATCCTTGATTCTGCAAAAAATAAGATTTAAGATCAAGATGTCATAATAAATTCACTTTTCATAGAGTCCTTATTAACCTCTCTTTAAAACCTAATTCAGCATCACTTTGTAATATGTCTCTCACAACGATGTTTTTTTTCTTCCTATGATGAACTTTGTCCCAGTTGGATCATTAGAATAAAAATATGCAAAAAATATGAGAATATTTCAGATCTGTAAATCTTCGATATCACAACTGTCAAAAGCAAGTGTCTGAAATTCAACATGTCTTCTAGACAACGATTTAAGTCAACGCAACACAAGGGGTTAATACGGACGACTTGAACATGAGTGAAAATTCCTGAGGGGTGAGAACGACTCCTGGGTTATGTATGACAAGAAAGATGTCACTTTCGCTCCAATGTCACGTTGTCCTGGTAATGAATTCGTAATTTCAATCCAAAGAATAGAAAAGTTTAGTGTTCAAGCTATTTGCCACTTGATCTGCTTCAAATTAACAACTTATTTGCTTGCAAGGTCAAAGGTAGTGAATTGAAATGTTCTTTCACTTGCCACATGATCTCCTTGATAATTAGATTTTCACCTTCAACTGCACAAGATACTTGATTGCAAATATTTTCTTTCAGATGGAATGATTTCACCCAAACAGTCACAGAACCAGTGAGATAACCAGGCATTAAGCAGATCAAGAAAGGAAAATCTTGTAGGATACCTCTCTCGAGTGACAGTACACTTGCGTAATCTTTATGCATCAAGCTCACACATTTCATGTCACAAACTTGTCTGTCATCTCACAGAATCCAGTAAATCATGGTGTGTCACACATTAAAGATTTTGATGCATCACAAGGTCAAACTCACAACTTGCAGGCTGTAATTTGACCCTTCCATATAAATAATCCTGGAAAGAGTATACTTCCTTGCCACAGACCTGTGTCAAATATTTAAATTTCCTCTTCTCTCACAAGTAGTACATGACACACTCATGGATATTTACTGAACTTGAGCAATACAAAAACCACATCAAAGGCAATTTCCAGATCCTTGCCCAAAAAATAAGTCACCAGTATTCACAAAGGTTAAACTTGGCCCAATTCAACTTCAGTTTCTTTTTTAATTCAACATCACTTAGTATCTAACAAACTTTTATAATATTTCCAAACTTGAATAACAAGTTAACCAGTTTCGTTGCCACTTGAATTCAAGAAACACTGTCACAAGAATTCAGAAAGTCAACACGCTGAAGGTTAAAGTTCAACAAAGTCCAGTCTCCTTTTAAATCAACTTCACGGAAGTCCAGCAAAGTCATATTAATATTCCAAAACTTGAGTGACACATAAATGCATTTTTTAACCCTTTCACTGCATGCAAATAATTCACCAGTATGTCAGCAAGTCAAGCATGCTGAGGTTTAAACTTGAAACTGTCTCTTTGCTCAACTTGTATCACACAGAGCTAGAAACTCGTTCATCCACCATGTCTACATGTCAGACACTTCAGAGTGAAACCCATCTCGTATCAGTGTCAAATGAAATGTGACACCCCGAGAGAGCCACAAACCATGGATAGGACACTCTCTGATTCATGTCTTTAGAAGATGTCACATCCCTAGATTGTGAGA
This sequence comes from Gibbula magus, assembly GCA_936450465.1. Classification (NCBI taxonomy): domain Eukaryota; kingdom Metazoa; phylum Mollusca; class Gastropoda; order Trochida; family Trochidae; genus Gibbula; species Gibbula magus. The sequence continues at coordinate 24,552,195 of OW388291.1, read as the reverse complement.
GGTACTTAGTGGTTAGGAGAGTATCATAATGTCTTTGGGACATGTCGAGAATGAAATGAAATGGACAGGGATGATATCTTGGATATCATGGATGTTAAGACTTCAAGATAAATCAACAATGTAATAAGATATGTATCAAACAATCCTATTTATCCTAGAATGTTCAGGTGTAAAGCAATTTTCTAATACATTTGTGTTGCCAATGGAAACAAAATCACTTTGCCATTGCAGAGAAAGTCATTGAAACTCAAGATTTGGTTGACACATACGAGTAATTAGCTTATTTTCAGCCTTAACATCTTTCAGTCTTCAAGACCTAAGTATTGACGTGTCAATCCTAGTTTTCATTTTATCATCATTAGTCCATATTTCTTTTAACTTCATGTTAATCATCTGCAAGTATCATGTACATAATTTGATTTCTTCAAAATTACACAGAATAAGAATTAAATTCAGGCATTTTTCAGAGCATATATTCTGATTGAAACTGAAAAATAAACAAATAAATCCACAAATATTTTCATTTCTATCGTCAAATTTTAAAATATTATATGAAGGCAACAAAATGTCACAAAACTCAAGAACATAGGACTGTTGGAAATACAATATAACACCTCCTGACAATCAAATGACCTTGACCTCTGACTGAGTTCATTTATCCCATAATTATCAGGGGATTGTTATCCTTAGTGTTACATAACCCTCACCTTATCACCTTATGTGTGAATAACATCATAACACCCTGGGAATATCCGCCTAATTTCCCTGATGTTTATGTGGAAGCTTATAGTTAATGCACTGATTAGCCAAGAAGGGTCAGTATTTAAACTAGCCTTTGCATAACTGCCCAACAAACTAAGGAAAAATCTAATATGATGAATATCCTGATTCAGGGCCTCGTTATAAATATAGAGACCCCGTAACCAGGACAGTTATACATACCATGAGAAGATGTATCTTTGAAAATTTATTTATCATACAAATAAGTATACAGATTTATTCTAGATAAATGTAAACATTTTAAAAATCAAACGAAAATCAAACCTGAAATAGAAATTAATGTAATAAGTTCTAAAATGGTATTCAAATGAAATGATACAAAAAATAATAATAAAATTATAAATGAACTTTATAACTATAAATAACTCACCTTTACATGAAAAGGAAAAACTATAAACCTAAAGTAATAATATTTTATGAATCCACTTAATTAATTATCTTGATTCATGAGTAACACAAATTAGCTTCCTAACGAGGTATTCGGTGAAGTGTGAAGATCAATCAGCCCCACCCTTCCAGGTAAACATTTCTACCTGGCCACGGTTCATTGCACATCAAGGTGAAAACACTTCCACACTCACTCAGGGTGACAAGTATGACAGATGTGAGAGGATCGTACGCTAATGGGCAAATTACAGAGTTATTGATCATACTAATATTAGTGACAACTCTAGTTGTTTATGATTGGCTACTGATTTGTGATAAGAGGGGGTGGGCGGCTGTAGAGGTCCGAGGTTTGAATTCTGCCAGGGGCTTGGCAATTTGTGGAGAACTGTTCTACGTGCAGTAAGGTTTGGGTGCAATGCTACGCTGAATTTCATTGGAGTACCACTCATGGTTCGCTAGTTCCAGTCGTTCCAGTCGTAGGTTTCACCACAATGCATAGCCACATTGTGTTGTGGGCTTTCTCCCTGTAATAATACTAGCAGCCGTGATATAAGTGAAAGCAGCTTTAAACCCAAAAAACCTCTCTACAGGATTCCAAATATTCTTGGATACTGACTGCCTCAAGAACCAGGGTTCGCTAGTTCCAGACAGTGTTCGCAGGTTTTACCACAATGCAAAGCCACAATTGTGTTGCAGGCTTTCTTCCTGTAATATACTGGCTAACACAATATAAGTGAAATAATCTTAATAGCATTAAAACTCAATAAGCTCACCTCAGCTGTCATAAGTAAGTGAGAATTCTGGATAACAACTTCTTTATTGTGAACAGTCAGGGATGAAATATTCTTCAGCAAACTAAAAAGTAATTTAAAAAAACAATCCAGAAATTTATAATAGATTTTTTTTCTCAAACTATTCGGATGACTTCTTCTTCTTCCTCTTTAGCAAAAAAACTAAAAACTTGCCCAAGAAACCATCAAGATTTTCTTTCGAGGAACAATTCTCAAACAGGGATGAAATCTATAGTCCCAAGAGTGATATAGTGAGACTAATACAATTTGTCTGGCTTGCAAATGAAACAAGATGACTCTGTCCTTCACAGTTGATCACATGGTCACAAGAATTCGACTGGAAAAAGTATCGGACATCGGAGAGCGATTCAAATCCATTACTACTGGCCTGTAATAAGTCGTCAGTCTGGCGGCAGAAGTTTAGAGAGAGTAGATTATTGTTTAACGCTGCTTGAGTAATATTGTAGGAATTAGCGGCGACAGAAGTTTCAAAGTTAATTAGATGAATACAAAGCATATAATAAAGACAGTTCAACTGGGGAATTCTTTGTGAGGACAAACTTGTTGGAGTTAATTTATGATAATAATCATTGGAAAAATCTCCTCAGAGTATTTTAAAGGGGAAGTAGCACGTTTTTTTGCTCAAATAAGTCGATGAAATATATTTGAAAAATAATTTCACCAATCGTAAAACACCCTTTGCTCTTTTGAAAATCAAGTTTAAAATGAGTGTACATGGCTCAGTAAAGCCATGGGGATCGTTTTTGTCATTCGAAATAATAAAATGTGTTCACAATAAAATGGTCGCCATGCAATTTTTACTTTATACGCAACACCGTTATTACTACTACGGACAATTGGTTTGTGTAATAGGATGTTTTACCCTCTAAAGTAAATTTAAATGGCACAAACTATCATTATAAATAGGAAATTTGAAAAAATAAATTTTGCAAAAAACGTGCTACTGCCCCTTTAAATGGGCCGTGCTTTAAACATCGTTTATCTTAAATGCTACTGTCGGACTATCTCCTTCAATTTTTGTCATACAAATGTACTCAAGTCTTATACTATCCATTTTCGGTCTTCAATACTTAACATGCAACAAACAGTTTATATTGATAGAAATAAGTTGTCACGCAAATAGCATAAACTTGACTTAATATACGAAGCTATCTTTGTAACATGTAACTCTTTGCTTACATTTAAAGCATAAACAATTGTTTATAACATTATTTTGGTAAATTCAAGAATGAATCCATTGTCAATGGTGAGGGTTAATGCTTTAAAAGTTGTTATACGTATGCCCTCGTTTTTTGCGTCTGAAAATTAATCGGATAAAGAAGAGGACCAGAGGACCAATCATGTTGTGAGATCACTCTTCAAAGGTTTCTCAATTTACCAACAATCAATGGTTTACAAGTTGTAGTATAGGCTTCGGATCAAGAGGTCTGGTGTTCGAATCCCGCCAGGGGCTCAGCAACCTTGCTGTAGAGAAGTTCTCTACATGCAGTAAGGTATGGGTGCAATGCTATACTGAATTTCAGCATAGTACCACCCAAGGTTCGATATTGCAACTGATGCCCGAGGTTTCAACGCAAAGCATAGCCACATGGCATTGCATGCTTTCTCTCTGCAATAATACGACCAGCTGTATAAGTCAAATACTCTTGAAAGCTGTGTTAAACCCCAACTTAACTCATCGCACAAGTTGTAACACAAACAGTACTTGTCTATGTCTCAATAGTATATATATATATATATATATGATACCTGACAGTCTGAAATCAGCTCTACTGGAAAGCGCTCATTAAATCTCCAACAAGAAAATACCTAATTGGCTTCTATAAGATAAGACACCTGAGGATGTTTATCAATTCAAATTATTCTAAACTTTCGTGACAGCAAAACCTTAATTTAATTTACTTTAATTTATAACCTAAATAGCTGTGTATTCTGACATTTTCAATAAACTCTTTATTGTTATTATTTGGAAAATGGTTTTCATCGTCACCTGAAATAAGTCGATCCTCAAAGTTTCATGGCTTCATATCAAAAAGTTTTATTATGTTGTATATATACACAAATAACTCGGTATTCTAAGAACTTCTGTGAGGCTATTTCTTATAGACATCTGAGAATAAGAGAGGGCTTTTGTTACGGTCCTATTACTTGACAGCAATAAACAGTTTCATGCTCTTACACACAAATAACACTATTCTAAGGTCATCAACAATCTCCATGAGGCTATTTCAAGCAGAGACATCTGACCACAAATCATTCCCATTTTTACCATGGGGCAATTTTATAAGATACCAAAGGTTTCATGACATTAGGAAATACACTAATAGCACAGTATTCTATTCAACACTTGATCTATAAGGTTATTTCTAGTAGAGAATGAATCCATCCAATTCTTACCAGGCCTGTATTGAAAGATTCTGTAGAAGATGGCAGCTTATAAACATTTTCTAGTTGTTACACAAATAGCATCTGTTTTAAGTATGTGAGGCTTTTTCCTTAAGGTTAACCATAGTAACTTACGATCACCTTAATACTTTGTGAGATAAGGTGAGTTGGGGTTTAATCCGCTTTCAAGAGTATTTCACTTATATCGCGGCTGCTAGTATTATGGCAGGAAGAAAGCCTGCAACGCCATGTGGCTATGCTTTGTGGTGAAACCTGCGAGCATCGGCTGGAACTAGCGAACCATGGGTGGTACTAAGCTAATATTCAGTGTAGCAATGCACCCAAACCTTACTGTGTGTAGAACAGTTCTCTACTGCAGACAAAATTGCCATGCCCCTGGCGATTCGAACCCAGGAACTCTTGATCCGAAGCCGAATTCGCTAACCACTGCGCTATCCCGCCCCCCAGAAGTTTTGAAGATAATTTGATGAATACAAAGCATACAATCACCTTAATACTTTGTGAAATGGGACTCTGATAATTAAGGTCATTGTAATAATATTAAATGTTTTCAATTGTGAGGAAACTAAGTTAATATTATTAATAATCAATGTAAAAGTATCCCACCTTGTTACACCCAACGTTCTACCCGATAAAGGAACGAGCATATACTCCAAAATGTGTGTATGTTCACAATAAAGTAGTTGTTATAAAAAAAAATCTTGTTTTCTTGATTATCTGAAATATTTGAATTTCTTAAAATGGCAGAACTCGGAAGTCATAATGAACACAAAAGCAAAAGATTATTAAGAAGATACCATACAATCAAACCTTAAAATGTATAAATTTCCCTCCATGGTATATAAAAACATGTAACAATATTGAACGTAAAAACATGATAAAAGTTACACAAAATTATCAACGTTAATTTTTTTTAAACGTGTCAAGAAGTCATAAATCAAGCCTTTAAATACCATAATTTTCACAACGCAAGATAAATCCGAAATTTAAAAGCCACATGATGCCACATACAGGACAAAGCAATGGAGTCATAGAATGATGTCTCCCACCTCCACTGAAACTGATGGATCAATGTTTCACAAAAGAGGAAGGCGTAAACCCAACCCCGACAGGAAAATTGGTCTCCGAAGACAGTCATTTCACAAGCACTTTGAGTGTGTACGTCGAACACTATGCAGTGATCCCATGGGGACTATTACCTTAAATGCTGACAAGACTTTACAGTCAACTAAAAGCTTTTATAAATTGGAGGTTTTATGTGTCATGGAGTTTAAAATGAAACTCAACATATTTAATGCTTATTCTGAAGTTTTCTGTCAAATAGCACAATTTGATGATATTTTTGTAGGTTTTTATTCAAATATATATAGAGAAAAAAACTAATTTACAAGCAAATTTTAAGAAACAGATTATTTGGAAATAAATGTGATACCCATTGTGGAAATATTTCTAAAGATTTATTCATACAAAATATATCAAGAATAAGTCTCTGACATGACCCCATACCAATTGAGATTATAAAACTTCTATTGATATCGTATTTAGCAGAATTGCTTGACGGATTTTACAGTGACCGTTATGAACGATTCTGACAAGAAAATAATATCAGATAAGAATTTTGATTAAAATTAGTCCCAAGATGAAAAGTTGACAACATGCCCCTAAAATATTCTTGAATCAAATATTTTTGTACCAATATATAAAATGAGCAAATTTGTGTTGCTTTTCTAAATTGTTTTAAAAGATACAATCTCATTAAAATGAGATCATTGATTCATTCCCTAGGGTTATTTGCTAATTTGAGTTGTCACTCATCCATGATCTGACGGAATTTTAATGAGATTATAAGATTTAAACAATCTTAATGTCCTTCAGGTCCTATTGTCCTCAGATATTGAACAAGGTTGAACATTCTCTACAAGTTTGTCCTTTGTGCTCAAATAATGAACAAGAATTGACATCGACAAACTTTTTATAAAAATGTAAAAATTATGTCACAGAGGTTACCAACATTGCTTCAAATTTGAGTAACTTTGAGGAACATGATCAGAAAGTGTTGCCCGTGTTCCGAGTGTCAGGATTCTCCTCTCGACAAATACTGGGGGGTCGTGGGGGGCTTACAGAGGTCGCGAGACAAACAAAGACCAGAAAGAGGCTACTGTGTAGGGAGCAAGGCCAGTATGCAACTTCTCACACCCTCGTCTACGACATTAAAATAGCAACGGGAATGTCGACATTGTCAGACTTCACGCCACCATGAAGGTTGTAGCAACATTGTTGATGGTAACAGTGACTTGTAGTAGAGTTCTTCTGATAACAAAATATGAAACCATTTAGAATCATTTATTTAGAGCCAGATTGGGGGGTGTGGGGTGTGATTGGGGTACTTAAGAGTTCAAATGTTTGATGTACCCTTTGACAACATATTTTTTTTATTAATATCCCCCTCCAAAACAAATGCTTGATCAACTAGACCACTATTATTATTGAAGTTCAGCAACAATGGGCATGGGTCAACGCATGAGTGGGGTGTCATTGCTGAAGTAGCTGAGACTTGAGACATGAGTGGAAAGATTTATGGTGTCACCCTGGGTAAGTGACTTTATTCAACGTATGCATCTGTTCACCCAGCAGAAAGTTGGTACCTGATGAGGTGGAGGATTCGAACCCAGGACCTCTTGATCCGAAGCAGAAGGCGCTAACCACTGCGCTATCCCGCCCCCTGTTGAGGTGGAGGTGACCCTTTGAGGGCTAGGTTACACCAGGGTAATAATGTTGGAAATGTCCCGAGTCAACAACGTTTAGATTTGTGCACTATATAAAAAAACTAAATTATTCTATCTTTGAAAAGAGTTCCAAGAGATGCTTTTAATATCAATGCAAGTTTGAACATTGATAAAGGGTCTCGATAAAGGTGAGTTGATGTGAATTGGGGTTTAATGCCGCTTTCAAGAGTATTTCACTTATATCGCGGCTGCTTGTATAACGGCAGGGAGAAAACCCGCAACGCCATGTGGCTATGTATTGCAGTGAAACCTGCGAGCATAGACTGGAACTAGCGAACCATGGGTGGTACTACGCTGAAATTCAGTGTAGCATTGCACCTAAACCTTACTGCGTGTAGAACAGTTCTCTACTGCAGACAAAGTTGCCGTGCCCCCGGCGGGATTCGAACCCAGTACCTCTTGATCCAAAGCCGAACGCGCTAACCACTGCGCTATCCCACCCCCGATCTTGATAAAGAAACTTTACTCCACACGTCCTGAATTATACAAAGGTATAGGAATTTGATCAACAACAAGGATGGAGGTATTGTTTCTCAAGATCAGACTGATAATAGATAAGCATCAACTTCATCATTATTCCAGTAAATTTTCCGCTCACTCAGTTTCACTAGATTCACCAAGTCTTGATGCTTCCACAATCCAATATTCAGATGATGCTTAGCATGTCCAGATGGCTCAAACACGACATCAACTATTCATGACATATTGCCCCTGGTTATCGGTGTGAAGGTTATTATCAGATGATTATTGTAACCATCATCACTGCTGAACAGCCATCAGTTTTAGTCTGGATTGGAGCCAAATTGAGATGTCTGCTCAACTGAACAGAACTGGAGTGGAGTGGACTGAACAGAACTGGAGTAGAGTGCACTGAACAGAACTGGAGCAGAGTAGACTGAACAGAACTGGAGTAGACTGGACTGAACAGAACTGGAGTGGTGTGGACTGAACAGAACTGGAGTAGAGTGAACTGAACAGGACTGGAAAAGGAGTGGACTGAACAGAACTGGAGTGGACTGAACAGGACTGGAGTAGAGTGGTCTGAACAGAACTGGAGTAGAGTGGACTTAACAGAACTGGAGTGGAGTGGACTGAACAGGACTGGAGTGGAGTGGACTGAACAGAACTGGAGTGGAGTGGACTGCACAGAACTGAAATGGAGTGGACTGAACAGAACTGGTGTGGAATGAACTGAACAGAACTTGAGTAGAGTGGACTGAACATAACTGGAGTAGAGTGGACTGAACAAAACTGGAGTAGAGTGGACTGAACAGAACTGGAGTGGAGTGGACTGAACAGAACTGGAGTGGAGTGGACTGAACAGAACTGGAGTGGAGTGGACTGAACAGAACTGGATTGGAATGGACTGAACAGAACTGGAGTAGAGTGGACTGAACAGAATTGGAGTGGAGTGGACTGAACAGAACTGGATTGGAATGGACTGAACAGAACTGGAGTAGAGTGGACTGAACAGAATTGGAGTGGAGTGGACTGAACAGAACTGGAGTAGAGTGGACTGAACAGAACTGGAGTGGAGTGGACTGAACAGAACTGGAGTGGAGTGGACTGAACAGAACTGGAGTGGAGTGGACTGAACAGAACTGGATTGGAATGGACTGAACAGAACTGGAGTAGAGTGGACTGAACAGAATTGGAGTGGAGTGGACTGAACAGAACTGGATTGGAATGGACTGAACATAACTGGAGTAGAGTGGACTGAACAAAACTGGAGTAGAGTGGACTGAACAGAACTGGAGTAGAGTGGACTGAACAGAATTGGAGTGGAGTGGACTGAACAGAACTGCAGGGACTGGGCTGGGCAGGACTGAACTGTAGAAACTGGACTCAACTAATTATCAACAGAACCAAACTGCATAGAATCTATTTGAATTCAACTACAGAACTGAATCCGACCTGACTGAGTGGCATACATGTACATCACAAGTGCAATACTTCAGTGACTGAATCCGATTAAGATTTTTTGAATGAGTGAGTGAGTGAGTGAGTTAATGTTTAACGCCGCTTCGGCAGGATTGCAGCCATTAGCGGTGGTTTTTTGAATGAATACTTAAATTCAAGATCTATCACCATATAAATACTACCTATAAAATTCAAACAACGTATTATTTTATCAAGTGTTGAAAATAAACATCACCTGAAAAAGTTATTTTATCTGAACGAAAATAAGATTAATGTCATTTGAAACTAAACACGGAAACACGGTCCAAACTCATCCAAGTTCTATATCAGAGTCCAAAAACAGCAAAGTTTGTCATTTTGCCAAGAATTTTCAGACAAGGAATTTGCGATGCTTAAATCAGGTGTAATAGCCTTTACACATGTTAAGAAGAATAGCTGTTGTAAATTTCTCCCTTAAAAAACTTAAAACAATTTGGGCAACAAAGACGCCTTTCAAATCACTGCATTATCTGATGCTGGGACGAAGGAAAACTATCAATTCTTTTAAATCAATACCCCATTAGTTGTTGAAGATAGTTCAATTCAAACCAGCAATTTCCTTTATAAATGGTAAATAGATTGGAAATCTTATAGTAGAGGTCTTGGGTAATGGTAAGGAAAAGAAGTTCCGAATTGAAAGAAAATTTATTTTAGGACCCATTCATGTAACCTATGTGTACTAGGTGTGATCAATTCTTGGAGGATTCCAAGAATAGGCGCCAAGGTTGCCTCACTCAAACATTGTAGTTCTTATATAAAAATTATTACCCGAGGAAGTGTGTCATATGACTTTTACAAAACGAGTGTGAATTTTTGTAATGCCCGAGCGAGAGCGAGGGTTATACATAAATTTGCACGAGTTTCGTAAAAGTCAAATATTTTTATTACCTATATATGTTCGAAAATGAGCACATGTGCACATATCACGTTTCAGTCATTGTTTCACCATGATATCCCATATTTCTGTGACGTCATTTAATGGGTGTTTCAAGAGTATTTCACTTATAAAGCGGCTGCTAGTATTATTGCAGGGAGAAAGCTTGCAACACCATGTGGCTATGCACTGCAGTGAAACCTGCAAGCATCGACTGGAACCAGCGAACCATGGGTGGTAATGCGCTGAAATTCAGTGAAGCAAAGCACCCAAACCTTATATTGCCGAGCCCCTGGTGTGATTCGAACCTCAGACTACTTGATAGAATGCTGAAAGCGCTAACCAATGCGCTATCCCACCCCCAAATATGGTAAGCCTTACAAGTATCAAATTCTGAAACCATCACAGTATTGCACTGAATTACAAAGGGCACCAAATTTAATTACATTTAAAACAATTTCTCTACAGCAAATACTCTTTGTCAGAATTCAAATCCTGAGTGCAAACATCCTTAACACTGGGCAACACAGAGAATCCGCAAAACACAACATAACAGCATCCAAGAAAGAAAATTTAAGAAACAACAAGAAGAGAATTTAGAAAAGGAAACATTTTTAGGCACTGAAAATAACCACAATAGACCACGAAAAAGAAAACTGGCAATGAAGAGATGTACGTACAGCAGCGGGAAATAATTACGATTTTTCTGTAGCGATGCAGTAAAGGCATTCTCACTTGCAAACAAGGGTGAGAATTAAAGGGGCAGTAGCACGTTTTTTGCAAAATTTATTTTTTCAAATTTCCCACTTTTAATGAGAGTTTATGTCATTTATATTTACTTTAGAGGGAAAAACATCTTATTACACAAACCAATTATCCGTAGTGGTAATAACGGTTTAACGTATAAAGCAGAAATTGCATGGCGGCCATTTTATTGTGAACACATTTTATTATTTTTAATGATAAAAATGATTCCCATGGCTTTACGGAACCATGTACACTCATTTTTAAATTGATTTTCCGCAGAGAGAAGGGTGTTTTACTATCAGTGACTTTATTATTCAAATACATGTCATCAACTTATTTGAGCGAAAAAACGTGCTACTGCTCCTTTAAGAGAGAAGTAAACAAGCTATTACAAGCACAGAGTAACAAAGTCGCTCTCTGTACTTCTGAAATTAGCTCTTAAACACTTCAAACAGAAGTGGTCCAAGTTAAAGTGCAACAACCAAAGGTATTCTTTGCTGTTTGTGAAGTTGCCATCAAAGGTTTTGAAAATTTTAAATTTCTAATTTATACCTTCTTAAAGGCAATAAATCATGGGGTATTGTAGTAATGTTTACTTCAAATAAGGGGTTGTTTTTTTCGTGACATGTTACTATGTGAATATTCCATCAGTGTGGTTTATCACAAATGGATTGTGTTATAATCATTCATTAACCATATAATATTATATTACCGTATTCTCTCAGGTATAAGACCAGGGGGCCAGGCAAACAAACATCTTGAAAACATGGGGGAATGGGCTTTTAGATGAGAGAGACCCCAACTCAGATGAAAATTCATACCGGAGACCATCAGACAGTCAGAATAGGTTTTATGTAGACTTTTGACACTTTCTTAAAATGACATTACCCCGGTATAGATTTATGGTAATGTATGACCATGGAACATCTGGCAAATTAGGGGTTGGGCTATAACCTGAGAATAACCCCAACCAGGAGAACCCTCTGAAAAGTGGGGGTGGTTTTAGGCTTGAGTGTGGTCTTATACCCAAGAGAATATGGTAACAATGTCCCCTCAAATTTCGTTTCCACAAAAAATGTCCGATAGAACCTTCTCTTTAAAATTTAGTCAAAATGACAAAACACTTCTTTGATATTTTTGGCAAGATCACTAGATCACTTATCTTCTTGGAAAATACTCGTCTAAAATATACACGTTTTCTTACTATAAACGGAGGAAGTACAACGTATCATAGACAATCATTTCACCAATTTAACATAACCTTGGCAAACATTCAAGATTTTGTTTACCTCTTGCCATCACCGGTGTAAATCTTTCCAGGTGAAAAACACGTTGGTATTTCAAGGTAAAAATAGGAGAGAAATCCTCACCTGTCACTGTCTACCTTGGAATGTTAACGAGCAGGTGAGAAAAAATGAAACAGGAAATCGAAATTTACATCATTTGGCTGATATTTAATCAAAAGCTTATTAACACAAGATAAACGAAACCTTATGTTGTTTACCACTATCTCTTCCTTTAATACTATCCCTCCCGAGACATTTGTGGGAATGTTTATGAATGTGCCTAATAATCTGCGAGTCTGTTGAGTTGGTAGTAAACAAATTATTCCAGGAACTTTAACCCTTTATCTGCTAGTCTCAGAATAGCCCGGGTTTATCACAAGGCAACAGTAAGGATTCCTGTAAATTTGCCACTCAGAATATTCTACTACTTATTTCAAGAGTGTACATAAGGAAAGAATGATCACATGGCCATGGGATAGATCCAAGATTTTCCTTTTTGGGGTGCACCCGTTCTTTCCTCTTTAACAACCAAAGAAATGTGTCAGGGGGTCTTATGAAGTAAACTTGGGACTTTTCTTGGGTGAGTGAGTGAGTAAGTTGGTGTTTAACGCCGCTTTCAAGAGTATTTCACTTCAGTGTAGCATTGCACCCAAACCTTACTCCATGTAGAACAGTTCTCTACTGCAGACAAAGTTGCCGTGCCCCTGGCAGGATTTGAAACACAGACCTCTTGATCCGAAGCTGAACGTACTTACCACTGCGCTATCCCGCCCCCCACTTTTCTTGGGGAATGGTCAGCTTCTAATTGTGACTTAGATTCCCAGAATGCATCAAACACAGTTATTTGGTGAGTATAATTAAGGTGATTTGGGGTAAATAATGCTACTTTCAAGACTTTTTCACTTATATCACGGCTATTGAGATATCTATTTAGACATGTACTGTTTATGTGAGGTGATTTCAGTTGGGGTTTAACACCGCTTTCAAGAGTATTTCACTTAAATCACGGCTGCTAGTATAATTGCAGGGAGAAAGTCTGTAACACTATTGTGACAATGAATTGCGGTGAAACCTGCGAGCATTGGTTGGAACTAGCAAACCACGGGTGGTACTGCACTGAAATTCAGTGTAGCATTGCACCCAAACCTTACTGCGTGTAGAACAGTTCTCTACTGCAGACAAAGTTGCCTCTGGCGGATTCTAACCTCTGACCTCTAGATCTGAAACAGAACGTGCTAACCACTGAGTTAGTTCCCCAAAGTTATTTGATTGAGAATCTCAGAATTGGCCAAATCGAACTAGAGATCCCTGGGGGATTTGCCGTCATAATGGAAGTGACCCGTGCCAGTGTTGACAAACCATTCATTACAGCAACATCAATGTTTTCCTTTGCTTTTGTAAATAAGGATAGCATAATGTCAGTCAGTTTGTAAAACATTAGTGGTATAATAATTTTGCTTAGGACTCAAGGACTAATTGTGATGTGTTTGTATACATGGCATACATAATGTTGAGATAATTTCTTTTTTTTCAAGATTTATGATCTAAAACTTTTATCCATTTTCAAATAAATAATATACATAATAGTTTATTTATTGAAAAGAACAGGGATATGTTATAGTCAGTGCAAAATCAATTCAAGGAAGAAAATATCTATTTATTTTAATCAACAGTTTAACAATCATTACCAATCTTTTTAATTGAAGGTGAGGAAAACATCTATTTTAAAAACATCATTCATAACGTGGAAGAGGAAATGATTCACAACTTCATTGTTTGAACTGCAATATTTTTCTTTTGGCTTGGTGCACAATGCATGAAAGTATATTTTCTGTTTGTACTATACAATATTTTATATGTCATTACTTTCATAAAATGTTATTCATATTCTCATATTTACGTTTATTAAATTTTATTTTGAAGAAAATAGGTATTTTCTTGTGACTTTAGTTTGTTGTATTTTGCTTCTGAACCAAACTGAACATGTACCAAACCAAGGATTCTGTACCGCAATTTAATATCCATATGATTGAAAATAACCGAGTTAATATTATTGCTATGAGCACATGTGCACATATCAAGTTTGACTAGCAACCATTGTTTCACCGCGACCTCCCGTATTGTGTCGTCTGTGAGGTCATACAAAGATTGTTCGTGACATCACTGTAGCAAATGCCGTCGCAAGAGAAGTGGCTGTTTCCTGGCTATTTTTACGCGAATCAAATGGAATAGAATGGGTAATAAAGAAATTATTACACTCGAAAGTGTGTCATATGACTTTTACGAAACTCATGCAAATTTGTGTATAACCCTCGCTCTCGCTCGGCCAATACAAAAATTCACACTCGTTTCGTAAAAGTCATATGACACACTTCCTCGGGTAATAATCTCTATATATACAACAAACTCAGATCAAGTGTACCCTTTCACCCCCAATAATAGGCATGGCAACTAGTGTATTTCAGTGAGAGGCTCTAAGTTGTGTGTGTTGATACCTGAACTTGAAACTGAACCATCCACGATAGTGCACTGAACTTGTATCTAGCAATACCCTCTAACCCATTTGGCAGGGAGTGCATCCCATTATTCACAACTTACAACCACAAAAATAAATGATGTTTTATCTTTTGCAACCCCCTCCTCACTGGATCAGCCAGTGTATACTGCATATAGAAGAGGACCTATTTCCACAAAGTTCCCTTGGCGCTAAGGTCAACTTACCAAATAGTTCTACCATTGTGTTACAATCACCTTAGGCTAAGAGATCTCTATGCAATAAGGTCCAGATAAGCACTAGAGCAAAGAAATGCGAAGCTTTGGGTGGTATCTTATTTAAAGCAAAGCAAAAATCTGAGTTCATAATCATAATATTCAGTGGCAGTTATCCGGGAGTGGGGGGTCCATGGGGTAATTTTTGCATGGGCGGGTATGTGGACCCCAATAGTGGACACCCCCCTCTTCAATTGATGGCATTTTTACGTTTATTAAATTTTATTTTGAAGAAAATAGGTATTTTCTTGTGGCTTTAGTTTGTTGCATTTTGGTTCTGAACCAAATTGAAAATGTACCAAATCAAGGATTCTGTATCGCAATGAATACCAAACTCAGATCGCTCCCCCCCTCCAGGATCCACCACTGATACTTGAACTTATCCGATGCCCTTTTCACAAAAATCTCTTGTTGACATCCAAATAAAAATCCTGCATTGACATACTCAACCTCAAAGCAAGATTCAAAGTAATTACCCTTTTACAACATTACGTGCTGTTTTCTATCGGCTTGATGGAAAGCTTTCCACAAACAACTTGTTTACATTTCAGCAACGTTTTCCCACAGTCTGCCTCGGTACCCTGAATTTATTACACTTCAGGGTGCTTTTATACCTCCTTTTCAGAGAGTCAATAAAGGTGACCTCTGACCTTGTTCACACCTGATAGTTGGGCCATGACAGCACCCTTTTATCATAGCGAGAGAATCACGTTTCACCCCTTAAACTTAATATTGTGGAAATTAGGATAAAAGGTTCATTCATTTCATGGGTGGATCCAAATATTTTCAAGGGGGTGTGGGTAGGGATGGGGTTGATTTAATGTAAAGATAGGGGTGGGGGTTCTCCCTGGGGTTTTGTGAAGCACATATGCAAATTTTAGAAGGGGTGGGGTAAGAATCCTCCCCCGAATAAGGGTAAAAGTTTGATTCTTTCCTTTCTTTTTCTGGATATATATCTGGATGTAAACAGATCGGCTAAACCTAATGTCAATACCCTCAAATGTATTTTGAAACATACATCTTCGTTGCATGACATTAGGAAAGGCATGAAATTCAATATCCTACAGCTAAAATAATTCAAAATGTTTACAGTGTACTGGTGCCTTAACAACATGTACTGTAAATATCTACCCTTAAGCAAAACCTACATATACCTTAAATTTGAGATTTCAACTCAATATGAGATCTAAGAATTCATAAGGATATAATTTTAAACATCTGTTAATATAATGTCAATTCACCCGAAAGTTTAATTACTTAGTACATACATTTCTACCCAGGCCCCATGATAAAACCAAGATCTAACTATAACCGATCTCTTATCAACACGAGATTTCAGAACATACCAGGATATAAGTTCTCATGTAACTGTCAATCACAATGTCAATTGATCAATATCCAAACATGACACACAACACACATTTACCCAAGAAAAAACACCCTAAAACCACCCTAAAACTGAGAACAAACTCCAAACGGACCCCAATTTGCATAACGTCTATCATACAAGGATATAAGTTCTCAAACATGTCAAATGTTTGTCAATCAAAATGTCAATTGATCAATACCATCACATGACATAAAACACATATCTACCCTACACAAACCACCAACCAAGATCAACCCAAACCGGTCCCCAATTCACAATTCGTCTGTACATACGATCACAAACCTGATATTCTAACCGTCAACCATGACCTCGACAGCAAAGTCCTATTTCCCTAGAGGCATGTTTCCTTTGAACAATGTCTTACAGAGAATACCCGAATGACTTTATATATAGGGGGCGATCATGCATAACGTTAGAGACTCGGGTAGATTTGAGGTGTAATATGGAGTTCGCAAGAGAACCAATATTGACGGACAGGATATTGGGTTTATTTTCAATTGGTGAGGATATACGCCACTTAGAAGAATTCTTAAACTGGGTGGGTGAACAAAGGAACGTCGCCATTGTGACCTTCACCTTGGATCTAACAGTAAACTTGAAAACACGCTTTGACGTGTTGCTGGTATAATACCACTACCAACCGGGATATGAATGAATGAATTATAGGAAAACACTTTTAATTTTGTACATAAATATTCCATAACGAAACTGAACTAAAAAAATTATAAAAACTGAATGATTGCAAGTGAATTAAGAAGAATGAATGGGTATTAAAATATCAACAAGATGAAGTTATTATTTAAAAATATCAAACTTCTTGACCAGACTTTTTATGTTTTATGAATGATACAAAGTTTATTCCTAATGAATGTTCGTGACGATAAGACCATTATTTCAATTTCAAAGCAAAAAGTTAAAAACACATAACACTAAAAAAATATACCTTAGAAATGTTGAGTAGTATATTATTAATCATAAATTGAATTGTAATTTATTGCTCTATTGTATCCTCTCCATAAATTCAAAATCTTAAACTTTTATTAAAAATATTGAAATAGTTTCAAAATATTGTCTGGTATCAGTATACAGTATACAGTATCTAAAAACCATCAAATTGATAGGTGCTATGAGTGATATATAATTACAATTAACTATCAAAGGACTATGAATATAATAATAAATGAATAAATAATACAACTTTGCTATTAACAATTTTTAAAAAAAAACTAAAATATTGCATTAGATGATGAACAATAGAGGAAAACTACTAGAAAGCAGAAAAAATAATAATAGTAGCTGAATAAATCAAACAACATTTTGCAAATACAGAATAAACTTTTACATTTAATTTAAATTTTTATATTTTTCAATATTAATAAATATATTCAATGTCAAAATTCACATAAATGGGAAGATCTAGGACCCCTAATAGTGAAAAACTTCATTTTAGAGGAACAGGTACACATAAACCTACCAAATATGCAAGTACAGTAATAAAGTTTTCAGTAGCCAACTAACCACCTGTACACCTGAAACACCTGAGTGAACACCTTTCTTAACGAGCAACAGGTGAGTGAGTCAGACACTACTGTGTGTAGGTAGACATTACAATGGGAGTGGACCTCATGTCCACCACTGTCCAGTGGCCGGCCGAATAACGGTCAACAGTCAACCAAAACAAACATTACATATGGCCATGTGCCGGATCTCAGGTAAAGTGACTTACTTGGTGGAGTTTTAGGTCTTCTGACTCTCAAGCAGATTGACTTGGATTTGATGCACTGTGGAGAGAAATAAAACACTGAGAGTACATGTTGACATGCTGACACGGGACGGAGAGGGACAGACTCACCCTTTCCTTCACTCACCTGGCCGGGATCAAAGCTAAACGAACTAACTCACCTGTTCACTGATCACACCTCCAACTCTGGTAAAAAGTATCCAATCTGTACCAGTATCCC
The DNA here is from genome assembly GCA_936450465.1 of Gibbula magus. Taxonomy (NCBI): domain Eukaryota; kingdom Metazoa; phylum Mollusca; class Gastropoda; order Trochida; family Trochidae; genus Gibbula; species Gibbula magus. The sequence continues at coordinate 24,534,038 of OW388291.1, read as the reverse complement.
ACACAGTATCCTGAGAGTATCCAGGAAGAGCTAGGTAGGCTGTGGCTAGCTATCTAGCCTCTGTTTCTGTCACCTCTCACTAGCTATACTCCACTGTATTCACCAACCAGCTATGCCAGTAATGCAATATGGCCGCCCATCAAAGTAGGTCAGGCTCTGAGCCCCTTATAGCATGCACAAAAGTAAACAGGGAAGGAGGGGGACAGTTTCTCTGTGTCTGCTGGACAGACAGGTTGTGGGGGAGGGGGAGGAGATTGGGGGGGGGGGGGGGGGGGGGGGGGATGTGAGGGGGAGGCACTTAGAGAGGAAATTAGCTATACCAAATGGAAGCTTGGTAAATATTTACATTGCTGTCCTTTGAGTTAAGCCTCTGCCTAAGGTCATGAAATCTTTTGATCTTCGCATGGTAAAAGTCACTCGCTTTCTCCTATAAGTCGTAAAGCAAGCTTTGACACATGAAACTCCTTAAATTGTCTGAAGATTTAACTGTGACAAAATTCCAACATGCATATCCAACTTCATTAGTTAAAGTTCATGCAGAAGTTTCTTCACATGCTGACATTACCAAAATTGTAATTAAAAAAGGAAGAACACATATTTTCTAATTCCTAACATTTTGGGAAAACAGTTATTAAAATTAAACAAAAATGATTTTTTAAAAATTTAAAAAATAAAAATTAAAAAATTGACAGTTTACAGTAAGAACAAATTTTGAAAAACAAACAAAAATAATCTTATAAGTAAATGTTTACAGTTCAAGGTAATGTACACAGCATTTGTGTTACAATATACATTATGAAACAAAACCACAAGAATGCAAAATGAATTACACAAAGACCCTTAATGAAAAAATGTTTAATGCAAGGATTACTGTTACCAAAGCCTATTACCAAGAGAGCTGTAAAACACAGGGAAATCCATGGTTAAACCATTCATTGAGGCTTATTTGTAGGTTGACAGCTCTCAAATAGCTAAGATGCTTAGGATTCTGTCCAGGTGCAAAAAGTTTGTTTCTCACTCGCACAGCATGTCATTTCACAAAATTCATATGTCATGTCACCAACCAATAATGTCATTTCACACTCCTGCCGAATGTCATGTCACCAACTAATAATGTCATTTCACAAAATTCATATGTCATGTCACCAACCAATAATGTCATTTCACACTCCTGCCGAATGTCATGTCACCAACCAATCATGTCATTTCACAAATGTCATATGTCATGTCACCAAACAATAATGTCATTTCACACTCCTGCCGAATGTCATGTCACCAACCAATAATGTCATTTCACACTCCTGCCGAATGTCATGTCACCAACCAATAATGTCACTCACAGCTGTAATGTAATGCCATCCATGAAGCATAATGTAAACCATCACATAATGTCATGTCACTTATGTCATCACATTCACCCACCATGTAATTTTCACTATCTGCAATGTCATTATTATGTCATCATCCAAGATGTCACGTCCCAACCTCACTCAACAATGACGTCACCTCAACTTCCAATGGTGTCAACTAACCTACCAATTATATAATTTCTCCTACCAAAAATGTCATCTCACCTGCAAATAATGTCACCTCACCTACCCATAGGGTCATATCTCCTACCCATAGGGTCATATCTCCTACCAATAGGGTCATATCTCCAACCAATAGGGTCATATAATCGCCTACCATTAGGGTCATCTCACCTACCCATAGGTTCATATCGCCTACCTATAGGGTCATATCGCCTACCAATAGGGTTACCTCAACTACCCATAGGGTCATATCTCCTACCAATAGGGTCATATCGCCTACCAATAGGGTCATATCCCCTACCCATAGGGTCATATCTCCTACCAATAGGGTCATATCTCCTACCAATAGGGTCATATCGCCTACCAATAGGGTCATATCGCCTACCCATAGGGTAATATCTCCTACCAATAGGGTAATATCTCCTACCAATAGGGTTACCTCACCTACCCAGAGGGTCATATCTCCTACCAATAGGGTCATATCTCCTACCCATAGGGTCATATCACCTACCAAAAGGGTCAAATCTCTTACTAATAGGGCCATATTGCCTACCAATAGGGTTGCGTCACCTACCCATAGGGTCATATCTCCTACCCATAGGGTCATATCTCCTACCAATAGGGTTACCTCACCTACCCAGAGGGTCATATCTCCTACCAATAGGGTCATATCTCCTACCAATAGGGTCATATCGCCTACCCATAGGGTCATATTGCCTACCAATAGGGTTACCTCACCTCCCGAAAGGGTCATATCTCTTACCAATAGGGCCATATTGCCTACCAATAGGGTTACGTCACCTACCCATAGGGTCATATCTCCTACCAATAGGGTCATATCTCCTACCAATAGGGTCATATCGCCTACCAATAGGGTTACCTCACCTACCCATTGGGTCATATCTCCTACCAATAGGGTCATATCGCCTAACAATAGGGTCATATCTCTTACCAATAGGGTCACCTCATCTACCTATAAGGTCATATCTCCTACCTATAGGGTTACCTCACCTACCAAAAGGGTACTCTCACCTACCCATAGGGTAATATCTCCTACCAATAGGGTCATATCGCCTACCAATAGGGTTACCTCACCTACCCATTGGGTACTCTCACCTACCCATAGGGTAATATCTCCTACCAATAGGGTCATATCGCCTACCAATAGGGTTACCTCACCTACCCATTGGGTCATATCTCCTACCAATAGGGTCATATCGCCTAACAATAGGGTCATATCTCCTACCAAAAGGGTTATCTCACCTACCCAGAGGGTCATATCTCTTACCAATAGGGTCATATTGCCTACCAATAGGGTTACGTAACCTACCCATAGGGTCATATCTCCTACCAATAGGATAATATCTCCTACCAATAGGGTCATATCTCCTACCAAAAGGGTCATATCGCCTACCAATAGGGTCATATCGCCTACCAATAGGGTCATATCTCCTACCCATAGGGTCATATCGCCTACCAATAGGGTCATATCTCCTACCCAAAGGGTCATATCTCCTACCAATAGGGTCATATCTCCTACCCATAGGGTCATATCACCTACCAATAGGGTTACCTCACCTTCCCATAGGGTCATATCTCCTACCAATAGGGTCATATCTCCTAACAATAGGGTCATATCTCTTACCAATAGGGTCATATTGCCTACCAATAGGGTTACATAACCTACCCATAGGGACATATCTCCTACAAATAGGGTCATATCGCCTAACAATAGGGTCATATCGCCTACCAATATGGTTACCTCACCTACCCAAAGGGTCATATCTCCTACCAATAGGGTCATATCTCCTACCAATAGGGTCATATCTCCTACCAATAGGGTCATATCCCTTTACCAATAGTGTCATATCTCCTACCAATAGTGTCATATCTCCTATCATTAGAGTAATTTCTCCCACCAATAGTGTCATGTCTCCTACCAATAACATCACATCTTCTCCCAATAATGTCATATCTCCCACCAGTAATGTCAATTCAATCACAAATAATGTCCCCTGATCAACAATAAAGTAATCTCACCCATCAATATGTATGTCATCTCACATACCAACAATGTCACCTCACCCACAAATGCCATACCTCTATATCACCCACTCACACACTTACACTTTTCACCCTGTGTACCAACCTTGTGTATGAGAGCTATAACCTCTGTGTGGGTACAGTTCTCCACTCTCCTGTTGTTCACCTCCACAATCTCATCACCCACCTCAAGCTCCGCCCGGTCCGCCGGGGACCCTGGGGACAGGGAACATGGTGTAAGTTAAAGGATCTATAGCACATTTTCTAATGGAAATAAATAGATCCTACAAAATTATATTAATTGCAAACAGTCCTCCACAATCAATAGATAGAGCTCTAAAACAAATGATTATGGTTCAATTATGTAACGTGGAATCATTTCCAATCCTTGAATATTTAAAAGGTGTTCACACTAAAATGGCTGCAAGCCATTTTTGTTTTATATGTGACTTCGTTTTCAATGACTATGGATAATCAGGTCGTGCAATGGACTCTTTTACCGTCTCAAGACATACTGCCTTAACTTTTATTATAAATGGCAAATTTGAACATGCAAAAATGCAAAAAATGTGCTACAGGGTCCTTAAAGAAATTAGTTAAGAATTTTGTCTTTTCACTAATATCCAGGGCAGAATGTATGCTCAAGATGTAACTCACATCATTACCCTGGTAACATTCTCCACTACCTGAGGAATATAAACCATGGTCACCAATAAAGTGCCAGGTTACCATTTGCATTGCCTTCTCTTTCCAACCAGGTACCCACTTATTCTGCTCGGTGAACAGAAGCACATTTTGAATAAAGTCTTCTGACCAAGGTGATACCATAAGTCTTCATGCTCAGTGTAGGGCATGGAATCACCCTTCAAACTCTAAGATTATCAAGCCTTGAGGTGGGTCACCTATCCCATGAGCTGAGGCCATTGTTGCTGAACTTCACTGATAGCTGTCAACTGAACATTGGTACAAAGATGGTACATGAGACCGTATTACCCGAGGGAGAAGTATACAACATATTCATCTTTCCGTCATGTCAATAAAATTAGTATTATTATATTCATTGCGTTTTGTCTGCCGAAGCCCGATCAGCTGATATCGTTTGAATGACCTTGACCCTAAACGAAAACAAAATGACGTCACCCGTTTCGACTGAAATGTTAAAAGTTGTATAACGTATTACTACAAACTTTTAAATGACTTAAAACGAGTTATTCTTTATTTAATTGAGTGTGCAAACAATGCAAAATAAGATTTGTTTCCCAACAAAGCAGCAACTATTGGGAAAATAAGTCTGTAAGTAACAGACCCGTAAACAGCTGATTGAACTTTCGAACTGTTCAAAACTCTGTACACCGCGTGCGTCATTTTATAACGTCATCTCACCATAATGCAACACCTATTCTCAGCTAGGAGCTGTTACTATGGCAGCGCGGTACATGAAATTGTACACCGTGAGACTGACGGGGTACATGAATAAAAATGTAACGACCGTTAGCCAATCAGAACCAGTATTTTACTGTAAGGAAAGATAATATATCATCTCAACTTATGTCTCCCCAAATGACTAAATGTATGATTCAAACTGGCCACGAGCAGGTCACCTCCCAGTGACAGACCAGGTCCATCATTGCTGAACTTGATTAGAAAACATGCCATCACTTTTATAGTTATAGTTATAGTCTACAAATCATCTAAAAAAAACATTTTACCTTATTCAGGATATCATCTAATTAATTAACTTCATATATGTTTAACTAATTCCAGGAATCATCTGAATAAATAACTTCATATAAGTTTAACTAATTCCAGGAATCATCTGAATAATTAACTTCATATATGTTTAACTAATTCTAGGAATCATATGAATAAATAACTTCATATATGTTTAACTAATTCAAGGAATCATCTGAATAAATAACTTCATATATGTTTAACTAATTCAAGGCTTCATCTAAATAAATAACTTCATATATGTTTAACTAATTCCAGGAATCATCTGAATAAATAACTTCATATATGTCTAACTAATTCAAGGCTTCATCTAAATAATTAACTTCACATATGTTTAACTTATTCAAGGATTCATCTACCAGTAAATAATTAACTTTGCGTAAGTTTAACTAATTTCAGGATTCATCTAAATAATTAACATTGCATATGTTTTAACTAATTTCAGGATTCATCTAAATAATTAACTTTTCCTATGGTTTGTTATTTTCAAGATATAATCTGAATAATTAACTTCACACATTAAAGGGGCAGTAGCACGTTTTTTGCAAAATTTATTTTTTCAAATTTCCCATTTATAATGATAGTTTATGTCATTTAAATAAACTCTAGAGGGCAAAACATCTTATTACACTAAACAGTTATCGGTAGTGGTAAAAATTATGTTGCGTATAAAGCAAAAATTGCATGGCGGCCATTTTATTGTGAACACAATTTATTATTTTTTATTACAAAAACGATTCCCATGGCTTTACCGAAACATGTACACTCATTTTAAACTTTATTTTCCGAAGAGAGAAGGATGTTTTACTATTGGTGAAATTATTTTTCAAATACATTTCATCAACTTATTTGAGCGAAAAAATGTGCTACTACCCCTTTAACTGGTTTAGGATATTATCTAAATAAAGTTCACACATGATAAGCAGGTTTTAGGTTATATTTGCAGTTTCACTGCATTGCTGTATTTTCTCGGTGTCAAGTGTCACAATATGAATATTCCTGAAAGGCCTACTACCGTACATACAAGTAATACAGGAAAAACAGGTATAAGCTTTTGTGAAATAGCAATTTTACAGAGAAAGCTACAGGAGTTACCTCCCTTTGTTGCTGGAAACCCGTTAATATAGAAATATGAATATTCTTTAATCTTCCAATAGTTATATAAAGAGTACAATATCTATGTTGTTCTTAAGAAATAGAAACTCTTAAAATTACTCTAGGAATATAAACAAATTGTAGTGCATCATTCAATTTGAAAACCTTAAGTTAAACACTCCATTCCATCATTCAATGTTAGAAGTGAAGCATTCATACAATCTCTTTGTAGACAACAGAAGAATATCAATAGAGTATTTACTACATAACCCCTTGTCATGTGTTGCTACATAGCCTCATGTCATGTATTTACTACATAGCCTCATGTCATGTATTTGTTACATTGTCTCATGTCATGTATTTACTACATAGCCTCATGTCATGTATTTACCATGTCATGTATTTACTACATAGCCTCATGTCATGTATTTACCACATAGCCTAATGTCATGTATTTACCACATAGCCTCATGTCATGTATTTACTACATAGCCTCATGTCATGTATTTACTACATAGCCTCATGTCATGTATTTACTACATAGCCTCATGTCATGTATTTACTACATAGCCTCATGTCATGTATTTACTACATAGCCTCATGTCATGTATTTACTACATAGCCTCATGTCATGTATTTACTACATAGCCTCATGTCATGTATTTGTTACATTGTCTCATGTCATGTATTTGTTACATAGCCTCATGTCATGTATTTACTACATAGCCTCATGTCATGTATTTGTTACATTGTCTCATGTCATGTATTTGTTACATTGTCTCATGTCATGTATTTGTTACATTGTCTCATGTCATGTATTTACTACATAGCCCCATGTCATGTATTTACTACATAGCCTCATGTCATGTATTTGTTACATTGTCTCATGTCATGTATTTGTTACATTGTCTCATGTCATGTATTTGTTACATTGTCTCATGTCATGTATTTGTTACATTGCCTCATGTCATGTATTTGTTACATTGTCTCATGTCATGTATTTGTTACATTGCCTCATGTCATGTATTTGTTACATTGTCTCATGTCATGTATTTGTTACATTGTCTCATGTCATGTATTTGTTACATTGCCTCATGTCATGTATTTGTTACATTGTCTCATGTCATGTATTTGTAACATTGTCTCATGTCATGTATTTGTTACATTGCCTCATGTCATGTATTTGTTACATTGTCTCATGTCATGTATTTGTTACATTGCCTCATGTCATGTATTTGTTACATTGTCTCATGTCATGTATTTGTTACGTTGTCTCATGTCATGTATTTGTTACATTGTCTCATGTCATGTATTTGTTACATTGCCTCATGTCACGTATTTGTTACATTGTCTCATGTCATGTATTTGTTACATTGTCTCATGTCATGTATTTGTTACATTGTCTCATGTCATGTATTTGTTACATTGCCTCATGTCATGTATTTGTTACATTGTCTCATGTCATGTATTTGTTACATTGTCTCATGTCATGTATTTGTTACATTGCCTCATGTCATGTATTTGTTACATTGTCTCATGTCATGTATTTGTCGGTTGTCTCATGTCATGTATTTGTTACATTGTCTCATGTCATGTAAAGGATATAACACTCTCCCGAGGTTTTGGTTGAAAATGTAAACATAAGGGAGAGGGAGAATCCGCGGGTCGAAGGCCCAAGGGATCTCCCGACCCCGAATGTTTACATTTTCAACCAAAACCTTGGGAGAGTGTTATATCTGTCATATAAAGTGAAAGTAAAGGCGACAAATTTATCAAAATCGGTTATTAATTATGATACATGTTTCCAATGAAATGACATAGCCATATCGTGAACAAAAAAAGTATTGAGCAAACGAACCCGGGAACTGTTCGAATTGCGCGAAAAGCTTGTGAATCTTGCACTCTACAAAGAGCATGTCTCCCTTACTATCGTTATATTGAGGTTAAGGACACGTGACTATAGATAGAGTTGTTAAACGTTTCATTGTCAGGTCCTTTGTGGCTCCGTGGTAGAGCGTTCAGTTTAAGGGGCGAAGGGATGCACGTTCGAATCCCATCATGTCAAGTGTGGAATTTTAACTTAGAATCATTTTCGGTTTGTTCTGTGATTGAAATCAAACATCAAATGAGGTTATTCTGGAATTTACAATTCACGTTAAAGTCTACTTTCAGGGCCAGGGATATTCTATAGAATGCCCAAGGGAGTTCTGTATGGCCTTGAAAGGAGGTTTACCTGAGAGAAGAAATACCTCCAAAAATACACAAATATGACACCTTAGGTTTATATGTATTTATGACATAGGTCATTATTGTGTTTATGTTCAAATGAGTAGCAAAGTGATAAATATGAAATTCAAATATTATATCTTTTAGCATAGGGCTAGTATGAAAATGAAATGCAAAGTAGCAAATAAATGTATTAAAAAGTTAACCAAATTTGTTATTTTTGCCATGGTACTTGTACACAAGAATTTTGCTCTAGGTTCTTGAGAATAAGTAGAACTGCAAAAACAAACTGGCGGACAAATGCCAGACACAACGCCACACAAGCCCATCAGACTTTCAGACCTAATGAGCTAAAAAAAAACATTATCTATCTTTGTACAGACTGCAGCTTGTCAGGCTTTTATGCATCAATATTTATTTTTTACTTACCATAAAGTTTCATCTTATTATCCTTCGTTTCCACAATTAAAATCACATATCCAGATAGATCCATTGTCAATGATATACACAGTGAGTATATCAGATATACATCATCTTGTTACACCCAAAGATATAGTTGCCCTGGACTAGTTACTATGGTAACACAGAATCTTTTTCAATTAATCACCAGGTATTTGCCAATATTGATCCAGGTAAGAAGAATTTCCTGTTGACTATGAACACAACTTTTATCTTGATAACTATATCATAATTCAAAGTTCCTTTTTAAGAAATTTCTAAGAGACCCCAAACAATTTCATGGAAGAACTGTCTGATAGCTTTTAGAAACTTTTGAATACGTATAATGTGATAGAATTACTGTCCAACTATGCATGCCCAATGTGTCACAAACAAAAACGATCACTTAAAGATGTTTGACAACTGTGGATTCTTAAATCTCTGAATCACCAAATCAAGAGACTCTTTCTGATCAAGTGGAGGCAATATTATAGATTATTTACACTACATTATATTATATCAATGTCCATTACACTACACAAACAGAATTCTTCATGAACTCTCAAATAATGTTTGATAAAGACAATCATCCGAAGTTAGCACGTCAACCATCCATCACTAACAGTTATTCCAGAAAACAATTATTCCAGGAAAAGTTATTGCAGAAAACAGTCACTCAAGTATACAGTTATTCCAGGAAATATCAGTTATTACAGGAAAAGTTATTCCAGGAAATATCAGTTATTCCAGATAACATCATTTATTCCAGAAAACACAAGATACTCCAAAAAAACAATTATTTCAGAAAAAGGTAATTCCAATAAACAGGTATTTCGGGAAACATCAGTTATTCCAGAAAACACCAGTTATTCCAGAAAATAGTAATTCCAGGAAACAGGTATTCCAGAAAACATCATGATCAGTTATTCCTGAAAATATTAATTCCAGAAAACAGTTATTCCAGGGAAAATCACAGTTATTCCAGTAAACATCACACGTAATCCAGGAAACAATTAATTCCTTCAGAACATTTAACACAAAGCTTTCAAACTTTAAGCCCTGTAGAAAACATTACTGAAAGACATTATTTTAACCATCCTGCAGTCATGGCACTTCCTGACATAAACTCTTGAAAACATGGATTTACACTTCCCTTGAAAGCCAAATTTACAGAGCTCAAATTAGCTGAACTATTTCATCAATATAGAAATCCAGCAATAGTTGATGAATTGAGACATTCAAAGTTAAAAGAAAATATTTACATAGAATTACAGATCAAAATTCATAAATCCAACATCAATAAACTTATCCACGTATGATATTTACATAAAATTTATCAGCTAACAACTTCAAAATTCACAACTCCAACATAAATGGACACATCAACGTATGACATTTACACAGAATTACAGCTGAAAACTCCAGAATACACAAATCCAGAATCAATCCATGAATTCAGGTTTTCGAGTAAAAGAACAATATTGACACAGAGCAGATTTCAACACTAGTTATATCATCAATTTCATCGTCTTTGCCGACAGACTTCAGTATCACAGTCCGATCTCACTATCACTGTCCGATCTCACTATCACTGTCCGTATATGTGTATCCAGTGCTATCCTGGAGTAACTACAAACCTGTAGCGGAGTCTCCAATATAACAGAGAGCTGCTAATCTGAGGACGAGCATGCACAAATAATGAGGATCCTTATAACGCACTGAACTCCACACCACTGAGGGGCATGCTGAAAGTGCTCACACATTTATATAAATACCACCAGATCACTGAGTGACTAGAAAGTGTTTTACTCGTAAAAATCAAATGTCTCCTTCCTTCACCATAGAAACCTCAAACAATTCATTTTTTTATATGTATACCCTTGAAAAAGACAATGTCCTAATTTTTGCAATGGAAACAGGCAAAAAAGAGAGAAAAGCTGACAACCCCAAAAAGCACATCTACAAGATATAATGTCGAAACAGCAGACCAAATTTGGTGGAGATTAGTAATTAAAGCATTTTAAGAGATCTGTTCAGTAATGGGAGCCTTAAAACATCCCTGAAACCCTAAACTACTGATGTTTCATATAATTTTCGTTAACTTTCAAAATGAAATTCATTTACCAACATTTCTTCATGGTAGAAATTACTTTGATCAAGAAACGAAATTAGAATTTGATGTGAAACCATCCACAGTTAGATCAATTTAATAAGATTGACATGTTATTGAATAATGTTCTCAAAGTAAATATTGAGCTGATTTGGGTTTAATGACTCTTCAAGAGTATTTCACTTAAATATGAAGGCCGCTGGTATAGCTCGGATAAAGAGGTCAGGGTTCGATTCCCGCCAGGGGCACGGCAGCTTTGTCTGCAGTAGAGAACTGTTCTACATACAGTAAGTGTTAGGTGCAATTCTACACTGAATTTCAGTGCAGTACCACCCATGGTTCGCTAGTTCCAGCCATTCCAGTCGTAGGTTTCACCACAATGCATAGCAACTTGTGTTGCGGGCTTTCTCCCTGTAATAATATTAGCAGCAGTGATATAACTGAAAGTAGCATCAAACCCCAAATCACCTCTCTACACAATTCCAAATATTCTTGGATACTGACTGCCTTAAGAACTGGGGTATACATTTTCAAAGGTCTCTTAGGCCTAAGATAGTCATAAGTACCATGCATTAACATTGGCTTATGACTATTTTAGTGCTAAAAGAGCTTTGAAAACAGGCCCAGTTCTTGAATACAACTTGAAGATATATAGGTGGTTATATAATTTATATAAAAGCACCCTTGATAGAAGATTCCCACCCCAAATACAACATGGGCCTTGAATACAATTTTGGGGACAAGGTGTACTGGGGAAAATACAATACATAATTTGAAATTGTATTTCGAAGACAGGCTTGTAGTCCTGACAATAATCTCCAGTTAATTCATTGTAGTCAAAAACATCCACTTTCATCAGCAGTCTCAAGAATTTAAAAACCATAAAAGAGGATTATTATTGTTCTATGGCAACAAAACAGGAAATTACATCCAGAAACAGTTCAATAACATCTCAATAAGGTCTTCAGCTGTCAGTTCAAGAATTGTTTTTTTCTAAGAATATTTCACGGAAACAAAAGAGGTTGACATATCAAGGTCAACAAACATTTTCTAATTGGCAACTGTTCCTTCAAGAACACCTTGACACAAAGGAATATTTGGCAACTGTTTCTTCAATAACATCTTTACATAAAAGGAATATTTGGCAACTATTTCTGAAGGAATATTTGGCAACTATTTCTTAAGGAATAATTGGCAACTATTCCTTAAGGAATATTTGGCAACTGTTTCTTCAAGAATATCTTGACATAAAAGGAATAATTGGCAACTGTTTCTGCAAGAACATCTTGACATAAAAGGAATAATTGGCAACTGTTTCTTCAAGAACATCTTGACATACAAGGAATAATTGGCAACTGTTTTTCAAGAGCATCAAGAAAATATTGGGCAACTGTTCTTTCAAAACCATCTTCACATAAAATGAATAATCGGCAACTGTTTCCTCAAGAGTATCTTTACATAAAATGAATAATTGGCAACTGTTTCTTCAAAAGCGTCCTTTAATTTTCTTTAGCTTTTTGAATGATGTGAAACACATAAACTGTTTATTGAGCTTTCAATTTTTTTAATTTGTTTCAAGATTCTTCTTATAAAAAGCTGTCAATCAAACTTTTATTTTCTAAAAATCTGACCATTTCAACCAATTCAAAGAATCCATGTTTGTAATAAGCTAGCTTATTTTCTGTCCATTAATTTTTTCATTTTCCAACCATGAGCAATTGGAGCAATTATGAATAATCAAAAGTGATGCATTATGCCAATGGATTTTCAGATATAATGTTTGAAGAGTATACAAAGTCATTTTATGTCAAATGTGCAACTCTTCACTTTCTTCTGTGCAATTACAAACATTCATAGGAAATGAAAGCTTCACGTTTCCAACTATAATTGCAAGATGTCAAGTTTATGTGTCTGCAAATGACCCTCAAAGAGACATGTCGACTTAAAGACATTATTATTGTATTTTCTCTGTTAATAAATGGAGCAATTATAAGCAAATCAGCAACCTATATCAATCATCTTCTCAAAGGGAAAAGATCTATCGACAAAATCAGCCATCTTGTTTTTTCCCAAATTTATGTGAAATGAGAAAAATGCTGTATAATATCTAATGTTACATTAAAAAAAAAACTTAAAGTGACATATAAGGATAACATATCCATAAAAGTAAAAAATAGATAATTATTCGATTAATCCTTTTATGTGTAGCAAAAATTAAGTTTTCCACAATTTTGGGGCGAATGAACAGCGGCACTTCTCATTGTTTTTATTTTTTAATGAATGTGCACTTTTCTCTGTCAAATTCTAAAATCTTGAGTCACAAAAATGTTACACACAGTAATATGTTTCAACTAGATTGTATTATATAATCATATATTCATAACATAGGCTGATATGTATAAACAGAAATGTCCCCTCAAATTTTGTTTCCACAAGAAATACCCCAATAAAGCCTTTCTTTTAAGGAGAGTAAAAAGGCTGTCTCTTCATAAAAAAAGAACAAAAATTGCTTAAAATATCTGTGAAAAAAATACTTTTCGTCATTCTATGCATTGTAAAGAAATCGTTTAGCCTTGATCATTTAAAGGTTACCTGAAATCCTTTGAACAAATAAAATCCTTGTTAAAAAGATATATTTACACTTATAATTGTCATCTTGGTAAAATATAAAGTCTACTCTAACATCAAAAGGACAACTAATCGTTTAAATCCATTCCTCTTTACACTTCTCTAGTCATTACACAGACTACTTCAACATCTTCTAGTTCAGTTGTGGAATACTTCTATAAGTTCTATCCATTTAAGGAGAGCAAAAAGGCTTTCTCATCATCTAACGAACAATTTCTAAAACTTTTTATGTGAAAAAAAAAATTCCTCCATTTCTTAAACAGTATAAAGGTGATCTTTTACCCTAAATGATTCCTTAAATCCTTCGGAAAAAAAAATCCTTCGGAAAAAGAGATATTTACATTTTATAATTGTCATTTTGGTTAAATACAAAGTGTACTCTAACTTCAAAAGGATAACTAATCGCTAAAATCAATTCCTCTTTACAGTTCTCTAGTCATTACACAGACTTCTTCAAAATTCTGGTTCACTGGTGAAATACTTCTAAAGGTCTTAAGACCACATATTGTTCTTTTTACTTGGATGTGATTTCAATAAAGCTCCTAAATGAAGGAGAGTATTGAGAGAATGAAGGAGAGTATCGGGAGCAGAAGGGCATTCTCGAATCAAAACAAACATCAAAAAGATTTCCATCAGCGGAATATTGGTATGACCTTGACCGTCAACATTCAATGATTTAGATGCTCTAGTCATGGGTTCTGTCAATTCTTCAGAAAGATTCCTAGATCACCAAAATATTGACAGATCCTTCGACAACCTAGCTAGCAGTGGTAGATCTAAATGGGGGAGGGTTGAGGGGATAATTGATTGATTAGAACTACTCATCTGGGTACTGTCCGTCAGAGACACTTTTCCAACATTAACTATTCAATTGCCTCAGTGTGTTGATTACAAATATATATTAATTGATTACAAATATATATTAATCTGGATTCCATCAGATTTTTCAGTAAGAACTCATGCATGTACTACGTGAGTGTGTCAGTTTGTAAATAATAACTATGGTATGGATGCCGTCAAGTCAAGTCAAGTCAAAAATATTTTTCAGTAAAAATTCCAACATTTACTCCTGCTATATTTTAGTACCTCAGTTTGTTTATATAAATTTGTTTAAGTGAGACCTCTTTCATTGTCAGCCACAAACATTTTGTACTTATGGATTATTCCAACATTTAATATTTTAGCATTTTAAAATCTTTTCATCACAAGTCCATAAAGCTCAACATAGCTGATCATTTTAAATTCATCCATGTTTATTACTGTTTGAGCAATGCATGCAGTTTAGAAGACATTTGTTTGAATTCTCAACAAGCTGAATCTAATTCTGTGATAAACAACTACAAAAGTACAAAATAACTGAAGATCAGTAAGCTAAATATCAACCATAGTGACATATTGACTGACACAATTTCTCAGTATTTGGTAAGGTTTTTGCAAGTTTAATTTTTTCAAATCTCCCATTTTTAATGATACTTTATGGTATTTTCATTTACTATAGAGGGTAAACCATCTTTTTACACATACCAATTATCCGTAGTGGTAATAATGATGTTGCGAATAAAGCAAAAAATTGCATGGCGACCATTTTATTGTGAACACAATTTATTGTTTCGAATAACAAAAACGATTCTCATGGCTTTACGGAACCATATTCACTCATTTTTAACTTGATTTTCCGGAGAGAGAAGGGTGTTTTATTATTGGTAGCATTATTTTTCAAATACATTTCATCGACTTATTTGAGCGAAAAAACTACTACTGCCCCTTTTAAAAAAAAATCAGGAAAGCCAAAGTGGCTATGCATTGTGGTAAAACCTGCAAGAATCGGCTGGAACAATCGAACCATAGGTGGTACTGCACTGAAATTCAGTGTAGCATTGCACCCAAACTGCATGTAGAACAGTTCTCTACTGCAGACAAAGCTCCCGATCCGCTGGCGGGATCGGAAATTCAGACCTTTTAATCCAAAGATGAACGTGTAGGCTAAACACACATTCAATAGTTTGAATCTCAATAACAACGTTAGTTATTCTCAGCTAAAAAAATGGCAAAATCTGAAATCCAGCTTTTATAACCTTTCTCAATATTTTAAATTTCTCCTTGATGTAGTTCAATAAAATGCCAGAAAAGTAAATATATTGAACATGCAAACTGAAATTTAAAAGCCTTAACCCGAGGCTTTGATATCGTTGATTAACGGTTTTCCATTATACTTTAAAAGTCCTTGGGGTGATATGAGGAGCTGAGAGGAAATCTTTGAAACCATAAAGCAATGCATCTCTTCAAGATCTTCATTCTGTTGGACTTCCTTTGGCACATATTGACAAGGTATTTGTTGAAAATAAAAGGATTTCTGTTAATGATTTTTGTCAAACTCTAAATTTGCTGAGAACTATATGACGTTTAAAAACTATAATAATGTTGTTAGAGAAGACTATAGGAGTTGGTAAGATGAAACTATACAAGTTCGTTAGATTTACAACTTCTTTATTGTGTAGGAACTTTATTGTGTATGTCCTTATGAACTATTGACCATTCTCAGTTGCCAATTTACAAAGAAAATAATTTCGGACTGGCTAATATCTGGATGAAAGGTTTAAAGTATTTCAGTATAATAAACAGCCTATATCATATGTGACAGTATTTATTTATTTATTTATTTATTTATTTATATACTTATTTGTTTGTTTGTTTGTTTGTTTATTTATTTACAACAATGAAATGCCAGTTTATTTATAATTTATTAATTTTTTCATTTGAATGCTTGTTTATGTGCAATGATAAAGTGTAAGTTTGTTATTAATTTTAATAATGAAATTACAATTTATTTATTTATTTATTCATTTATTTATTCATCCATTTATTTATTTATTTTATTTGTTAATTTCATAAAAACATTTTTTTTTTTTAATTTCTGTATAAACTGCCACATACCCAACTCCACCACAATAACCCCAAGATGACAAGCAGACAAGTCCAGTTATGAACCAACCAAGATCAATATCAATATTGATCACACTGATGAATCTTATCTATACAATCTGATTGGTACTGACCTTACACCGAGCTATCATACACGGACCAGAGTATACATACGTCATTTTGTTAAGATGTTCCCAGGAACACATCAAATAAACTTAAAGGGACAGTTCAAACAGTATTTTTTTAAAAATTAAATTGGAGGGAACATTCAGGGTTGATCATCAAAACAAAATCCTCAACAATATAATAGGAGTATTTTAAAGGGGCTATATAGCCATTTTTTGCTCAAATAAGTTGATGAAATGTATTTGAAAAATAATTTCACCAATAGTAAAAAATCCTTCTCTCTTCGGAAAATAAAGTTTAAAATGAGTGTACATGTTTCAGTAAAGCCATGGGAATCGTTTTTGTAATACAAAATAATAAATTGTGTTCACAATAAAATGGCCGCCATGCAATTTATGCAACATAGTTTTTTACCACTACAGATAATTGGTTTGTGTAATAAGATGTTTTACCCTTTTCAGTTAATTTAAATGACATAAACTATCATATATAAATTGGAAATATGAAAAAATAAATTTTGCAAAAAATGTGCTACTGCCCCTTTAATTCATACTAAAACCCTTTTTGCCTAAGGAAGTAAGATATTCGAGGAAAGCATATTTTAACCACAGATTCACATAGTTAAGGAATTGTGAATCCTGTAAAATGGCCATCCAGAATTGTTTTGCACTTACTTATTAAATAAATTATTTTTATTTTTTCAGTTGATAGCACACAATGAGATCAAAATGTTAAAGGAATTTTGGTTTGCCGTAAATAATTTCAGTGCAAATGAGCAGAACAACTTTAAAAAAAAAAAAAAAAATTTGTTAATTGACTCAACTCACATACTTTTTTCGGAATATTCTTCACTGCCCTCTGGACACAGACTGCTTTGCCGACGAGTAGAACAAACAGGTTTTGTCAAGCATTTGTTCTGAATAGTATTTATGCCTTTAATGGACAATTTTTGGATTGACTTTTTTATGATCAATTTACACAAGTGTATAATGTTTATATCGTTTATATGGTTGGTTTATGTTTATATACTGGAGAACTGTATTAGATATAATGTAAATTTCCCTTGGGATAGTGAAGAATTATCTTATCTTATATTATTATAAATCTTATCTGAAGATGACATATCTTTTCTACTTCTTATCCAGAATACGTACAATATAGATATAAGCAGCAATAAAATGCACCGACGTACATCACTTTGTTCCAGGAACACATCAAATAAACTTAAAGGAACAGTTCAAACAATAAATTTTTGGAAATTAAATTGGAGGGAACATTCATGTTTGATCATCAAAACAAAATCCTCAGCGATATACATATTAATTTTGCTTGAAAGGGACAGTATTTTAATTCATACTTTAACCCTTTGCCTAAGGACCTAAGATATTCCAGGAAACCACATTTTAACCACAGATTCACATAGTTAAGAGATTGTGAATCCTGTAAAATGGCCATCCAGAATGGTTTGCCCTAATTTGAATAAATTATCTAGTTTTATGATTTTAATTGATAGCTCATATTCCGGTCAAAATGTTAAAGGAATTTCTGTTTTGCCGTAAATAATTGCAGTGTAAAAGTTGAGAACAATGATTATTTGGATAAATCTTTTATGAAGATATCATCTTTCCTACGTCCTATCCAGAATACGTACCACTCAGATAAAAGCAGCAATAAATTACACCGAATTCCAGTAGCAGACATCACAATAAATCTCTAACGATGATCTGATTCCCCAAAAGACTTGCATACATAAAAAAAATAAACAAGCATAATATACTGATATTTTACTGCTAAAACCAGCAGACATGCCTAGAACTGATATCTGGCTTACATATTCACGAAACATATTTATCCCCAAGCACTTGGTTTTCGGACGGATTTGGTTTTTGGACGGCGTGCATAACAGTAGTTTTTCGTGATATTTGTAGCAATGTAGCAATGTGACGTTATCAATGTGACGTTATCAATCCGAAGGAAAGGTCTCCGCTAGCCGTCAGAATAACATGCTTTGTGTGAAACTTCATAAGATTTGTAATATCATATAAACTTCACTTTTAAGCTTAAAATCGATCTCTATACTGAAGTATATTTTACATGTTATGAAAAAGTCAATACTTTGATAATTTGAATAAGTCTTCCCGGCTGCAGACAAAAATTATAAGTTGTCTTTGCGTTATTGTAATATTCTGGGTCAACGGATAGCTTTGGACATCCCTTTTTGGTATAAAACAATCAGATGTCCGAAAACGGCATTCGCTCGCTGACTGTCTAAATTCAGAATGCGCTCACTAAATTGGACAAGATAGTCATCAAAACATTTTCCCCGACAGATTGTCTCCAAATTATTTTAAATAAAGCTCATATGCAAAAAAAGGTGAAGTGTATTTATTAATTTTAAAAAGAGTTTATAGTCAACATTGATTTGTGTCTTAAGCGTCCAAAAACCAATCACTCGAGGTTAATACAGATCATTAATCAAAGAATGAGGTTGCAACAGTTATTATAATACGTTAGAGACATTTATTACCCATATGGTTGATAATAACCGTGTTAATATTATTGATATGAGCACATGTGCACATATCACATTTGCCTAGCAACCATTGTTTCACCACGACTTCCTGTATCTCGTCATCTGTGATGTCCTAAAACTATTGTTCGTGACGTCACTGTAGCTTGCCATCACAAGAAAAGTAGGCCATTTCCTGAATAATTTTACGCGAATCAAATGGAATACAAAGAGTAATAAAGAAATTATTACACTCGAAAGTGTGTCATATGACTTTTATGAAACTAGTGCAAATTTATGTATAACCCTCACTCTCGGTTGGGCACTAAAAAAATTCACACTTGTTTCGTAAAAGTCATATGACACACTTCCCTGGGTAATAATCTCTATATCTCAAAAAATCTCATAGATTCTCTCCCGAATTCTCAACTCTCCTAGTAGATTCCGTCTAGCCCTCTATGTACTGTAAGTCAACCAGCCTATGGCAGTCAGAGTTCTAATGAAGATATACTGGTATAGATAGACGATGTCGATGAAGACTGTGGAATGGAACTATTATTTCTAACTGGGAACAGAACATCTGAGTATCTATTTGTCGAGTCTTTGGTTCATCTTTCATTGATTCACATCAAAATCTAGATTCTTGTTGAAATGGTACATACCATAAATCGGCCAAATATTCTAAATACAATGGTCAGGTGAGGTGAGGTGAGGTGAGTTAGGGTTAAACGCCACTTTCAAGAGTATTTCACTTATATTGCGGCTGCTAGTATTATGGCAGAGAGAAAGCCAGCAATGCCATGTATAGCTATGCATTGCGGTGAAACCTGCGAGCATCGGCTGGAACTAGCGAAACCATGGGTGGTACGGCACTGAAATTGAGTGTAGCATTGCACCCAAACCTAACTGCATGTAGAACAGTTCTCTACTGCAGACAAAGTTGCCGTGCCCCTGGCGGGATTCGAACCCCGGACCTCTTGATCCGAAGCCGAACGCGCTAACCACTACGCTATCCCGCCCCAGGTCAGTTGAAGCACAAAGTTGCTAAGTAATATGCACATAAGAAAAGAGTCATTAAATAGGAATACAAATAGTGTTTAACCATTCTCTGTAGCCAATTTACAGTAATCAATTTTGTTACTTATGAAGATACCAGTATTCCAAGATCTATCCATTTGTGAAATCCTGGGCCCATATTTTCGAAGCTCTCTTAGCGCTAAGATAGTCGTAAGTCAATGTTAATGTATGGCATTTAAGACTATCTTAGTGCAAAGAGAGCTTCGAAAATATGGGTCCAGGGTTCTAATGAATCATGGGTGGTATGTTGAAATGAAGTGTAGCAATGCACCCAAACCTCGCTGCCGGATTCAAACCCCTGACCTCTTTTTCAGAAGCAGAACATGCTAATCACTGCACTATCCTGCCCCCAATGTTCCAATGAGGTTATTTAAAGTATCAAAGTTGTCAATGAATATACACATAACAAAAGCTACATACAAATAGGGCACTTTTCTGGGTGGTAATTTAACAGGAATTAAATTTGTTTCAATGAAGCCTGATGAGCTAAGTGTACAGCATTTCTGTTTTTGAGACCTCGTTTTATCGGACCCGATATATCCCGAAACCTGGCCATTCGCACGGTAGTATTTCAAATCTTCTCTATTCATTTCTATGCAAATGATGACTCACTTAACCGCAAGACTTGCTATCCGGATGATTTTCAACTGTAACCAAATTGTGGTTAAACTATCAAACTATCAATTCAACTGTAACCAAATTGTGCGGATAAATGGGTCTGATTGTAATGCACAAAACAAAATGGCCGATACTCCGAAAGAACCCTCCCTTTAAGGAAAGATATGATCAATAGTACGAATAAATGGAGTCTGATTTGTAACATGCAAAATGGCAGATACTCCGAAAGAACCTTCCCTTTAAGGAAAGTTATGATCAATAGCAATGGTTCAGCAAAAATGCCCTATATTCTATGAATCTCCATTGACGTCCCATGTATCTTCATTTGTACATTGTGTGGAAAGCCCTGAAGTGATAAATTTAAAATAAATTCCATTCTTTCAACATCAATATCCTCTACGGTACCTATCTATCTTCATTTGTGCACTGGGTTGGACGTAAACATGATTAATAGATAAAAGGTTACTGTACACAATTTGTATTTTGTATATAAGAATGGTTCATTGCTTCAAGAAAATGAGAAAATTCGAAGAATACATGAATTATTGTGGAAAGTCACTGTAGAACATTTTACTTTGTTTATAAACGTTGAAATTGTACATAGATTATAGCTGTAAAAGTGTTAAAGAATATTTTTCATTTGTTTATAAGAATGGTTCATGTTTGCAACGAAAAGAGAAAACTATACATGAATTATAGTGGAAAAGTTATAGAGAACATTTTTCAATTGACTTTCAAACTATCAACTAATTCTTAAACATTCATTAGATCACCTGTCTTACATGACATGGCTCTAATAGCTTGAGAAACTTTGTTATTTTTGTTTGTTATAAAATGAGATCACTTTTACCTCTCTATGCTGATTAATGTGCCTGCTAATGAATTATGCTTCACTTCACTGTCTACATGCAGTAGTTTGGATTACTAATTACTTGAATTGTCTTAATTTTGCGTCTGTGACTCTTTACCAGACACGTTAATCAGCTCAGGTAGATACATCTGATTTCATATTTCTCCTCGACGTGGTGTCCCTTTAATAAAATTGATTTAAATTGAATTAAATTGAATTAAATTGAATTGAAATGAATTATATAACAACAATGAATTGACTTAAATTGACTTGAAATGAAATTAAATGAATGAAAAGAATGAAATGAATGAAATGAAATGGATTGAATTGAATTGAATTGAATTGAATTGAATATTATTGAATTGAATTGTAATGATTTGATTTCTATTTATACAATAATTTCAATCAACTAATGATTCTTCTAAATATCAGTTTATATCTGATTGAACGCATTCAATCAATACATCGTTTTATCATACAAAACTGCTTTCCACAGAAGATATCGTTTGATTGAGATCAAGTGATATCTTTTAGGGAGATATCATATTGACAGTACATTCAGTCAACATCAACTAAATGAAAGCACAATGACTCACAATAATGTGACATAAAAAATGCCTCACACCATACATCACAAGTTTTTAGTTTCCCTTGGTCTAATAATATCCAGATTTCAAAATAATATCCAACATACTGTAAGTGATACAAATAAGTATTATTTCACATATATAAATAAATTAAGAAATATTATTTTTTACTCACCATAAAGCTTCATTTTGTTATCCTTAGTTTCAACCAGAAGAATCACATATCCAGATAATTCCATTTTGAATGATATATCCAATTCTTAGATTCTCCAATATGCCATGTTTAGGGTAAGTAAAATCAGCAGAAACATTTCATGAAAAACTTTTGCCTAGATGCAATAATATTCCAAGTGTCACAAGATGCAATTATATTCCAAGTGTCACAAGATGCAATAATATTCCAAGTGTCACAAGATGCAATAATATTCCAAGTGTGACAAGATGCAATAATATTCCAAGTGTCACACGATGCAATATATTCCAAGTGTCACACGATACAATAATATTCCAAGTGTCCTTAGCTCCTTTCAGAAACTCAGACACCATCCAGTTATGATTCCTGAAAGTTGGCCACCCAGGAATGGTTTGATGATTATCAAATCGGCAGGTAAAGTGATTATACACTTCTTGCATAGTAACACTCCATTAATGTCACAATAACACAAGTCACGGCTCCCTTTAGACGCTAACTTATTCACATTCTCAAAGTAAATATTTACCCAATAAACATCACTGACATCATTGTACGCTCACATCATGTGACAGTCCAAGAAAATCATGTGATTGGTGCAAGAACATCATGTGAGTGGTCCAACTATATCATGTGACAGTCCAAGAAAATAATGTGACTGGTGCAAGCACATCATGTGAGTGGTCCAACTATATCATGGGAAAGTCTCAGAAAATCACGTGACTGGTTAAAGCACACCGTGTGACTGGTGCAAGCACATCATGTGAGTCGTCCAAGTACAACATAGGTTTAGTTTATTCTTGCTCCCTTACAAGAAATAATTACACTGCGCACACTTTCATTGGGTCAAAACACTTTCCAAGTTCACATTAGTGTCAATGTTCCAATTAACACCAATTTCACCCCCAATGCTAACAGACTCAATCAATTACACCCACAGTGAAATGAGTACACGGGAACAAGACTTGTGCCAGTCTGCTTCACTAGCGAGAAGCATATAAACATTCAGTTGCTTCTGCAATGAGTACACGGGAACAAGACTTGTGCCGGTCTGCTTCACTCGCGAGAAGCATATAAACATTCAGTTGCTTCTGCAATGAGTACACGGGGAAAAAGACAAATGCTACTCCACTCTACATATAGTTGGAAGCAGATAATCATTCAGTTGCCACAGTGAAATATAAATACAGTAACACGGCTTGTAACAGTAACAGCAACCCATGCAGACAGTACCACAGAATCTTTCAGAACTCACAGCTGCAGTGAAATAATTTTACATTCAGAATCCTTCATTAGTGAAAGGAGAACATACTTATTGTACTGGCTACATAGTGTATTACATACTGGTAAACTGTAATAGAAAGGAGTGTACAATCATAGTAACTTCACCAGTCCATGAGTTGTAGCATAGAATCCTTCAAATGAAAGAAGTGAGCGAGTTATTGTTTAACGCCTCTCCAGCAGAAGTGCAGACATTAGCGGCCAGCTCAAATGAAAGGAGTACATATTTCTAAGTCTAACTGATCTGTGTGGCACAGAATCCTTCAATAGTTTCATGAAGGAGTACCAATGATAGTACCTTCACTAAGCCTCATAATACTCAGCTATTGTGTAGCACAGAATTCTTCAAGTCTCAAGAAAGGGGTACACAGTAATAGTACCTTCACTTACTCTAATTCATCTTAAGTGTTTATAGCACAGATCAAATTCTTCAATAATCTCATGAAAGGAGTACACAATGATAGTACAGGCACATGTCCACTCTGTTAGTGTGTAGCATAGAATCCTTCAATAATCCCATGAAGAGAGTACACAACAATAGTACCTACACAAAGTGTAACTCATCTAGTTTGTAGCACAAACACCTTCTATAGTCTCACAAAAGGAGAACACAATGATAGTACCGGCACATTTCCACTCAAAGTGAATAACACAAATCCCTCTGCCTCTCTGCAGTATCCAAATCGTCTCTGGATCTCAGAATCCTTTAATCATTGGACAAGTGTTTCATTGAATCCTTCAGCGTTTCCCTTCTATAATATGCCTGCAGTTGCTACAGTGTCTCCAGAACTCAACCAGTCAACAAGTGAGTAGCACAGAATTCTTTAGCTTCTCAGTTCTTGTTTTTACCTATACATTGGACAAGTGAGTTTCATTGAATCCCGCAGCATTTCCCTTCTATACTATGCCTGCAGTTGCTACAGTTAGTGTCTCCAGAACTCAAAGTTAACAGTCAACTAGTGAGGAGCACAGTAGTCTTTAGCGTTTCATTCTTTTTCCTGCAATCTCTAATGTCTCTGGAGCTCTTAATCCCTAATGCTTGTCCAGTAAAATAGTGACTATGAAGGAAAAAAGGCAAATCTAATAGAAATGACAGATATTCACCAATTACAGAATATTACAAGCTTAATTACATTGATATGAAATTGTCTGTTGTTATATCTCAATACTGGTATCAGGAATTACTTAAATCTGGATCCAAATTGGAGAGAGGTGAGGTGAGATGAGTTGGGGTTTAACGCCGCTTTCAAGAGTATTTCACTTATATCGCGGCTGCTAGTATTATGGCAGGGAGAAAGCCCGCAACGCCATGTGGCTATGCTTTGCGGTGAAACCTGCGAGCATCGGCTGGAACTAGCGAACCATGGGTGGTACTACGCTGAAATTCAGTGCAGCATTGCACCCAAACCTACTGCGTGTAGAACAGTTCTCTACTGCAGACAAAGTTGCCGTGCACCTGGTGGGATTCGAACCCCGGACCTCTTGATCCGAAAATTGGAGAGTGTGAGTTGTTTAAAGCATCTTAGGCAATATTGCAGCCATTAGCGCCAAGATCCAAACTCGATCCACAATCAAAATATAAACATCCAAAAGTCCATATAAAGTGACCTCATTGAACTGACTATCATTCGATCAAGCCAATTGCTGGATATTATCAAATCGTCAACTTGTTCAATGTAGACATTACAGAATCAATAAGCTAAATCCATATTGTGATTGATGAGACGTTCACTTCAAATATTTGCCTGTAGTACTTCACCACTCAGATTTGTCCACAAATCAGTCACCTGTTCAACGAAAATCTACATAAACACCAGTCAGAATTTGACCATTCAGAGATTCTATCTCCGAACTATCAATGAATAAAGATAGTTCTATGTAAACATACACTTGACCATCACATTCCACTGAGCAGACGACTTCACAGAGCTCTGAAATCTGTCCATAACAGCTACACCACTCCTATTGCTATTGCTGATATCGCCAAATCAGAACTTACTTCAAAGTCCGCACACAGAGTACTACAGCACTGACCATTGAGGACAGATAACTGTCAGTGACAGCTATACCAGCTCTATACCAAATCAGGAAATAATTCAATGTAATAATTGAACTGAATTCAATAATTCATGACCAAATCTACATAGAAGACGGGAAAGAAGAAATTACTACACCACTCCCATTTGATGATATCACTAATTCCATTTCATGATATTACCACTGCAATATCACATCATTTCTTTCATTTCATGATATCACTGCTCCAATTTCATGATATCAGCACTCCAATGTCATGATATTAGCACTCCAATGTCATGATACAAGCACTAGAATTTCATATCAGCACTCCATTGTCATGATATCAACACTCCAATTTCATGATATCACCCCTCCAATGTCATGATATCAGCCCTCCAATGTCATGATATCAGCACTAGAATTTCATGATATCAACACTCCAATGTTAGTATATCAGCCCTCCAATGTCATGATATCAGCACTAGAATTTCATGATATCAGCCCTCCGATGTTATGATATCAGCCCTCCAATGTCATTATATCAGCATTCCAATGCCATGATATCAGCACTAGAATTTCATGATATCAGCACTCCAATGTCATGATATCAACACTCCAATGTCATGATATCTCTGCTCCAATTTCATGACATCACCACTCCCATTTCAGAAAATGTTTGAAATAAACAATCACCAGATAATCCAACTCTCCAGTGAGGCATTTAATTACTACACAGATAGAGCTATCACAACTAATACACCACTCCTATCATCAGATATCCACCAATCAGAAACAGCAATGTTCCTATGCACATATATCAGCTCCAGTGAAAGTCAGTTACCCATCCCCTCAACAGATATCGTCAATCACAAATCAATATAGAACCCTCACACTAGAACTGTAGCTGTAACCAGTTACTTTCTCAAACTTCATCAAATCAGAAACATTGAGAAAAGTTGGGCTAAATAGTGAGTTGGGGTTTAATGCAGCTTTCAAGAGTATTTCACTTATATCGCGGCTGCTAGTATTATGGCAGGGAGAAAGCCTGCAATGCCATGTGGCTATGCTTTGCGGTGAAACCTGCGAGCATCGGCTGGAACTAGCGAACCATGGGTGGTACTACGCTGCAATTGCAATTGCACCCAAACATTACTGCGTGTAGAACAGTTCTCTACTGCCGATAAAGTTGCCGTGCCTCTTGCGGGATTCGAACCCCAGACCTCTTGATCCGAAGCTGAACGCACTAACCACTGCGCTATCCCGCCCCCCTTGGGCTAAATAAACAAAATAAAATGGTTCTCGTCATCTCGACACATCACTTTTATTTGGTTTAGTTTTCTGTTAATTTGTTACTTATTCCAGTTACTTTGGGCAGTTTCATCAAATCAGAAACAATGGGAAATTATAAATTTGGATTTCAGTGTTATCTTAACTTTATTTTGGATTGACAGATACTGTCAATATCATTGATCAATAAAATCCATTCACTCCAAGGTCTGTAGCTGTTAGTTTTCTGTCAGCATGTTACTTATTTCAGTTACTTTGTCCATCTTCATCAAATCAGAAACAATGAGAAATTTTATATATATATATTTAGATCAACTTCATCTGAAGTTGATTTCCTATTGACAGATATGTACAATAGCATTAATCTATAGAATCAGTTCACTCCAAGATCTGTAGCTGCAAGCTGTCTGTTGTTGGTAATGAGAAATTTGACATATTTAGATCTCTGTTTTATTTGAAGTTCATTTCCAATTGACAGATAGTTTTATGATTTTAAGATAAAGATAGCCTATGTGAGGTGAGGTGAGTTGGGGTTTAATGCCGCTTTCAAGAATATTTCACTTATACCGCGGCTGCTAGTATTGCGGCAGGGAAAAAGCCCACAATGCCATGTGGCTATGCTTTGCAGTGAAACCTTCGAGCATCGGCTGGAACTAGCGAACAATGGGTGGTACTACACTGAAATTCAGTGTCGCATTGCACCCAAACCTTACTGCGTGTAGAACAGTTCTCTACTGCAGACAAAGTTGCCGTGTCCCTGGCCAGATTCGAACCCCGGACCTCTTGATCCAAAGCCGAACGCGCTAACCACTGCGCTATCCCGCCCCCTAAAACAATGAGAAACCTTCCATGTAAGAAAGTCAGCTTTATTGGACATTTGTTACTCATTGAGCGATATTGTGATCGATATCATTAATCAATAAAACCCACACACTTGTCCACACTGTCTACACCTTGCTTCTTACAGTTACTTCTCCAACCTACACAGATCATGAACCCTTACATGTGAAGGTCTTGTCTGAAATTAGTTTGCCCTTTAAAGAGGCAGTTCTGTTGCTTAGTGTCCACCATCTTGATTTTTTGTAAAACATGAAGTGAAAAACACTGTTTTCCAAAAAAAACGTTTTTTAGAAATAATAAAACATATGCTTTGAAATATTCACAAAGTAAAACATACTTATCATTAAAGGTAGGGTTCTGTTGCCACCTAGAATATTTTGCATTGCCTGAAATGAAAACACGCTATATTCCCCTACAAAAAAAATATCCTGAAAATATGTTTAGGCAATATATCCACAGGAGCACCACAGCATCTTTTCAAGTAGTTAGAGCAAAATTTTACCATTGCCGCTAGCGGATAAGATCCGGACATGGTGTGGATGGGTCTTGTGGATTGGTTTCAGCAATGTATCCGTTGGCCGAATATGTTACGGTAACATATCCACTACAGAGTCCCTGTTGTCCACAGTATAGCCACAAAAGAGCACAAGATAGCTGCCTTTGCGGATTTGTTTCAACGATGTATCCGTTGGCTGTAAGACCATCAAAAGTTTCTGAATATGTTACGGTAACATATCCACTACAGAGTCCCTGTTGTCCACAGTATAGCCACAAAAGAGCACAAGATAGCTGCCTTTGCGGATTTGTTTCAACGATGTATCCGTTAGCTGTAAGACCATCAAACATTTCCGAAAATGTTACGGTAACATATCCACTACCGAGTCCCTGTTGTCCACAGTATAGCCACAAAAGAGCACAAGATCACTGGCTTTATGGGAATGCTACGGATAGGCATCGATGTGAAGTTGGTAGTAGGAAGATTGTAATTATATGAAGTCTCGGTGGTAAATTCAAGGGAAAAAAGTCCTCTGTAAGAAGTATTGGTAAAAAATCATTGGTAAAAGAGTCTTCTGCCAAAGAAGTCCTGTTATTGTGAAAACAGATTAAATTAATGTTACCACTTAAGATATGGTAAAGAAAGATTATGATTTGAGTTTAGACTTTAGCTGAGTGAAACAGTGCCGTGTCCATAACAGCAGGCACTTATAATCGCTCATTGATTGCTCAATGCAGGGCTCAATGTAGCGCTCAAGTAGCGCTTATTGTCTCCTGAACGACACAGTGAAAAACCTCAAAGTTCGCTCGCTTTGCTATGCAGCGCTACATTGAGCAATCGCGTTCAAGAGAGGTTTAAAAGTAATTGCTAATGAGCGATTTCTTTGAAACCTCTCTTGAACACGGCCCAGAAGTCTATAAGATGGTTAAAATAACAAGTTCTTTAACTTATTTGATCACCATCATCCTTCTGGTTTAAACAATATTTATTTTAAAAATTAAATGGATTGGTAAAGATGCATTACGCCTATGTAAATACCTCTCCGGTACAAAAAAATACATAACACAATATTCATTCATGCAATACTGAGAAAAGCACAACATAAAAACATATGTTTATAACAGTATGAATGGGAAAGGAAATAAGGTTTAAACATTTAGTTTTTATAAGATCTATGTTTTTCTTAAGGTATGTCAAATACGATTGCAAAATTAATATCATCTTTCAAATTATCGTTATTTCAAATCATGTTAAATGACTGTGGTGTTACCTGTATTACTTTAACAGAGAGAGCAGGTTCAAATATAAATATATTTATTACACACGTGGTGAACGTACAACAAGTGTCATACTAATCTCGTACGTCACACGTGTGTCGTATCACGTTGACCTGTGTCGTAACGAAGTGACCCCGCATTCCAACGATCTGATTGGTTAACCAATGACCTCTCAGTTAGGGTCAAGTTGAAACGGAACTACTTTTGAATTAAAAACAAACACGTAACATTTCATGTTCACAACTTTATAATATATGCTAGATATATGCGTCAACATAGATTGTGAATGTTATTAGAATCTTCCACATTTGGCCAGTATGCAGCATTGATATCGCGAACAGCTGTAACTATCGGCAAACGCGCCGTATTTACTTACAGTTCAAGGGTTGTATGGAAATCCGGACACATCTCACATTCATTGTCGGTGTGAAAAGGTTTCCAATGCGGCGAATGTCAAATGCAAACATCATGTAAGCATCGCCAAGGACGTAATGAACAGCTTGCAATCTAGTCAAAGTCAAACAATTTCACTCTGCGTTGACCTTGCCCTTCGATGTTGACATCATGCCGATCGCGAGTCGACAACGTCACTGTCCGACTGTTCTTTCTACTGTACCGTACAGTACAGTAGGCCACGATTACAGTCATAACGTGTCGGTTGTTGCTGTTCATTCAAACCTCAAACCTTGGCACTGTTGCTTGATTATTTCAGTAGATTGTATATAAAACTTGGAAATTGTAATATCTAATGACATCCCGTCACAAATAAACAACGTCAGCTGTTGCTTGTAACTAGGCCAACAGTCAAGACTCTTCAGCGGCGAGCCGACCGACTGCGAGGCGAGGCGAGGCGAGGCGAGTTGACTATAAGATTAATGTGAATGTTTGCATTAAAAATAATACCTTGCACAACATAACATAACAAATACAGTTCATTTGCATAAATATTTTGTTAATTTTTACAGTCCACCTTGATTTATTCAACTGAATCTAACGAACTACATTATTTCGTCGTAGGTATACGCAATAGGAGTTGCAAATAAGCGTTCGGGTCAGCTCTAGCGCAGTTTACGTCAATTATTACGCATTCGGTTATTGAAACCGGTTTCGGTTACAGAGAATTGTTTCCCTTATCACAGGTAATAAAATTAAACGGTGTGGCGAATCCGCGTATAATAAACGTGTGTAATAAATAAAATACCACACTCGGTCTCATTAGATACGAATTATACGAAACTCGTGACCTTCCTATGGTATCTGACCTCGCTTTCGCTCGATCAGATACCGTCGGAAGGACACTCGTTTCGTATAATTCGTATCTAATTAGACCTCGTGTAGTATTCTCTATATATCAGAGACCATAATACATAATACATATTACATTCGTACATTTTACTTACTATCTTCAAACAAACAATTTAATACATTTGGTGTAAGATTCAACATTATTTTTTTTAAAAGATAATCTTCAGGTTAATTTTCATTAATTAATTAACAGTTTTATGGGTTTTTTTTATATTGTGAGTCTTATGTCAACAAAGGTTTTGCATATCTTCACATGACTGAAAATCTAGAGCTTAGGGTTGGATACGTATTGTCTAAATATATAAAAATAGCCCATTTTTATCTTTTAAAGAAATTGTAGTTGGTTGATAAACACTAGCTTAATTTTTTTCAAGTTGTCAATTTGGGATGTAATTTAGAAATATGCCTATTCTATTTAATTATCACACTCATTAATTCAATTGGTATTTAGAAATATATTAATTTTACACAATTGATATATAAACATTCATCCCATGTCAATATATGTGATTGAAGTAATCATCCATATTTTTTCTTTTTAAATAAAAATTGCATGAAATATATATTTATTGTATGTATGCATTACAAAACCACTATTAAAATTATTTCAGTTAAAAGTATACTTTAATAAATAATTATATACTTCGCCAAAGTGAAGATATCAGAAAGAAATTTACATATTGAATAAAAATACAAATAATTTTAGTTTAATTTTCTCTGGCCTTAAATGACAATCAATTGAAATACTTGACAATGTTTTTTAAAACAAGTGCAGTCATTACATATTTACAATCACTAAAATGTGTATACCTCTGAGAAATTGCAACAACAAACAAGTGCAAATCTATTGGTCATTAGACTTGAAATGGGTGGAGCTTAATTAATTGATAAACTGTCCAATGGTAAGATTACAGGAATGACTCCAAATATACCTCTTGGAGACACCTAGTTGATTGCTTTACAAGTAGCTTAATTACTGTGTACATTTCATTAGATTAATCAATTTGTTTGTTAAGAGCTGAGAAGTGATGTGGAGGGTTGCTGTGTATTTGTGTAATGTGGTTTCAAGTTGTAAACTTGGGCTGTAGAGGTATATCTTCTTCTTCTTTCTTCTTCTATATCTAATTAACGACCTATGTATTAGAATAATTTATACAATGCTTTTAAATCAGTAAAAGAGTACACTAAATAAAAATAATGAAATTCAAAACATATAATTAGCTCTGATATGTTCTAAAACCAATCTTTTGCACAAATTGTTTGGTCAAAATGTTTTTTTTTATTAATTTTTTATTATGAACACTCAAATAATGCTCAAACAGTTGAATTACATAAAATTTCAATGAAAAGGTTACATTATTCAAATTCTTTAACTATAGTTTCATTTGATATTAGAGAAATTTCATATGATGAAGGAAATAAAATACCAATATATAAATTAGACCATATCATTTTTTAGTTTAACAAATTGATAGAAACAAACCATTTCAGAATATCATGATAAAATCCCTTAAATATCAAAAACTGGCATATTTAACCAAATAATTGCCTCTAGTATCAGATCAATCAATTTTAGCCAATCAGAAGGCTTCTCAGTATTTATTACTGTTTTTTTTATGTGACCTGCATGCCCTTTACAATTGATAGATAAAACAAATATTGTTCATAATATTTCATAATCAATTCAAATCCTTTAAATATTACCAACTGTCACAACCAATATATAAAGCAATATATTTGTCACTATGATCAGATCAATCAATTTAAGCCAATCAGAAGCCTCCTTAGTCTTGCTGCTGTATTGTTATTCCAAGATGGCTTTCAAAACATCAACAAGAAATCTCACCAAGCTTTACATTATTACCTTACCTATTTAATGCAAATGTGTGATATACAAATTCAGCTCGGAGATGCACTATTTGCCATGTTCACCAGAAGACGAAATCTTATAAACTAGTGCTTAAGTATTTTAATCCAAATTTTAATAATTATGTACATGAATGAGTGAAAGAAGGATGCCTGGTTATGTTTTTGTTATATATTACGTATGAATATGCCTGTTTACGAAAGTTTTTGTGTGTATGATAAGCGAGTATATGTGATGTATGTGTGTGGGTCAGTGGGGGGGGGGGGGGGGGGGGGGGGGGGGGGGGGGTGCTTGTGTGGATGAGTAGATATATTGGTGGTGTAGGTTTGTGAAAGGTTGTTGGGTGAATATTGTGTGTGTGTGTATGTTGGGGTGTGTTTCTGGTTCGGAGGGGGGGGGGGGGGGGGGGTGCTGTTTGAGGTGTATGCATGTTATGTTGATGGCAGGGTGTGTGGTGTGTCCAGAGGAAGGGGTGTGGCTGCGGGTGTTTGTATTGAGTGTGTATTAGTCTAGTATGTATGCTGAATGTGTCTTTTTGTTATTGTGTTGTTTATTTAATGTATATTTTATGGAAAAGGTCTCCCGTAACCCTTTTGGGTGGCCGATATGATAAAAAAAAGGTTTTATATTTTATGTATTTGTATTTTGTATTGTATTGGGCGAGACTGTAATAAATAATATCTCTCTCTCTCTCTCTCTCTTTACAGTTCACAAGACAAGTACAAGTACAAGATTTCTCAGTTGATTAATCCAAGGTAAGTACTTGTGATCACTGCATTCCAAATGTATCAATCTAATTTCATTCACCCTTTTCAATGGACAGTTTAAATCAATGGACAGACTGAGTAATATTTTCTGACTTTTGGCTTCATTTGTTAAAGGGGGTCTGTGCGGGATAATTAAAACGATCCACGAGTAATTACCACCACAGCGTGCCGAGCCGGAAATCTCAATTAGCGTTCTCTCTACTCAGCGTAGTTTTGTCTGCGCAATCCTACGCGCTCCTAATCTTCTCGCGTCTGACCCCTCTCTCGCTTTACTCAACGGTGAAACGGAGTGTCTATAATTCGAGCTCGTAATAATAGCGTTTTTTACCTTTTTGCGTTGTGTTCATAATAATAATAATTAGCCCATAATGAACCAAGTTCCAATGTGGATATAGTGATATACTGATATGAGCTTATATTTATTACAATGCAGACCATTTCCCATTTTCTATTATTGATATCAAACTCATATGTGTATCGCAAAATAAAAGAATTATATCAAATTGGTTCGCTTATCTGATATTTAACTACATTAAACCTATTTCACTCATAAGAGGTTTCAGACATAAAAGGTTAGAGTAGCGCAAACTGACCGAAGCTTGGACACTGATCCGATTCAAATATTATGAAAGACTGTATAATAATCTTTAAAATGTCAATTTCAGCAAATCAAAATATTGGATAGAAAGTATTTTACTCGATTTTACATAGATATTTCAGAATTGCTTTAGATTAACCGAAAATAAAAACGGTTAAAGTTGCGTATATCAGTTCGGACAAGATTGACCTTCCTTCGGACCCTACAACCCAAATGTTCTGGCATGCGTCAGTGGTTTAAACTATTCACCAAACTGATTCTTTATATCCTTAAACACATGGATAATAGTCCAGGAACAATACATTATCCCTAGTTAAACTGCTTGAAGTAATTTGTCATTTATTGAGAGTAATTCAGCAACTGCCGCAAACTTTGTTAGAATAAATGATGTCGCAATCATTTTCGCAGGTATGCTGCTGCATAAACGATGTGAGCGCTAAACTGATAATTAATTAACTTAATGTTGTTGTCATATGTGATAATGTAATATTTCTACATATTTCCATATTTTTTCCGCGGCCATTTAAAACTTTACAAGTGGTTACAAAGAAAATGTAATAGTGTCCAAATTATTTCATGAAACCGTTTATTGAACCTCACGCAATTGCTAGTTTTGATAAAACAAAATATATCAAACTATCAATAATTCATTAAAATAAAATACAAATAAAACATATTAAAAAGGAACATTTGGAAACAAACAGTTTGCATTTATTGCAGATATTATAGCGTCAGCTGGAAGTGAAAAGTCTCCGAAGTGCGGGCGACTTCTACAGCTGGTGACTTCTTTCAGTTTGCCCTATGCGTAACTTATAAAAAATCAAATATTTAAAATGTGGTAGAAATGAAAATATCACCAAAAGACTTCATTACAGGGACATAGCAATGCTAATTGAATGCTAATTGAAAGGTATCTGGCTCCGTGTAATGATGTGATCACAATCTGCGACGTTACATAATTGTGGTATTTGGTAGTGTCAGTGGAGACGACAACCGCTAATATACAGGAAATGCTGCTGACATAACAGACAATGTGTATTGAACACTGTTATTTGTACATAGATTCAAGTAGAACCCTGGGGATGAAACTTCAAAGCATTATATGTAAGCTTTCTATTGCCAAATCGCATTGCAATTGTCTCCAGTCTGGCTAGACAATTTGTCGATTGCAAAGTTTCTCTGCACGTTGTATACACTACTGACTAGATAAATGACACACGACTTGCATGTCAATATATTGTACATTTAATTTGTTATAAGAAGGTTTATGTGAACAGTATTAACAATTCAATGACTGTTTAGCAATACATTTATAAAACATGTATTCAACATTGTCGGGATAATCTATGTCAAAACAAATTTGTATATTTATTGACATTGACAGAGTATATTTATATGTCCAAGTTGGGGTTTATATATTTCAGGATTAAAACATCACTATCAATAAATATATCACTATGGAATAATTTCAAAATGCCACTGTTTTGTCCAGTATGTATGATGTGACATGTGACTGAGTGACATGAAAAATGCTGGGTTTTTTTTTTTTAAATATTGAAGTTGTTACCTACAAAACTTGTTTAACATGTTTTATGAGTTAATATACATCTTTTACATATATTTTACTACAATGGTTTCTTAAATTAAATATCTGTCATTCCTTACGAAAATAGTTTTGCTTTATGAAGAATACCAAATGAATTAATAGTAATACATGTTAGCATTTTTTAGGTCTTCAGACAGGGTCTGAAAGACCTATTGTTATTGTCCTGATTATTCTTATTATTATTTGTACGATTTTGTGTAACAGATTCTGAAGTAACGGCTGATGGGATTTTTATGAAACTTTCAAGGATGGTAGCTTTCATCAAAATCTTGCCTCGTGTCGTGGCGGAATTTTTATTTTTTGCCTCATTAAAGGTCCAGTTCGATTCTAATCTTCAAAATTTAACATTGGAAATTTTTGAAAAATGCACTTAGAGACTTGCAATTTTTTTTAAAAGATGCGCAATGACAATGCGAGCAAAAAAGTAAATCAGCCCGACTTCGTACGTCACATTGTTTAGACGCCATTTTCATTTTTAACACTTTTTTCAATGTTCCGACCCCATGTACCTTTGACAATCTTCTCCTCTGAAGATACTTGCACCACGGAGCTGAGTCTTATACATATGTGTAGCTGAGGCATTGGTGAATACATGGTGTGGTTTTTCAAGAGCGTACTGCTAATACCTATTGCACAATGAACTTTCAAAGTTTGCCGAAATTGGTCGATTTGTCACACGGGACCTATTTCAAAGGGACATAACTCAAAAAGTTACAATCTCAATTGCGTGAAATTTTAAGGGAGACTACATAAGTATTGTGTCTATAGGAATCTATAACAACATCGCTCGAGTACAGTCATTTACGGTCTCAATTAAAGCTGAAAAATGACAGAAAATCAAAATCAACGATAATGGGACCTACTTCAAGGGGACATAGCTCATTCAGTTAAACTCACAACTACATTAAATGTTCAGGTATACTAGATAAATATAGTGTCTTTAGGGATAAATAATAATATCACTCGAGTACAGTCACTTCCGGTCACAATTAAGGCTGAAAAAATGACAGAAAAATCAAGATTTTTATTTCGTGTTGCGCGGGACCTACTTTAAGGGGCCATAACTCAAAAAGTTGTATTTTAAATTGCATGAATTTTTCAGAGATGCTAGATATATATACTGTCTAGAGGAATCAATAATAACATCGCTCAGATTCAGTCATTTCCGGTCACAATAAAGGCTCAAAAATGGCAAGAAATCAAGATTTTGATTTTTAAAATGGGAAAACATTTTTTAAAAATAATTGTGCCACCCCATGCAGATTTAAGACATATTACAATGTTCCTGGCATTGCTGCCAATGATTTAAGGTGAATATTTACTGTTTTCATTAGGTCTTCAGACAGGGTCTGAAAGACCTATTGTTATTGTCCTGATTATTAGGTCTTCAAGACATAGTCTGGAAGACGTATTGTTATTATGCGAATCCTTATTATTATTAGGTCTTCAAGACATAGTCTGGAAGACCTATTGTTTTTATCCGAATCGTTATTATTATTATTATTATTATTTCCGGAACTTTTTGTCCGGACAATCCTGAATTTACCGCTTAACAAATTTTCATGAAACTTTCAGGGATGGTACAATTCAATGAGATCTGGAAAAGTGTCGAAGCGGAATTTTGATTTTTTGCGTCATTAAAGGTCCAGTTCGATTCTAAATTTCGATTTTTAACATGGGAATTTTTTTTAAAATGCAGCTAGAGACTTGAAACTTTTTTTAAAAGATGCGCAATGACAATGCGAGCAAAAAAGTAAATCACAGCGAATCCCTAGATCACATGGTTTAGCCGCCATTTTGTTTTTTGTCACTTTTTAAAAGTGTCCGACCCCATGTACCTTTGACAATCTTCTTCTCTGAAGATACTTGCACCACGAATTTGACATTTATTGTGTATGTAGCTGAAGCATTGGTTAACAGAATTTGAATTTTGTAGAAGGGTAATCATAATACTTTTTGCACAATGACCTTTCAAAGTTGACCGTTTTGTCACACGGGACCTACTTCAAGGGGACATTACTCCAACTTCCCGATCTCACAATTGCATGAACTTTTCAGGGCTTCTAGATCAATATTGTGTCTTTAGGAATCAATAATAAAATCGCTCGCGAGCAGTCATTTCCGGTCACAATTAAGGCTGAAATATGACAGAAAATCACAATTTCGAATTTTAACATAGGGAACATTTTCAAAATTGACACAGAGACTTGAAACCTTTTTTAAAAGATAGGCAATAACAATGCAATAAAAAAGTCAATCATGACAAATTCGTAGGTCACGTGGTTTTCCCGCCAATTTGATTTAAAAGGAAATTTATGATCTTTTGAGGTTTTCTCAGTACATTATGAGATGTTACACATAGAAGTGATGTTAGAAAAATTATTGGTGACATTCTTCGATCAAACAAGTAGGTGAAGGTCAAGCAGAAGTCTTGAAGACCTAAGTATTGACGCGTCAATCCTAGTTTTTTTATTGTAATCGTTTTCCCCCCAAACATCTACACATCTAAAGTCCGATAAACCCAGTGTAGTGCCCTTGGGGATCAAGGAATCGATCCCGGATTTCCAGTAAAATCGTTTGTCCAAGACGTCCAAACCTCTGCAACACAATTAAATCGTCTGTGGGATTGCTGTCTGTAAGCTGTGTTGTCTCGAACCTGGTCATGGACCATGAAATCGTTGTAGTGAGCGATGGCGGGGTCCAAAACAAGAACGAGAATGAAACAGCCAATCAACGATCGCCTGTGAAAAGGGGGAATCCCCTGTCAAAAACATGACCACATCGCTGGGTCTGCGCCCAGTCCGAGTCACGTGACCATGTCACCAGCACGCAACACGTTCGCCATCAGCGGGCTCATTATCCCGCATTGTCCTCCTTTAAAAGGCACTACTGTCTCAGTCATGGCATGTGTAACAAGGCATCTGTGGTATTTATTTGCTATTGGTTGCTTTAAGTTCAGATCAGATTATGAATAGGAATAAATGTAAATTGTATTTCAAATACTTTAAAAACTGCTTTATAAACATGTCAATGTTTATAACACAGGTGACTGTGCACTCGGCCATGATGACAGCCAGACAGGGTCTGGGACAAGACAGGAAATGATGTAACCTACTCTCAGGCAGGAAATGATGTAACCTCTCAAGGTAAGACTTGAGATGCTGACATATTGTTGTATAAACAAACAAATTGTTAAATAGCATTGGATTCATTGTTGATAGCAATTAATCAAGACATTTCTTTTGCCAATATTGATGTTCTGGAAATGTATCTAGACTGACTGATTGCTAATATAAACATTTTACAGATAAATTTGATATGTCATTAATAGTCAAAATTACATTAGGATTTTAAAGGTTTTTTAATCCATATTTATTTTACCAATTTTATCAATTATGTTTGTTTGACTTACAAATCTTAATTTGTTGTTTTATAAAGAAATTCAAAACACTTGTTTGTTGGTTAAAATACTCAGTATCCTTATTTTCATCATAAAGACATTGATTGTCATTATACTCGTTAATTATATATATTACTATATATAATATCAAATATTTAATTGATTTGTGATTATTGTTAATTTGTAATCTGTTTACTAAGGGATATTTGATGTTTTATGATTATTAAGAATAATATTTCACTAGTATCTCAACTAATAAAGACATTAATATTCTATTTCGGTCCAGTATATGTTTATCAGTTAATAAAATTAATCAATTTTGATTTATACTTTTCAAATTCTTTTTGTTTTCATCAAATAGTTTGATCTTATTCAGTAAAGTGTCAATCTTGATTTCAGTGTGGACTGAATCGGACAGAAATACACTCACCTGGTGGACACAACTCTCAGACGTTGTTTATTCAAGGTCTATTGAAGGTGGGGTTGGCATTGAATTTGACAATTAGCTTCTTTAATTGATAATCTTCTTTCTGAATATGCACCCAATCAAGCTGATTGATTACTTTAATGGACACTAAAGGTCATGGTTATTTAATTTATTGCAGATTACAAATTACAACCTTAAGACAGACAGACTGATTATATTTTACATACAAATTTTGCTATCAGTCATTTATCATAAAAATCAAATTTGTATTTTCACATTTGGTAATAATTATTATTTCACCAATTTATTTGACTAAATTATAAATATACGTTATAGTTTGAACTTACAAATGTTTATGTTGGTTTACATAGTCAAGTCTAGATCTAGGGTTCAAGACGCCAGCACAGTTCAAAAGAATGAAACTGTGCTTCAAGCCATTGAAGTTGCGAATTTAACATGATGTATATTGTCATTTCATATTAAGCATTTAAATTAAACATTTAAATTTCAAAGGAACAGTTACACTACTCCAAGCTAAGTTAAACAAAATTCTTAATGTATATATATATTGTCATATCATATGAATTTGAATAACAATTTGAAGAGTTTGAAAACATTTGAAATAACATTAAAATCATTTTACTATTTACAATGATGACTAATTTATTGAAATACTATTACTGTTCTTTGTTTCCAGTGTTTGCCATCCTGGTATTGCACCTCCTGTACTCCCAGTACACTGACCACCTGTCGAAGATCTGTAGCCTGAGGAAGGCATTCCGGAAATTAGGTATTACTAATGTCTCTTTTGTTTTCTTTATATTTTGCCTCAACAAGATTCGTGTGAGTATGAATGTCCTGTATGTAATGGGACATGAATGTGCCATTGGTATGGTCTATATATATCAAAAAGTCTTTTCATATCATGTGATTTGTAACTTGCCTGTTTGTACCATGGTATCTATATTCTTACTATTCTACTTTTCAGGAGCTCGGCGCAATCACATTAACATGGCCCCTGAAAGGGACCTGGAGGTTCCAAGATCCTGATTGTACATGTCATAGATCTCAGGAATGTTATTAAGTAAACGTTAAAAGCAGGATGTGTTACTGAACGCAGTTGAATGTCCTTTGAATTCCTTTGCAGAAGGATATTTATGTATATATTTGTACAGCACTCAGGATCTCAAGATGAACATTAATATTATAGTATTTATTGTGTACTATTAAAAATCGTGAAGTGTACTATGTTTTTGTTTTTTGTTTTAACTGGAAATGGTTCTTTGATTTTGAGGTATATCTGAAACATTAAATTTCTAGAGTGCCTGTGGACGGTTTTATGAATAATATATGCAAATGCAGGTCTGGACTACTTGTGGATGGTTTTATGGCTTTATTGGATAGGGTGGGGATCCCTTTGGATATATTACCAAACCATATCCGCAACTCCATTCTGGGCTACTTGTGGATGGTTTTATGGCTTTATTGGATAGGGTGGGGATCCCTTTGGATATATTACCAAACCATATCCGCAACCCCATTCTGGACTACTTGTGGATGGTTTTATGGCTTTATTGGATAGGGTGGGGATCCCTATGGATATATTACCAAACCATATCCGTAACTCCATTCTGGACTACTTGTGGATGGTTTTATGGCTTTATTGGATAGGGTGGGGATCCCTATGGATATATTACCAAACCATATCCGCAACTCCATTCTGGACTACTTGTGGATGGTTTTATGGCTTTATTGGATAGGGTGGGGATCCCTATGGATATATTACCAAACCATATCCGCAACTCCATTCTGGACTACTTGTGGATGGTTTTATGGCTTTATTGGATAGGGTGGGGATCCCTATGGATATATTACCAAACCATATCCGTAACTCCATTCTGGACTACTTGTGGATGGTTTTATGGCTTTATTGGATAGGGTGGGGATCCCTTTGGATATATTACCAAACCATGGTATCCTGTCAAAACGCAGAACTGCAAAACGCAGAACTGCTAAAACAACAACATTTATGGTTGGTTGCACACACCTGAACCCTCATTATAAAATGGAACGACCCGCAAGGAAATGAAGACAAAATACAGGTTGTTGTGTAAACATGTATTGTGCATGTTTTTTAATCATATGTTTCTTGGATTTCTTGGATTTTTTCAACATTTTGATGTATTCTATCATAGTGTGATCATAACAATTTGTACATTATGTATCTCTTCATATATAATATGATTCTGACATCATATCAATAACTTACAATAACTTACAATAACTAATTTACAATAATTTACAACATTGGTTATCATTGTTCATTGTTCAATCTCTGCTTTCATTCACATCTTCATCATCATGAGAGTCAGAATCAGAATCAGAGTCAGAATGCTATTGATAAAAGTTTTGTAAAATAATCTCAGAATATATATATACGTAGGTGTATATTATGGGTCTGGCGCTTGTGGAATGAACGTCCTGTGTCTTGCTTATGCTGCAGGGTGAAGGTATTGTGGTGGTGTTTTTTTTAATAAAAAAAACAGTAGCTGCAGGGTTGTTTTTTTTCTTTATTTCATATGAAGAGTGAAACAAGCACAGTTTTAGTTCCAATGTATTTTATCAACGTCAGCTTTTCTATCAACATAAGGTTTCTGTGTCTTACTTTGCAGATCATTGACTTGTCAGACTTAAGAAAATATACTATAATCCTACTCATAAATCGATCTCGGGTCTCAGTTCAGGTTCAGATCAATATATTTCTTGTAATAACATCTTGGTATAAAATCACAGCGGGGTATGTAATACCCTGTATCTAATTGTAAGACCCACAAAGCAAAGCGTCTCCAACTCACTTGCATCCCGTGATATAAGCACTTTTGAGTAAAGTTAAATGGTTTACTCTAAACGAACCAAGGGATATATTGTTCAAATTTGTTGTTACAATGCGTTACTACTCCGTATTTACTTACAAACACATGAGAAGAAGAAGAAGAAGAAGAAAAATAGTTTATTTAAGTGTCGCACAACATACAACATCGGATAATCATGACAATGATATATATATAAAATAAAATTGTGTATGCTGCTCGGCCAAGCATGGCCTACGGGACACTATTCTACATTTAAAATCATATACAAAGATATTTAAAACACATTTATACATATAAAATTAATATCATAAGAAAACAATTGACACATGTACCTGGGAGGATTATACTGTTTAACAATGTTTTGATAGTGTGTTGAATATATTGTTACAGTGTGTTACTACTCAGTATTTACATATAAACATATACCGGGAGGATCATACTGTTAAACATTGACCTGTTGATTCAGTGATCTGCTAATTTGACTGTGTCGCTCCACTCACTGTCAGAGTGGACCAGTCCATTACTTGAATAGGTGTGACCTGCCTGACAATGAACTTTTCATTTCTGCTAATTGGGAATTCTGCGTTTTGCAGTTCTGCGTTTTGACAGGTAACCCAAACCATATCCGCATATGGACTACCTGTGGATGGTTTATGGCTTTATTGGATAGGGTGGGGATCCCTATGGCTATATTACCAAACTATATCCGCAACTCATTTTACAATTTAGTCTTTCTGGATATGTTCTGGAACAGCCTTGCGGATTGGTTGTGACGATGGTAAAATTTTACTTGTGGCAATGGTGCAGTAATATGTTTTCAAGGGATTTTTTTTTGTAGGGGTTGTATCCAATTTTGCAACTCTTTGATAACTAAAGACATACAGCGATAGAGTATTCACATATTATTATAACACATAATATGTAATAAAACTAATAAACAATTTGCTGTTATGCTGTAGCAAAGTTTTCCCGACTCACAGCGTCGATGAATGGCTTCAGTTCTCATTGTTTTATTTTTCAACAAATGTCCGCTTGTGTTTATCTAGTTGTGCAATACAAATTAAGTCATCAAAATGTTACCTTCATTAGTATCTTTCAATTTCAATGTGTTTTAATCATGTATTAATAACATATATGTGTAAACAGGAATATCCTCTCGAATTTCGTTTCCACAAAAAATACCCGATAGAACCCTCCTTTTAAACTAATCAACAATGTTGTGTTGTGCCATGAGAAAGCTTTCCACACTTGTAGCGCCGATAAAAGACTCCACTCTCATTGTTTTAAAGATTATAAAGTCATAAAACATTACCCTCAGTAATATTTTTCACATGGGATGTGCACTAAGCATGTATTAATATATACAATATACGAGTACACAGGAATGTCCTTTGAATTTTTTTCCACAAAAAAATACCCCGATAGAACCCTCTCTTTAAGTAATTGTGTCATTTGGTAAGGCACACATTTATTCAAATGTTGCATGACTTACGTTACTTATCCTTCTTACTATTGCCCCAATTCCCTGACTTATAACCCTCAATATTGATCTATGAACATTTTTATCAAACAAGTTGTTTCTTCGCTAAAGTCAAGACGTAAAGCACATGGAATTCCCTTGGTAAACACAATGAAAACAGCAAGGCCAAACGACACCTGGTGTAGACTTTTTCTGAAAGGGGAGGTAGATGACTGTAAACTCCATGAAATGTGTATGTATTTTAAGTTTCAGTGGCGTAACTAGTTTCTCGGTGATTTGAAAATAATAATCTGTTTATTCTTAACAATGGATTAACTGGAAAAGTCCTTTGAAAATGATATTATAAAACTGTCAATATGTTGCTCAAATAATCTTGCAAATAGTTTACGGATGAA
Source organism: Gibbula magus (assembly GCA_936450465.1). Taxonomy (NCBI): domain Eukaryota; kingdom Metazoa; phylum Mollusca; class Gastropoda; order Trochida; family Trochidae; genus Gibbula; species Gibbula magus. Next base: position 24,489,438 of record OW388291.1, on the reverse strand, counting down.
TTGTACAACTTCAAAAACATATTTGATGTTTTACTTACAATGTTTAAAACAATTTTACTTGAAAGAAGGACTCTATCAGGGTATTCTTTGTTTGAACAAAATGTGAGGAGACATTCCTATTTACATATACATCTTGTTAATACATGATTATAACACAATCTATATTACTTGAAGAACTATTTTGATGACTAATTTATATTTGACAGTTGGATGTGGATTAGCGTGCAATTTCATCGAAACATAAAAACAATCAGATGAGTAATATAACATTGTCATATGATACATTATTTAGTACTTTTTGGATATATCAAAATACATGTTTTATTATTTCAAAGTACTATTCCTAAAAGTGCAGCGTTTTCTTATTTGACGTAATGCACCAAAAACAAAATGGCTGATACTCTCCATAGAACTCACACTTAAGTAAATCTAAGTTACTAGTAAGAAGTTATTTGTTCCCCCAATATCCTCCCAGCTACACAAAAACAAAATGGCGGATACTCCCAACAGAACTCGCACTTTAAGTAAATCTAAGTTACTAGTAAGAAGTTATTTGTTCCCCCAATATCCTCCCAGCTACAGATTTACCGCGTCCACAAATCAGAAATCCATCAGCTACCGGCAAGCGAGCAGTCACCATCTCCGGGGAGGGTTTCTCGCTTCCTCACATGGATTCCAGAGTTCAATAACTCTTCATTTATCAATAGAGTCTAGCAGGACCATATCAGAACGAAATGGACTTAATAAAGGCACTTAATGAAAGCAGTCAATGAATAGGGGGGTTTGAGGGTTGACCTGTATTGCAGAATGAAGGAATCTCAACTCTTGCAGGGCACAAACACATTTTGTCCGGTTTGATAGCTTTTAAGGTTTTTGTGTAAATTAAGAATTAAAATAGACAAATCAAAACTTTAGATTGGCTTGTTTTCATGCTCAGATCCTCGATGAAGATCGAGTTGATAATTAATTTTGCAAGGTTCACATTGGATGTGAATTCATCTGAGAAGAGAAGTCCACTGAATACAAGTTTCAAACATGAATAGCGATTGGATTTGATGAAACCAATTAATAAATGTAGTCATTGAAAGAGAGGTTTGTTTGTCAACCATCATAGCAAAAAGGAAGGATGGTAACAGTATTATTGAGTCTATGTATTTAAATTACAGCCCAAGTCATATTGCTCAATAAAAACTGCCAAAAGTAGGGAAAACGCTAAGCTATCATCTTAATATTGATGTTCAAGTAATATATAGAGATTATTACCCGAGGAAGTGTGTCATATGACTTTTTCGAAACGACTGTGAATTTTTGGTTATACATAAATTTGCACGAGTTTCGTAAAAGTCATATGGCACACTTTCGAGTGTAATAATTTCTTTATTACCCATTCTGTTCCATTTGATTCGCGTAATATTAGCCAGGAAATGGCCCACTTCCTTTGCGACGGCAAGCGACAGTGACGTCATGAACAATCGTTTTATGACATCACAGACAACGAAATAAGGGAAGCCGTGGTAAAACAATCGTTGCTAGGCAAACGTTATATGTGCACATGTGCTATATATATATATTCATTGTTCAAGCAAATATTCTGAACCACATCTGAAGGGTCAGATTTACTGGAGATAATACAGTGAACCCAAGTAATGCACAGGGATATCAAGGAATGGTATATCTGTTGGTTGATCCTAATGAACATAGATATAAAGTTATAGCAAACTATGGTATAAGCTTAATTTGTCAATACCATCCAGCAGCAAACACATGACAGCGCTTTATAGAAGAATTGTCAACGAAATGATAAATAACATTACTACAACATTTGATTGTAGACATTTCTTTAGGCAAATAAAAAAAAATATCTGTCAATGTCATTTCCCTTCGGTAGGTTGGACGTCTGATCGGCAAATAGATCATTAGTGAACTCCAAAAAGAATAAGACTTTGCCAGAGGATGCGGCCATTTATATTTCTTGGTAATTGTAAGCAAGGACGCATAAAAAATTACCATCACTAATGATGTTTCTAGTGTGTCTTAGATCTATTGTCCCTCCATCCTATAAAAGTATTGCAGGTATGCCTTAGAATAAAATAATTACCTACGATTTTCAAAGAGTTATTTGTTTGGTTATGCAAGAGATCTCATTCAGAATAATGAATCGGTTCCTGACCCCCTTTTTCTCATAGTTCCGCAAATACCTACACAGACGGACTGAATCATAGACAGAGAGAGCCAAATACTGAATCCCCAACTTTAACCTGAACATGTGATGGGGGATAAAAATGCTACAATATGCAATACACAATATGCAATATATAACACAAAGCTTGAAATACACAATGTGAAATGCACAATATGCAATACACAATGTTAAATGCACAATATACAATACACAATGTGAAATACACAATATGCAAAACACAGGGTGAAATATACTATGCAATACATACTATGCAACACAGTACACAATGCAATACACAACATGCAATACACAACATGCGATATACAACATGCAATACACAACATGCAATACACAATATAATACACAACATGCAATACACAACATGCAATACACAACATGCGATACACAACATGCAATACACAATACAATACACAACATGCAATACACAACATGCAATACACAACATGCTATACACAACATGCAATACACAACATGAGATACACAACATGCAATACACAACATGCAATACACAACATGCGATACACAACATGCTATACACAACATGCGATACACAATACAATACACAACATGCTATACACAACATGCTATACACAACATGCAATACACAACATGCGATACACAACATGCAATACACAACATGCAATACACAACATGCGATACACAACATGCAATACACAACATGCGATACACAATACAATACACAACATGCAATACACAACATGCGATACACAATACAATACACAACATGCTATACACAACATGCTATACACAACATGCGATACACAATACAATACACAACATGCTATACACAACATGCGATACACAATACAATACACAACATGCAATACACAACATGCGATACACAATACAATACACAACATGCAATACACAACATGCGATACACAATACAATACACAACATGCTATACACAACATGCGATACACAACATGCAATACACAACATGCGATACACAATGCAATACACAATGTAATACACAATGTAATACACAACTCTTAATCAACATAAGAAGATTCTAAACAACTTCCTGGTTCTATGATACTTCATTTGCCATAAGTAATATGCATTCAATGAATTTCAAAGAACTACCACCTCAACCAAAATAATTGTTCATTAAAATCCAATCATAAACAAAAAGGACTTGATCCAAAGCCCTTAAAAGAAAACATAGACATTGGTAGTTTCTTTGATGACAAAGTCAGAATAAATGATTCAATTATCCTTCCTAAATGTGTCTTGTGAAGCTGACATCTATTTTTGCTCTATACATTCTGCTGACATGAGAATATTTATTATTCTCCAAAAAGTTAATGGTTTCATGAAACTTTTTTTATTACCCATAAAATGTCCAACTACTACATTCTGGAGATGTAACAAACAACAAAGTTCTATTTTATATGGGTAAAACATTTCAAAACTAATTTACAACTACAAAATAAGTAAATGCTCTTGTGTGTTTTCTGTATGAACCACATACTGTACGTATTTCCAGTTTAATTTGTTTTTGTTTTGGTTGAAATATATAGAGGATATTATATGAGTGTCTATGTCATACTATGTTTATGAAATGAGTGCCTGAATATTAGTTATTTCCCGAGCGAGAGCGAGGGATATACCGATATTCAGGCAAGAGTGTCGTAAACATAGTATGACATAGACACTCATATAATATTCTGTTTATTACCGAAGTCGTGAAATTAATGAAAATACGCTAAAATCCACTTTCAACCATAGGCTGGCGACCCACCGCCCTGGATTTAGAATGCAACGTCATAGACAAAACGTGACGTCATAGTATTGTTTATGACGTCACGTCACCATGACAAAGTGATATTTTGCCCTAGGGCATCGTATGAATAATATGAACCCCTATATGATTGCCCTTGTAGGTAATAGTTTCTGTTATCTATAACAAAATGCTATTTACACATATGCATGAATTCACTGTTGATTTTTAAAGAAAAATGCAGTTTAAGTTAGTGTACTCTAATGGTTTTGAACAGAACCAAAAATGTACTAAACCAGTTAATTGGCCCTGTTACAAAGAGTTTTAGACCCTTCTATTTTAATCAAACACTTTCTTTTATATAAAAGGCTTCCTGCAAATACCATTTCTTTGGCCTATAAAATTTTTGCAAATGTTTGTTTACTACCATATATAGTCAAGCTGCGATAGTCCGGCCACGATAATCCGAATCTTGCAGTGTCCGAACGGTAGCAAGCTGTAACCAAAGTAATTTCTATATAAACTCATTAAATGTTGATTCATTAATCCGTTGATTCCGTTTCCGAATCCGAAAGCCAATTAGCCGTAATGGATTAGTTAATTACAACTATTTATGCTTCATTAATCCGGTGACAAGCGATCATCACACTGATTGGGTCGGTAAACTTCAATGACAGTGGATTGAACTGTCAGTAGTTTGTGATTTAAATAAATTGTAATGTTTTACATTGTGTGTCAGTAGTTTGTGATTGTAATATATTGAAATTTCTCATTTTGTGTGATAGTTATAAATATCCAGCGTGTCAAAGTCATTTAATATTTTAAATACGTTCTTGTCTGTCTGTAGATTCAAAGGGAATCAACTCCATCTTGTTTGATTCATTTCAGTAGTCCGAACATTTCACTATCCGAATATTTTTGATGAAAAACGGAAGCGTTCGGATTATCGAGGCCTGACTGTATACATACCCAACAAGCATCTGGTTCATTCAAAGGCAAGATTAGAAATTTGATATCTGATAAACATTGCTACCTTAAAAGAATTCTTCCTCATTCAAAATTTTCCAAGCAGTTTACAAAACGACATAATTATTCCACAATCTTGACAGTAGCTTCTATTCCTTTAATTCTTTTCAAAATGAACCTCAGATTGTCTGACTGTTCAGTTCTGATGTAAAAAAAACATCATTTTACTTCAAAGAAACTTATCTAAATCTAAAATTTACTGAGTAGCTTTCAAATTGATGAAAGACAAATATTTCAGAATTCTGACAAAGTCTTTTTCCTCTCTTGGAATTAGATAAACTTCAATAAGCACGTTGAAGTCTATTCCAAGACCAGTTTAATTAATTTGTTAAGTTTTTGATGTCTGATAAGCACCAAATAAGTTAAAAGAAGCTCATCTTAACTTAAAACGTAACACGCAGCTGACAAATGAGTGAGATCAAAGATTTTCTTAATTTAGACTCACTTTCATTTCTTTAGGTTAGATAAACTTCAATAATCATCCTTGTCTTTTCTTGTCTGGTAAGCCTGTTTCCTGATAAGCATATATAATTTAAACTTTACAGAAAATCGTCCTATTTTTATATAATATGCAAAAAAAGTAGGGGATATTTAATTTTTGGAAGATATCACTAGCCTATGGAACTGAATACGAAGCAAGTCACTATAAATCCTTACAGAAGAAACATTTTCAGTTACATCTGTCAACAAAACGCAACAATGGCAACTGCAGGGTATGCACGGGATGCTCGTGATGATCATGGGGGTCAAACCCAAGATTTGCACGACTTTGAATTTGACGGTTACAACTCCTGTGGAATGAAATTTGAAGGTGGAAACATCAGTTCAGTTGCTTTTGATACCAGGAACAAAAGGGTGATACGACTAACCCAAAATGCCCTTCGCATGCTACAGGTTGGCACAACACAGACGGTTGTGGCATGGACAATGAACGTTTCTCAATCTGTCATAAGCAGATTATGGTCCAGATATCGTGATACACGTTCTGTAAACGATAGACCACGCTCTGGTTGACCAAGGGCGACAACTCATGCCCAGGATAGATTTATCCTTACCATAGCCTTAAGAAATCGTGTCATAACCGCAAATCAGATCAGAGCTCGACTTCAAACAGATACTGGTGTGAGAGTGAGTGCCCAGACGATCCGAAATCGCCTGCACAGGGGTCATCTACACGCCCATCGTCCTCGCGTGATACTTTGTTTGAGAGATCATCACATCAGTGCAAGACGTCGTTGGTGTAGGGAACGTCAACATTGGGATAATCGACGTTGGAACAATGTGATGTTTTCAGATGAATCGAGGTTTACTGTGAACTTTCTGGACAGGCGTAGGAGGGTGTGGCGTGGACGAAACGAGCGCTTCCATGACGTCAACGTCATTCAACATGATCGATTTGGGGGTGGGTCTGTAATGGTGTGGGGAGGCATCACTGCTTCTGGAAGAACGGCCTTACATGTTGTTGCCGGACGTGTGACAGACCAGTACTACCGGGACAACATCTTAGCAGCCCATGTTGTGCCCTTCGCACATCGTCATGGCCGCCGTTTCATCTTTCAGGATGACAATGCAAGATGTCACAGAGTAATGAGTACCTCCAACAATAGAATGTCACCACACTACCATGGCCAGCACTGAGTCCAGACCTCTCGCCCATCGAGCATGTCTGGGACATCCTGGGACATCGGTTACGTCAACGTCAACATCCTGCCAATGTCCAAGAAAGAACTTGCTGCTGCGTTGCAAGAGGAGTGAAATAATCTTGGCCAAAATGACTTGAGACGTCTCATAAGGAGTATGCCACGTCGTATCCATGCCTGTTTGGCCAACAGAGGGGGGTTTACCGGTTACTGACTTTGCGTTCATGTTATGGTAATTCTGATGTTGCGCCCCGAGTATTGTTTTGTCCTCAGTATGGACATTGTGTGTGTCATTTACAGCACGAATCATGTGGAATAAATCCATATGTGTTCCCTTAATTTGTTTTCGTCATTTGTTTCTTCTTTGGATTCATAATTTTCTTTTAATAACACTAATAAATCCAATATCCCCTGCTTTTTTGGCATAGTATATATATCACTTCTAAAATCCCCTTCAAAGACCTTTATAGAAATTCATTTTCCTAAAGATTAAACAATTTCTGTTAATTGCAAACAAATAATTTCCTCATTGCAAACAATGTAGTTCATACGTACAAAGATGTCTTTAAATCCAGTCTATTAATTAACTCACAGTTGAAGATAAGGCAACAATGAACAGGGAATAGGCGCCTTTGTATTTTCAAAGACCTTGCATTTCTGACATCTGATAAATGGTTTGACTTCAAAGAAGCCTTATTTCAATTTAGAGTTTACCTATGAGCTTCAAAATAAATTGACTAAGAACAAAGTATACTCCGAAATATTCACTCTAAGAAGTTGATATCCAGAAAATCTTCCTGTTTCTATTTTTGCCATTTCTAAAAGACCTTCAAAGACCAGAACAAAGGCTTCTAGAATTCAGAATTTTTTTCTTATTTCTTTAAGTCCGATAAACTTCAATAAGCGGCTTTGTCTCGGTCAAGATTGTCTAGTAAGTTTTTTTTTCTGATAAGCATCATGCACTACTAAAGCCTGCAACACCATTGTGGCTATGCTTTGCAGTGAAACATGCAAGCATTGGATGGAACTTTTAGCTTAGATTCTGTATTCTGTTCATGGTTGAAATCAACAAACTGCTTACATTACAGCATACTCTAGAATTTATATAGTTTTGTAATTTCTTAAGCTTAGATAAACTTCAGATTCTGTATTTTTCATGGTTGAAAGCAATATACTGCTAACAATTAAATAACACTCTAGAATTTTGAAGATTTCTTAATTTCTTTATAGCTTAAATTAACTTCAGATTATGTATTCTTATCATGGTTTAAAACAGTATACTGCTTACGTTACAAAATAATTTATAATTTTTTCGATTTCTTAATTTCTTTAGATTAGATAAATTTCAGATTATGTATTTTTATCATGGTTGAAAGCCATATGTTACTTACAATTTCAAAATACTCTAGAATTTTGAAGATTTCTTAATTTCTTTAGCTTTGGTAAAATTCAATAAGCATGTTAGTCTATTCCAGGACCGTGGATCTATTATCTGATTGGTGGAACCAACTTCAGAGAAACTCATCATCTGAGATTGTTGTGATGGAATGGTATTGACGTAGACTGTCTAGGTGTGTCAGTACTTACATTGCCCTTGTTGGGATTGATTATCAGAAATACGTTGTCAATTTGATTACCCACTGGGAAGGACATGCAACTGTCAATGTTGAGAACAATCTATATCACAATAGGACACAGAGTTTAAAAAAACTACAAGACGAAAGTGAGCAAAAGTGCCTGAGTGCTATACAATCCAATACTGGGGTAAAATATATGGATATTATAAATTCGAACAAACCTGTATAGGTTCCAGATTCTTTGAAGAGGATCCTCCTTGGGGTACTTATTGCATAAAATCCTAGATTTTAGATATATGACAGGTTGTAACTATATTTTCCACATAAAATTAGTTAAAAAACTAAAAAAACGTACTTTGGGTCACCCCTTTCGAGCCTCACCCCTTACGGTTGTCATGCAACCAAGGGCGGTAACTCTAACCTCACCACTTTCCAATCCAGTCATGCAGGCTGAATGAAGGGGAGGTGGGTGGCCCTACCCCAAGGAGGATCCTCTTCAAAGAATCTGGAACCTATACAGGTTTGTTCGATTCTTTTTCAGAAGGGATCCTCCTTGGGGTACTTATTGCATAAGACAGACTCCCAAAGATTAAATCAATGGCAGTGGCATTCAGACTGCACCCTAAGGCGCAAAACGAAGTACAAGAGATTACTCACCCAAAGTACAAAAATGGATCCACCATGGGCTATAACCTCAATGACCTGGGGATTACGTGGCGCACTCTCAGTCGCCTTACAGGTCTGAAAACCCCGCCCCCCCCCTTTTTTGTAAGAGAGAAGATGAGGACAAAAAATCCCATAGCAAAGATCACCCCACGGGAGTCCTCAGCCGGGGAAATAACCGTGGGATAAAGGACTTGGGCCCTTAGTATCAACGGATATTAGTGGCGTTAGTTAATAATTAAAAACAACAGATCGACCAACCCTCATCAGCTCATTCAGCTAGGGGGTTGACGACTCTGCCCACCGGAGAGAACTGTCTGACCAAACCGAGCACGCTCGCCCGAGAGCCTGTCGAGTTGGTAATGACGAATGAACGTGCTAGGCTGGCTCCAGATAGCAGCGGAGCAGATCTCTTCGATAGGCAGGGCCGCTGCGTACGCCTTGGACGTCGCGACTGCCCTAACCGAATGAGCCTTGAGGTCACCTGGGGGCTCACGGCCCTTGTGAACATACGCTAGGCATATTGCCGAGACAATCCATCTCGAGATTGACTGCTTGGAGGCGGGCAAACCTTGTTTACCTCCACCGTAACAGCAGAAAAGCTGATTATCCCTACGGATAGAGGCTGTTCTCTTAACATATGCTCTCAAGGTCCTACGCACGTCTAGGATGTGATCGTGCGAGGCCTGAGAGCCCGAAGCTGCCGGCTGTCTAAGCGCGGGCAATTCAATGGGGGCCGACACATGAAAGGAGTGGGCCACTTTTGGTCGGTAGGAGTCTGGCAGCCTGATACTGACTCTGTCCCTGTGGAAGACTGTGAGATCGGGATCGGCGGACATAGCATGTATGTCGCCTACCCGTCTGCCAGACGCCACCGCCACTAGAAAAGCTGCCTTCCAGGTCAATAACTGGAGAGACAGTGAAGACAAATCCCTGAACCTAGGCCCCGATAGCCAATCGAGGACTATTGAAAGGTCCCACACTGGGCTGATCCGCCTCACAGGAGGCCGGATCCTGTCCACGCCTGCTAAAAAACGCTGGACCAATGGATGGGCACCCAAAAGAGCGCCGTCCACCGGGACATGAAAGGCTGAAATAGCCGTGGAGTAACCTCTGACAGTCGATGCGGCCAAGCCCGCATCCAATCTAGACTGCAGAAACTCCAGGACCAACACTAGATCTGCAGAAAAGGGATCGAGTACGTCCCTATCTGCACACCAGCGCGAATAGCAGGCCCATCTATCTTCATACTGAATGTTCGTTGAATCCCTCCTCGAAGCCAGTATTGTGTCTGCAACTCGTGCAGGAATACCGCTACTTTGGAGGCGATTCCGGACAGAGGCCAAGCCACCCACTGCACCCTGGGGTTGGGGTGGGGGGCTCCGTCCTGGGACAGAAGTCCCGGCCGACACGGTAACAGAACAGGTGGCATAGCCAGAGACCTGAGTACCTGTGGAAACCAAGTTTGCGCTGCCCACAGAGGTGTGATTAGCACCAGCAGACGCGGAGGATGAGTGGCTAGACGGGCAAGGACCTTGGAGATCAGAGGCACTGGTGGGAAAGCCCACAGAACTCTGTCTGTCCAGTCCAGTTCGAATGCATCCTGGGAGAGAGCCCGAGTGTCGGGTATCCTGGAGCAAAACTGGGGTATCTGAAAGTTCGTCCCTGACGCAAACAGATCCACCTGGAATGACCCGTATAACTGGGAGATAGTCTCGAATATCTCTCGATCCAGTAGCCACTCGTGGGGGGCAAGGATCCGGCGAGACAGAGCGTCCGCTCGGATATTGTCCACCCCTGGTAAGTACACTGGCAGAACCGTGGTGTCGACCTCGTCGCACCAAAGGAAGAACTGCCACGTCTCCTCCAGGAGGGACGGAGAAACCGTCCCGCCCTGATTGAGGATGTAAGCCATGGCGGTCCTGTTGTCCAGCTGAAGCCGGACCACCTGACCCCTCACCTGATCTCTCAGATGTTGCAAGACTAGCCTGGCCGCCCTGAGTTCTAACACATTGATGTGCATCTGAGACTCGGCTTGTGACCACAGGCCCGAGACCGTACGAGATCCCAGAACCCCGCCCCATCCCGTGAGGGAGGCGTCGGTCTGAACAGTCAGGGTCGGCGCCGGAGCCTGCAGGGGGTAACCCCGAGTCAGGTGATCGACATTGGTCCACCAAGAGAGGTGTGGTAAGACCCACCCCGGAGTGACGAGCAGCTTCTCGTAAGACTCCGAGTGGGACCACAGACCCGCCAAAGCTTGTTGGACGGGCCTCATGCGGAGCCGGGACCTCCAAACCACGTCTATGGTCGCTGCCATGACTCCGAGGAGCTGGAGCCAGACCCGAGCCGTGTGGGTTGGAGCGCTGAGAAACGAGTTCACAGCCCCGAGGATCTTCGGGACCCGGTCCGGGGCCAGGGATACGATCCCCGGCTCCGTCCGGAACCTGGAGCCCAGGAAGACTAAGTCCCGTGATGGGGCTAGCTCTGACTTTTTGAGATTCACGATCCACCCCAGCGAGACCAACGTGTGCAGAATGGCCTGGGTGGACTCGTGGTTCTGTAGCTGAGACAGCGCTCTGAGGAGCCAGTCGTCCAGGTAGGGATGACAACACCTGCCCTGAGACCTGGCTACCTGAGCAGCTACCAGCATGAGCTTGGTGAATACCCTCGGAGCCGTGGAGATTCCGAAGGGTAACACCCTGAACTGATAACACTTCCCGTCGAATGCAAACCGCAGAAACTTCTTGAAGTCTGGGTGCATCGGTACGTGAAGGTAAGCGTCTTTGAGGTCTATGGAGGATAGCCACTCCCCGACCTGCACTGACGAAATCATAGACCTTAGAGTCTCCATCTTGAACGATGGTACCTCTATGAGTTTGTTCATGATCTTTAGATTTAGGATAGGTCTGAACCCTCCGCCCTTCTTGGTCACCAGGAAGTATGTGGAATAATATCCGCTCTCTTCCTGGCCCACAGGCACTAGCTCTATCGCAGCCTTGCTCAGCAACGCTTTGACTTCTGAGCGGAGGATGTCCACCTTCTCCGGCGCGGAGGGCACCTTCGTGTGCCTCACCCCGGTAAATGAAGGTGGACCGCGCTTCCACTGTGGCATGTGGCCTTCCCTGAGTGTGGACAGGACCCAGGTGTTTGACGTGGCCTTGGCCCAAGCATCTATGAACCTCGACAGTCGGCCGCCAACAGGGATGTGTCCCAATAAGCATAAGGTGTCCGTCTCCGGCGGCACTCCGGCCCCCGGAATTTTGGACACCCCGAGCGGTACGGGAGGAGCTAGGAGCCCTGGTTTGGCTTCCCGCGACCCCGAAACCCCTGCTTGCCCGATGGCTGCTGGTGTTTCCCGCCACGCTTCTTGGGACCCTTGCCCCTGCCCCCAGCTTGATTCAGACTAGCTGACATCCAAGCTGGTTTCCCAGTCGGCGCTGAGGAACGAGCAGGGGGAGGGTTGGACACGCGTGCGCGCTTGACGTCTGGATCCTGCACGGAGAGAACCTTAGAGGTCTCCCGGCAGGTCGTGACGACGTCCGCGGTGTCCCGGAGTACCTGCTGAGCCCCCGGGAAGAGCGTAGAGCCGACCCGGAAAGGCAAATTCAGCAGGGACTGCTGGGTTGACGGCATCCAAGTTGACGCCGACAGCCACAGCTTGCGCATTCCCACCACTGCGCATGCCATCTGGTTAGCCGAACACTTGATAGAGTCGCGCGCCAGATGGCCACCGACCGCGGTAAGCTGCCCGAGGAGCTCAGAGGAAGAATTCCCCGAGACCTCAACCTTCGAAGCGAGCTGGTCCTGCATGGAGGCCAGGTACGCCTGATGGACCGCAATCTGGAGTTGCTGGGCGGCGTTACGATACTGATCTTCATAGTACCGATACACCACCTTTAACTCAGATGCTCCAACAGTGAAGGGTGGCAGCCGCCGACCTTGCCTACCGACCGAGGGTGTAACCCTAGGCCGGTGCAAAGAAACCGCGGTAAACACGCAGTCCCCCACCAACGGAATATCGAACAAGCCTTCCTCCCCCAGCTGATACCGCCTAGATAAGTAGCCTAGATCGGCGGTAGAGCGGGCACCAGCTAGGAGGGGATCGACTAGCTCGTCCATTAGTGAAGGGAGCACGCGGAGCCCCACTACGGGAGCCTTGCTCTTAGCGAAGGCCTCCCCCGACAAGCGGTAGTCCATGTCCTCGGGCTCGGGGACCGGGGCAGCAACACCAGGGATAGCCTCCGCGATCAAGCCACGGAGGTTCCTGATGGCAGCGGCAGCTGATAAAGAACCCGAGTCCTCCCGAACCTCATCGACGTCCATGAACTCGATCCCCGTTCGCTCCGAGAGGCCGGAGCCAACCTCGGAGTCCACAAGGAAAGAGTCACGGGCGTCGACAAGGCCCCGAGAGAACCCGTCAGCTGTCGCCGGCTGTCCCGAGCCCCCAGCTCGAGGACCGAGCTCGAGTGGGTTCCCCGAGACCTGGGTCCCGGGGATGCTCTTGGGTCCCACGTGCGATCCGGAGGACCCCGACACTAGGCCGGGGGTCTCGGAGCACGGGGCAGGGTTCCGAGCACGCTGATCCTGAAGCACAGGAGGCGCCTCGTACCCTGGAGTAGAGGTGGTAGCCGTCACCTGAGAACCAACACCAAGGAGTGGTTCCAGGTTAGGCGGGGCCAGCGGTCCCCCAGACGAGACCTGCCCGGAGCCAGGTGTCTGGGAGTGCTGGTGTGTTTGTGTGTTGGCGTGGGGCTCCATGCTCCGCAGGGGTGAACCTGGGAGGTGGGGACCCCGGGGAGAAAGCGTGCCTTGGACTATGCCGAGATCGAGTTCTCCCCTTGCCGGAGTAGCATCGGGCTCCCGACTCGGGGCCCGGAGCTCCGTAAGGAGCCCCGAGACCGCCGAGTCGATCATAGCCTTCATCTGCTGTGTTATGGTTGCAGTGAATTGCGACATATCAAACAGGTTAGTGTTAGATGTTACATTAGTTGTTGTTGGGGTGGGAGGGTGGGTACATTCCCCGGCTGAGGCCCCCCGCTGGTCCTCGACTGAGTCGGCCTCGGATGAAGAACCATCGAGGACCGGCTTGATCGAGGACACAGTCGCGGAGGCCGAAGCCTTACCTTTACCTTTCTTACCACTAAGCTTAGCTGCTTTGGCTAGCTTCTTAACCTTAGATGGAGGGTCGAGGTTCGCTATGTCCTTGTTCTGCATCAAGGCACCAGCAAAAAACTTCAGGTCAGCATCCCGTCTGGCCCTGGCCTTAGGGGTGAAAGCCTGGCAGATATCACACTTTACAGGGTGATGAAAATCCTGTGCGAGACAGCGCAAGCACTCGTCATGCCCGTCCGTTATGGAGACAGGTCCATTACACAGGGAACACGGCTTGAAAGGCTAGAAACAAAATAGCCATTCAAGACCGATCCTTGCAACATGCGTATATATATAATTTCTTAAAGAATATATATACAAATACATGGGGGAATGAGATGTAATTGTTTTGTAACATGCATGTAAAAAACAATAGCAGAGGCGAATGGCAAATGCGAAGTTGTACAAACGTAAACAAACATGGCCACACCCCTAAACATCACTGGAAGAAAAAGAACATGTAATTTTCTAAATTGCATGCAGGCCAGTGGGCTATTCGAAATACTTACAGAAATCGAATATGAAACCCCAAAATATATATATATAAACGTGGAAAGCCCAGATCTAACCAAATTCCACGATCAAAACACATCGATCGAGAAAAAATGGCCGCCATCTTGGGTCGACTTTCCCGCCATGTGCGCGAAAGTAAGTTACAAATACACGAAATCTACGACTAAAACTGTGAAGCCATTCGACCCTACTGTAAAAAGGTAGAAGTTACCACACATACAGATTGCTTTTGGGCCATTTTCTTCAAGATCGGAAGACGTAACTCAGAAAACTTGAGAGCAAAAACTTCGTGCGACCAGTCAACTAGAATGACAGATTGGAAAGTGGTGAGGTTAGAGTTACCGCCCTTGGTTGCATGACAACCGTAAGGGGTGAGGCTCGAAAGGGGTGACCCAAAGTACGGTTTTTTAGTTTTTTAACTAATTTTATGTGGAAAATATAGTTACAACCTGTCATATATCTAAAATCTAGGATTTTATGCAATAAGTACCCCAAGGAGGATCCCTTCTGAAAAAGAATTTATGTAATTGGAATACTGTAAATCCTTGAATAACTGCCTGCCTTGAAGCATCGCATGCCTGTCTTAACCTTTAGCCTGCTGGATTGTTTTAGGCTAACACCCACTGTCATCTGGATTAATTTCAGCTGAAGCGCCGTAAAATCAACACCGTTACGAAAATTGAAATTGATCAAAAAGTAAACAAGTATTCTAAGCAAAATTTCACACACTGATGGGGAAATCACTAGGCTATGTGATGATATATTTTTTTATTGTCATACCACATACAGTAATGAAGAAATAATCCTTGAAACAGCAAAGTAGTACTTTTATCATGAAATCTATTGACAGGGGTATGCACTGTTGGGCTTGAAGTCAAGCCTGCAGCATGCTGGATCTTAAATAATCGCTGGGTTAAATTTAGGAAATATAAATAAGCTTACGAATATCTCTTTTAAAAATAATTCTGGCATATGCGATGTTTAACCTCATGGCATTCACTTAATTTACAATATTCATGATTTATAACATAATGCAATGATTTTATTGTTATGATTTTAAAAAAATTGCATCTATATATATATATATATAATAGCTTAGAAAAAAAAAACGTCTGCCTCGAATAATCGCCTGCCTTGTGCAGATGGGGTTTGAAAATAATAATCCCTGGGTGATTATTCAAGGATTTACGATAATACCCAAATAAGTATCCTCTATTAAAACTAATACATTCAAGCATATAAATGACCCTTCCCCATCCCTTCCTCCCTCTTGCGATAACGATAAATTGTAAGCTACCGGTATGTATACAAGTTTTTTGTCTATTTCTTGACACCAAAGTCGGTCTTTTAATGAGGAACTGCAGTTTCTTCGATTCGAACCCAGGCCTTTGTTGTGAGAGGCCAGGGGGTATAATTTCAAAGCTATATTAGTACTAAGATAGAGGTAAGTATCAAACAATAACATTGGCTTAAGACTATCTTAGGGCTAAGAGAGCTTTGAAAATCTAGGCCCAGTATGGTAGCCACTACACCAGCATGCTCAATAAATAAGTAAATAGTGTACTTATTGAATATTCCTTCTCTGTCTCTTAGGTTAATTACGGTTGATCAGCTTATAAGTAATGAAGAACGATAACATGATAATTATTGCAATAATTGGGGTAATTGGTTCTGTCTACAGGTAAACCTTGAGGGCAAGTTCAAAAGTAAAAACAATGGGTTATCACAATTACAGAGTCAATTTGATATTTCTTTTAGGAAGAACAACCATTAAAGGTGAATGACATTACCTGCAAAGAGAGAAAAAATTTGAATTAGAAACTAAGTAAAAATGTTGGCCCTATTTCCTTGAACATAACAAATCATGAGTTAAAAAGGTCTCAAAGAACTCAGATTTAATGCAGAAAATCTTCTTCCTAAAACTGCTCAAGACTTGAACACAAAACAAAGAAAATTTCTAATTCTCATGGTTATTCAAGCATTAAACTCCTGACATCAAAATCAGAAAAACATGAAATGTCAATGAAGTGTTTAAATTCTATTAAGTTGATGTAATAATTCACTTTATAAATGTTAAAAATGCCTGAGAGAACACAGAATTGTAACACTTGTTAAACATTGTGTTAAATGTTAACAGAATCAGAAAATATTCTTATTAACTTCTTAAGAGAATTAAATCAAAATATATCTTTTGTTGTATAATTGATGGTAAAAAAAGGTGATATCTTTGACTGAACCTTAATTAATGAGTAGTTTCACAGGTGGTGAATGAAGGATGATTTAGAGTTAAGCCATTTTCAAAGTGTTTCACACTAATATTATTCTTGCAAGGAGAATACTTGTAATGTCAATGGGTATATTAAGGTGAAACCTGCAAGCATTGCCTGGAACTTTGATTGGTGGTATGTACAGCAGTGAAGTTTAAAGAAATAATGTACCCAGAACAGGTCGATATTGACTTTCTGACAGAATTCAAACTCAAGACTGTTAACAACAGTTGAACATGCTATATAACCATGTTCACAGTGGTTTTTAAATCTATAAGAAAATTCGCGAGACCTCAGTTAGAAAAGCCACTAGTGCTACTTTATTAAGATTTTTTTTTTTATTTAATTGAAATTGTAAAAACAATTTGCATTCTGCTTCTTATTTAACAAGAAAATCATGATTTAAAAAAAAAGAAACTTCCAAATGAAATAATGAAGAATCTCATCATGTATTACATTATTTAATAAAGACAAATTTGTTCTAACAAATGTCAATGGATAATGAAAGTCTTTTTTCGCAAACTGCTTCAGGCTTGACCACAAAAACAAAGGAAGAACGGATTTGTGTTTTGTGAAGCAGAAGAGAAAATGCTTCATTACCCAGCAAAACAACCCAAAAACATTCCAGTAGCTGCAGGCTGTATTGCTGGATTTGTGCACAACGGAAATGACAAGGACCAACATACCGTATTTCCTCTAAAACTGGCCTGGGCCCTTATTAACATTTAAAGGCTCTTACCCCCGGCGCTTATTGGAGGCCCGGCTCTTATTTGAGGCCCGGCCCTTATTTCATTATCAGGTTTGATCAATGCACGTGATAATCTCTGATAACTGAAGAAAATTTCTTAGAATAACAAAAACTCCTCGCCATTTGACGTAAACCTAATTTAGCATGGTACTTTAAACCTCTTATATAGTACCTGGGAACATATATGGGAAATATTATCCAGTAGGGGTGATCATTGATGCGATATAAACCTGGCCCCTATAAGAGACCCGGCCCTTTATTGGAGGCCCAGCCCCTATTAGAGGAAATACTGTATTTATCAAGCTAATTGTGAGGTTTACAACATCACACAGACATCATTCTGGACAAGTTTTTTGTGATTATTTACAAATTATGTATTTTATTTCTGATGTCTTGATATCTCATTAACACTCCTTTGATTACCGTAATGGCTAAACATTCCATTGCCAAAATGTATAAACCTTCAAAAGTATATTTTTCACTTTGAAAATCCATTCATTTTCCTGAAAACCCAATAGTTTAAGGCAATAAGGAGTAATTTAAAAGGTGAATTTTAAAACTCGCCCATGAAAGAAACTACAGTGTAGTATTTTTAATAATACAACTGCAAGTATATGAAATGATTTACCATTGTGACTTCAAAATACCCTTGTCATATTTGAATTTGACATTGACTGACTCTTTGTATCCTTTTACTTCAAGTGTAATACCATTTTTATTAAACTAGTAAACCAAATCATTCTTTATTTTCTATAAATGTTATCAAATAAGTGTTTGTCAGACTATGATAAAAGTAAAAAAGTTTGATGTCTCATTCAGTTAATTCAGAAATATTGCAAGAGAAACAAGTAATTGTCACAAACGTGACCATGTCCCCCACTGCAATCAAGAAATGAGCCATAGAATGGACATACAGCTTGTTCCGAGTAGTGACCTTAACATGTTTGATTCAATTGTTTAAACAATTTTGTAAAAAAAAATTTCAAAGTCTTGTAGTGCCTTGAAAATGAGGTCAAGGTCACCCAAATCCACTAGTGTCTGCGACTCTGTGTATTCCCCAATGAAGACTGTGCAGCAGTTCATTAAATATCAAGTTAACAACATTTGTTAAACAATCAAAGTCTCGTAGTGACCTTGACAATTATGTCAAGGTTATCAAAATCGACTGGTGCCTACGTATTCTCCAAATAAAGACTGGTATTAAATTTGAAGCCAATAGGTGCAGCTGTTCATGAGATATGGCTAACAAGAAATGGGACGGACGTATGGATGGACGGATGGACGTACAGAGCTGAATACTATATCCCCCGCTCCGCACTCCACAGCGGAGGGGAACAAAAATGAGTTGGTTACAGACATGTGTGATACCACCGCTTCCTGCTGTAACGTCATAATGAGAGAGTGACGTCATAATTGTTTTTGGTTGACGTCACAATGTTAGGCACGTAGCGGGTGACCTATTTGCAAGTGAGTGTCGCCAAAAAAGATTTTCTTGCAATTCAGCGCAATTTACATCATTGAGTAATAAATAAAATATTAAACTCGGTCCCGTTTGATAACATGTTTATGAAACTCGTGAATGGCATCGGTATTTAACTAGCTTTCGCTCGTTGAAATACCAAACCATTAAGTCGTTTAAGAAACATGTTTTCAAACGGGACATCGTTTAGTATTCTATATATTCACAACACAGGTTTTTTAAAATCTATCAGAAAACTGGCGAGACCTTTGTTAGAAAAGCCACTAGTGCTACTTTATCGATATACCGGTATGTTTATTTAATTGAAATTGAATTAACAATTTGCATTCTGCTTCTTATACAAGAAAATCATGACTTAAAAAAACCCAAGAAACTTCCAAATGAAATAATGAAGTTCAATCTCATAATGTTTTACATTTATAAGATAAATAGTTGCGTTTGTAAAATTTCCGGGATTCATTGCTATTCAACACCCGCAAAGTTAGTTTAAAACCGACGGCGTTAGCCGGAGGTTTTAAACGCTGAAATTTGCGGGTGTTGAAACAGGCAAAAGGCATTTTGAAACGAACTCTCTTTTTGCGTACCTATCTCTGAGTGGAAAGGACTTTGCGACTGTTCCATTTTTGTAAGAGGTGTGGTCAGGTCAAAACAAATGTAAATACTCGGCGCAATATGTACATTAGCAACAATTTACACATAAGCTCAAACAGTGTCACTCAACTATGTTCACTTCCCAATATTCACTTATCCTTTTAGATGGCGATAAACATTTATCTACGACATCTACACAGCAAAAGACCTAGGAACAAAAATCTTAAACTTGTCCTAACCCATTGTGACAATGACGCTGGCATTGTGACGTCAAAACGGTTGATCACTATGACGTCATGCCATGGCAACGGCATTCGGTAAACACAACCGCATGGAAGAAGGCGTCAAACTTAGACAAATCTTACTAGTTGAAAACATTTTAGTTCTTTGAAAATAATTAAATTTTAGGGTTATTTGTTACCTATACTGCTATACACAAGTTTGAAAATGACAATGCCACCTGTCAAATTTGAGTAAGGGGCACATATTAAGAGAAATAGAAAAATAAAATTTTGAGTCGGGCCGGATCTTGTGAACATGATGTATATGTTCGCGGTGATTCGCCCCAAGTAATTTGCGGGTATTCATTGTCATTCAACATAGGCAAATCAACCAATCAGAATCAAGGATCCTACGAAATCATGTTACAATATCTAATGAAGACAAAATTGTATTTCAGAGTTCTGGATCAAGAAATAAGAAGATGGATATACAAAATGGCGGTGCTTCCTTTTCCTAACAAAGGGGAGATAACTCAGTCATAGCAGAAAGAATTCCATCAATGGTCACTACTTTATCTATTTTGTAATACTCTACAGTTTGTGAATCGAGGAACATACACCACAACCAAAGTTTACGGAAATCATTCTAGATAACATGAAATGATTCTTATCAACTTTGCAGTAGCTAATGAGATCAGTAAGATAATGAATAGGACATGGTCTAGGGAAAAGTATATAGACAGATTTCATCAAGTGCTTGCTGATGGTAATGCTTGTCGTCTTCAAATGGACATCGCATTCAGTAAGTAAGAGATCGTTAAGAATGAGGTCGGCAGACATATTGAAATAGTAGTACAGATGATTTGGCCTCAAGGTTTTATCAATTTATTTTGCCCTATCCTGAAGGTAGTAGAACTAAGTAGCAGCCGTAGAGTATTTGTAAAGTTCCATAACACGTGGCCATACTCAAAGCACTTCCTGAGCATATAAAACTATACAGGGCTGGCAAAGTCTGGCAAAAAGGTATATCTGAACGTTAAAAGCATGTAGTTTACTTTCAATAAGTCAAAATAAATATTAAACCTTTTAGAGGTTATAACAAATATTTAACATGAAAGTGAACATTAAGTCTGGGTTATTTCTCAAAATCAGATTTTTTGTATAATAAGCCTTTCTCCTCTGGAGGTACTTACAGTCTGAGCAAATAAATTATTTACGGTGATGTTCAATGGCTAGTTTGTGTGCAACATCTGTAGGATCTTAACCCTTTAACTGCCTGCATGTCTTAATTCATAATTCATAACATTATTTCTTATAAAATATTTACAGAAAATCTTTACAAAAAACTCCCCCCCCCCCCAAAAAAAAAAAGAATTATGCAAATAGAGTTGATGGACCCTCTGTGTTAACCTAGCTATGCTGTTTAATCTGTACAGACAAGTAGGTCCACAAGAGCTTACGAGTCTTGTTAGTTATCTTTATAGAAGCACATCATTTTCTTGTATCTTTAAGAGCATGCCTAGTAATCACTCATACAGGAAACATGTTCTTGAGTATCATAATGATGGCAATAATGCAATAAATATGGTAATAAAGAGCCAACATCTTCTGGCCAATAACCATGATGAAAATATATGAAGACAGATGTTACTGAATGGGCAATATGTTCTACAGTTTCTTTTGATAGCTTTATTGTAGTTGAGTATTAACTCTTCATCTACTGAATAAATAGAAGACGGAGTAAACTATCTCCCGGGCAAGTCCCTCCTTGATCCCATGCGTGATTTTTAAGATATCTGCTTCACATTTCATAATGCACAATACATGCATCCTAATTTAATAAATTATGCATATAATTCTGTAGTTGAAAGTTTTGAAAATAACCCCAAAACTATAAAGAAGTTTCAAATTTATTTCTTAAGCATTGAGTTTTAAAAACAGTTCTTCAGAAGAAAAGATGACATCATAAATTGCTCATCTTTGGTTATGAATATATATTAGAAACATCATTAATAATATATCTCAAATTTTTCTTGTGTAACTGATAATAATTTTGACTTTTGTCTATACATTTAATTTTTTATGATATTCACTTTCAAAATATTTAAATTCCCCCGAAAAAATAGTAAATATGACACTCTTCAACATTAAAAAAAATGTCACAGAATTTTTTCTGCATAGGTTGTTACACAATTTGTTATGAATCTGAGGAATCATGGAATAATGGAATCCAATGAGAAAAAGATATCCACTGCAACTCTTATAGTTTTCAAATTTTGTCTATATAAGACAACAAGGAAATATTTTCTTAAACAGTCTTCAATTATTGTAAGCAAAAACCAAAGTTTTACCATATATGTTACCATATTTCCTGAAGTCTATGACATTGCGTAACTAAATAACTAAACATGTGTATACAAGCATACATATATCTTTCAATTCCAGATTCATGATTCAAACTTTGTCATATGAATTGAACTACATGCCAATTAATTTGCTGATAAAAACGCAGAAATTAAATATATTTTTTATATAAAACATGAAAGGAGTGACAGCCTTTGAGGAGGAAAGAAAAGCTGGAAATATTTTACTGTGAATATTGATTATAAATATCTTCAAACAGCCATCTGCAGTTCCATTTT
This sequence comes from Gibbula magus, assembly GCA_936450465.1. Classification (NCBI taxonomy): domain Eukaryota; kingdom Metazoa; phylum Mollusca; class Gastropoda; order Trochida; family Trochidae; genus Gibbula; species Gibbula magus. The sequence goes on along the minus strand of OW388291.1, from coordinate 24,466,972 downwards.
CAATTTACTTATTGCTGTGCAAGACTTAAGCAAAATTATTTATTTTGGATTTATCAAAATTAACGAAATCATAATTAAAAATTACGAATGTGAAACATTCAATTTAAGTACTATTGACAGCGACAAATTTAATTTTATCAACAGTGAAGAATGTATTATATTGTAAAAAGGTAAATATTCACTCTCAATTAATTCTATCACAAAAACTAAATTTTCCATTCTTCATTTTTAATATTATCAATGAATATCAAATTCACTAAAAATGACAATCTTTATTCAGTGAAATATTTTCATCTAATAAAAAAACAGAGCACAGTTAAGAGATTTAATACGCTTCACATTTAAAGAACCTTTAGAAAATGCAGGATTAATTCTGGGTTTACCTTTGACATTTGCACTGGAAAGAAAATGAGTACCGGTACCTTCAATTACAGAGGATTACTCGGACATACAATAAGAAAATTATGACCCTGTTAGCAAGATAGTCCACTCTGTTAGTACCAACCTTTGATTATTACATTATGTACCATTTAGGTATATTTCTGGAGCATTAGCCTGCTTAGTGAGGTATAGATAAACAGTAGATATTAGGACAAAGGAACAGACAGATTAATCAACTGTTAAAGGGGCTGTTGCACGTTTTTTGCAAAATATATTTTTTCAAATTTCCCATTCATAATGATAGTTAATGTCATTCATATTTACTTGAGACTGTAAAACATCTTATTACACAAACCAATTATATATCCGTAGAGGTAATAACGGTGTTGCATATATAGCAAAAATTGCATGGCAGCCATTTTAATGTGAACAATTTTATTATTTAGAATTACAAAAACGATTCCACTGGCTTAAGAGAACCATGTACACTCATTTTTTAACTTAATTTTCCGAAGAGAAAAGGGTATTTTACTATTGGTGACATTACATTTCAAATACATTTCATCGACTTATTTGAGCCAAAAAAGTACTACTTCCCCTTTAAAGGGAATATTGTTACATCAGGGTATTTGTATCCACAAGGCAACTCAAAACCCCTGATTTTCCAAGTAGCTTTTGCCTCGTATGAGTGATGGTTGGTTACTCATCACTATAAAAAGGTATTTTTTTCAGCTAATGTCATGATTAGCACTTCTATAAAACATACCCTAGTTATTTTGACCCTTTAAGACTACAAAAAAAGTATATGGCTAATGGAAAGTGTGAGTGTATATAGCTAATGGAAAGTGTGAGTGTGTAGAAAGATGAAAGGATGTTAAGATACCAAGATGAATAGAAAGTAGCTTGTATTAATTGAAAGATGGATAGAAAGATAGACAATCTGATGAAAGGTTTATGGACGGGAGAAAATGGTTCATATCTGCTGACCACTTTGCCCATCCTCCCACAGTCCCTCAACCTCTGAAGGTGAGTTGACAGTTTTCAAGAGTACCGTACTTCCTCCAATAGATGCTGGGTCTCGAATTGACACTGGGTGTCCATTAGATGGCCGGGGTAGAATAAATGCGGGTGATAAGTTTGGCAAAGTTTTAAAACAATACAATGTATATTGTTCACTTATTGTTCCTGTTTTATAACGAATAAATATTCACCATTTTTGGCATTTTTGATTTCCAAATCGGTCAAAACATTTCAGGATAAACCAAAACCAACTAAATAACAAAAATTACACTTTTGGACTGGATCAAGTGAAATTTAGGGGCAGATCCAGGTTTTTTACTTGAGGTGAGGTGAGTTGGGGCTTAACGCCGCTTTCAAGAGTATTTCACTTATATCGCAGCTGCTAGTATTACGGCAGGGAAAAATTCCGCAACGCCATATGGTTATGCATTGTGGTGAAACCTGCGAGCAACTGCTGGAACTTGCGGACCATGGGTGGTACTACGCTGAAATTCAGTATAGCATTGCACCTAAACCTTACTGCATGTAGAACAGTTCTCTACTGCAGACAAAGTTGCCGGCTTTGAACCCCGGACCTCTGCGCTATCCCGTCCCCTTTTTTACTTGAAATACTGACATTAATCGGAAAGAAATTTGAAAAAGAGTCACCTTAGATAGTCAAAGTGTACCGTATATTACCGGGTATAAGTCGAGAATTTGATACCAAAAATTAGGGGGTCAAGGAGGGGGGTCGACTTATACACGGGGTCTATGTTTCAGCTCCAAAAATCTAGAGGCCAGGTAAGTATCTGCCAGCCCAGCAAGTCGAACGGACGATGTTTACACCGGAAACAATTCACAAACATCGATGTCCAGTCGACAATATTAAAATCATTGAATAAAAAACATATGCTTTATTGTTGTTTATATGCTTTTTAAAATACAAATATAGCGTGATATATGAATAAAAAAATAACATTTCAATCACGAAAGTTCATTAAAGTTTATATTATAATCTTCACTTTTACCTGACAAACATCGATCGATATCTAGCCTTGATGTAAGTCGAGTGACCCGATAAGGTCACGTGGACCAATGAGATTCTACATAGAAGCCGGTGACATGCGAGATAGATACTCATGAAAAAATAATCAAGTGTTTACGCAGTGAGAAGTGCAAATTACTGGTACGAGTAGACATATAATTTCTGAGATGTTCTAACATAATAGCATATATTCAAAAATATTTAGAGAAATGTAAATTGCCGATTGTCATTGTATTGTTACTGAGATGTTCACAATTCATTTTGTATAATAGTGTATATTCAATACTTGTTAATAGACAGACGTGTGATTAGGTTGTGAATAGATTTGTAAATTGCCAGTCAGGGTAGTGATTCATTTGCGCATCCGGTAATTATCTAAGCTTTGATGTTAAATTAACATTAATTGATAGTAATTAACAGTAATTAAAGCCTGTCACTTCTCATCTCAAAAGTAAAAGCAATGTCTTTTTACTTCTTTTTCTACTAGGTAACAATTTAACTATTCACCGGTTATCTAATAAAGTTTTGTCAACATGTTGGTCGTAGTTTATTCGGCTTGATGAGAGGAAAATGTAATTTGATTGAAACAAATAATAACAGTCACCGTGAGTCACAAGTTGTATCTTTTTATTGGTTGTTTACAACGTCTGAAAATAAATTATCATTTAATAATATTTAGGGCAAAACAATTGATAAGTCGATCGACATCACTGCTTACCAATCGCCGCTGTGTTGACTCTTGGCCATGTCGACTTGTCACTCGGTGTCAGTCAGCACGTGGTAAAAGGGGGGTCGACTTATACATGAGATATAGGGTTTTGACCAGTATTTGGGTAGTTGAGAAAGGGGGTCGACTTATACGCGGGGTCGACTTATACCCGGTAATATACGGTAATCACCGGTTATCAAATAAAGTTTTGTCAACATGTTGGTCGTAGATTATTCGGCTTGATGAGAGGAAAATGTAATTTGATTGAAACAAATAATAACAAACACCGTGAGTCACAAGTTGTATTTTTTTTATTGGTTGTTTACAACGTCTGAAAAATAAATTATCATTTAATAATATTTAGGGCAAAACAATTGATAAGTCGATCAACATAACTGCTTACCAATCGCCGCTGTGTTGACTGTTGGGCATGTCGACTTGTCACTCGGTGTCAGTCAGCACGTGGTAAAAGGGGGGTCGACTTATACATGAGATATAGGGTTTTAACCAGTATTTTGGTAGTTGAGAAAGGGGGTCGACTTATACGCGGGGTCGACTTATACCCGGTAATATACGGTAAACAGATGGTCATATGACAAAAGATACAGATAATCATGAAAGATGATGGCATTATTACAACACTAACACATTTCAATTTCCCTCCAAGCTCCAGACAGTGCTATATAATTACACTGGGAAAAGTATAGCCTGCTGGGAGCATCAATATCAACGCTGTGAGGAGCTTGGAAATACACATGAAGTACCGACAAATTATTTCTTTATGCAAACATTTTTTTTGGAATGATTTGGAATGCAGACCTAAAGAGTATGAATAAGAAAACAAGATTTTCTGGTCAACTAACTTCTTTATTGTGTATAGATACATGACGTTTTGGAGTAAATGCTCATACTTTCATCAGGATGAAGATTGGTGAAACACTATATTTACACAAAACTTCCCATGTATTCAATTTCAAAATGCCCCTCAAAAACTTGAATATAAATCATGAGATATCAATTCTAGACTGAAATGTCAAGGAAATTTACAGACTAAAATGATATAGGATACATTTCAGAACACAAACATTGGATCAAGATTGTTAAAAGCACAAAATGTCGAAGACCAGATCATCCACGTATTATTTTCGGACCAAAATAACGGTCAGGAGAACCTCCAGGAACTATTGACAAAGTCTGGCACCTTCATTCTGTTCTGTTTATGTTCGGCCAAGATGACAAGACTCCTGTGACATCTCGATATTGAAACTGTCGGCAGAAAATTGTGTCTGTCGATAATAATACAGCTGCCGTACTTGCAGGGAAACCTAGATATTTAACTGGACATTGACGCTGTCCAATGGTAATTGAATCTGTCTGGGGAATTGGAATTGCAAGAACCGGAAGAAACCAAGAGATATGGAAGCAATGGATGAAGATTGATTGCGGATTCGGGTTTATCAAGTGAGCTAATTCAGAATTATTCTCCCGAGACTAATCAAAACCAAGCGGAAACTGATTAATGTATTATAAATGGTATGAGGTAATTCGTTGCTTTACAATTACCGCTAAATTGTCATATTCAACATTTAACATTTATCACCCACACAGGTGTCCCATATATCACTTATACGGCAGCTGCAACTTTGTAAAAGTGGCGTTCTTCAGTAAAAGGTTTTATGATCGTAACATCATTTTGAATGATTAGTTTGTATTTTATCTTCTCTTCTAAAATTAAAATATTAAGGGATTCATTACTTTCCTGGAATTATTCAACAGATGCACAATTATGCATTATAACATTACCAGGATTATCTTGAGGCATTTCATCCTAAAATATACATAAACAATTGAGTTCATCATCAAATAACTTTTTTATATGAACCAATTTTATCCTCAAATCAAAACCATCACATAAACCATTTTATCCTCAAATAGAAACCATCACATAAACCATTTTATCCTCAAATAGAAACCATCACATAAACCATTTTATCCTCAAATAGAAACCATCACATAAACCATTTTATCCTCAAATGAAAACCATCACATAAACCATTTTATCCTCAAATCAAAATCTTCATAGTTTTGCTTTAAAGGGGGACAAGTCTCATGAGTGTCATCCCAAATTGACCGCCGCTAACGAGCCCGTTACGTAATTGATTTTATTGGTAACACGGTCACGTGAATCAAACTGGGCATCTGCCGAGCGAGCTCGTCAATGTCGAGGCGGAGGATTTCCCCTTTTGACACGCGATCGCTGATTGGCTGTTTCCTCTCACTGCACACCGACATGTACACCTTGTCCCGAGTTCTTCACGCTTCTGATATCATATTTGAAGAGTAAGTTTTTATACATTCTATCAATATTATTAGTACTGACAATAAAACATCTTGAAACAAAATTAATAGAAATATTTTCAACTCGAAATTATTTGACAGGTTGTTGATACAATCTTTCGGAGTCTACTTCTTCATTAAAACTTCACATACGGGATTAAATGTAAATGTAAGAACATGTATATATTACTTAAACGGCATGTATTTCAAGATGATACATGGAAATGGTGATTGACAAACAGGGTTACAGGTACACACACACATTTATCATTGCTATACTGCATGAACTGGATTGGTCAACAACTGAACAAGCTCACTGAAATTTACATGAAGATTGTTGCACTGTACACGCACACATATACATTATGATTATTGTGTTCATAAATGTATCATCATTTAAACATCATGTATAAATGTGAACCATACATGCATTGTTGATTGGCATTTACAAAAGTCATCTAGACTTTTTTGCCAATTCATTTCTTCTTATTTAATAAAATACAATTAAACCACATTGTGATTATACGAACAAGATCGAATGAAATCACTTTTGTTACCAAACTTACTGTACATCTCGTAAATGAAAAGGACACGGATCGGTAAATACGCTGATAGAATTTACTTGCCGCTCCAATACAAATGATCAGTTTAGCGTACCATATAGATGTTTCTTCAAGATCAAAGAGGGGAGAAGTGTTGTTACAGCAAATTAGTTTACGTAATTAAGCAGAACAAAGTCAAATAAGCTGAGTATAGGTGAGAAAAAGGGAGGAGTCTCGAGTGTAATTATTATGTTTTTACAGTTAACAAGTTTACTGGACCGGTTCTATTACACAACAAATGGCATCTCGGTGACCGGTATGTCAATAGACATGTTCGGTCTTGGTGACACAATGCTGATCATGACAACAAATACACATTAATGCGACATTCAGTCTAGATATTGTCAGCCAATCAAAGTTAGGAATATAGATTTGACCAATGGAATTTAGGAATAGGATGATAGTTTTGTATTTTGTTTGTTTGACACTCATTTGAATAAAACCATATCATTGGACGATTACTTACGGTCATTATCTCAAGAAGTAGACGTTAAACCTCAGTCCAACAACAATTAGGCAAATTAGGGTGTTATACGACGATGTGAATGGATTATCAAGCTCACAGGTTCGTTATTCTAATCACACATTGTAGATTGCTATTCGCATGCGAAATATTTGCAAAATCATCACAATTGTACTTTGGTTATATTTACAAAAATGATATATCAATTGGCCTGTACGTCGCGTGTATGTTTTCTTACATATACATAAGTCTATGGCTGGTATACCGATCCATTTCTCTTTTTTTTTTCTCATGATAAGAAACCATTACCATTTAAAGCAAAACAGACTGTTACGGTATTTGTTTCGATCAAAAGACATTCATATACCGCGCGTGTACGGCAAGTAGTGGCGAGTGTTAGCCTTTGCGCAAAGTAAGCATCGCTGAGTAGGACTAACGCTAATTGAGATTTCCTACTCGCGTATTACCTTACTGAATTTTCTCCTTCCATAGCTAAATTCGCCGAAGTGTCCCCCTTTAAAGCAAAGTGACTAATGACTAATGACTAATGAACAGTATTTAAGTCGAAAGTCAGATTGGAAGTCTTGAAGACCTAAGCATTGAGGTGAGGTGAGGTGATTTGGGGTTTAACGCCGCTTTCAAGAGTATTTCACTTATATATCGGCTGCTAGTATAATGGCAGGGAGAAAGCCCGCAACGTCATGTGGCTATGCATTGCGGTGAAACCTGCGAGCATCGGCTGGAACTAGCACCCAAACCTTACTGCGTGTAGAACAGTTCTCTACTGCATACAAAGTTGCCGTGCCCTTGGCGGGATTCGAACCCCGGACCTCTTGATCCGAAGCCAAATGTGCTTAAACCACTGCGCTATCCCGCCTCCCTAACCATTGACAAGTCAATCCTAGTTTTTATCATTATTACATGATCATCAATACACATAAATATACACATACAATACACATGAACTAACATAACAAGAAATTCTTTTCTCTCAATGATCAATGAAACTGTATAAATAAGATGCTGAAACACCAATCAAGTTCTTTCTGAGATTTTCCAATCAGAGTTCACAGACTGTTTCTTCTGGATCTCTTCATTTCCTGGCAATTTCCTTATGGAAATGCTTCTATTGCCGTAGTCATTGCCTCAGAACGAGAACTAGATCAAGTGTCGGATTGTGTTACACTGTACTGATTGAAACAATATTATCCAAGAAATATTCAAATCAAAAAGTAAAGATGATTGAAAATATAAGTGTACACTTTAATGATTCTTAGGCTGTAGACTTAGTAGCTTTAGTCATTGCCTCAGAACGGGAACTAGATCAAGTGTCGGTTCGTATTTCACTGTACTGATTGAAACAATATTATCCAAGAAATATTCAAATCAAATAGTAAAGATGATTGAAAATATAAGTGTACACTTTAATGATTCTTAGGCTGTAGACTTAGTAGCTTTAGTCATTGCCTCAGATCGAGAACTAGATCAAGTGTCGGTTCGTATTTCACTGTACTGATTGAAACAATATTATCCAAGAAATATCCAAATCAACAGTAAAAATAATTGAAAATATAAGTGTACACTTTAATGATTCTTAGGCTGCAGACTTAGTAGCTTTAGTCATTGCCTCAGAACGGGAACTAGATCAAGTGTCGGTTCGTATTTCACTGTACTGATTGAAACAATATTATCCAAGAAATATTCAAATCAAATAGTAAAGATGATTGAAAATATAAGGGTACACTTTAATGATTCTTAGGCTGTAGACTTAGTAGCTTTAGTCATTGCCTCAGATCGAGAACTAGATCAAGTGTCGGTTCGTATTTCACTGTACTGATTGAAACAATATTATCCAAGAAATATCCAAATCAACAGTAAAATAATTGAAAATATAAGTGTACACTTTAATGATTCTTAGGCTGCAGACTTAGTAGCTTTAGTCATTGCCTCAGAACGGGAACTAGATCAAGTGTCGGTTCATATTTCACTGTACTGATTGAAACAATATTATCCAAGAAATATTCAAATCAAATAGTAAAGATGATTGAAAATATAAGTGTACACTTTAATGATTCTTAGGCTGTAGACTTGATAGCTTTAGTCATTGCCTCAGATCGAGAACTAGATCAAGTGTCGGTTCGTATTTCACTGTACTGATTGAAACAATATTATCCAAGAAATATCCAAATCAACAGTAAAAATAATTGAAAATATAAGTGTATACTTTAATGATTCTTAGGCTGCAGACTTAGTAGCTTTAGTCATTGCCTCAGAACGGGAACTAGATCAAGTGTCGGTTCGTATTTCACTGTACTGATTGAAACAATATTATCCAAGAAATATCCAAATCAAACAGTAAAAATGATTGAAAATATAAGTGTATACACATACAGAACTCTCAAACTGCTGACTTAGTAGATGTTCAATGTGAATTATGAATTATGAATTATGAATTATGAATTATGAATTATGAATTATGAATTATGAATTCTAGATTCTTTAACCTTCTTACTAATACTTGTAAGTTTTCAACTGTATATAATACATCATATGAAACATAATGAGCACTATAGATCCATTATGTATTTATCATACACCGATCATCACATTCAATTTTAACTGAAAATTTCACATTTCTAGAGACATATATTGTAATATTTTATTTCGAAAATTAAAGAATGAATATTAAACCCAGATGTGATGATTATTATATTGTAAAGCATATAAACCACATTTTTCAAATTTTGGTTTTGGGTTTGCTAATGATTCCTTGAAAAATAATATGAAGCTATTCAAACATTGGATATTGAGTATATATTTGGGCTCACTACTTTTAGGGCATCCCATCAAACTTCATATTGCGTGTTGCTTGCACAGAAAATGCATCAACGCGCCTAGTGGCAGCTGGGTTAATACTGCCAGGGAGTTGAGAACGAAAAAGTAACAATGTTTGTTCTTACACAAGTGTACGTAATAATGTGTGTGTGTATGCTTTGATGCCTATTTGTGGTGTGGATTTTAGCTTGGTATAATTACCCTCATTATCACCATTATCATAACATACCATGGACATTCTAATTTGAAGAATTTACAGAATAGGACTTCAATCACGCTTTTTTAGTTTATGTGCCCCCAAAATAGTTAGTGTTGCCTTTTCAGTAAGTCTTTCTTATTCTAAAACCTTAGAATTCTAAGTGTCTGGACCATTGGCAAATTACTTTCTCACTTAGCACGAGGATCTTCTAATCTTGTGTTACTTCAAAGTGTCTGAGCATTAGTGTTGCCACTCTTTGTGGCTATATGTCTACAGTCATCAGCTGATAGATGGAGAAGTAATATTCCAGATTGGGACTCCAAATTCAAATCTATGGAATGGAAAATATGTAGACTCTATTTTGAATTTTTCAATCTTTAATTTTATCAATTATATAACTCTACTTTCGTTTTTGTTTAAATATTTTCAATTTTACCAATGGTATAACTCTACTTTTGTTTTATTCAGTATTTTCAATCCTATCAATGTGCAACTCTACTTTTGTTTAATACAACACTTTAAATTTTATCAATTGTGCAGCATTTGATCACAATATTAATAATGTTCAATATCCTTTTTCCATGATATCTTTTTTACATTTAGTTACAAATACCGTATCTTGAATTCACTGGTTGTGTTGGTTTTGGGTTTGAAAGACATTTGGGACACTTTAACTGATATGATATAACTTGATGATGTCAAAATACTATAACATGATAACCAAAGGGGATTTTAGGTATCGTATATTACCGTGCGTAAGTCGAGAATTTGATACCAAAAATTAGGGGTTCAAGGAGGGGGGTCAACTTATACATGAGATATAGGGTTTTGACCAGTATTTGGTAGGTATGACTATTGACCCAAAGAGACTATTGGGATAGCGATAGTCCATTGCCACTTACTATTGCGATAGCGATAGACTATTGTAACTCACTATTGCAATTACTATTGCGATACGTTTTTTTGTACAAATACGCAATAATCAGCTAGATTTCATATAGGTTTTAGTAGAAATGTTTAATTAATGTAAGGACTGTGGAACCAAAATCAGTAAAGATGCTAAGATGCTATTTTCTATCTCTAGTTCTTCCCTTTTGTCGTTCTAAGATGAAAAATCTTGGATTAAATGCAGTGAGGTTTGTAAATCATTCATAATTAAGGGAAATTTAATAGTTTCGATAGTATCGATAGTTAACTTTACTATTGCGATAGCAATAGTGTTTTTGTATATTGATATAGTACTATTGACAAGCCAACTATTGCAATGCATCGATAGTTCGAAGTATTGTTACACCCCTAGTATTTGGGTAGTTGAGAAAGGGGGTCGACTTATACGCGGGGTCGACTTATACCCGGTAATATACAGTATATTGTTTAATAGCATTTAGCATTCTTAAAGCTATATCAGCAGCAAGTTGTAGAACCATATCGATATGTTTTACCTAAATTTGTAATAAATATAGATATCCTAACAAACACTGCCCAGGAGGGATGACATCCAACTGCTAAAAAGTATAAATTAATAAAACTATCTTTCAATTTGAAAAATCCAATTACATTCCCAAAAATCTGATTGTGTGAGACAAGGAGATATTTTCTCCCAATGACAGTTTCCTCTAGGGTGAAGAATGAATGGGGATGGTCTTATTCATGTTTTGACAGCATCATCCACATACATCTTGGTGATTATATAGTGAACATTTATAGAAATCTTGTGCAAGAAACCAACAAAACGGTTGTTAATCAAATGTCGCTACAACTACAGGATTAAAGATTGTGACGGACAGAGCAGAAAGCATTACAACTTGGAGATGTTTCAACAGCATGAGGTGAAGAAATAGATGAAACAGCATCTTACAGACTCGTGAATTATAGTTATTGCTTATATGTCAAGAAATTGATGAAACAGCATCTTACAGACTCGTGAATTATAGTTATGGCTTATATGTCAAGAAATTGATGAAACAGCATCTTACAGACTCGTGAATTATAGTTATTGCTTATATGTCAAGAAATTGATGAAACAGCATCTTACAGACTCGTGAATTATAGTCATTGCTTATATGTCAAGAAATTGATGAATCAGCATCTTAAAGACTCGTGAATTATAGTTATTGCTTATATGTCAAGAAATTGATGAAACAGCATGAATTATAGTTATTGCTTATAGGTCAAGAAATTGATGAAACAGCATCTTATAGACTCGTGAATTATAGTTATCGCTTATATGTCAAGAAATTGATGAAACAGCCTCTTATAGACTCGTGAATTATAGTTATTGCTTATATGTCAAGATATTGATGAAACAGCATCTTACAGACTCGTGAATTATAGTTATGGCTTATATGTCAAGAAATTGATGAAACAGCATCTTACAGACTCGTGAATTATAGTTATTGCTTATATGTCAAGAAATTGATGAAACAGCATGAATTATAGTTATTGCTTATAGGTCAAGAAATTGATGAAACAGCATCTTATAGACTCGTGAATTATAGTTATCGCTTATATGTCAAGAAATTGATGAAACAGCCTCTTATAGACTCGTGAATTATAGTTATTGCTTATATGTCAAGATATTGATGAAACAGCATCTTACAGACTCATGAATTATAGTTATGGCTTATATGTCAAGAAATTGATGAAACAGCATCTTACAGACTCGTGAATTATAGTTATTGCTTATATGTCAAGAAATTGATGAAACAGCATCTTACAGACTCGTGAATTATAGTCATTGCTTATATGTCAAGAAATTGATGAATCAGCATCTTATAGACTCGTGAATTATAGTTATTGCTTATATGTCAAGAAATTGATGAAACAGCATGAATTATAGTTATTGCTTATAGGTCAAGAAATTGATGAAACAGCATCTTATAGACTTGTGAATTATAGTTATTGCTTATAGGTCAAGAAATTGATGAAACAGCCTCTTATAGACTCGTGAATTATAGTTATCGCTTATATGTCAAGAAATTGATGAAACAGCCTCTTATAGACTCGTGAATTATAGTTATTGCTTATATGTCAAGATATTGATGAAACAGCATCTTACAGACTCGTGAATTATAGTTATTGCTTATAAGTCAAGAAATTGATGAAACAGCATCTTACAGACTCGTGAATTATAGTTATTGCTTATATGTCAAGAAATTGATGAAACAGCATGATGTAGACAAGTGAAATGAAGTTAAATGACATTGGCAAAACTTAATGTCTGGAAACATTAAATCAAAATAACACAAGAGGTTTGAAAATGAATGTGTCTCTTAGTATAAATTGCAATCGATCGAAAGCATTTAGTTAAGATTAATGTGAACACCCTCCAATACAACACATACAAAATGAAAACAAATGCAATTTTGTATTCTTGCGACATAATGACAAACATTGTGGCAAGATTCTGGTCTAGGAAAGGAACTCTCTCAGTCAATTGACAGAGCATTTCCCTTATAACCTTTCGACTGCCGGTACTGTTTGACAGGGAAACAGCTGATCCAATTTCAAATGGATCACTTTTTGGCCCTCTCAAACGCCGGTATACTTTTCCGTCCCATTGCCAATCTGTGGTTCAGCCTGCAGTAAAACACGGCACAGTGACGTTTCGGAGGTCACAAATTTGATACATATGAGTATGCTTCAGACATCCTCCAGAGAAAATGCACTGGCGTTTTGAAAGCCATAAAAATGATAGTCTGACACTACTTTGGACGTCGAAAGGATATCAAAGAAACTGCTATCCAAATGCAATTTTGTATTATAATTGCAACATAATGACAAACATTGTGGCAAGATTCTGGTCTAAGAAAGGAACTCTGTCAGTCAATTATCAGAGCGTTTCCCTTATAACAAAGGAACTGCTATGCAGGAAAACCCTCAAATTAGTTCTGAATGGTATATGTCTCTGCCTAAGAATGTCTCTCTGCATGTCTCTACTTTTTACAAAATGAGATCAGAAAGTTTTTAAAAGCCCAAAAAGTTTATAAGTTGAAAACCATCTCTGCCAAAGAATGTCTCCATGTCTACTTTTTTCCTAATCAAACTGACAGAATTCTGCTAATAGATCAGAAAGTATTTTCATAAATAGAGTTGAGGTGAGGTGAGTTGGAGTTTTATGCTCTTTCAAGAGTATTTCACTTACATCAAGGCTAAACTATTATTGTAGGGAGAAAGCCTGCAATGCCACAATGTATTCGGTTAAACCTTAGAGCATCGGCTGAACTTCAGTGTACCATTGCACCCATACCTTACTGCATGTAGAACAGTTCTCCATAGCAGATGAAGGCTCTTGATCCAAAGACGAACGGGCTAACCACTACGTTACCCCGATCCATTTCATGAATAGAAGTTTGTAAGTGGATAAATGGGACTGTCAAAGTCTATCTAGTTCCCTCTCGACATAATGACATATTTCTGCTGGATCAGAAATTTTTTTTCAAGAACAGAAATTTTAAAGTTGATATATGTCACTGTGAATGAATGTCTCTGTCTATAGTTCGCATAATGAGAGACTTCTGTTAATAGATCAGAAAGCATTTTAAATGCATAGAAATTTTTAAGAGAAACTTTCTTCAAGAACTGTCAATGTCCAGAAAAATGGGCAGAATCAAGTGACACCCAGATATTGAATCTGTCTTTGGAAGTAGCGACTTCTGCTAATGGAATTGGATGTAGTGATCATTAGCATTGAAAAATAGCATCCTCAGTCATGAAACACAGAGATAGAAAATTAGCTTGTTTAAAGTTTCAATTTGAAAATTGTTGGTTTCTTGTTGCCTTTTCAATTTGGCTTGAATTGTGATCCATGCTATCAAATCATTAAGTTTGACATTGACAGCTGGGAAATTCGTCCGTTTCAAACTGGCAAGAACTTTTTTAATCCAATCAAAGCCTTTAAATCCTTCTGAAAATACACCAAACTGGTAATTTGCCATGAACCGTCTCTTCAAAATTTGGTTAATTTTGTTTTACTGCAAATACAATAGATATCTGAGATTGACCATAGTGAAGCAAACTTTTTTCCTGGATAACATTTGCACAGTTAATCTGCTGTTTAATTAATGCAAAATAATTCTGAGTGGCCAAGTTACAGGAATTACAACACGTTATTGGAAGGAATTGGCAGCTTGTTTAAGACAGACCATCAATGATTATTCCAGCACCTGTAGGTTAAGGGTCAAGCTCTCTCTCTCTTTCTCACACTGGTAAAATGATATGACAACTTAGTATATAGTTCCCGGCCTCACAAACGTCAGGAGTCTTTAAGGATGTCCGTTCCTTCCTGTTGAGCTTCAAAAATTAAATATGATTAAGTAAAGATTTTTTCTCATCTTTATTTACTTCATGATATTCTATACATCATCGACATACTTTTAAAAAAACAAATGAAATCAAGAAAATGTGACTTTAGAACCTCTAAAAAGTGCTTAAACAGCATAAATGGCCTAAATTTGACTAAAAAAGGGGGGTTTTCAGGTACGTACATTTTGTGTCACAGCTTAAAAAAACCCAGACTACCATATATATTTTTTCATCGATTTCGGTAGGGTAACATGAACTTTGTGACATATCAAAAAAGGAAAAAAAGTTTAATACTAGAAATGTAGTATTTTAAAGTTTTTAGCAGTTTTTTTCTCATTTTCCCAGACTCCCATGTTAAAATTGTACTTCACCCCACTATCTTACAGGCGTCATATCTCGAAAAAACCCACACTACCCCCTATTTTTTAATGCTGATTTTCCAATCATATACTTTGATCTTTTTAAAAATATAAGTTAGAAAAAAGTTTAATACTATAAATTTGAGGAGCGAACATCCTTAAAGAGCTATCAAGGATGTTGATGAACACATCCGAAAATTGCCAAAAATCTAACTCTGTAAAATATATACACTTAATTTTTCATAGATTTTTTCGACCCAAGATAAGCCGAGAAATTGCACTAATTAGTAAAGGTGTTTTCCAGTCGAAATATAGATCAAGTCTTTTATTTTCAAGCGCAAAGCATTGTGGTCTAGCTCGCACAGTGTATACAAAGTCACAAAAGAAAAATAAAGTTTGTGAGGAATGAAAGAAATCGAAATATATACTTTTTGGCGGTTATTTATTTACCATTTCATTTAATTATGTATTTTCTACAGATATTGGAATAAATGTTTTACCCAACTAGGTATTTTGCTTGAATTTTATAATCAATGAGAATATATTTGTCATAATTTGCTGGTCTTAGCTCAATAAAAAGTACATTAAACAGGCAATAATTTGTAAGTTCTCAGGACATTTAGAGACATTTTTGATAAAGCAATCGTCACATTCAGTAAGGTATGATAAGGGTATCCTAACTTCCGAGGGAAGCACGTGCAGCCCATGGGTTTCTATGGCGACATGCACTAAAGACGAGCCTTCACGCTTCGGAAGCCTTGGTAGTGTGTAGTACATTTTATGCAATAAACAGAAATCTGTTTATATGACGTCAGATGCCCTAGCACGCGTTACTCGAAGGGGTACTTCTCTTTGAAACCAAATTTCATTACATTGTCATTACATATGAAAATTATTTATCACATACCATGTTGAAGATAAAGAATTCTCTAGCGATTGACGTTATAAGTATATTTTCCATAAATAATTTTGTATTTGAAACACTAACATCCTTGATGGCTCTTTAACGTCTATAATGTAACAATTAGAGACCTACACCGTCTATGCATGGCCATATGGGTCATGAGGTAGTGCATTTAATTTACAGGGTTGACCTATTTCATACATTGCATGTTGACAGAGGAATTGCTGATTACCGATTCCAAAGATTTTGATTTAATCCAGCTGATAATGAAGTGATCAGACAATATTGACTGACATCGTTGTGTTGACCATGTGAGTTAATTACTCCAATACTCTTTGATTGATGGTTCTTGACATGATTTGAATACCGTTTTCAGGCTTATTCTCCAAAGATTTAATTAAACAGTAAAAACTTGTTGTCGTGCAGCAATTCTCCTTAAAGGGGCAGTAGCACGTTTTTTTCAAATTTTGTTTTTTCAAATTTCCCATTTATAATGATAGTTTATGTCATTTATAATTACTTTAAAGGGTAAAACATACTATTCCACAAACCAATTTTCCGTAGTTGTAAAAAAAGTGCTGCA
Organism: Gibbula magus; assembly: GCA_936450465.1. Classification (NCBI taxonomy): domain Eukaryota; kingdom Metazoa; phylum Mollusca; class Gastropoda; order Trochida; family Trochidae; genus Gibbula; species Gibbula magus. Next base: position 24,450,252 of record OW388291.1, on the reverse strand, counting down.
TATAAAGCAAAAATTGCATGGCGGCCATTTCATTGTGAATAGATTTTATTATTTCGAATGACAAAAAAGATTCCCATGGCTTTACGGAACCATGTACATTTGTTTTTTAACCTGATGTTCCGAAGAGGGTAGGGTATTTTACTATTGGTGACATTTAAAAAAAATATATTTCATTGACTTATTTCACCGAAAATAAGTGCTACTGCCCCTTTAATTTGTATTGAATTGCTGTAAATTAAATTGATCAAACCAACTTCTCACAAAAAAGATAAATTAAAGGTGCTGTAGCACATTTTTTATATATTTTTTTCTCTCTCAAATTTGCCATGTATTATTGAAATTCATACATAGAGATTATTACCTGAGAAAGTGTATCATATGACTTTTTCGAAAGGAGTGTGAATTTCTGTATTGCCCGAGTGAGAGCGAGGGTTATACATAAATTTGCACGAGTTTCGTAAAAGTCATATGGCACACTTTCGAGTGTAATAATTTCTTTATTACCCATTTTATTCCATTTGATTCACGTAAAAATAGTCAGAAACGGCCCACTTCTCTTGCGACAGCTAGCTACAGTGACGTCACGAACATTCATTCAAAGCTGCTGAGCCATTGGCAGGATTTGAACACAGGACCTCTTGATCTGAAGCTCAACAGACTATCAATGCTCTATATATCCCATTTAAGTGTGAAGTTCATAAACTTTGTAATTGCAATAAACTGGTGAATTTGAAACCACATCAATGAGTCATTTATGAAAAAGGTAATTTAAAAGATATTGTATTGTATTGTCAGATATACACATTAGTTGTTGAAGCAAACCGTGCAAAACCATTCAGAGTAGCCAATTTACAGGAATCACAATTTAACTTTTTAATTCGTCATTTCTCAATAAAATAAAATTTTACAGAGATACTAATTACATCACGTGAAAGTCCATTGATTTCTGTTTCGGAAAACGTGAACTTTTTCATGAATCACAGAACTTTGTCACACACTTATGTCGTATGTATGTCAAAGGGTCAAACGTCAGTGACGTGTCAATATATAAAAATCCTTTGGGCCACAAATGTGGCCTCTAGCGTGCAGGATCTTAACAAAGAGATTAATCTCGAATTGATCAGTCTGAAGATATATCTGGTCTCAGAACAGTATGGGATATGCAATGTAAGGGTCACTGAACGCTGTATGTAAATTCTTCTAGAAACAGGCCAATGAAAGATCCATGTTTAACACATCAATTCCTTGAGTTTGTGTGGATTTCCCCCCCATATTGATTGTTTTTAGCCATGTCCTATTGCTACTCCCTGGATTTGCTTAATTTGCACATAGATTGAAGATAATGAGCTCTTGTGCAGGGCTTGGTTTTCCACAAGTGCAAAGTAAACATGGGCAAACTCCTCACACCACACTCAGGACACACAGACAGATTCTGATGGATAGGACAAGCAAACTTTAGTTGCATGGGACTTGATGTACAGTTAAAAATCTTTTTTAAAAAGAAAAGTTTTACGCAACATTCGATATTATATAAAATCTAAAACACTTTCAAGTTGAGTCAAACACTTTCAAGAAGCTAAAAGAATGAATTTCACAGAATTGATCGGATCTGTCTAGCCAACTTCACATTTTGTAACTGCACATTATCAATATATAGAATACTAAACGATGTCCCGTTTGATAACATGTTTATGAAATGAGTGAATGGTTTGGTATTTTAACTAGCGAAAGCGAGTTAAATACCGATGCCAGTCACGAGTTTCATAAACATGTTATCAAACGGGACCGAGTTTAGTATTTTATTTATTACTCAATGATGTAAATAGCGCTGAATGGCAAGAAAATCGTTGTTAGTGACACTCACTTGCAAATAGGTCACCCACTATTGCAGTCGCGCGGGTAACATTGTGACGTCAACCAAAAACGACTATGACGTCACGAGTCAATTATGAAGTTACGGCAGCATGCGGTGGTATCATACATGTGTGTAACCAACTCAAAAGTCGCGTAAACGCACGAATCACGACAAAGTTCGGTTGTGCGTGTCAGTCCGTCGAGAATTTGACCATTTTCACTGATTTATGTGATTAAAAATCACTGATGAACTGCGCAACAACTACGGAAAGAGCACTCACAAATCACTAACAAACCACGCACTTCAGTGCATAGACACACAAACAGGGCAAATACGTGGTTGTGAGCGACAAAGGTCCGCTGAGAAACCAAGCAAAATCTGAGCACTTGCACTAATGAACTGCATACATGCGCGAACCATGCGTCGTATGTCTGCTAATCGTCAGTTGAAAGTCGTCGATGAACGCGATAGCGGCAACATGTTCGCGAACGATCACTGACATTCCACGCATATTTCGCGCACTGTCCACGTAAGAACTACGCAAACTACGCAAAACTTACGTAAAACAGCCCAGTACTGCGTAAACATTTACGCGAAGCCGAGTTTTGAGCTGCTCAAAACTTGGAATCGCGTTAAGCGCCAATCCGGCGAACATCGCGCATGTATCCCGTAAGACTCGAATCGTGTGTGTGATTCATGCATTCACGCCACTTTAGGGCTGTGTGACCGGCCCTTTAGAGAATCATTTCTCCATATGTATAGACATGCAACAACACAGCATAATTTAGTGAGTTTAGACATGTTTAGTAATCATTTACAACAGACAGCAATAAATCAATCAATTCTTAAATATTTTGAATTTTAAATTCTTAATATTTTCAACTTGAAAATGGGGGTTCTACCAGGGATGAAGAATTTGCCGGACATTGTGAATCCAGTTTGTGCGAATGGAAAATTGACCTGCCGGACATTCGAATAGTCAAATGACCAATTGAAGAAAATCAGTGAAAAATGATAAGAATAAATTCAGTGTAGTTTAGACAAGTTTAGTAATCATTCACAAGAGACAACAATTAATTAATAAATTTTTATATCTTTCCAACGTTAAATTCTTAAATAAATATTTTCAACTAATATGATTTCCATTCTCCACTCAGTGATGGACTGGAAGTTTCATGAACATTTAAAAACAATTAAAATGTCATTTCACTTTAAGTAATAAAGTTCTACGTCTCCAGAATTAACGATCTTAAACAATGCCACCTCAGCGAAAACCGTTTTATCCTAGCACACGCAGAGAAGTGATTTGGTGGCACGGTAATACAATTTCTCCGTTCTTGACATGACGTTGTTTTCCCTTTCAAAGTGAGTTTCCAATTACATCAAGATTTAATTATGGATGATTAAGTTCAATTTACCAAAACTCTGATTGGAAAAAGGAAAGTTACACAGAATGATCAAATGAACACAAAATTGCTTGATGAATAATGAAAGACGGTGCTCACTCATGGGGTAGGTAAAGAAGTTATTTCAAATTGTTTTGAACTTAAAACACTTACATTGCACATTTCACTCAAGAGATTGTCAATATAAAAAATGACTGTATTCTCTCGGGTATAAGTCAAAGTCTAAGACCACCCCCACTTTTCAGAGGGTTGTCCTGGTTGGGGTTATTCTCAGGTTATAGCCCACCCCCAATTTTGCCAGATGTTAAATGGTTATTACATATATCTATAATATTTATTTTAAGCCAATTTTGCCAGATGTTAAATGGTCATTACAAATATCTATAATATTATTTTAAGTTAAGTGTCAAAAACCTACATAAAACCTATTTTAACTGCCTGAAGGTCTCCGGTATAAATTTTCATCTGTGTTGGGGCCTCTCCCATCTAAAAGCCCACCCCATGTTTTCAAGATGTTTGTTTGCCTGGCCCCTTATACCCCATCCTGATAAGGTTTCCCATGGGTGATCTAGTGGAGAGTAATGGAGCATATATAAAACCATGGGTAACCGAGGATGCTTATACCCGAGAGAATATGATATAAACTTTCAAACTGGTTGCAACAATTTGAAATTAAAAATGACCTCAAAACCATGATTACTTCATTGATATTGATATAACTATCAGGTGAGGTGAGTTGAGGTTTAACGCCGCTTTCAAGAGTATTTCACTTATATCGTGGCTGCTCGTGTTATGACAGGAAGAAAGCCTGTAACGCCATGTGGCTATGCATTGCGGTGAAACCTGCGAGCATCGGCTGGAAGTAGCAAACCATGGGTGGTACTACTCTGAAATTCAGTGTAGCATTGCACCCAAATCTTACTGCGAGTAGAACAGTTCTCTACTGCAGACGAAGTTGCTGTGCTGTGGATTTGAAACCCTCTTGATCGAAATTTTTTGAAGAAAGCAGTTCAACTTGGCATCAATCAATCACAAAAACCATATTTTCTGTGATGGGAGACAATTTATGATCTAATATGGTAAATTGAAGATTAAACTTGTCAATATTGGAAAATAAATGCACATTAAATTTTCTTCAAAGCCTTGTCTGACATAAATAGAATCTATGGGTTTTCATTGAATAAGACGGTATTTCTACTGCTTATAGAAGGAAAAAATCAATTCCCTGTATTCAACGTGTTTGAAGCAGTGTGAAGACGGAATGACAAAGAACAAACATGTTACGAAGATTACAAATCAATGCTGAAATCATTATTTATATTTTTTGCTTCATGTTGTTGATATTGAGTTTCTTTGAAATAATTTCCTCGAAAATGTTTGCAGATGTGTATATGACAAACACTTTTCCCTGAACCTACAAATAATGTTTGAATCAACAATTCCATCCTATGCATCAAGTTGTTGATATTGAATTTTATATTGTATGATGAAATGATATTCTTGAAAATGAAATGAATCAAATCAACAAAAAGAACCTTTCCAAAATTTCGAATCAATGCTAAAATAAACATTTCTTAGAATCAGGATGTTGATGTTCATGCAGTATCTTTGAAATAATATTCTTGAAAAAGTTGGCAAATATAAATATATCATCTGGGGCCATTTCCTGACATTTCAAATCAATATAAAATCAATATTTTCAATTTTGTTTTGCATCAAATTGATATTCGGTTTCATTGAAAAAGTTTTCTTGAAACGTTTGAAAACAAGTCTCTCTATGAAAGGCAATGCAAAGCTCCCATGGTGTTTTGATATTGGATCAATTTCATGTTGGAGGCCTGAGTAGGAAGAGAAGAGTTATCTCCCTTATTGCAGCCCACAAGAAAATATACTATACTTTTGGAGAGGACTTGTATTAGTGCAAAAAGTGTAAAATAAACAAGAAAAGAGTTTTTCCGCATTGCAAAAACATGATTGCATACTTGAGTTTTTCAAATAAGTCTGAGGTAAATATCAACTTGCTGGATTTTACAAAATCTAAGAAAGAAGTACAGAAAGAGCAAATATATCATAATCACTGTATGTAAATATTATGTTACAAGGTCTGCATGTGTCATAATGGCTTCGATTCAAAGCATCCAAAATTGTCCATGTATTAAAGGGGCAGTAGCACGTTTTTTTGCAAATATTATTTTTTCGAATTTCCTATTTATGATGATAGTTTGTGTCATTTAAATTTACTTTAGAGGGTAAAACATCTTATTAAACAAACCAATTATCCGTTGTGGTAATAACTGTGTTGCATATAAAGCAAAATGACAAAAACGATTCAGTGGTTTTACTGAGCCAAGAAAACTAACTTTTTAACTTGATATTCCGAAGAGAGAAGGGTGTTGTACTATTGGTAAAATTATTTTTCAAATACATTTCATCGACTTATTCGAGCGAAAAAACGTGCTACTGCCCCTTTAATAGATGATTCAAGATCTGCATGGTAGCAGTTATGATCCCATATCTAAGATTCAACACATAAGTTCCATTTAATTTTATTCAGTGACTCAAGTTACTGAAGGGAGAAAACCTGCAACACAAATTCTACTATTGTTTGCAGTTAAACTGTGAGTGTCTGTCTATGGAAACAGTGAAGAATACTGTCTCTTCATCCTTGGAACAACATAATAAGGGGCCACTAAAAATTGGCGATAAAAAAGAAAGGGTACAGTACCACTAAGGTATTTTAATGGAAATTCCGGAAATATTCTTATTTGTTAATTTCTGATACATTGGTTGTAATGACCCTTTAAAAATATGAAAAACTGGTCATCATAGTGGCATGTGGTACTGTGCATGGCTCAGTCGACTGCTATTAGTGAAGTTCAGCAACAATGGGCACGGCTCTCCACATGTGTGGGTGACCCACTTCATTGCTAGATAACCTGAGAGTTGAAGAATCATTTCCTACCCCTCAATGAGACATGAGTTGAGAGACTTGTGGTGTCACCCTGGGTAAGTGACTTAATACCTCTGTCCACCCAGCAGTCAATTGGGTACCTGGCATGATATGATGGTAGTCTGAGTTTGAACATTGAGCGCCTCAGGGAGTGTTCTGTACTCGTTGACTATGGGCCAGCACTTTGAGCATGCAATAAAAGGACTATTATTATTATTATCAATCAAAGAAACTGCACCTACCGAGTGTGATGTCATCAACACGTGGCTGGAACCCTTCATCAGCGCCCCCTATCACCGAAAAACCAAACCTTCTCTCGGTGGGAGCCATAACCATTCTGACCTCATAGTCTTGAGGGGTGTCTGGGGCCTGCAAAATTTAGAGTTTAAATTTAAAGTATCTTTGTTATAAAATAAACTGACGGACAAAAGAAAGTATAACACTCACTTGTTTTCGATTAATTCAATATAAATAAGATGCATTTGATTATGGCACGATACAATAACACCTTTCGGCAGTAGACTGTTGTGGACTGTTTTATTTTTAACTAAAATATCATTATCTAAAGTAGGAAGGGATAATAAATTGAATTTACATCAACATAAACCCCTACCATGTTTAAAATGTTGTAAATGTGTGCAGGACCAATTGCAAGGCACATTGATTGATTTTCACATAGAGTATGTGTTATATGTCGACGAACAGATGTGTTTTTTCAAAATTAATTTGGGGGAATTTCAAAATTTAAATTTAAAATTTAAATATTAAAAAAAACAAAACGCGTAGAGGTATTCTTTGACTGATTTAATGTTTTGGACTAATTTCCCAAACAAGTCAGTTTTTTAATAAGACGTCGAAAACTCCAGATATTTGTCTTTGAATCACTTAATTGTAGTGAGCTTCTCTTGTCACAGCTTGCTCCTGTGACACATTTTTAATGACATCACAAAAGAAGATAATAGAAATCTCGATGGAGGTGAGGTGGGGTTTAACGCCGCTTTCAAGATTATTTCACTCATATTATGACTGCTAATATTATGGCAGGGAGAAAGCCCGCAATGCCATATGGCTATGCATTGCGGTGAAACCTGCGAGCAGCGGCTGAAACTATGGGTGGTACTACGCTGAAATTCAGTGTAGCATTGCACCCAAACCTTATTGAATGTAGAACAGTTCTCTACTGCAGACAAAGTTGCGGAGGGCCTGGCGGGATTCGAAAGCCAGACCTTTTGATCCGAAGCCGAATGTGCTAACCACTACGGTATCCCGGCCCTAAATTGCAAGGAGACGGCCTGCAGAAAATTGAAAATATTACATCGGTATTGTATATGCAAATATTTGAACAACTGTACAGGACTGATTGTCAAAGCTATTGATATTTTATGGATGCTTCATTAAATTTTTCGTGTTAACCAAGTTAAAGATCTGACTGAGCTCAGCAATTTTGGTACTGAGCATTTGATAGAAACATGTAACTTTGAACAATATAGATCAACATAATTTTAACTCTTTAAATAAAGAATTAATGGAGACAAATTAATCCTGATTGGCCAACTTTCAGGCATCACAACTCACTATAAATTAAAGAACAAGGAATATCTTTACTTGTCACTTTGTGCATGGCATACTACTGCAGAAGCAAAATAATGGTTAAACCGATTTTATCAAGATTATACCTCTTTTGATATTTAACATATATAAATGATTTGAAATTATTTTGATGAATTTCATTCTAAAAACAACCTAAATGTTAAGAATTGATAAAGTGGCATGTGTTTATAAATCTTAAAACATCCAATTTAAAACAAAGTAGAACAACATGTGGTGTTAACTGGCAGATTTATTTATTTATTTATTTATTTATTTACTTATACTCACTCACTCACTCACTCACTCACTCACTCACTCACTCACTCACTCACTTATATTTATTTATTTATTTATTTATTTTGTAATCATTATTTTTGTCATTATTATAATCCTTACCACTTGTACAAAACTTTCTTCCTCCCCGATATCAGAGTCGAACTCTGGTGCATTCCTTGTGTGACCATGATTGAGGTAGTGACCACTGTGAGCATGTCTGTAGTTGAAGTTTGTGAACCCATATACTCCGGCTTTCTGGTGCTGTTCCCTCTCCCTCCCTCCATTCTGCTGTTCCATCATCCTCCCTCCAGAGAGGGGGGCCATTTCAAACTGGTGGACACCATTTTTTATTCTTGACTGAAATAAAACATTTAATTTGTTAGAAAAAAAATAATTAATTAACGTAATAGTATCAAAGATGTAATAATAAAAAAATGTTTTTTTAAATGTCCCTCGGAAAATCTACTGAATATTTCAAGACAGTTTTCTTTTCAGGATTTACATGATGTATTATCTGCAGTTGAAGATCTAAAAACAATTTTTAGTATACAATGTCTTAAATGATATTAAAAATACTTAAGAATGTGCCTTGATAATTTAATCCAAAAATAACTTTTAATAACATCTTCACCAATCCCCCTCCTTACCAAATCCTCCCCATGCCTAAAGTTTTAGGGACAGATTTCAACAACCCCTAACCCCTTAGTTTCTCATTAGTTGCAACTAACTAAGCTTGGCAGCCATGCAACGTTTAATTTCCATTACTCTTACATTGTAAAAGTGAAAAAAAATATACAATTTTTACAAATTGCTTACACAAATAATGGCATTGAAAAAACAATCGCCAGCCCTGAATAATCACCTGCCTTGAATAATCATTGGGTTGAATTGGTGATTAAAATCAAACATCACTGGGCAATTATTCAAGGATTTTTCATATATTAATATTCATATGTTATTAATATCATCACCAATCAAATCTTCAAACAAGGAATGTTTCTCTTCCTTTCAGACAATTTATTATGCTTATACTCATAAATATATATATATTATATTTAGAACGCACAGAATGCAAATATACTAGTGGTATCACGTACATGACAGAATGTTGTCATATCTTATATAAACATGTTTCAAGGCTATCACAATAAGCTGTCTGTCATATATTCATGTTTGTCAATATTGGATAAATATCTTACACAGGATAAATACACCTCATTATAACGCTCTTCCGAAATAAAATTCTATATATCAAATCCAAATAAAATCCCAAAATTACAAATTGAACATTAATAGTTGGTTATTATATGTTTAAAAATCTGATATTTTAAAACAGTTTTGTTGTACTAGTAAAGATGCGCTATAACGAGGGACTATTGTAAATAACAGATAAGTGATTGACGTTGAAGGACAGTTCGTGATGACCTACCTCCATGTGGCGAGCATCATTTACAGCTTGTTATACCTGAAATATACATGACATCATCATCAGTTGTCAACCTGTACATCACATTTTAACTCACAAATCATTTCTAACTTGTGATCATTGGTTGTCAATGCTAGAGATATCCTTTATAGCCTGAAATGTACAAGAAATTATTAGCTAGAGATATCCTTTACAGTCTGAAATGTACAATAAATGATTAGCTAGAGGTATCCTTTACAGTCTGAAATGTACAAGAAATGATTAGCTAGAGATATCCTTTACAGTCTGAAAGGTACAAGAAATGATTAGCTAGAGATATCCTTTACAGCCTGAAAAAGTTTCAAAAGAAGGGTAACACCCCTTCTCCATCTGGCATTAAATATGTACATCTTCATAATGCCTGAAATATAGAAGTTTGATCAGTAATGTTAGAATGTAATGAGAGAGTAATTTCCTAAAGGAAAGACAGGCAGGAACAATGATAGGAAACAAGTAAGATTATTGGTGATAAGCAGGTTATTATCTACCTTTTATATAAGTTGAAGATAGAAGTTTCATGAGTATTTCACTCATATTTCCGCTGTTAGTATTATTGCAGAGAGAAAGCCCACAAAGCCATGTGGCTATGCATTGCGGTGAAACCTGCAAACATCGTGTTGAACTAGCGAACCATGGGTGCTACTGCCCTGAAATTCAGTGTAGCATTGCATCAAAACCTTAATGCGTGTAGAACAGTTCCCTACTGCAGATAAGTTGCCAAGTCCCTGGCAGCATTCGAACCACAGATCTCTTGATCTGAAGCCAAACAAACTAACCACAGCACCATCCAACTCACCCAAAGAGAGATATACTATTGAAATATTCATTTCAAATTTGAACTAGAAGGTGTTTTTACTCGTAAAAACAGATGTCTCCCCCTTCCCCCAATTCAACTTCAGTTATTACCCTTCTAAAAGATAAATTCCAAATTGTTACCATGGAAACAGAAACAAATTAAAATTTAAAAGTTCAAACGCCCAAAAGACACATCAACAAGATATCGGTAGGTAGTGTATCAAATTTGGTGTGGATAGGTCACATAGGTTTAGAGATCTCATCCAGAAATAAACCCTACCCTTCAAATTGTTACTACGGAAATAAAACAAATAAGATTTAGAAAAATCTGAAACCCCCAAAAGCACATCTGCATGATATGGCGAGGCAATATACCAAATATAGTTAAGATTGGCCAAGTAGTTTTGGATTCATCTAAGGCATGTAAATGATTCAACGCATGACAAAATGAAAACCTACATTATCCTACTGATGGGCCCTGAAAAGAGAACATTCTGTGATCCCCAAGTAGATAAACTTTCATCACATCATCAACGATGAACGACTCTAAAAACACTAAGTCACTTCCGATCACAGCTATCTCATAGGCAAAGTACACAAGTCTATCTAACATCCTCAGCTATGAATGTAGAGAATTCAGTCTAGAGTTGAGTTGAGTTGAGTTGAGTTGAGTTGAGTTGAGGTGAGGTGAGGTGAGGTGAGGTGAGGTGAGGTGAGGTGAGGTGAGGCAAGTTGGGGCTAAACACTGCTTTCAAGAGTAGTTCACTTATATCATGGCTGCTGGTATTATTGCAGGCAGAAAGCCTGCAACACCATGTGGCTATGCATTGCGGTGAAACTGGTGAGCAACTGCTGGAACTAGCGAACCATGGGTGGTACTATGCTGAAATACAGTGTAGCATTGCACCCAAACCTTACTGCGTATAGAACAGTTCTCTACAGCAAATCAAGTTGCTGTGCCCCTGGTGAGATTCGAACCACGGATCTCTTGATCCACAGCAGAACGAAAATTTGTCTAGAGATAAAAAAACATCATGTAAAGTTGGGATATAGATAGAGCTGAAACGATTCTGTTTGATGCACCATAAACGGACCATAAACATCCCGATTCCATCTTAGATCTACAGAGTCAAAATTTTGATTTGTTATACCATTACAAAAAAAATCACCTATATTCAATATTTCATTCTAACATCAATATTCTTTCAGAAAGACATTAATTATTAATCATTTCAAAAGAAAAAGAACAAGTAGTTTTGGATTCATCTAAGGCATGTAAATGATTCAACGCATGACAAAATGAAAACCTACATTATCCTACTGATGGGCCCTGAAAAGAGAACATTCTGTGATCCCCAAGTAGATAAACTTTCATCACATCATCAACGATGAACGACTCTAAAAACACTAAGTCACTTCCGATCACAGCTATCTCATAGGCAAAGTACACAAGTCTATCTAACATCCTCAGCTATGAATGTAGAGAATTCAGTCTAGAGTTGAGTTGAGTTGAGTTGAGTTGAGTTGAGGTGAGGTGAGGTGAGGTGAGGTGAGGTGAGGTGAGGTGAGGTGAGGTGAGGTGAGGCAAGTTGGGGCTAAACACTGCTTTCAAGAGTAGTTCACTTATATCATGGCTGCTGGTATTATTGCAGGCAGAAAGCCTGCAACACCATGTGGCTATGCATTGCGGTGAAACTGGTGAGCAACTGCTGGAACTAGCGAACCATGGGTGGTACTATGCTGAAATACAGTGTAGCATTGCACCCAAACCTTACTGCGTATAGAACAGTTCTCTACAGCAAATCAAGTTGCTGTGCCCCTGGTGAGATTCGAACCACGGATCTCTTGATCCACAGCAGAACGAAAATTTGTCTAGAGATAAAAAAACATCATGTAAAGTTGGGATATAGATAGAGCTGAAACGATTCTGTTTGATGCACCATAAACGGACCACAACCATCCCGATTCCATCTTAGATCTACAGAGTCAAAATTTTGATTTGTTATACCATTACAAAAAAAATCACCTATATTCAATATTTCATTCTAACATCAATATTCTTTCAGAAAGACATTAATTATTAATCATTTCAAAAGAAAAAGAACAAGTAGTTGTCACTAAGGTGACATGATCCCCCGCCGCAAATTAATACTTGAAAATTGAAGATATAATGATGAGAATCCAATGAACAGTTCTTGTGATATCGATTCCCCTGACAAGCTTAACATGTCGACAAACTCAAAGTTCTGCTGTGACCTTGAGCATAATATCAAGATCACCAAAATCTAATCAGCCCTTTGTCTTTCCTTGGAGAAACTATGTAAGAAATGAAGAGAATCCAGTCAATGGTTCTTGAGATATCCCGCTGACAAGGGAAAAATGACAAAGTCTCGTTGTGAGCTTGAAATGAAGGTCAAGGTCACAAAACTCTGAAGGAACATTACTCTCCCTATGATAAACCCATATGCAACATCTGAAAAGAATCCAGTGAATAGTATTTGAGTTATTCCTTTTCCTACGGACGTATGAGTAATCACAAATGTATAATAGAAGGTTTTTATTTGTGTTTATGATTATTGATATGTTTGAAAAATATTTACTTACAATATACATATGATGATCACGAACACGGGATATAGTATTCGGCTGCGTCCGCCCGTACGTACAGACAATAAGAAACACGAAATATATGCTGTCAATTTGGACTATACCAAGTCAGAAAACACTAAATAATTCATAACGTACAGTATTTCATTCATTGTCAATTATTAGACGAACTTTGTTAATCAATACACAAAATAATTACTTCAATTAACGAGAAAATATCTAACGATTACTGATAATGACAGTAATCACAAACAAAATTATTTATAAGTAGTACTAAATCAATATGTACATAATAGTCTTTTGTAGATAAATCTATATAATTATTTTGTCAACAGACGCGCATAAAAGGATTATTTTCCTTTGAAGATAGTAAACACGAAAGTATATATTTGCCGTATTTCTCAATGCCAGTCATATACAAATCACAAATGTATAATAGAAAGTTGTTATGTGTGTTTATGATTATTAATATGTTTGACAAATATTTACTCACAATATACATATGATGATCATTATTTTATTAAATTTTCAAAGTTAACCCTTTTGACCTTCATGTAGGAATATTACGAGAAATGAGAAAAGTTTTTTAGTAAGTAAAAATTAGCAAATTATTTTATTCAACAGAATTCCGGTCAACATATATTCTTTTTTCAATACATCTTAATATCTGATAATGCATTATGCTTTGCAAAAATTTGAGCTTTCCAGCATTATAGTGATTCTTGGGGAGAAGACACTCAAAGATTTTAGGATGGAAACCCTGCAACGCCATACTTGAGGGGGGATCAAGACCAAATGAACAAATTTAAGTGTCCATGTAATAAAGTTGTTATTCTTTCTTATGTATTCCACTTCTTCAATAAAACTAATTGTTGTATAGCATAATGTACAAGTAATTTTTTACCACATACGTCTTCTGAACATTAAAATTCCTCAACTGAACTGTATTTCTCATAAATTGCCATGCAATTTGTTATAGATAAAAAAATTATGAAATATTATTCAGATTATTTTAACAATAATGTTGTATACACTTTGTTCATAATCAAATATTCCTCTTAGTTGTGAAACTAATTTTTTTTTAATTTTTAATTTTTATATCATAATTAAAAAGTGCCCCTGATATCCAAAGAATCAATATCAAAACAAAAAATAACAATGTATACATATATATAAACAAAAAATGACATTGTATACATATATAAACAAATGTTTACAGCAAGTTTGCAGATAGTTGACAATAGAACTCTACCTTTAAAAGAATTAACATTAAAACAAAATCTCACTGTTATATTAGATAATTACGTCATCAACTAAAATTACTGCAACAAAATATTGAATACAAGCCCTGGCATGTAGAAAATTAAAACCAAAACAAAACTGAAAACTATAGGATAACCATTAAGTTCTAATTAAACAAAATATGTCACAAACAGCTCCTACCTGAGAAGAATTAATATCCAATCTTCAGGAGACAAGATACAGAGATGTACACACGTATCCAGGTATCTCTGTTCCTGCCACACCCACTTGATTACAGGTGAAACACAGGTGAAAATGTCGTTACCTTTTAGCTGAACCTGTGCCTACCTGCAAAGATAAAGGTAGATTGTCATTTGATCAGTCGGTCAGGTGAAACAAAGTGTATGATTACCTGAGGGAGTCCCTGCTGGTGTCTCTTACCTGTGCAGTGTATACAGGTCTACCTGGACAGGTGATCGTTACGCTATTGATACACAGGTAATTAGCTCAGCATTAACATACAATAGGTCAAAGGTGTATATAAATAGATGAAGGAATGATCACTGCTGTTTATAGTTATCTTGGATGCTCATATACTATAAAGTTAAACTTTTTTTTAATAAAAGCTATGTATATAAATCGTAATTATTTACTCTTGTATCCCACTCTCGTATCTGAACAATGTTCACCTGCAAATTCTTCACACAGGTAAGATGTATATTGTTGATCTTTATCAAACTGCCACACCTACATCAATACACAAAAAATATCTCCGAAAGACATATAAATCATGAATTCTCTAAACAAGACTAATTTCAAAGGCTGCAAAGATTAAGGTATACACATATTTCACATAAATGACAATATAACTGTTGCTATAATCTTTGACTTTTGCTGTAGATTTTAAAACATAAATTTGATTCGTAACAGAAACGATAATGGTAGAAGTGCATGTAATGAAAACAATGGCAATCGACGTAATTCATGACGGCATGAATTACGTCCCTTGCCATTATTGACGCTACACTATTAGCAACACAATGTATAAGTTTCCCTGATGAACACTATGTTGTGAAACCGGTCGGAAATGAACTTATATGAAAGTTAATCTTCAGTATGTCATTTTTTAAGAATATATATAAATATATATATATATATATACATAACCATGGACAGCCAGCTGTTTCGGTCTTTAGGACCTCATCAGCATGGTGTGTGTGGAACATGGTTGGGCTTTCAGCTATGAAACGTTATCAACGTAACAAAGCAGTTTATATATATATGATCAATTATAATGATCAAAGTTTATCATTTCATGGATCAATGCTCAAAATAATAATTAACTATAATACTAAGCCATTTATCGATGCATTGCCCATTTAAAGCCTTGCAGATCATGTAACCGTAGAATTCAAATCATCATTAAACTAACATTACTTAGCTATATAAATGGACTTCATTGGAAAGGTATGGTGACATTATTTAGATTTTAAAGGCACTGTAGCACAATTTTGGAATTTTTTGCCATTTATAATAAAAGTATTTTGAGTACATTTTTACTTAAGAGGGGAAAACAGCTCATTACATAAACCAATTATTTGTAGTTGTGGAAAACGGTGTCAAATATAAAACAAAAACTAGCGGCCATTTTAGTTTGAACACCCTTTAATTATTGGAGGATGGGAAATGGATGTTTGATGCTTAACCAAACCATATAACCATTCATTTTAGAACTCCATTTATTGGGTGACAAGGATTGTTTTACAATCTAACATTTCTTGTCCATTTTGTGAGATCTCTCTATTCCAATAAGAAGAAAAAACCCATTTCACGTTTTAAAATTTTGTGGTGAGTGTGTGAGTGAGTGGGGGTTTAACGCCTCTTTCAAGAGTATTTCACTCGTAGCTGCTCATGTGTTGACAGGGAGAAAGCCCGTAACGCCATGTGGCTATGCATTGCTGTGAAACCTGCGAGCAACAGCTGGAACTAGCGAACCATGGGTGGTACTACGCTGAAATTCAGTGTAGCATTGAACCCAAATTTTACTGTGAGTAGAACAGTTCTCTACTGCAGACAAAGTTGCCGTGCTGTGGATTCGAAACCCAAATCTCTTGATCCAAACTTTTTGAAGAAAGCAGTTCAACTTGGCATAATCAATCACAAAACCATATTTTCTGTGATGGGAGACCATTTATGATATAATATGGTAAATGGAAGATTAAACTTGTCAATATTGGAAAATAAATGCACATTAAATTTTCTTCAAAGCCTTGTCTAACATAAATAGAATCTATGGGTCTTCATTGAATAAGATGGTATTTCTACTCCTTATATCGCGGCTGCTAGTATTATGGCAGGGAAAAAGCCCGCAACGCCATGTGGCTATATATGCATTGCGGTGAAACCTGCGAGCAGCGGCTGGAACTAGCGAACAATGGGTGATACTACGCTGAAATTCAGTGTAGCATTGCACCCAAACCTTACTGCGTGAAGGAGTTTCTCTACTGCAGACAAAGTTGCCATGCCCCTGGCGGGATTACAATTTTGTGGAATACCATGGTTACAAAACTGTGAATCACCTTGTATGTAAAATTAATGCTGATTTGCTCTTAAATTTTATGACTAACAGTTATCTACATTCAATACAGAAACCAAGCCTTTAATAGACAGAACATCCAATAAACATTGCCTAATGCTTGTATCAACAGATAAAGATCATGTTGGACTCAACTTACAACAATTACACACTCTAATAATGACTACAGTCGTTCAACAAGAATACTCTGTCTATAAAACATGTCCAGACAGTTAATGTTCGTGAAATGTCATTTACACATTTTACTTCGTTTCCCATCTTATTCTTCATCTTGAAGGGGTCTGGACAGCAGAAAAATAATAAAAGAAAACTTTTGGGTGGTCGTCCGAGTAAAACAGAATAAAAACGGAAGGCCTAATATTTAGAAAATTGAATTTTGACAAAGAAATTTATTAAAACATTTGTTGTCATGTGCACAAGACTTGAAACATTTCGATTAATAGTATATTAGATATGGGAGTAAATAAATTTTGGACCGGAAGAAAAATTTTGTGTGGTCGACTGAGTAACACAGAATATAAACGGAAGGACTAATTTAAGCTATGTATTGTAAATGAGACAAATGCCTGGACATGTTATGACTGTGATGGTTTATTGACATGCAGGTTATGTTCTTGCATGTCTAGCTGTCATACAGGGAGTAGATATCTGATACTTACAAACAATCATATCAAAACGGAATCAGGACTTGTGTGGGGGGGGGGGGGGGGGGGGGGGGGGGGGGTATTGGGGAGGTTTTGAGACCACCTTTACGCAAACACAAGACAGTTGAAGTGGTGCCTTACTGGAATTTTGGATTTTGAATTTTGGATTCAAATCCACTATTTCTGGAGTGAACATTCATGAAGGAAGAGAAAGCATTTTTAAAAATTTTCAAAAGATCACGGTTTCACAATAAAGAAGTTGTTATGCAGAAAATCATGCTTTCTTGTGTATTCCATTCAAAATGTCCTTCAAAGATTTTCCCCCTATATTATTTCGCCAAAATATTTAACAGCAGACAGAAGGCCTGCAACACTTGCGTAGCTTTGCATTGAAGTGAAACCTGCGAAGCATACAATAAGGTTGTAAAATTTGACTTAGGGAGGTGAGGCTGAGATGAGGTTGGATTTTAACACAATTTTGAAATTTATTTCCCATTCAGCTAGCCTATTACAGGGAGAAAGCCTGCACCACCATTCCTGTTAGGCATTGCAGTGAAAGTTGGAACTTGCAAATCATTGGTGGTAAAAAGCAGTGTATTAATGGTACTTCTTGTTGCTAGGGGATTTTGCAAAAATGGAGAAATTCCTTGCAATAGAACAAAGTTTTAATCTGAAGGGAGTAACTTCTGTGGGAAGAGAGAGAATTCCCATTCTAGAATTTCCAAGGGGGGTAGGGGGTTAAAGGGGCAGTAGCACGTTTTTTCTCTAAAATAAGTTGATGAAATGTATTTGAAAAATAATATCACCAATTGTTAAACACCCTTCTCTCTTAGGAAAATGTTAAAAAATGAGTGTACATGTTTGGTAATTGTGAAATTCTGGGGTTTTGGGAAGAAGGTCATTTGAATACTCCTGGATTATTTCCACAGTTGTTGTGATTCCTGGATTTTAGAATCGTTTAGCCGGAATTATTTTCGTAGCTACAGTGTTTTCTCACTTTAAAACTCTATGCATGTAATAGCTCACAGTACATATATAAATGGTATGTTGATATGCTGAATACCAGAGCTTTATGGACATATTGACGCATTCAACAACACATTTATGATAAGTCTTACTCTTGATGAAGCTCTGAGTGCGTTTGATAGACACTGGACCAGCCATATAGGTCAAAAGTCACTTGTGTAAGTATATGTAGATCATAAATCATAGGTAGTGTTAAGTGAAGTTAATGGACTTACAGGCAGGCAAAACACTTAAGTAAGCTTCTTTCATTGTGTTGTTTTGGGTCACATATTCCAAACATTATAAATAGTGTTATGTTATCGAGAAGCATTGACTGTTACGAAAAACTACCATTTTGATGATAGTCAACTTAGTATATTTTTTGATGATATGAAGGTAAAAGTAGTGATTTCTGATCGAAAACCGGACAATGCATCACGACTGACGTGCGCCAGTCAGTCAAATGTAATAAGATAGGTCATATAACTACTGTGTATGTAAAGGGGACGTGTAGTTTCGGTTTCATCACATGTATAATGATGTTTTTCAATTTTAAATGGAAACTAGTAATTATGATATATTTGGCGATTAGGGATGAAAATGCAAGTTGAGTGAAATTATGTGTACTGTTATCAGCACATATGGTATGTTGGAACGTATTGAAGCCAAATATAATTGCATGAAACACAATGGAAGTGAGCTACTTCATCTTTAACAGGTTGGTGAGTTGCGGGAATTGGATTTCACACCAGGAGGAAAGCCTGTGAAACCGAAGTGACTATGTATTGAAATGAAACCACAAAGTCTGTGTAGGAATCAATAAATCTTTGGTGTTAACACACAGATTAGGTATGGTGAGGTGAGTTCAGGTTTAATACCGCTTTCAAGAGTATTTCACTTATATCACGGCTGCCAATATTATTGCTGGGAGAAAGCCTGCAACACCATGTGGCTATGCATTGCGATGAAACCTGTGAGCATCAGCTGGAACTAGAGAACCATGGGTGGAAATTCAGAATAGCATTATACCCAAACCTTACTGCGTGTAGAACAGTTCTCTACAGCAGACGAGGTTGCCGTGTCCCTAGCGGGATTCGAACCCCGGACCTCTTGATCTGAAGCCAAATGCGCTAAACCACTGCGCTATCCCGCCCCAATTATTAACAAAACACAGGAGTTCTGATCGCATTACATCACAATACAAAATTTGGTGTAATATCCAGCCCTTTTTATATACTGAATGACAATAGAGCATTGAACCTGTGCCATACTATAGAACTGATACTGTGCATAATCATTTCTTGATTAGCTGAAAGGGACAAAAATAGGTCAAAATAGAAAACATGTTGATTAATGTGCATTATAACTATACAGTCCATTACCAAACAAAATTGTCCTACTTAAATTATATCTATATAGAATTTTATTAAACGATAATTATACTATATGCTACATAACATTGCATGGCAAAATATTGACAACTCAGCAAGCAACATGTGAATTCAGTGGGGGCAGGAGGGTTTCAAGGTGTTCAACGTCCCTTCCCCCGGCCCCTCTCTTTTGAAAAACACTTAGAGTAACTTTTATAAACCCCCCGTGACCATCCCACCCCCACCTTTTCTTTAAGTGAACCCTCACGCCTCTTAAAAATTCTTGGATCTGCATATGAAATTGTTATTTTTACAGGGAAAATATTGATAGTAATTATAGTCAAAATCAATATGGAAACTGCCATGATGCAAATAGGAGTGTGTGAGTGAGTGAGTTATTGTTTAACGCTGCTTCGGCAGTATTGCAGCCATTAGCGGCGAATGCAAATAGGAATCTACCAGAGAGATTGTTTCGGTGTTTCCAGCTTACCTGATTACAAACTTGGATACCTGAGAGATTTATGCTAACGACTAAAACATGACAGGTATCTACATCAGGTCTTTGAATAATGCTTATTAAAAAGGAAAATGTTATCCTCAAAAGATCAAAACAAAATACCTGATTATATAGGCGAGATAAAATGATGTAACACGGACATGTCATGAGTAAACAAGATAAGAAATATACCTGAAGCTGCAGGCAACATAACGAGTTGATGTGACAGTAAACGTAAACCATGTTTACACCTGTCGAGATCTTTTGTACCATACATCTATATAAATCTAGTTTGACAATAAATGTAACATATATATAACATGAATATGCTATAAGTAAACAAAATAAGACACCTGAAGCTGCAGGTAATAAGATAACGAGGTGATGAAGCCTGTCAAGGTATACACGGTTTCCACCTGTCTTTTGTACCATGCATCTACATAAATCTAGTTTTACGATAAATTAAACAATATAACACGAACAAGCTATAGGTGAACAAAATAAGAAATATACCTGAAACTGCAGGTAAGATAACGAGGTGATGCAGACAGTCAAGGTAAACACTGTTTCCACCTGTTGTATGCGCACCAACTGTTACCTTCAACTATGCAGGTGAAGCTACCTTGCATAGATCACATAGCACACGTACCATGTGTTCAATACATAGAAACATAAACTTGATAAACTTCTACACAGTGTAATATATGTAAAAATGGTTTGCATATAAGTAATGTCATTAGAATACCTGCTCTGTAGTAGTGCATAATGTTACAGTATTATATATTATGTCAATTATCATTATTGTCAGCAAAAATTAACTTAGACCGTAGAATATACTTTTATAAAAAATACATAAATACTGTATCAATACCATTATTTATCAACCAACAAAGCGAAAGACTTACAGGCAAAGGGAGAAAAAACTTCAGTTTGTTTTGCTGACCTGCAACAGATTTAGCCCTTTATATAACCTTTAGACTACACACACAAAGTCAATAAAAACCTTTACTTCTGAATATAAACTTTTTTCTCAATTGGTAAGGTTTATCTGTCAGATGTCCTAGTTGAAATAAGTTTCCAATCAAGATAATAAATTATATTTAGTTGATAGGTTTTAAATGAGGCTTAAACATACATTGCCAGATTACTACTGGTAAAGTACATAGTACGAGAGTAAAGCAAGGTTGTGTTCTCAGTCCAGTCTGATTAGTGGAAGTTTACAAGAGATTAAGAATTTTAACATACCATTATTATCTGAAGGTGTTAAAACAACAAATAAAGAGACCAATGAACAGTTTTTAAAAAACTATTATTTTCCTATCAATATTTTAATAACTTTTTATTTATAAATTTTTTTTTATATTGTTTAAGTAGAAAAATGCTCCCACACCAAATAGTATAGTAACATCTTTAAGAGGCATTTTAGAAGCTGGTATGATGAATGAACTATAGAACTATAGAACTGGTTCTCATCCAGGATTTTTATTTATCCGAGGCACTAAATTTGGCAATATCTAAGATTATAATTAACCAGTGATACTGCACAAGAAACCACATTTTAATCGCATACTTGGCCACAGAGAAATCAAGGTGAGGTGATGTGAGTTATGGTTTAACGCCACTTTAAGTATTTTACCTATATCACAGCTGCTAGTATTATTGCAGGTAAAAAAGCCCGCAACACAATGTGGTTATGCATTACGGTGAAACCTGGGAGTATCGGCTGGAACTAGCAAACCATGGGTGGTACTACTCTGTAATTCAGTGTAGCATTGCACCCAAACCTTACTGCTTGTAGAACAGTTATCTACTGCAGACAAAGTTGCCTTGACCCTGGCGGGATCAGAACCATGGACCACTTGATCCGAAGCCGAATGCGCTAACCACTGCACTATCCCGACCACAGAGAAATCAAACACTTTAACAGTAATATTAAACCCTTGTTCCACATTGTACCCTGTATG
Source organism: Gibbula magus (assembly GCA_936450465.1). Taxonomy (NCBI): domain Eukaryota; kingdom Metazoa; phylum Mollusca; class Gastropoda; order Trochida; family Trochidae; genus Gibbula; species Gibbula magus. The sequence goes on along the minus strand of OW388291.1, from coordinate 24,427,991 downwards.
GATTTTCTTTCAGCTATTTGAACTAAACAATTCTCAGACCATATTGATTACATTCTTCTTTGCCATCCAGCATGAAAACAATTCATGCATAACAAGTATGAATACAATAACCAACATGATCTTTCAAAATATCTCTTCTAACATAAAAAGTCTTCTCGACAACCGAGACTATATCTTTGACAATAAAGAACAATACAATCAAATTATCATAATCCAAAATTTCATAAAATATCCATAATCCAATCACTTTTACAAATTATATTTCAGTTTACAAAACTAGTTCTTGACAAAGGTGTATTGCAAGGTTGTCTTCTTAGCTAAGCATTATTACTGTAAGAATTTTTAAAAAACTCAGTGAAATAAATAAAAATAAATAATCCATAAGCTTTTCCTTTAGAAGTTTATTTTGTTACTAATTAGCTAGCTAACAATGGTAAAGGTGTCTTATGGGGTTTTATGTTAAGACCAGCACTATTAGTGAAAGAATTACTTCAAATGGAAACTCAATTATATATCCTAATCTCAATATCTCCGTAGATGTCAAAGAAAACCACTTTTGTAAACACATTATTAAATTGCCTAATAAGGCTTTCTTATCAGCACAGTATAAACAAACTTACCATTTTAACTTACCTCAAGAAAACACTCTTTCAAACATCCAAGCAACATGATTAAAAGTCTCTTCAAAATGGTTTTAGCTAACACAATCCATGCACTTCTTCAGTAAATCATATAAAGGTGTTCCACAAGGTTGTGTTCTTAGTCCAATATTATTACTGTTTGAGTGCAAGAATGTTGACCCCATAGTGTGAAACATCCAAACCACTTGATCCCTTCTTTTCTAGTGGTAATCCTGATCTTATCTCAAGCCAGGTCTTTTATAGAAGTTTATTGATTGGTGATGGTGTCAAATTGTATGTCCGTTATGGCTCGATCTGATTAGCATAACAACTGTGCTAGCTGTAAAACATAACTCTGCTGTAATATTCCTCAGAGCAATAGCTCATAGCAACAGCTTTACCTGTCAATATTATGAATACTTTATGAGACTGGAATCTGTTCTTAATGCCAAGAATTCAATAACACACAAGCTTGTCAACAAAGTGATGGAAGAATTGAACATTACTTACTCACAACACTGAAACACATAACAGTAGCAGATTTAAGGGGTTAAAGGGGGTCGAACCCCCTCTTTGAACAAATTTTGTTTATAGATTTGACAGATCCCCTGGTAAACCCCTTCAATGTAATATATATATAATATACTATTAGGAAAGATATGATTTTTTTTAAATTGGCACTTTTCAATTATATATAGAGTGTTGTAAAAATCAATGCATCTGACTTGAATTACTTAAATGCTCTTTAAAGTCTTAACTCATTTCAGTATAAAAGCAAACATCTTTCTCCCTTACAGATAACCCATTATAACAAATGTCATAACACAGAAACTGTATCTGTTAACTGATAAAAGGGTATGCAGGTTAAATGAGTAACAAGCGTTACGAGCTAAAAGCTCAGCAAACAATCAAGAGGATTGCAGATTGAATACCCCAGAGCAGAATGGGATACACCGTTAAAGGGGCATAACAAATGCTTTGACATGATGGATCATAAGATACAAAATCAACCCGAAACATGTCCAATCTTCTACAATAGCGTATGACCTGCATGATAATAGAAGAATTAAATATGGACTGCCCTAAATCACACTTGGATTGTGTTCTCAGGAGATTTATAAAGGTGTCACTTACGAAAAACTTGTGTGAAGCATAGCTGTTTGGGATTAATGAAATATTTTGGTTAAACACTGAAAGCCAAACCAATTGGATCATATTTTTTGTAGATCTACGTATGGATGGTCATGTGATTGATTTTCTGGACCATGTCCTCTGCATAGATATTGTGGATTAATGAATAATTCCCAGCTTGATTCTTGTTTACAGAGTGGACAATTATATATCATAAATGTTTATTGGCAGAACAGTATACTGCTTTGTGATGGTTGCTCAAAAATGCCTACAACAGTCGAACCAAATTTTTATATATTTTTTGAGAAATTTATTATGAAGCAAATATCATGATTTTTGTTCTTTTGAATTAAAATATGTTTCAATCAAATTTAAGAAATGTTCATTAAATGAAGAAGCTTTATTTTCCTGGCACATGCACACTAAAAATGTATTCCCACAGTATCATAATTTGCAATAATTTACACACCATAAATATAAAAATATTTCAAATTCATTTTGGAAAATTTTAGTTACATGTATATAGCAAAATAGGAAAAAAACAACAACATAATAAATATCAGTATTGACCTAATATGCCAAACTATTTTATGTTTATTCAAAATTCTATTGCTGTTGAAACTTTCAATGTTAGACCCTTTGAATTTGTTTTGAAAAAATAAAAATTAACAAAAAGTAATATGACCCTTTTACACATAATGCAGAAAGAATATTCATCATGAGAATAAGTATCAAAATCATAGATATTACAAGATGTATCACGAAGCTACCATCCTCAATGTGAAATTTTCTCAATTTGAATCGATAAGATTTAGGGTTTACTGCAAGAGTATTCCACGGCTGCTAGTACTTTTGCAAGCAGAAAGCTCGCAATAATATTGTGGCTATGTATTGCGGTGAAACCTGCGAGCATCAACTTGAACTGGCAACCATGCGTAATACTGAGACGAAATTCAGTGTAGCATTGAACCCAAACCTTACTGCATGTAGAACAGTTCTCCACAGCAGACGAAGTTACCGAGCCCCTGCCAGGATTTGAACCCCAGACCTCTTAATCCGAAGCCAAACGTGCTAACCACTGCTTTTCAATTTGAATATGAAATTCAACAAACTTATTTCAAATACTACCCCCACCCCAAATAAAACGGAGTCAAACTCAGTTTAAAAAAGTTAATTTCATATAATTTTAAGTAAAATTTATCTGCTTTTCTGTAGATTTGCTGACCTCGTGAAAATTTTAATTCCTGCTTAATGATTTCTGATCAGTAAATAAAGCAACAGCTGTGTGTTGTTGTTAGTGTTGTTAATAATAGAGGTCACATATATATTAACAATTCAAACTGCATACAGTTTTTTTCACCATGGTTATATATGACATCAACACATATCCTTGCATGACTGCAGTCATGCAAGGATATGTGTTGATGTCATTCATATTTTTGGTCTTGTAACACCTTTTCGTTTACGAGAATTATACATTAACATTTCCTATTGTAGCTAATACATCTGTGTATATTATACATTAACATTTGCTTTTGTAGTAAATACATTTGTGTATATTATTCATTAACTTCTTCTATTGTAGTTAATGCATATATTTGGCAAAAATGCTTTCGATAAACATTTTAATGATTTTTATCAACAGCATGATCATATTTTGGCTTGTAACTTTATCTAATGAGAGTGTATCTTATTATGTTAAATAAATGAAATATCAAGTTTGTTATCCTATTTTTTTAATGCAAAAAATATTTAAAAATATTGAGATAAAAATGCTCTTTTACAGATATTATTTACAGTTTTCGCCTGTGACTTATTCAAATATTCATAATTTACTAATCACACAAAAGTGATTAATTGAAAGGTGAAAAAATAATCTGTATGAGACATAGAGTATTTATGATTTAATATTTTTTTGAACATTGTACTATAGGCCTGAGGCCTCTTCAGTGTAAATAAAGATTGATTGATAAATCAAAAGAAAACAATAACAAGTATTTGTTTTTTCTCCTAATATAATGTTAAAATTTTGCAATTGCATTCATCATGTTCATGATTCTGAAAAAAATTCATTCATACTTTTTAACCACAAGAATTTATCAACAATTCTGGATCTAAAAGTATTTGACACCCATTTTGTTCCTATGATAACATGGAAATTTATGGATGATTTTACGTACGCATCACACTCAACAAAGCGGCAACATCAAAAGGTGTTTTAAAATCTTCACGTTTTTCAGGGAAGGACATGGTAATGAAAATTAATTTTGATCAACTCATATAAAATGTGAAATGACTGAAAATTCAAAATGATATAATAGATATACACTAAGAATATCATAATATCATAAAACATCGAATAAAAAAATATCCAAATGATAAATACCACTCACCTGCCGTCAACAAACTCATAATGACATTTTGCTGTCACTAGTGTCAGCTAGATTCATGCCAGTTTTCCATGGGAAATATTTGATTGCAATTATTTAATAATTATGCCTAATAAATAAATCTCCCTCAAGAATAAACGAACTTCACAAAATCATAAATCTTGACGGCGAACATCTTTACAAAAATCTACTCACCATAACATGATGTAAATATCAATGAAGCAGTTTCCTCGCCATTTTTCTCGCAAATACTACTTTCTTACCGCATGTCAATGACCAAGAAAAAGGTATTATTTATTTGTCATTTATATTCCATTTTCACTCATGATTTATGTTTCATGTCTTGAGCACACTGAAAACTTGCTCAAAAATTGCTTTTCTCTGATACATTTTAAAGATAAAGATAGGTTTCGGATATTAGAAACAATGATTATGTGAATATTTATCATACGATTTTAACTTGGGGTATCTTTGGAAGAGTGTTATATATGATATATGCTCAATTTGAATATTGACTCATGAGATGTCATACTTAAACATGCATAAACGTCAAAGCATGTATTTGTAAAATTATTTAATTCAGGTGACATTGCACGTGCTTTGCTTGTCTCCACTATGTGATTCAACAATCAAACTCCATCTTTATTCATAGTACGCTAGTAGTGTAATTATATAAAAAGACAGAAATGAACATTATATGTTATTTAAGAAATAGAAGACGAGTTGGCGTGCTTTATCGTTGAATAAAACATAGCAGGGAGCATAAAACACGAAGGGCGCGGATCCAGGATTTTTGAAAGGGGGGGGGGGGGGGGTCCCAAAATAATTTTTTTTTCATTCGGGGGGGGGGGGCAGCAGGACCCAAATCCCAACTTATGTATACATGGATTTGAAAAGGGGGGGGGGTCCGGGACCCCCCCCCCCCCCCCCCCCCCCCCCCCCCCCCCCCTTCCCCCGGATCCGCTAGTGCTACTAGTTGTTTCTTCCTTGCAATTGTCTAGGGTACATATATTTTGTCTAGACAAACTAATATGAATTATGATTTGTAAATTTGCTAGGTGACAAAACTGACCACAAGGACAATGTCTTGTCATTAAGTATGTTAGTCGTTACAATAGAAATAATGAATAATGCAATAAGATAAGCTACAGAGCCAACGGCTCTATTTTTTTAATATAATCTCAAGTTATGTAGCATCTGATAGGGGAGTTTGGGAAGTCACCAGGTGTTGGGAGTCCTTGTTTGCTTTATCTCCGATATTGTATAATTTAAAAAATAATAAACAAGTGTACCCAGGACCAATCTAGTTAAAACTAGGTGTAATGTTATGCGTCCCATATACGTACGTCGGTAATGACGAACTTAGGGGACGTATAACATTACAGCTAATATTAACTAGATTGACCAAGGCCATGCTTTCAGCCTTATGACTATTTCTTGACGTAAGTCAAAATAATTTTGCAATAAGAAATAAATATGCCATTGGCGTTATCTTTATCAAATTTAGATATTTTAAATTTTCTTTATTCCAAAGCGGTTTCCCTCACCGCTAACCCATCGCTAAATACACTGACAACTTTTGTTGGAAGCCTTGTGATTGGCTGATTTGATTAGTGCCAGTACATGCAACGCTGTGTAGCACCATCAGACCCTGTGGAGAAGAAACTAAGAGTTCGAGTCCGTATCCAGGGAGAGACAATGTCTAAGTTAGGGTATTTAGAAGTTAAAGGGGCAGTAGCACGTTTTTTTAAATTTTATTTTTTAAAATTTCCTATTTATAATGATAGTTTATGCCATTTATATTTACTTTAGAGGGTAAAACATCTTATTGCACAAACCAATTACCCGTAGTGGCAATAACGGTTTTTGCGTTTAAAGCAAAAATTGCATGGCGGCCATTTTATTGTGAACACATTTTATTATTTTGAATGACAAAAACGTTTCCTATGGTTTTACGGAACCATGTACACTCATTTTTTAACTTGATTATTCGAAGAAAAAGGGTGTTTTACTATTGGTGACATTATTTTTCAAATACATTTCATCGACTTATTTCAGCCAAAAAACCTGCTACTGCCCCTTTAAGATACCTTGATGGCGCAGAATATTATTAAAATATTTGATGAAGGTAACGTTACGAAAGTATTTGTTTGCAATTACAAAAGGTGAATATCTAGATCTTGATGTAAAAAGATTTATGCAGTTACTCTAAATCATGTCCTTGACATGCATTTAAAAATGATTTAAAAAATAACTTCAACACTATCCAAGATAAAGCAAACCATAAATACCAAGCACCTTGTGATTTCACATACTAATTTCAGATGATAACATACAGTTGAGCAAGAAACAAAGTACCCCCTTTCTAGAATTTGAAGTCATTTCTTATACACTAATTGTGCCTGTTACATAACTTGGGTATGTCACATAAACAAAGTCTTATGATTTTTACGAGCGTGCATTTGTTATAACCAAAGAACGAGTGAAGGTAATAAACAGATAATCACAAACGGAAAATGCTTTACGAGTTCCTATTCCGGTAGAGACAACATACTGCAACTTTAATTCGTCGGAAAAGGTTGATTTTAACCAGACTGGTTTATCCATACATGAACACTGTAAGTGTGTTCAGTTTTGATTTTATTTTGTCAAGAGGATATCACAATAAGTACAGTGTATGTTTGGTGGTACAGTTTTGAAATAGAGTAAGGTGAAACCATTTCTCCATTTCTAATATAGAGTAAAAAATTCTCTTCCTGACCACCCGTTTTCAGCATGAAATCATAGTGTGAAATAAGGCCCGTCCCGAAGCCCGTAACCTGGTTACACAAATTGTAACATTTGTTGCATTAAATTCCATCAAAATCATGGTAAAAGTAAACGAAAAACTGAGAAAGTTAAACCAAATTAAACGAACAATCTGAAAAGGTTAACCAGGTAAGATTTTCAGGGTTTTTTAATTTTAATTTTACGATGAATTTGTACTTTTCAATCAGTTTCATACATGGTTAACACACCAACAGGTGGATGAGACTCTCCTAGCTGTTTGAAACTATTTTGTATTTATGTTAAATAGTCAATGGCGATTAGTTGTCATATATTTGAAATTGAAAATTGCAAGCATGTTTTCGGTATTCCGATTTTCCTTTATGTTCAATTATCTTATTGTTTCAAATGAAATACATACGGAGTCAGCTATATCTACGATCATGTATAAAGGTGTTACATACATTGAACATTGTTTATGAAACTTTACACTTAACCAATAAGTAAGTACCCAACCTTTGGTGTTTTAAAATTGTTATAAGCTAAGCCCGGGCGTACGCACAGACGGACTGACGTAGCTCGTTGTGATTGGGGAAATGAGAATAAAACACCCGAAAATTATCCAACACCTGATGCTTCCCTTCACAAATTATTACGGAAGTGACTCAGAATCAGAAACACTCGTACTTCGCTACCTGAAGATCTGACTATTGCGCGGCGTGGATCATGTCTGGTGTTCCTTTTATTCCAGCCAATCAGTTACGAGGCTAGGAAATCATAGGTACGTATAAAAATAAATGTAAGCCTGTGATTAATTGAAAATCGGATGATAATGTTCACAAATCGTTACTAGACAGTGGCGAGGATCCAGAAATTTTGAAGGTGGGAGGGTGTTTGTTGGAACGCCCCCTCTCTGGATTCGCCACTGCTATAGACATGGCTGTCCTCAAAGGAGCAGTGGGAGGGTTCTGTCGCCATCTTGGATTTGTTTGCATTACGTGAAATGAATATACACGCTATATTATACCTAATTTTACAACTTTTTCATAATAAAAGACATGCACCGATAGAGTATTCACATAGTAACACATACAATTTCATAAAACTAATAAACAATTTGATGTGTTTGCTGTTGATGTCATGTCAAAGATCACTTTATGTATGCAGCCGGCGACATTCAGCGCATGAGTATAGCACGTTGAACGAACATGTACTGGTCATGCCAGCTATTAACTGACAGTCAGCTAGTCAGTTAATGCTAGTTTACAGCAGCAAGAAAACACCAGAACAATGATTAGCGACTACAAGAGCAGATGTGTGTTCGGATCTTAAGAGTACATTCACAGTACACATACATATATGAAATTATTTAATTTAAACAATGCACAAAGAAAGATGACAAAATATGTTTTGGAGACAGCATCTTAAATCAATATCAAAACATGACAAACACTTTCTGTGTGACACTTTTTAAAATGATATATTTAAAGTGAATTTAATATGTTTAGCCTCAATGATAAATGATAAGAGTGAAGGTCAGAGACAGAGATAAGATTCCGGCAGACATATTTCACTACTTTGTCGATACCAGGAAACCATGTTAATATATACATTACATGTGTTTATAGTCTATATTGTACTTGCACATGCACAGGTAGACGGTAAGTTGCTTGTTATTTATAAATAATTTAAAAAGTTAATTTTAGTGACCTTCTGAAGCGTTATGCAATGATAACTTCTGTGTCCTTGTCTATTCTGTATGAATACTATCTTACCGAACATGAGCATTTGCAGTTCACTTACACTTGATGCATAGAACTCTAGTTTTCCAAGTCTTAAAATCTGTATTACATTTGAAGCAAACATATAAGTGTATACTTATTATTTTTTCTTTTGGTGTCAGAGGTCAAAATATCACTTTGTCATGGTGACGTTAGATCATGAAAATGTTTTGACGTCATATAGTTTCCTGGCGAAGCATTTGCAAATGGACATTTCCTAAATAAGCACGAACATGTTTATCATAGTTTTGAATTCAATCGATGGTACAAAGTATTCTTGTTATTGGCTCTCTGTGTGTGTATATTGTTATATATGTAATTTATAAATGTTGATTTCAAGACACGTGTTACAATCGACTGAACACGCCTGTGTATTGTTCATGTTTTCATTGCAGTGATCAATTTCTCATTAACTGGTTAATTAGATAATACCTATAACATATTTAAATCCCAAACCTAACACATGAAAGTGAAGACGAGGATATTTATGGATGACCAACTTCTTTATTTAACAATGGCGACGTTTCGTATAGATCCTTATATCGTTATCAGGCATATATATATATATATATATATATATATATATATATATATATATATATATATATATATATATATATATATATATATATATATATATATATATATATATATATATATATATATATATATATATATATATATATATATATATATATATAAGATGATAAAACAGCAGGTTATATACAGGATACATGTCGGTAATGATAATGAGATAACAAAGATAACAACGTAAGATAAAAGACGACCATTTGTAAGGTTTCCGTCTTGTCCTGTCGGTAGTGTTTCTCTGGTTAAATGAACGATTTAATTAATAAATGAATATTTATAGAGCGCCTTATACACAAGACATATGCTCAAAGCGCTGCAACTGGCGCTGGTTAGGAAGTAGCCTATGGTCCGTATAGTATAGTTTCCCATACAGTAACGATTTACGCAAATTTCTACGGAAAATGCAACAAATAATCTTGAATAGGTTCTCCACACAAAAACATCATACTGACATGTTTGGGAGATGTCATCCACACCTTAATTATTAAAGCATTGTAATTTTATCACAATGGATTATGTAAAAAGTTTACATAAATGTCGCACGTTTTTTTTTGCTGATTATCTTTGTAATCTTGTCGGTGAACATCCGAAAATAGGTCATCAATTCAATATACAACAGTGTCTTACCATTTACCACTTCAGGCATGTGCAATCACATTCACAGATCGAATTCAGATTTATTTAAGTCTCTGTCCCAACATTCAAAAGATAACTTGCCAGATAATTTAAATCAACATCGTTTCAATAACAGATATTTGAAGATGTATTACCAGTTTGCTTGAAGTGTTTGTTTATTTATTCATTACTTACTTTCTTTCTTTCTTTACTTACCTACTTTATTTATTTATTTATTCATTTATAAATTTATTTATTTATTTATTTTCAGATGTTTTGGAACACCTACGATCTACCGGAGCTTACATTTATGAAGGTAAACATTACGAACATACCTAAACCAACACTGCTCAAAGAATAAATTGACGTTTTAAAAGTATTATTTAAATACCTATCTGTTGACCAGACCTACTATGCCTTACCTCCTATAGGTAATGCTATTTCAACCTTAACACAGACGAAATTGAAAGTGGAGTAAGGGATGCGTAAAATCCCTATCCAAGGGCAGGTAAGTCTGCCTGGTCTCGTGACGTCACTACCGGAATAAACCTCTCTCCTTTTTGTTGCAGGGCAAGACAGACGTGTTTTGTTCTGTGACTAGGTTTTTGTTAGCGCTTTGTTGCTATTGCTATTTTATATGCTTACTTGATAAGAGATACTTTTCACGCCTTAACTACGTTCGTCGTTAGCAGGTTGTTAGACAATCTGTTTTTCTACCAGGTGTTGAGTTACAAGGGGCCTTGTTAACGTGTGCTAGGTGTGTGCTGCCTGGCGGGGTGGTTGCATGCTTTGCACGTGCAAGTCGTGTCGCTTGTTTTTCTCTCACCTGCGTCGGGTTACTGGTTTGTTCGCACGGCCTAAGCGGACCCTCCGCCTGTATCCTTGTTCGCCTGGGGTTTTTGACTCGCTTCGTCTCGTCTGACTTGCGAAGGCCTACGCTTGTCATTCGCTCCGCCGGTCATTTGCCTTAGGGTTGATCCTCTTGACTACGCGTTGTCTTGCGAAGGGTTCGCCAGTTACTAGCTTCGCCAGTTACTTGCTTCGCCAGCTATTCGCCTAAGGGGGCCTTAGGTGGAAATCAGCTTGGCTGGCATCTTCCCGCTTGTGACTTGCTTCGTTAGTGACTGGTTTACCTGTCGTTCACCTTTGGCTCGATTCTACTTGACTCGCATCATCTTGCCTGTGGCTTGCAAAGGTGACTTGCTTCGCTTGTCCATCGCCTTAGGTTCGACACTCGCGTAGGCTTCGCCTGTCATTCGCTTCGCGAAGCATTCGTCAAGCATTCGCTTCGCTAGTCATTCACCATAGGTTTGATTCTACTTGACTTGCATCATCTCGCCAGTGGCTTGCAAAGGTCACTCGCTTCAGCTTGTCCATCACCTTAGGCCTGACTATTGCGGAGGTTTCGCCTGTCATTCGCTTCGCTAAGCTTCGCGCGTAGGCTTCGCTTGTCCTTCGCTTCGCTAAGCTTTCGTCAAGGTTTCGCTTCGCTAGTAATTCGCCATAGGTTTGATTCTACTTGACTTGCATCTTCTCGCCAGTGGCTTGCAAAGGTCACTCGCTTCAGCTTGTCCATCGCCTTAGTCCCGACTATTGCGGAGGGTTCGCCTGTGGTGCTTTGCTAAGCTTTCGCTTCGGTCTTCGTCTTAAGCTTGTTTCTGTTTGACTCGCTTGTTCCTTGACATTGACTTTGTTCTCTTTGAGTTCGGAGCCTCTGCTTTCTGCTGGTTGCCTTGCGTAGACTCACTTAAGCGCTCGCCGTCTGCGTTTTCTTGAGAGTCTACTTTTGTTGGTAATTAGCTATCGGTAATTATCCTTAAGGGCCTCCGGGTCCGCTACCTCCGCGCGTGCTCCTCACACCCCTTCGCGTCGGGTCACGGTGGTGTCACCCGCTCGGGATTCCTCGCCAGACTCGGCAGAGCGTAACGTCTGCTTCGTTGATGTGTCAGACCCTCCGTTCATCAATATCGTACCCGATGTGGAGGGTATGGATTGGTCGGAGGATCCACCGGTTATCTACTCGCTATGCTGTAGGAGGTGGCCTCATTCGCGGAGATACCACTCAGTCAGGTCAGCGTGTCGGGACCTCGTTCGTCGGCAGCCAGGAAGGCTTCCTTTTGTCCTGAAGGGGACTTAGCTGCCGTGCGTCTCGCTCTTCCGCCGCATAGGCTCCTGTTGGATGCCGCCGAGAATATGGAGCAAGCAGTCTCCTCCGCACTTCCCGGCCATCTTCTTCCGGCTTTAGTGGTTTCGGATAAGCGCCTGCGTTTTTTGCCTTTGTACCCGACTCCTTTTCAACTCGTTCCTCCTGCTCTTGATCAGGGTGCGTCTCGGTTGATTGCCCCTGATGCGCCTCATCGCATTACTGATGCGCAAATTACACATTTCGACAGAGAGGCTCGCATAGTGTTAGGGTTGGGCAACAACGTGGCGTTCACCTGTCAGGCGATGCTTGCCTGTGCCAAACAGGCTGGCATGGAGTCGGGTGACCCGGCTCTGTTCAAAGCATTCGGCAACGTGGCGGCGGATCTTGCGCAGATCATGTTATCTGCTTTACGGATTTCTTCGGGCATTACAGTGCTACGTAGTGACAATTTCCTACACCGTTCGGGGATCAGCGCGGATCAGAAATCCTTTCTCCGACAAGCCCCTGCCCACTCTGAATCCTTGTTTGCGGGTCGGATCCCCGAGGTTTTGAGGGCGCGACAGGAGGCGCAGCAGCAGGACCTGACCAATCAGCTCGTCAGTCAGAGGCAGACTATGCCGAAGTGTACGCTTACTAACTTCCGTCAGGGCCAAGGTCACTGCAGAGGCCAACCTTCGCCTAAGAAGGCCAAAACGGACTTTCGTTGGGGAGGTCGTGGCCGCGGATCCACGGGTCAGTCCCCCAAGTCCCCCGTGCTGGCACCGGAAGTCGTACCCCTCAGAAAGGGAAGCGGATGAAGTGACCATTGGTCACCCCCTCTTCTTCCTCCTCCACTCGTTACGGTGTCGGAGGGTTCGGTGGGGGGTCGGCTTCGGGACTATGTCAGCAACTGGGTGCAGTTGGGGTTAGACCCATTCGTTTGTCGGATTCTGGGTCAGGGGTTCCACATTTCCGTCTCTTCTCCTCCGCCTCTTACCTGTGCTCCAACGGAGCGTCCCTTAGCAAAGGACCGGCTCCAATTGACGTTGGAACAGGTGGAGATTTTAATCTCCAAAGGGGATGTGCAGGAGGTCCTGACCCTGCATCTTGCGCCGGGGTTTTACTCCCCAGTATTCGTCATACCCAAAAGGTAATCGAAAAAATGGCGGCTCATTCACGATTTGAAGTTATTCAACCGCTCCTACCTCATTCGGCCTGTCGTGCTCGAGGCGCAGCTCAGGTTCACGATAAACCTGTTCCGTCGTCTGGGGTGGTTAGTGAACTTAGAGAAGTCGGACTTGGTTCCGGCGACTCGCCTGAAGTTCCTAGGGGCCATCCTAGACACTCAGCTGTTCCACGGGTTCGTCACGAGGGAGCGGATGGCTCGTTACAATCATCTGATGGATCGCGCGCTCGACGCGTCGCTCTCCCTTCGTCAGCGGCAAAGAGTGTTGGGGTTACTAACAACTGCTCAGGACCTGACCCGCAGGGGGAGGCTGTTCCTTCGCCCATTACAGGTGTTCCTGAACTCCCACATCAGGGAGACGCGTTACCGTCATGCCATAGCTTTAACCCCAGAACTCCATCGTTTCCTGGCTTGGTGGCGGGTGGACGAGAGTGTGTTCTCCGGAGTTCCACTTCGCCCTGGTCCCCCCTCAGCTCACCTGTTTGTGGACGCCTCCACCCAGGGGTGGGGGGCGCATATGGGTCACGAGCAGGTCGCGGGGGTCTGGTCTCAGTAGGACCAGACCCAGCACATCAACGTCCTCGAGTTGGACGCAGTTCGTCTAGCTATTCAGCACTGGCAGACATGTTTGCGAGGTCAGTGTCTGCTAGTCCACACGGACAGTTCAGCAGCTGCTTGGTCGATCAACAAGCAGGGGTCACCCAGGGTAGAGTCTCTGCTACGCGTGTCGCTCCAGCTGTTCGAACTGGTGGACGAGGTGGACCTGGACATTCGAGCAGTCCACATTCCAGCTGCCAAAAACATCTTGGCGGATGCACTGTCGCGACCAGATGGCCCTCCCCCGACGGAGTGGCAACTGAATCCAGTGGTTTTCAAGGGGTTGTGTCTTCAATTCGGCACTCCTCTAATAGACCTGTTCGTGACATGTCTAAATCACCAGTTACAGACCTATGTCTCTCCAGTTCCGGACCCCCTAGCGATGGGCTAAGACGCGCTCTCGTTAGAGTGGCAGGGGATGGACGCCTATGCTTTTCCGCCGCCGGCCATCCTCTCCCAAGTTGTAGCCAAGATAGGGACAACTCGGGTTCTTCGTCTTCTTCTGGTCGCCCCGTGGTGGCCAGCCCGACCGTGGTTCGTACCTCTCCGGCGACTCTGTCTTCAGGAACCTGTTCCGATTCAGTAGCGGAGGGATCTGCTCCTCAGCAGGCCAAGCGGAAGGTTACACTAGAACCCTCAGCTGTTCTGCCTTCACGCTTGGCTTGTTTTAAGAGAGGGCTAAGGAGCAGTGGATACTCAAGGTGCGTCGCCAATGCCATAGCTACCTCTCATAGGAAGACCACTAGGAAACTCTATGATTTCCAGTGGCAGGCCTTCGCCTCATTCTGTGTTCAGAGGGATTTCATCCCGGCAGAGGCCTCAGTTCCTCAGGTGGCGGAGTACTCGCAACTCCAGGCATCTTAAGGCGTCATCGATTAACACCAACATGTCTGCTGTCCTCTCCGTACTCAGGAAGAGGTCACCAGGGTTGGATGTGTCGGTACTCAAGGACCTCGTCAAAACTTTCCGTTCTGTGGACGGCAGGACGAAGCTTCGTCCTCCTGAGTGGGACTTAGCAATTGTGCTCAACCATCTTCGCTCCGATACGTATGAACCGCTTTCTGACGTACCCCTCCTCCCTCTCACCATCAAGGTCATTTTTCTGGTGGCCATGGCCTCCGCAGCGCGGATTTCTGAGATCCATGCCTTGCAAGCGGACCTTATGCGCTTTGAGGTCAGGGAGGGAGGTTCAGCCTTTCTTGGTTTAGCTCCCGACTTTGTCTGCAAAAACCAGGCAGCTGATGAAGCGGGCTGTACTTTCTCTTTCGTTCTGACTCAGATGAGGTGGATCTCTCTCTGTGTCCGTTGAGGGCCCTGAGGGTGTACGTTCAACGTACCCGCAGGTTGAGAGATGGCAGGCGTCGTCTGTTTTTACCTCATTCGCTGAGAAGTACTAAGGAGCTAGATAAGCGAGCGTTGGGGGTGTACCTGAGGTCGGCGGTCATCGATGCGTACAAGGCCGCGGACCTGCCTCCCCCTTCGCGGTCCAACCCTCATGAGATCCGGGCAGTGTCACCCACGATGGCTTACCACTGCAACATCACGGTTTCGGATGTCATGGCGGGGTGTTTTTGGCGTTCGTCAGAGGTCTTCGCCAACCATTACCTACGGGATGTCTCCACAGCTGATCTGGAGGGCATCTCTAGGCTGGGGCCACAAGTGTTCGCTCGAGCGAAGGTGGTCCCCCCAATCAGACCAAGAAGGGTTCAACCCTCTTAGAAGCTTTAAGGTTCATTGTAAATAAAACTTGTTTATGTTCCTAGCTCCTTGTCTGTTGTTGGTTTTTTCCTTAGCTTCGCTTACACCCCCTCCCTGTTGGGGTTGGGGGGTAATGTGTTGAACTGAAGTTGAGTGGCTGGGTTGTCTCTTCGATCCGTTCAGCGGTAGAGATAGTATCTCCCGCGCTGTACCTTGTCCTCATCGCTGGATGAAGGACTAGTAGGTTAGCTTACACTCAGGGCTGGCTGCTGGTCCCGTCTCTACCAAATATCTACTGACCCGCCTCCTTGCGGTGGGATTCTAGTCATAGTAGGTCTGGTCAACAGATAGGTATTTAAATAATAGTACGTTTTTGATTAAACGTAATTATTTATACTTACCTGTTGACCAGACCTACGCTCTAGGCCCTCCCATCCTCCCCTCTTGGTCTGTCTTGCCCTTTGGGACTTTAGGAGAGTGGTTTATTCCGGTAGTGACGTCACGAGACCAGGCAGACTTACCTGCCCTTGGATAGGGATTTTACGCATCCCTTACTCCACTTTCAAGTTCGTCTGTGTTAAGGTTGAAATAGCATTACCTATAGGAGGTAAGGCATAGTAGGTCTGGTCAACAGGTTAGTATAAATAATTACGTTTAATCAAAAACGTACTATTAATCACCATTACACCAGAAAGATAACGGTATCGCACAATTATAATTTTACCGTCTGTAATCAGACAAATCCCGACAAAACTTACGAAAACAAAATGTTGTAATCTTCAAAAACAGTATTTTATAACATATATACTGTTCCATTGTAGCCAATGCTCTACGAATCGGTGTTGCCTAAAAATAACTGCGTTAAGTAATTTTACTGTACAAGTTTTGTAAATAATAATAATAACAACAATCATTATTTTCCAGATTCCAGTTCAGTGAACGTGACATTACAGAAAGGTAAGGATTTCATAATTTTTTTTATTTTCCTTTACTTATTTGTACACTCGTGTAGGTTCATTCATGCACAATATGGCTTATGTGGATACAATCCATTACATCAAATATTAAAGGCGGTGTAGCACTTCTTACTGAAATAAAGTGATCTCACAAAAAGGTAAATACATGTCACCAATGGTTAACTAATACTGAATTAATACAAATACTTCTAAAACCAATGTACATGTACATGGTTCGGTTAAGCTTTTTCCCATCTAGCAAGCAGTTTAAGCTGTTCACATTAAAATGCCCGCTCGAAGGTAGTTCAAGTGTTGTAGCGATAACTTAACACTCACAGTAGAGCTTAAATATGGTCCAATGATAGAACGGTCAACCATCTTGCTGTGTGAATTCTAAAGATCGCCCCTAATCTACCTTTAACACTGAAGAGTTCTACAAAACTATCGCATGATACGTCGCACCATTTTCTTCCAATACAGGTTTATCGGGTCGTGTAATTGAGATGTTTTACCACTATCGTAACAAATATATTAATACATGCAAAATAATATGTGAAAAATGTGCTAAAGTTTTGCATTTTAATATTCTATCGAGACTTTCTGTTATATTAAGTGGCTAGTAATCAAATGTACATGTTTAAACAATTAAATAAGAAGTATGTCCACCTCGCCAGAATGCATCGACCGACCTGCGGACATCGTTTTCCTTCTGGATTCCTCCAACAGCGAGGGAGTCAACCACTTCAGAGAGCAGCTAAATTTTGCCAAAAATATCACCGAAACCTTCGACATCGGTCCAAACAAAGTGCAGGTAGGCATAAACCACATGTATATACAGTTAGACCTCGTTAAACGGACCCGGAAATCCAACCATCCGCACGATTTTTAAGTGGCACTAATTTGTTGTCAAACTGTTCTAGTTTTGCCGGACTCCTTTCCGCAATGGATGTAATTCTCCATTAACTAAGTTTAGATGTTGTTCAAATAATTTATAGTTACTTAATTGAAATATGTCCAAGATTTAAATCCGGCTGATGTATTATGCCAATATTGCGGAGTGGGTGAAGAAGATGAGTATCTTGTTTCATCTTACCACGGCAAGGTGAAAATGTATCGACATCTCTCCATTTGTTTACCTTGCCTTCAACCTAGGCAGAGGTGGTGAAACGAATCAGCGACACCTATTGTGATCACGAGTTCGTCCCTTACCATCTGTTAACATACAGCCAATGAAATCGCCGTTTACATTCGGAACCAATTAAAAATAAGCGACGATCGACACAGTCACAGAGGCAATACAGATGTCTTCTGATTGGCTTATCCGATTAGCCTGCAGTACGTTAAAATCTTAGCACTGAAAATGAGAGGGTTGAGGTCAAGGGCGGAAGGAGAAGATATGGAAATCTTTTCGTTACGCCTGTGACGTTGTGAAGATGGTTTTGTTTATATGTCCTCAAATTCGTGATCTCTATCTACCAAAGTATTATTATAAGTATCCATGTACTCAACATTTCACCACCTTCTTATCAACAACAAATGGTAACTTGTTGCTCCGTTTAGCCACCTGAAGGTATTTAAATTAAGATAGCGCTTTCAAGTCATTATTATCCAGCGATCATGTATCACAAACTGAACTCTAGGCCTCCTGGCCCCGAAATGCAATAAACTTATGTGATTCTGTTTTCTGTTATTCTGTTATAATTCATGTGAAAGGTGGGGCTTAATTGTGATATTGACAGACAGACATTTATTAAAGTATCACCTCAATTTGTTTTCATAAAATACAAAGTAAGAGTATAAAATTTATTTTTTAAAAAGTGAGCCACCCCAAAAGGGTTATGAGAGACTTAAATTATGCATATGAATAACTTCAATAAAGACATGAAATAGTTCTCGAGTCACGAGGTCCTGTGTTCGAATCCCGCCAGATGTTTTACCTACAGTGGAGAATTGTTCTTCATGCTGCGAGATTTGTGTGCTTTTACCGTAATTTAGTACAATAAATTTGATTTGAAAGTTCCAACCGAAACTTGACTGTTTCCGCGCAATGCATTTTGATAATGTCACAATTGCGTATGAAATTTGAGTAGCATGCAAGATATGGATTCATTTCTCATGTCTTACATTTTAAAGGAGCTGAAGCACGTTCTAATGAAAGATATCTCACAAAATGGAAAAGAAATGTTACCAATTGCAAAACAATTTCCTCAATCATGAATAAGTTCTAAAACGAATGGTTATTCGGTTAACGCGGTCCAGTTCCAATCCTCGACCTATTAAAAGGTGTTCACACTAAAATGACCTCTAGCAGTGTCTGTTTTCTACCACTGTGGATAATCGGGTCGTGTGATGAGCTGTTTTACTCACTTAAATTAATATACACTGCATAAACTGTTATAACATGGCAAATTTGAACATATAAAAATGAAAAACAGTGCTACACTGCCTTTAAATACATTATTTGCTCGCAGCGAGTTTTCTTTATCGATAACATCCTCCAGCTCGTAATGTAATACACGTCTTGTCAGAGACCATCGTCGGTTACCCAGGGTTTTATATATGGTTCGTTACTCTCCACTATATCACCCCTGGGAAACAAATCTGTACTAAAATTACCCTCACTTGGCCGGCGTGAGCCAATCAAACTGCTTCGCAGCTTGGACCTGCGAGCCAATGACAATTCATATCACTTCATTGCAAAGCAAGCGAGGTCATTTTGTTAGCCATCCGTCACCGATTATCTCCCTTGACCTTTTCCGTCTTATCATATCGAGCATTTTCTTTGGTTACTGGTCGTCACGCCGGCCAAGGGCGGGTAATTTCCCAGGGGTGATATAGTGGAGAGTAACGGAGCACATATAAAACCCTGGGTAACTGAGGATGGTCAGAGACAAACAGTAATTTTTTTCTCAGCTGATGTTTTATTCCTATCTAGGTGAGCGTGGTGACGTTCTCAGAGTCTTATCACAACGAGTTCTGGCTGAACCAATACTCCACAAAGGCGGAAGTACTGCAAGCAATAAGTCAAATCTTGTACCAGTAAGTAGTTAACGGTGTCCGTCTGAAAATACCCTTTGTACGGTTTCCCTTCATTCGGAATTTCATTAAACGTGCATCTATTGATTTTCATAGAATTGAATTTGGCTTTAATACAACATGGGTTTTGTTTAAAATACAAACAAATTCACTCAGCTTGCATATTCATCCCCAATCGCCAATTACTAGTTTCAGATTAAAATCAAGTAACATCATTATGCATGTGCAGAAACCGAAACCGAAACATGCAAAGAAGTCGCTGTTTACTCATGCCACTATTACATAAAACAACAACATTATTCTTATCCATATTTAACTCATATCCACAAGTTAGACAAAACTAATCAATAATATCTCGTTCCTTTTGTAAACCAAAGAGTAACAAAGTCAAAAATAAAAGATACTCATTGTCTTGGGTTATAAAAATACCATGGTTGCTATATATTATACAAATTCATTGATAAAATGGGACTTAGCATACATCCTTGTCTAACACCCATATTTGTAGAAAATATCTGCGTCTATCCTTCTGATGTCTGAATACATGTCTTGACTGATAGATACATAATTTAAGAGGACATTATACAATTAACCATTACAGCATTAATGTGGAACGGAAATAGTTTTTTTTTTCTATCAACAACATCGAACACTTTCATTAAAGTCAATAAACCTACCAACACAACTTCCATGGTTAAGTTTAAATCCGCCGCAGGATTCATCATTGTCTTCATGGACTCAAATTAATATTGACTTTATTCGACCTTAGGTTATAACCAATACGTAAATGCTGAATAAGTAATATGTAAGTATTCCTTCCCAGAATATTCGACCTGCAGGTCATTTTTAGCAACTAGATATCGAGGAATTCTGTTATGACACTTATCCAGTTGTGACGTCACAATGGTAGAACTGACATCATAATGATGCTTGAATCTATTTAATTCAGCCAAGGAGACACCCGGACAGATCTTGGACTGGAGTTTGTGTCCCATGAGAGCTTCCTACCGGAACATGGCGGTAGGAACAACTCTGACAGGACCATCATCGTCCTGACAGACGGAGAGTCCACAAACACTAACAGAACCAAGGAGGTCGCCAGGACCATCCACAGCACGGACACCCGAATCATCTCGATTGGTATAGGCGTACAGGCAAACAGGGACGAACTCTTGACCATTGCCACGGATGCCAAGAGTATGCATCTTGTTGCTAACTTTAGCATACTCTCAGAAATCGTTGGCGACGTTGTTGAACAGACCTGCCACAGTGAGTTGGTTATTTATGATATACTAAGCAAAATAAATAACAAATCGTGACATTTCTACCTAATATTCATAACCACGACTTAAAGATTGTGTTACATGGAACCTAACAAAAGAATGTGAATTGTCACTTGTGACGGAAGTAACATGGGAAGAAATTATTTGAGTTTTCCCTATGGAAAGAGAATTGTGTACTGTTAACGTTAATACTGGGGCGTTGATTCTATGAATTACGTAAACTACTAATATTTAATACACATGATGAACATTTCTTTGTGTTTCAGTCCCCAATTTTCGTAAGTACAAATTTATCTATTTATGTTCATTTCAATTCGAATTTTCTCAATGTTCACGTGTTACAATGTATAAAAGCTTAAATGCAATTTAGTAAAGCGAACACAACGAATTATTTAAAAAAAGAGAGAACAAGTTTTCTATACATTGTACTTTTTTTTCAGTATGAATTAGTTACTCGAGTAACTCTTTATTCTTTGAAAAAGTAAATGAGGCCTCGGTCGTACGGCTTCGGTACATTATTTCAAGGAATGCAATAAAATAATCTTAAATCACACTCCTACTATTGCTGATGTTTTGAAATATTGCTCATTGAGCGATTCCTTTTAAACCTCTCTTGAACATGGCCCTGATTTCATCTTTATCCTCGACGCGGTGTCCCTTTCATGTACCTTGAACAGAATAATTTTAAAATTTCACGAAACGTACATCCAGCTTGCAGAGATACGCCGGCAGACATACTGTTCCTTCTCGGTACGACCGGTACCCAGAATACCACTGAACTGAACTATGTGTTGGATTTCGTGAAGAACTTCACCGGAGAGTATGAGATCGGTCCAGACACAGTACAGATCGCTGTGGCCACCATCACCAACATCACCGAGTGGAGCTTCATCTTCAGCGACTTCAGCAACAGAGACGATATAGTTAAAGCCATTAGCTATATCAACCTGCGACCTGGGGACATACAGACAGCTGATGCTTTAAGGTAGGGTTGCAATATTTTTCTTACCTTTATGTAAAATGATTTAATCCAATCATGAAATAAAGTTACTATTATCTAAAATCTGATTTATAAAATAACATAGTTAAGAGAAAGACGTTTACTAAATGTAAAAAAAAAATTACTGTGAACTTGACGATTTCAAATACATAAAATTTGGTCTATTGAAAATACGTTGGAAACCTATCACTCGTAAAATCATCGTGCGCCATCAGGGTATTTTAATCTGTTAAACCCTCTTAAAATTCTAAGTGCGTAAGACGGAAGACATGCCAAAGGGTGTTTATGAAATTTAAAACCCGCAACCCGAGGGATAAACATGAGGGTGCTAGCCCTTTGGCATGTTTTATCAAGCTTACAAACCGACCCATGGTTCAGTCTTATGTTTCATCTATTCTAATTGATAGCGCGAAAAACAAAAGGAGTCGTCCGTAAAATATCCCCTTTGGTGTAAGGCCTTAGATATAGGAAGTAGTTAAGAACCATCCTCGCTGCGCTTGGTCTACAGGAGTATGGAGGTTTCGGCTTCTTAACATCTCGGTATTTTATGTAGATATTTGAAGAGGGGCATTGTTAAGATAATTGCCCGGGTCGGGGGAATTTACGCAAAATGATACATCCTCATAGGAATTATTGAGTATAATGTATAGGCAGTATAGTGGTGTGACGTCACTGGAGTTTTGAAAGGTCTGATATACCCTCCTTGTAGTAGTGTCATCCCTCACCTACTGACTTGGGTAACATTGCCACAATTGAGAGTACTAGACCATACTCACTGTGTATCATCGTACACCGGAAGTAGAGAGGTGTACATCGATGATATGTTTGTAGAGAGGAGGAAAATAGCTACATTTTCAGCTTTATATGGAAATAACATCAACGAAAGATAATTATCACAATATATTTTGCCTTGAATTTTTTTCTTTCGCGTATAGATAAAGAACAAACTTGCTTGTGGATTATTATATACGTATATCATTGTATTTTCGCGTTGCTCAGTCTGGTGGTTGTCTTTTGGGTGGCATATGTTCACATATTTTGATCATTTCTTAAAAATAAATGTTACATTCTGATTCACTCACATGAGAAATGTCATTACCAAGCACCATATTTACCTGACGCAGTGTGAATTCTATCAATATGCTATTCAAGTTTGTTATTTCAGTCTGTAAAACATCGGTGTGGATTTTCCTTTGCGTACAGTTTGTAGAAATTTTGTGTACCGTTGGCAGTATCTTTACGGAATAATGTAAATCATCTGTATCATCAGTATCCTTCATTTCGAGGTCTCAAAGGGGTGATAAATTTTAAACATGTATATTTTAAGAACTGTGACAAGGAGGATATACTTTTTATGACATTATCAACCACGCCAAAATCGTGATTCTGAAAAGATTGAGCAAAGACTTTTACTGACGCTCGCTTTGTAGTCGAGAATATCTTAAATTCCTGTCATAACACAGATACGTTACTCGTTCCGTTACTCATTAGTCAAATACTAATCGATAAACTCACGGGCAAAAGAAACGTCCCCATACAAAATACAAGATATTTCAATCATCGGGCGATAACTGCGACTGAAACAGCGTTACACCATGTCTTCAGAACCCAACAATACTAAATATGAATTTTCAAAACATTATCTATTCATAACTCTGAGAAACACAAGTTTTAAGAAATGGTCGTTTTGGAATCTCCTTAACTAGACCAGATAGAAGCCTCAAAAAGCCAGTTTTGGCTTGTTTTGAGACGTCCTACAGTAAAGACTCATCAACAAATTTAAATCAAAGAAGGTTATTTATGTCGAGGAATAAGTTAATTAAATTTCTACTTTTTCAATGCTTTAAACTTAAATACTAAATATTGTGGGCCAAAAACATCTTTAAAAAACGATTTTAGCACCCCATGTCAATTTGAACAGATGTAAAAATAAAAATTGCATACTCTGATGTATGAAATTGTGAATATTTCTTAAGAAAACATGTGGCTACCAAATGCCTACAAAATCTATTTTCTCCGACATCAATATTTCATTTTATACTGTTTTCAAAATGTGTTGACGTTTCTTTTGCCCGTGAGTTTACATTTAGGGGGAGCATTTACTCAGCGGTGAAACAGAAATGATCAGAAGAGTATAGAAAGTAATAAGATAATAATAAAATATCATTGGGTAACAAAGGATAGATCTAGCAATTGGTCTTCTATCAATTGTCACATTAAATGAGAAAGAAAGAGTGCGAGAGAGAGCATAATATATAGAATGGAAGTTGCTGTTACATAGAAAAGAAGCGTTGCCGTTGAGTAAATGTGAGTATAAGGCATTGCTTGTTAGTATGTCTTTCTTGGAGAAGTCCATTATATGTTACATGTGTATCTCTCTGTCTCTCCCTCCTCTGTCTAGTCTCTCTGCCTCTATCTGTCTGTCTGTCTGTCTGTCTGTCTGTCTCTGTCTCTGTCTCTCTTAGAAATTTTGGCGGCTTTTTTTCTGTAATATGTGTATCTCTCTGTCTCTTCCTCCACTGTCTAGTCTCTCTGTCTGTCTCTGTCTGTCTGTCTGTCTGTCTGTCTGTCTGTCTGTCTGTCTGTCTCTCTCTCTCTCTCTCTCTCTCTCTCTCTCAGAAATGTTGGTGGTGCTTTATTTGTATTTGAAAATCTGAAGACGCGTACGTATACCACTTTAATGCGTACAGGTAATTCATAATGACGTACAGAGAAAACCCATCTAAATGCAATTTTCAAATTCCAGTTATATTTTTCTCTGCTCATATCCTCAGTTTCGCTAGACAAGAAGCCTTCACTCCATTCACTGGTGCCCGGAACGAATCTCGCCATATTGTTATCTTCATGACAAATGGTGAGTTCAGAAATGATGAAAAGCCAGACAATTTTTAAAAAAGAATTATGATAACATTTGCATTCCGGGTGTTCTACTTTCTCCAATCTTAAAATTTTCTAATGCTTGTGTTTAAGTGGTTTTGAAATAATAAATAATTTAAGAAATTCAAATGTTTGTTATTTGTATTAGTCAAATACTTTGTTATCAGGGGAGTCAACAGACAAGCTGGAGACATCTAAAGAAGCTTCTTCTCTCCACAACGAGGGCTTCTTCGTCATCTCTATCGGTATCGGGACGGAGATAGACCGGGACGAATTGATGGAGATAGCGTCTGGGGGGCAGAACTTCTTCGCCGTGTCCACCTATAACGCCCTGAACACCATCGAGGTTGCCATTGAACAGCAGACGTGTGAATGTGAGTAGTTTGTAGGACATTATGGATACGTGTCTTTGTTTGTTTCGAGAAAAAACGTTTTTGACGGCCTGTTGTCACAGACCCTAAATATATAATATATAGGTTTACCTAGTACCTATATAATATATAAAGAACGTGAGACACTCTTCATTTTCCCACGGCAAGGTGAAAATGTATCGAGATTTCTCCATTTTTTACCTTGCCTTCAACCTAGACAGACGTGTTGAAACGAATCAGCGACACCTTTTTGTGATCATGAGTTACGTCCCTTACCATCTGTTAACATCGTTTACATTCGGAACCAATTCAAAATAAGCGACGATCGACACAGTCACAGAGGCAATACAACGGTCTTCTGATTGGCTTATCCGATTAACCTGCAGTACGTTAAAATCTTAGCACTGAAAATGCGAGGGTTGAGGTCAAGGGCGGAAGGAGAAGATATGGAAATCTTTTCTTTACGGCTGTGACGTTGTGAAGATGGACACTCTTAAGCATCTTGAAACCTGTCATAGGACCGGAACTGGTTTGATGACTCAAATACGCTTTGTAATATTCGTACACTTATCCAAGTTTCAATTTCCGGACCCATGGCACGATCCAAGATGGCAGACAGTATCTCACCTTCTTTATATGTTATATAAGTAGTTAGGTATATACGTATATGCATATTTAGAGTCTCTCGCCTATGGAGTTACAGATAATAGGTATATACGACGTATCTATGTCTGTCACATAAACTGGTATTAATACGCAACCAAATGTTTGATATTTATTAAATCCAGAGTGAGGGCAATGCATAAATTCGCCATTGAGTTTCATAAACATCGATGGACACACAAGTGTAATATTTTCATTATTTCCAATTCAATTCATGACATTATGCTCAACGCAAGATGACTTTCTGCGCAGCTTTGGTTGAACCACGACATTCAATTGTTTTGTCATAAAACGCACGTGAAGATCATGCAGGCACGGAGTTTTTGGAATGTACACCCCTCAATCGCACGTGCATCTCGTGCAGATTCAACGATGTTAGTATATCAACGGAAAAAATCTCACGTGTGACTCGTGCAGGCGTAGTTGGGTTGACTGTTTAAAGTTATGCAACATGAGTTTCTCGTGCATTATTGTGTACCAGACCAAAATGACCCAATTGGCAATAGTGCCATTTAAAGGGGCAGTAGCACGTTTTTTGCAAATTTTATTTTTTTAAATTTCCCATTTAGAATAATGGTTTATGTCATTTAGAGGGTACAACATCTTATTACACAAACCAATTATCCATAGTGTTAATACTGGTGTTGTGTATAAAGCAAAAATTGCATGGCGGCCATTTTAATGTGAACACATTTTATTATTTCGAATGACAAAAAACAATTGCCATGGCTTTACGGAACCATGTACACTCATCTATAACTTGATTTTACGAAGAGAGAAGGGTGTTTTACTGTTGGTGACATTATTTTTCAAATACATTTTATCGACTTATTTGAGCGAAAAAAACGTGCTACTGCCCCTTTAAGTATTCGCCGTTATGACTTTGGAGAGTTGTATTGCATAGTTATTTTCAAGAATCATTCTAACTATATTTCTCTCATTTGTTTCAGATGAAACAGGTACGCCGTTACTGGTTTGATGTGTCCGGAAGAAATAAATGAGTATACGAGTGTTTGTAAAACAAATTTAAACAAAGTCGAATATAATCCACTTAAAGGCAATTGCGTAGTAGTAGTAGTAGTAGTATTAGTAGTATTAGTAGTATTAGTAGTAGTAGTAGTAGTAGTAGTAGTAGTAGTAGTAGTAGTACATAGTTATTAAGTTGATGTTTTCATACAACATAGCGCACACTTACATTAAGACTTGTACTTCGCAACTTTATGATCCACATCGCTCAAGGGCGCTTTTGATGTAGCGGGCGTTCTGCAAAAAATGGTCATTTCCAAATATTTCCAAATGCCCAGGTTCGTCTTTATATATACTTTCCCTGAAATGCATAACCACTAGTCCCCATCATTGGTTAGTTTAAGCCTTGCCGCATGTTCTTTACTTTCCTGTACTAGTGCACCAGAATGAAGTTCAGGTGCGGCGTACCGCTACACTAACAAAGGAAATTAACAGAAATGCGGCGAGCCTTAAATTAGCCAGTAATAGAGACTAGCGCGAGTTATTTCCTGCGGGGTGAAGTTAAAACTTTAAATTAGCAAATATCTATTACTTGTCTATTACTTATAATAAATGGTAGCAAAAGGAAGCTCATTTAGTAATCACTACGTATTGCCCCATAGTGTGTAGCACAAGACCATCCGACGTGGTGTTTCTGTTGGACTCCTCCGACAACATGGGAGCGGAGAATTTCACGAAGCAGCTTGAGTTCGTGGGCAATTTCTCCCAGCGCCTCATCATCGGACCCGGAGCTGTCTTGGTCAGCGTGGTCACCTTCTCCACGTCCACACAGCAGGCCTTCCCTCTTGGACAGTTCCCCAAGAAGGCTGACCTCCTCAATGTGAGTAGGGTTCTTTATCAATTGCAATATTAGTATAATGTTATTAATTAAGTATTTCCGTATTGGCCCAGTTACAGGTCCGAGGTCTGTTGAATTGGCACGAGACGAAGTCGAGGGCCAATACAACGGACCGATGACCTGTAACTCGACCAATACGGAATTACTTAATTAATGACACTTTCATTAATTAACTTCATTTCATTATATTTGTACAACACTAAACATCTAATTTACATTGAAAAAATACTCATTAACAAGACAGATGAACAGATAGCACGGGTCAAAGTTGTGAAGCGACAGCTTCGGGCTTTCACCAAATCTGCAACTGGGTCAGACTCATATTGGCCCAGTTTGTCTCATATTGGCCCTGTTTTTTCCGTATTGGCCAAGTTCTCCCGTTTTGGCCCAGTTGTCGAATCATATAGTCATCTCCATGTATGGCATAAATGCTGTATAAGTATTGATAGTTAATTAATAATATAAAATATAACTACATGACATTCTTAGGCGTTTCATGCGATGTTTCGGGTCCATAAATGTCGGTTAAGAAGGCTTTCGGGTTAGAATGAGTTATACATATGATAAGGACATTCACGGAAGCAAATACATTTTGATATGCTATTTTATAAAGAGCGTTTGGTTAGAGGGATAACGGTTTACAAGAAGTACATTGTGTATTATCTTACCTTAGAGTAAACATTTTTTATTTTGATACGCTAACGGTCAATACATTTTCCCTTATGTAAACATTTTGTTGGCCATTGTGTTTATATCATGTTGTCTTTGTGACATGGGTTGCTTTCAATTCATTTCCGAGAAATAACATTTTCATCAACCAAGTTGATGATTTCACTCGCTTACGCTAATACTATGTTTCAACTGAAACTTGATTAACAAATATTCATATAGATTAGTCATGATATGATATCTATACACTTTCAGGCTATCTCCAAGATTCCCTATCGCCCGGGACTCTCTCAAACCTCCTCTGGGTTACAATTCGTGAACTTAAATAGTTTTAAGTCCTTGAACGGTGCCCGGAAGAACGCAAATCAAGTGGTCATCCTGATCACCGATGGTCAGTCCACGAACGCCCGGTCAACGTACAATGAGGCCAGTCTCCTACATGACAACGGCGTGAAAGTCCTGTCCATAGGGGTGGGAGGCAAGATTGACGGCTCCGAGCTTTACAATATAGCTTCTGGAACCGACTTCACCTTCTCCGTTCCCGACTTTGACTCTCTTGAAGAGTTCCAAGTGGAAACCATTGAATCTGCTTGTAAGTAAACTAACAACCTCTTGCTATTCAGTGATACCATAGAAATAGTGAAACTTGTTGCCATGTTTGTGTTGCATGCGACAAAATATCACAAAATATCGCAATTCGGTGGACCAATAATTTTGTACCATGGGCCGATGGCCTACATGTACGCTATGAAAATAAACACAATAAACTAACGGGCAAAAGAAAGTATACACCTCACTTGTTTTCGATTAATTAAATATTCTAAAGAAATAAGATGTATTGTATTATGGCACGATACAACACCTTTCGGCAGTAGTTTGAATGATTTAATTGGTGACTGTTTTATTTTTTAATTAAATATCATTTTTTTAAAGGAGACAGAGGTAAGAAATGAAAGTTACACCGACATGACCCCTACCATTTTTAAAATGTTGTAAATGTGTGCAGGAAGAGGCACATTTATTGATTTTCACATAGAGTATGTGTTATATGTCAGTTTTGTTTTATCAAAATTAATGGGGGAATTTTAACATTTTAATTTTTATTTTTATTTTTAAAAAAAACGACAACACGAGAAATATTCTTTGACTGATTTAGTTTTTGGGACTAAGACAATTATACATATGATACGTTTCATTGTATCTTTAAAATAATTTATCATAGATGATATGAGCATTAACAAATCTATCTTATGAATAGTAAGGATATTGTTAAAGCTTATTAGGACGAGAAGGCCCAATATGCGTATGACAATGCAAGGATTGCGGCGTCCGTTCGCTGTCCAACTGCCAATCCGTCCTTCGCCTTTCGACTTTTTCTCAGAAGCTTGTATTCTTGTCTGGTCGTGTAATATTTATAAATTTGTGCTAATTTGTGCCACCGTGGATGGTATTTGAGATATAGACATTGAACAAATGAAGCAATTACCTACTCTCAATACTTATTGGCACTCAATGGCACTCAATGGCACTCAATGGCACCCCACTGTTTGACTCTTTGTTCCCCAATCCCCGTGCCTCTCTCTCTCCCTCCGATCTCTAGATCTCGATATATCAGTATCTTTCAATTGTATATCATGCATTTAAAAGAAAACAGTTTTGATATCATCGAAATATGTTTTATTTTTTTTATTTTCAGGCAAAGCAAACGTTACAGGTAAGTACAACTATAAAGATTGATATCAATAATATATTCCCAGATTATAATGAATCTGTTGTCAATATATGTACATATGCCAATACATCCCGCTATATATAGCAAATTATGACCTAAATATAGTGAATTAATAGCCAATTATAATGCCGTTTCCCCTGAATTTGAATATTGAGCAATATAGAATGAAAAGTGCGTTAGGATACAGGCATACGCGACATTTCACCATAGATGCTAATGCATTTGTAAACAAGTCATATCATAACCATATTACCTTGACAAAACATTTATATATGTGTCGAAACTTAGCCAGTATCTGATAAATGAAATGTAAAATGATAGAATTGTCTTCCTTCAACTTCAGAAACTTCAATATTGACAATCAAAGAAAGTGATTAAAGGCGTTTTACCAACTTCCCCTGCAAAACTTAATTTGATCCAGAGTCGCCCCCTGGCTAATCTAAGCCATTTCTGCATTTCGTCACCTTTTCTGGGCCAGAGAGTTCTGATGGCACTACATCGTCCAAAAGAAAATGTGACGAAATGCAGCAAGGCTTAAATTAGCTAGTCGTAGAGATTGGCGCAAGTTCTGCCTTGCAGTGAAGTCGAGAAATAGAAATGCATATAAGTAATTATCAAACCAAACACACAATTCGACAATATATACAGAAACCATTTACATACTTTCCTACTCAGAATGTTCTCAAGAGTCTAAGGACATCATCTTCCTTCTGGATTCGTCCACAAGCGAGGGGTCAGCAAACTTCAGGAAACAGTTGAATTTCGTCTCCAATTTCATCGACGGATTCGAAATCGGACCCAATGCTGTGCAAGTCGGCGTGGTGACCTACTCGACTGAAACCAAAAATCGCTTTTCTCTCGATGACTACAACAGCATTGCTGCCCTGAGAGCAGCCATTAACAGAATTTCTTACACTTCCGGTCAAACCCATACTGGTTCCGGTTTGGAATACGTGCGAGAGACGGCTTTGACGTAAGTGTGGTGTGGTTTCTCAAACATAATTATTATTAAGTACTTCATAGTTGAAGAATATTTCAATTGTAGAGAAAATGATATTGAAATGAGAACATAGTTACACTCTAGTTTTATTAATCAGAGGTTTGGTATATTAATTAGTAATTAAGAAATAAGAACAGTTATACCTAAGAGGAAAACTATTGTAATATATGAAACTGCTCAAGGCGTTAAAACTTACCGTTGGGAAAATCGTTTACAGGGTTCCGTTCCATAACAGCGAGCGCTAAATAATCGCTCATCGATCGCTCAATGTAGCGATCAAGTAGCGCTCATTTTTTCCTGAACGATATGGTGAAAAACCTCAAAGTTCGCTCGCTTTGCTACGTATAGCGCTACATTGAGCAATCGCGTTCAAGAGAGGTTTAAAAGTAATCGCTAATTGAGCGATTACTTTGAAACCTCTCTTGAACAGGGCCCAGAATTGACAATTTTGACCACGAAGAAGGTTTTTGGCCCGAACGCGGGTTTTTGAGATTCATAGAAATTAAAAATAAGGACCCGTTTTGGTGACGTCAAAAGATGTTGCTGTGACATGATATTTTCAGTTGGAGTTATTCATGGTTCTCATATATATTGCAGCGCTGCTAACGGGGCCCGTCAGTACTCACAGAAGGTCATCGTGGTGATGACCGACGGTCAGTCACAGCAGAAGCAGCTCACAGCCAATCAGGGCATCCTGCTCCGGAAGGAAGGGGTCAAGGTCATATCTATTGGCATCGGTCAGGCCATTAACCCCTCGGAGTTGGCTGTTATAGCTTCAGACGATCACCACGTCGTGAAGGTAACGTTTGGTTCTTTGTGACTTCAGGGCGTTATACTTTACATCTCATCATATCTTGTTATATTATCTTTGTCGTGTGACAGGATATGGGTGATGGTTCCGTGAAATTGTACAGGTCAACTGAAGTTGGTGGTTTTAGGTGATGTCATGACATCAAAATTTTACGCAACGTTCGATGACGTCATGATTATTGCAACATTGACTTCATGCCTTATGCAGGTGTTGCCATCCTCGTCTTGATTTTGCAGTCTATAATATATCACAAAGGCATCATGTACTTCTTTGTATTTGCATCAACCTAAAGCCCCCTTCATAGTCTTATGGTATATCTTATTTTTGAGGAATGAATGATCACTTACTCCTTCGATGCTAAATTTTAAGCTTTTTGAATAAATTGCTTATCCCCTGAAGACTCTTGATGCACCCAACCAATTCTCTATCCGCTCGTACAAATAGAACATTACGACAAATCCATTGATATTGCATTTTCTAAAATAACATTGTTTTGTGTCTTCAGGTCAGCAGCTTTGACGATCTGGCCAGTGTAGAGAAGAGTGTTCAAGAACTTGTCTGTAAGTACTTTATGAAATTGAGTAATTATAGTTATCATTTTGAAAGGAAAGTGTATGTGAAAGAATTATGAATTTACCTGGTCTGTGCAAAGTTTGCACAGCGTTTTTTTAAGTTTATACCTCCATGAACTTATAACATTTTGAAGTCAATTCTTATAAGTGAATCTACTCGTACCTGATGTTTTAAAAATGTTTCATGTTTCCAAATACACAAATTTGCAACAACTAGAGCTGTACTATTTACACGTATTAAGACACAAGATGTCAAATCAAAACGTCATTGGATTATTAGCCCCGCTTAAAACGTGTCATCAGCCAATGAAAATCCACATTGCTACGAGCCATGAACCTCACGCCTCTGGGGCGTTGCTAAATGTGATGTGACGTCACGAAATTATGTTTATGCAGGTATGAACTGAATCTCTGTGACAGTGTTCAGCGAATCAGATCCACGCAAAGCAATTGCTATTTATTTATTGCATGTTGAAGTATCAATAAAATCGTAAACTTGGAAAACGGTGTTAGTGCCATTCACCATCTTTGACTAATGACAATATTTTGTTTTTCTTGTAGGCAAGAAACTTGGTAAGTATACCTATTTGTACCTTCATCATATCGTTAAACTATATGTACATACATTGAAATCCTCTGTATCCTGACTGATGTTAACCTTTGTTATATAGAAGAATATGTGATTAATATGAATATATACATAACTATGGAAGATTAAACTAAAATAGTTCGATCTTCCCATTTTGGAAATCAGTTTCTTATTAATATAAGGTTATAGTATAATATTTGGATCACTATTTTTATCATTGATACCATACTTCTAAAAAAATTCACGTAAATATCAATGTTGACAATAAGAGTAATCTCCCTTTTGTTCAGTGTGCGCATCAACCCCGGCGGATATCCTGTTTGCGCTGGACACTTCATCTAGCATCGGACCAGATAACTTCCACGATATGTTAGACTTCATCACCAAGTTTGTCCAGAAGTTCTATGTGGGGACCAGCGCCGTCCAGTTCGGTGTTATAACCTTCTCGAATGACGCTTACCCCCAATTCGACTTGGACATGTACACAAACAAGTCTGAAGTGGTGGAGGCAATTCGTAACATACCCTACCATCATGGCGGTACCTTCACCGACAAAGCTCTGAATTACATCCGAGAGCAGAGTTTCGATCCCAGACGCGGCGCCCGGTCCGAAGCGGCTCAAATAGCGGTAGTTCTGACCGATGGGCAGTCTCAGTCCATGCAAAAGGTATGCAGTCTAATCTAAATGTAGCTGTATCATTATCAAAAGACATCTCCATTGGTCGTTTTCATAGGGACGTCGTTAGCCCAGATTGTGTTCAAGACAACCGAAGCCAATTCCTATTTCCAGCATAATTCTTAAAGAGCAATCAAGTATGTTAGTGTTTCAAATACATACTATTTTTTAAAAATATATTTATAACGTCAATCGCTAGAGAAATCTTGTAACTACAACATGACATGTGATTAATAATTATTAATAAATCATATTACGACAATGTAATGAAATTTGGTTTCAGAGACAAGTACTTTTCGATTAACGCGCGTCAAGGGTATCTGACGTCATGTATTGCATGAAGCGTTCTACACAGCAACGGACGTGAAGGCTCGTCTATAGCGCTAATCGCCATAGTAACCCATGTGCTGCACGATCGTCTCTTGCCAGATACCCTTGTCACACATTACTGAATGTGACGAGTGCTATACTAGTATTAACAATGTTTCTAAATGTCCTGAGAATATATAAATTATTAACGTTGTACCTTTCTTATGTACTTTTTATTGTGATCAGACCATCTAACTATGACAAATATATTGTCATTGATTATAAAATTCAAGCAGACTACCTAGTTGATTAAAACATTGATTCCAATATCTGCAGCAAATACATGATTAAATTAAATGGTGAATAAATACCGCTCAAAATTATATATTTCAATATTTCTAAGGATACTTTATATTGTGTAACTTCACATTTACCGTTTCACTACCGCAAAATAAAAAAAATTCACAGGGGTTCAATTGGATGTAAGGAAAAAATATCCAAACGACACAGCCGCGGCTGTCCAGCGGATTTACAAATCATTGTCGATATCAGTGGCCTAACGTTCATGTTCAATACTTACTCCATAGGTCATATTGAACATTTTGATTATACTGTGAAGATTACAACATAATTCTTCAAGTTTATGTTATTCCATTTACACTGTATAATGAAGTCAGTTCCAATGAACAAAACCTTGACTTCATGTACTACAGACGAAAGAAGAGGCTGGGCTACTGCACGCTGCCGGCGTGGAGGTCATCGCAATCGGTATAGGGACTGCTGTCGACCCCAATGAGTTGTCGATCATCGCCACCAACATCTCCTATGTCTTCAGTGTGGCCACATTCGACTCCCTGGAGACCATCCAGAATGAACTCCTCATCGCTACATGTGCAGGTATGATAAATACCACTCGGTCCGTGAGCAACTTCAGTCATCAATAGCGCTCAGTCTGATTAAAATCGACGGTTTTCCGTGGAATAAAAGTTGCAAAAGAGTGCATCTACCGGGATAAGTAATATCCTCATATCAGTCGTAGGTTCCACGCCAAACCGTCTGATTACAGTCCGTAGACTCGCGTGTTCGAGCGCAATTCAGGTAGCCAATCAAAAGATGCCTAAAAAATGCTTTCGGTGCGAGAAGCTAGGGGCAGATAACTCCAAACAGCTATCCTTTTGTCTGTTCCGAATTATTTCAAAACAGCGACCGTTTAAATACCATGATGTGATTGGTCAGCTATTTGACTGGGCTTTGGCTGCGCTAAACTGGTTCGGAATCCACGCCTATACGGGATGTTGTCAGACCTTCTGGCGAGGAATCTACAGAACTTGTTCGTATCCGTATTCCGTATTCCTCGGAACAAGGTCGATTTTAATCAGACTGCAATGGCGCTGTAGCACGTTCTTCTTAGTGAAATAAAGTAATCTCACAAAAAGGCAAATAAGTGTTACCAATGACTAAATAAATCTCCTGAGTCAATAAAAATAGTTCTAAAACGAATGTTTCATTCGATGCGGATAACCGTTTTCTATACCCTAAAGTAACTATGTATTGTATAAACTTTGATAATACATGGTAATTTTGATAAAACATGATATGCAAAAAACGTGCTACAGCACATTTAAAATCCACCCTGTTACGATGAGTTACGTTTGTAACATAGCACATCAACAGGCTTGGGAGGAAATATAGATATAGATATAGGTAATACAATATATATATATATATATATATATATATATGTGGTGTATTGCCTATATCTACCTATATCTATATTTCATCCCCAGCCTGTGAGTACATCTACCGGGATACGAACTGGTTCGATTGATTCCTTTCCATAGGATATGAGGACACCCGTGTTCTGTACCAGTTTTGTGTAGAGAAAACCAATTCATTAGCGGGTCAATCGGATCATTGTTTTAAACGATCGCTATTTTGTACGCATTCGGAATCATTCGTTTACACGATCATTATGTTACGGAAATAGACGAAATGATGGTTTTCTCGAATAATTGTCCTCTAGCTTCACGTACAGCTGCTTTTGATGGAGGACTTGTTCTTTGCTAACTGAACATGCGAGTAATACGGGTCATTTAGAAAATAACTCTGCTGTCGATTTCATTATGTATGTTAGGGTACACACATAATGATATGAAATTATAGAACATTTGTAACTACGCTTATACCTGTTAAATAAAACGTATTTATTGTCATATATTCTCTTCTTTTCAGCTCAACAGGTTATCAATCAAGGTATGACCGTTTAAGTTGCTTACTTAGTTTAGAGATTTTACTAGCGCTTCCAGTGGAGCATCTCTCTTTTCATAATACACGTCATACATCAACATATATTACAATTCAAATTTTTGAACGTCTCATTGAATTGATAAATACTAAATACTTTTGTTTTGTTAACATCATGTACATGATAAGGAAATTTCCGAAAAAGGCGAAAATTGATTATTAATTTTAAATGTTTGCATTTCCCTCCATAAAATGTATATCCTATTGATTGATGTTTTTTTTTATATAATGCGTATGTTTTTGTTTTTCAGCTACTCCAGAGCGTAAGTACATTTCTATGACAAATTTATGTTCAAGACTTTAAAGATGTGTTTATTTAATTAATTAATAGTTCATAGTTTTATTCTATTATTAAATCAATGAATCGTATATTTGATCAAGGTTTATTTTCTCTGAAGCCAAAAACACTTTTCTCATCGTTTGGTACATACGTTTAAAATGTCAAAATGGTATTTATGGTTTTAGCTTTACCAGTTTTCATGTTGTTGGGTATTTTCTTGAAAATGAGTTCTACTTAAATATTTAACATACACACATTAGAAAAAGATTGAATTTCGAAAGTTAAATGCATAGCAAAAATCCTTGCTAAAAGGATTTTCCTGAAAATCAGTTCTACTAAATCAATTAAGAAAAAGCTATTTCAAAAATCAATTATCGGTTTGCATTATCAGTTCATTTTTTCTTAAAAGCACGTGTCTTTTTTTAATAGGGATTTTAGCTTTTTTTATAACGTCCTACTGTTATGAACTTTAACAAATTTAAGTTCAAGAATGTTATTTATGTCGACAAAATCTTTTATTAATTAAAGTTATACATTTTATGAATTTTTAATATCATTGCCAAACATTCTGCCCAAAATCCGTTTTAAAAACGCGAGTTTATCAAGGTTCACCCAAAGTGTATTTGAACAGACATAAAAATAAAAAATATCATACTCTTATGTACCAAACTTTGAGTACTTCTATACAAAACATGTGTATCAAAGACATAAATTTTCTCCGGCATTAGTATTTTGTGTTTTGTTTTGAAAATGTTGTGACGTTTCTTTTATTCGTCAATGTACATAAACAAACGCTATTTTCTCAATGATTCCAGCCGGCCCGTGTGTGGGAGGCGACAAGGCGGACGTTATGTTCCTCTTGGATTCCTCCAACAGTGAAGGTCCCACATACTTCCAGGATGAACTGCGTTTCGTGGAGCAGGTGGTCGACAACTTCCCTATAGGCCCAAACGACTTTCAGTTCGGAGTCATTGCATACGCATCTAATGCGCACTTATGGCTCAAACTCAACGCTGCTTCCTCGGCCAGTGAACTCAGATTCGCCTTGCTTCAGGTGGGTGAACCTCTAAAGGTCGAGAGATCAAGATGTCATACGGGGACTTGATTTGCCAGCCGGGCTATCGCCCGGGTCGCCCGCAACCCGGTTGTGAAGCGGCGACGCACTTGATTCAGGCGGGCGGGTGTTCAATATCGCCCACCGGGGTAGCCCGTTTGACCCGGTTTCAAATGAGCGTGCTATCGCGGGCGATAATGGCGGCATACGGACCAAACTCGTTTTTGCAAATTTGAAAATATCGTATATCTTTCCATCTAAGCATTTGAAATACAATTATTTATAAGAGTACTGAAGGGAAAGACTAATGTAGCAAACTTTTCTTGCAGAAGTAATAATATTGTTCATTGTTGTCGAGATATCGTTGTCATTGTCGCAAACACTTTAGAAAAGTTCGATTATTAGTTGCAGGGCAACTAAGTTGGCTCTGATGGTTGCCATAACATTAACCCGAATCAATTTGATTTGGTTTGTCTGCTCGGATCACCCGGATAGCCCGGTCACGTGACCGGGCTATAGCGGGCTTAGCCCGGGATAGTGCAAATCAAGTGCCCCCATAGAGAATACGTAACGATCTTCCATTTAATATCATTTGTATTAAACGAATTAATTATTTGGTATACTACGAGCGAAAGCAAATTTCATACCTAATCATTCAGGAGTTATAGAAATGGTAGTAATTCGAAGGAAATCTAGTATTCTGTAATCAAGGGAAATATTGTCGACAGTGTGACTTTCTCGAGTCATGCACTATTTTGATGGGACGACCATTGTGAGTGAAAACGACACACTTATGTGACGTCATACTTACAGTCGGATTCCACGGCAGTATCTACTACGGGCGAGTAATACTTTGGTTTATCGAAGTGAACGTTCGATAGGTAGATGACTTTCTGTTCTGAGTATTTCATATTCAATAGGTCTCAAATGTACACCTGTGACTTAACTAAAAGTTTTGTTACCTTGTACCTATTTAATCCACATATCGAACAAAGATGGCGTCAGGAGTGAGAAAAAGATCAACAACATGGCTCGAATGCACTGCTATGTCAACTTCCTTTTAGCTTTGTGCATTGGAGCCGTTTTCCAACGTTTCTTTTCTGAGGCTGTGTACCTCGTAGCTTTGACAGTAGTTCTGATCTCATACGTCATAAATTGTACTATGTAAGAAGGATTATTCCGTCTAATGACTCTACATTCACTGACGCGCGTCAATCGAAAAGAAATGGGCCATGGAAAGAAAATTACGTAGATTTGTCGTGAAATTTCTTCTGATATACCACGAATAGAATGTGTAGTGTGAAATATTTTTCAAACGATAGATATCATTTGTGACATGTTGACAAATAAATTGTGCGAGAAACGCTAGCTATCTAACTTTTCAGCTAAAAGTTTATCTGTTTCGTCTAGGTGGCCTACGAGGGCGGACTAACCTATCTAGACGCGGCGCTGAAGCTGGCCCGTACTGAAGGGTTTGTTGAGGCCAATGGTGCCAGGCCAGGGGTGAGGAAGATAGTGGTCATTGTTACTGACGGCAAGTCCACTATAGAAGAGTGGACAATCCGAGAAGGTCGCACTCTCAGAGCTATGGGAACGGAGGTGATCAGTGTTGGTATAGGAAACCAGATCTTCCCCCAGGAACTGGCCGGATTGACCACCAATCCAAAGAACTTCTTCATGGTGAAATCATTTGAAGGTCTCCAAAATTACGTCGTTGACTTGCGTCAGAGTTTATGTACAGCGGTAAGTTCTGGTTTCATTTGTTTAAAATTCAACTGCGTCTCAGTTGAGTGAAATGGTGTTAAAGGGGCAGTAGCACGTTTTTTTCAAATTTTACTTATTCAAATGTCCCATTTATAATGATAGTTTATGTCCTTTATATTTACTTTAGAGGGTAAAACATCTTATTACACAAACAAATTAGCCGTAGTGGTAATAACGGTGTTGCGTATAAAGCAAAAATTACATGGCGGCCATTTTATTGTGAACACATTTTATTATTTCGAATGACAAAAACGATTCCCATGGCTTTACGGAACTATGTACACTCATTTTTAAACTTGATTTTCCGAAAAGAGAAGGGTGTTTTACTATTGGTGTCATTATTTTTCAAATACATTTCATCGACTTATTTCACCGAAAAAACGTGCTACTGCCCCTTTAACATAAGAGTGTACCTGAACACAACGGACCGAGTCAAGCGGAGCGTTTAGTAACGTAACCGAAATTTCTTCAGAGTAATAATAATAATTTACAAATTGTGCGCTTTAAGCATACATGTACATAGCGCTATACAAATGGACTATGATAACATTAATAATTACTATCATAGTGATGTTTAACTAGTTAGCCATTATCATTCTTAGGCCTTTCTTCAAAGTAGAACCTCATTCTATGGTGTTTATAGAGTTTATATGTAAATGCCATATACGCATATGAGTCATTTTGAAATATTGGAGTATGCATATGCATTCAAGTTAAGTTGAAGATTTTAAAGGCGCTGTAACACGCCGTTCTTATTGAAATAAAGTGATCTTACGAAAAGGTAAATAAGTGTTATCAATGGCTAGATAATACTCCTCAATCGATAAAGAGAGTTCTAAAACGAATGTCCATGGTTCGGTTAAGCCATGCTAGTCCATTTCCCTTTGAGTGGCCATTTTAATGTGTTCACATGGCCGCTTGAAGGTAGTTCATGTAATGTGACTGATACCTAAACACTCAGAGAAAAAATATGGCCCAAAGATGGAATGGTCATTCATCTTGCTGTCTAAACTCTCAAATTCGCATCAGTCCTACAAATCTACCTCTCACACTGAAGAGTTCCACACCACTGTCGT
Organism: Gibbula magus; assembly: GCA_936450465.1. Taxonomy (NCBI): domain Eukaryota; kingdom Metazoa; phylum Mollusca; class Gastropoda; order Trochida; family Trochidae; genus Gibbula; species Gibbula magus. The sequence goes on along the minus strand of OW388291.1, from coordinate 24,387,605 downwards.
TTTATACGTCGCACAATGTTCTTTCAGTACCGATAACCATTTTCTATGCATAAGGTTTATCAGGTTGTGTAATGAAATACCCTCTAACGTAACAATATATTGTATAAACTTTAATGATAAATTGAAAACTTTAGAAAACAAAATTTGCAAAAAAACGTGCTACAGCTCCTTTAAATACCCAAGTTACTCAAAATGTGTTCTTTCATAAAAATTACACCAAAACTAACCACCACAAAATGGCATAGTATGTACCTTGTTAAATTGCTTGCATAGAATTCATTTAATATTGACACATTAACATGGCTGAAAAGGGCATTTGTTAAACGATGATAACTTGTATTTGTATCCATAACGATGATAATGTGTGGTGAACGTTTTGATTGCAGCTAGCTACGACGTTGCCGGTGACAAGGTTAACCACTCCTCCACCTATGATTACAACTCCTACCCAAACCACAGAAGCATCACCATTGCCCGTTGGACTATCTAGCGAAACAAGCCCATCTGAAATCATCACAGAATCCCAAACCTCAGGTTCTAGTGGAGCGACCACTATGCCTGCTGGGCTTACGGACACATCGAACTTACCAAACGTTTTAACAGATTCGACACAAGGGTCGAATCCCACTGAAGCAAATACTATGGTTAGTGGGATATCTGGTCAAATGACGTCTGGAATATCAGCTACAGATTCGACCTCAGACACTGATATGACTACTATGCCCACTGGGCCAACAGGTTCGATGGCAAACACGGATTCAACCCAGACAAACGCACTTACTGATGCAAGCACTGTGCCCACTGGACCAACAGAATCAATTACAGCGGTACCAGGCATAGTAGTTGGAAAGTAGCTTTGAGAGGCATTTAGGGTCAAACAAATTTTGTTAGGGAGAGTTCCGTATGAGCTTTCATGAACATATTTCATGAACATCGTTGTTGTTGTTTGAAATAAAATCGCTGAAGAATGATACTGTTGTTTGTAACACACTTTATGAAGTGTGTCGGTGGGTTGTTATAGGTTTGATCGTGTGGCTTCCGAGGCAGAGTGGAGCAGACTTGGCGAACAGTAGAGAACGAAATACCTTCACAGGGGGTAAGCCCTGTCCATCCTAAACCATTTTCTCGACAGACAGTAGTTTTTCAACTGGGATAGGTCCCGACATTGTTAGTTTGGAGCATTTTCCATTGAGGTGAGGTGAGATGAGGTGAGTTGAGTTGAGTTGGGGTTTAACGCCGCTTTCAAGAGTATTTCACTTATATCGCGGCTGCTAGTATTATGGCAGGGAGAAAGCCCGCAACGCCATGTGGCTATGCATTGCGGTGAAACCTACGAGCATCGGCTGGAACTAGCGAACACAAACGTTACTGCGTGTTGAATAGGTCTCTACTGCAGATAAAGTTGCCGTGCCCCTGGCGGGATTCGAACCTCGGACCTCTTGATCCGAAGCCGGACGCGCTAACCACTGCGCTATCCCGCCCCTTTTTCCATTGAATGATGTTAACATATCAACTTGTTTCTACTCTTGAATAGCTACAGTTTACAATCGCTACATCTTTAGAAATGACATGTAATGTAGGCTATAATTTAGAATTTTAACATTTCGGAACGAGTCAATCGTTGTAAGAAAATCCGCGAAAAGGCGACTTTCTACATAAATACAGCAAACCTTGAATGTGAGCATGTCAAAATAAATCCCCAAGTGTATAAGAAAGAAGCTATGTATGTGAAGTGTTGATACCTTCTTTGAAAAGAATTATTTAGTGATTTCAGAACTGGTGACCTTGACCCTATCTCGTGACCTTGACCTTTAATCTTCAAGGTCACGTAAACAATGATCAATTTTCCTTGTGTGTAATAATTCAAAGTGCTAATAGTTGAAATAAGGCATTTTCGCAAAAGCATGCTTTAGTCGTGACCTTGCTGTGACCTTGACCTTTGACAGATTTTAGTGAAAACCTTTTCAAATCTAGGCCTTTCTCCATAGTTGATATACACCAAATAAGAGCCTGATAGCAAAAATAGTTTTCAAGTTATCGTGTTTACAAGGAATTTTTTTTAGCGATTTCAGAACTCGTGACCTTGAATGTGAACATGTCAAAAACAATTCACCAGGGGTATAAGTAAGACGTTATGTATATGAGTTCTCAAAACCTTCTTGGGAAAAACAAAACGCAAAACAAAACGCAAAACAAAACGCGGCAGCGATTGAAACTGCACAAAAACTGATAGCAGCCCGAATTATTTTAAAGGTGTCTTTCTTCATTTGTAATTTTTTAAGTATTCATATGTGTAAACACAATGTACTCTCTCAAAGACATGATGGTTGGATGATGGTGAATCATAAATAAAATTCAGGCATTTACAATCACCCGTCAACATTTTACGACATTTAAGATTGAAACTTCGTTGAACTGGTTTGGTGGACTGTATGGTCCACTGAATCTATTTGAAATGTAAAGCTACATGACGAAGCGTGAATGCTCGTCTCTAGCGCAATTCGCCATAACAACCATTGTGCTGCACGTGCTTCCCTTGCAAGTTACCCTTGTCACACATTACTGAATGTGACGATTGCTTTATAAACAATGTTTCTAAATGTCATGAGAAAATACAAATTAATAAATTCAGACTTTGAAATTTCAGCAATATGCTCTCTGCTGATTGGATCAAACAAGGTCATATGACCGGTATACATTCTCATAAACACAAGTTTAAAGGGACAATTTAAAAAAAGCGTGTTTGAAGTGTCATAACTTTAGAAATAATGGACCGATTGTGTTGATGTTTGTTTCAATCGAACGAGTAATCACTGTGCTTTAATTCTACAATGTGTTTTAGGTGTACAAAGTGTGTTAATATTTTGAAATTTGGACTGGATTGGACAGGGGGTAAAATTGGCGTTGCATCCCTGTCTTTATTTATAAGTATAGGTATATCGCATCGTAGTATTGAACCTAGGAACTGTTAGTTTTCAGCAATAGAAGCCCATGTGCCAGCCGAAACATCAATGAATGCACGTGGTTTACGTGCAACAAGAAATGAATGACACGGACTGCACGTGCATTTTATGCACCTCCAGCCTGTTGATTCGCAACAGTACCATATTGAGCAGTAGGCCTGCTCCTTTCGATGATTGGTGTTTGTTCCGAACATCCCGTACATGTGCCAAGTGAAAGGAGTGGCCCGAACGCTGTTCTGAGCGTGCGGAAAATGTTTTTTTTTTAAAAAAAGCAGGTTCAAGCCGCAAAGAAATAGAATATGTTCCGCACACCAATAACAGTGTTCGGAGGCACTCGCGTGTACCGGACGTTCGGAACACATTTAGGTACAGCGAAAGGAGCAGGCCTCGTAACACGAACTGCACGTGCACTTCACGCTTAGGCCAACCAGTAAACCTAAGCTGGTGATTTTTGTTGTTTTCTTTAATCGCATTCGACCCAAGGCCGATTACAATGAGGGGTCGATTGAAACACAAACTTAATTTTGCTATGATCCAACGAAATGCACCAATTTGCAAAACGTCTGTAAAGCAGCTATAGCACTGCGAGGAGAGATAAGCAATGCTAAAGCTCCTAGAGCTCGTTTGAATTCAATTCTTTAGTCTCTTATAAACTTCAGTATCTAAATAAAAACAAGTTCCCACGAGTTTATTTTCTTACCTGCAATTTAATGACGATATCGAGTTCCTGTGATGTGGAGCCCAGAATTCGTGCTACTTTGATCATGTACAATGAAAGCAACAAGAAAAGCCTTTAAAAAGGCAAGCTTGGGGGGCAACTGAGTAGATATAGTAAATGAGGTGGTGATTTTTTGTGAATATCGGCGCTCGATGTACAGGTGAGTTGGGGTTTTAACGCCGCTTTCAATAGTATTTCACTTAAATCACGATTGCTAGTGCTATGGCAGGGCACGTGCTGCAGACAGAGTTGCCGTGCCCCTGGCGGGATTCGAACCACGGACCTCTTGATCTGAAGCCGAACGCGCTAATATAACCACTGCGCTATCCCAGAGACCAATAAATAAAGGGACTCGACTCGACAGTAGATTATCATCAACTATGTGTGCCTCGGCCAGATGTGTAATCAACCCGACTTGAAGCCCTGCTGTTATTGCAAAAAGGCAACACTGGAAACATCATGTAATATTTACAATACACCAAATGAAACTTAATCGTATCTTTTACTGGTAACCAAGGACATATTTTTATATTAAATGAGTTATAAGAGAAACAGAATCGGCACTTTTGAATTTTTCCCGGACGCCATCTTGTTTTTTTCTAGCGACGCACACAAATATTCCCGCCTGCGGCTGAGTCCAGTCCCTTTATTTTATGGTCTCTGGCTATCCCGCCCCTCGATGTACAGGCGGTTGGACAATGCATGATGAGAGTCTTGCCCGGGTGGTCTAGTCGGAGACTGTCAGTACTATTTCATAACTAGATTAGCGTTTGCGGGACACCGCAAAAGCAGAGCAGCTCCGAAACTTAGGGTCTCGCCTTTCCCTGTTCCGCCTTCTCGTCAGCATCAATAAAATGGCAATTCTTTTTAACAAACGTTTGTTCATTATTCGAGTTATTACTAATCATCACTGGGGTCACTTTTCACAAGTTTGTTCTTAAAACCTATTTCTTCTTTCAAAATTTGATCAAAGGATTAACGTGGCCTTAACCAATATCTCATGACCTTGACCTTTGACCTTCAAGGTCACACTATCAATGATCACTTTTCATCGCGTATAATAATCATGCAATGACTCAAAGTGTTCATAGTTAAAATATGGCATATTCACAAAAGCATGCTTAAGTTTTGACCTCACTGCGACCTTGACCTTTGACAGATTTTAGCGAAAACGTTTTCAAATCTTGGTCTTTCTCCATAGTTCATATATACCAAATAAGAGCCTAATAGCACAAATATTTTTCAAGTTATCGTGTTTACAAGGATTTTTTTAGCGATTTCAGAACTCGTGACCTTGACCTTTGACCTTGAATATGAACATGTCAAAATAATTCCCCAGGAGCATAAGTAAGAAGTTATGTATATGAGGTGTTGATACCTCCTTGGAAAGAAGTTATTTAGTGATTTCAGAACTGGTCAGCATGACCATATCTCGTGACCTTGACCTTTAAAATTCAAGGTCACACAATCAGTGATCACTTTTCATTGTGTATCACAATCATGTAATGATTTTAAGTGTTAATCGTTGAAATAAGACATTTTCGCAAAAGCATGCTTAGGTTGTGACCTCGCTATGACCTTGACCTTTGACGGATGTTAGCGAAAACCTTTTCAAATCTTGGCCTTTCTCCATAGTTGATATACACCAATGAAGAGCCTGATAGCATCAATATTTTTCAAGTTATCGTGTTTACATGGATTTTTTTAGCGATTTCAGAACTCGTGACCTTGACTTTTGACCTTGAATGTGAACATGTCAAAAAAATTCCCCAGGGGTATAAGTAAGAAGTTATGTATATGAGTTCTCAAAATCTAATAGGAAAAAAGTTAGCAGCTTTGTACGCACAATAATAATCCAGACGGGACATGACATGTGCACTCAGCGTTTACATTATTGAACATGCCCCCTATACAGTTCTAGGAAACAACTCGGGACTCTAGGAAAATTAGGTAAGTTATTATCAAAATGGATTGTGGTTTCCGATTCTGGAATGCAAAATCATGTCCTGAATTAGTACAAAAGCACTCCATTTGCGTAATATTGTTTCAAATTAAGGTAAACAAGTTTATTAAAGTTTCTAATGGCACAATAAGGAAACATTCTGTTGAAATGACAAATACAGAAAAATCAAATTCCACATTTGTTTGTGCCAATTATTTCGGATTACCCACAGTGTCACGTGGGTAAAAAAATTGCTACAGCTTTGTTCGTTGGTCATTAGAATTGTAAAGATAAGACAACGTATGTCATTGGCTGAAAGTTGTTCAGAAAATTCCAACCAAATAATCCTGATGAGCTAAATCTCAAATTGTGAGTGTGACCCTTAAAATCGTTCCTGTAATGCACAGAATGAAACCTACTTCTTTAAAATCATATCGGGGATTTACCTTTATTTAGCTGATTATTATATAGCCTTAAAGGGGCAGTAGCATGTTTTTTCGCTGAAATAAGTTGGATGAAATGAATTTGAAAAATAATGTCACCAATAGTAAAACACTCTTTTCTCTTCGGGAAATCAAGTTAAAAATGAGTGTACATGGTTCCGTAAAGCCATGGGAGTCGTTTTGTCATTCGAAATAATAAAATGTGTTCACAATAAAATGGCCGCCATGATTTTTTTGCTGTATACGCAACACCGTTATTACCTATACGGATAATTGGTTTGTGTAATAAGATGTTTTACCCTCTAAAGTAAATGTAAATGACATAAACTATCATTATAAATGGGAAATTTGTAAAAATAAAATTTGCAAAAAACGTGCTCCTGCCCCTTTAACCCCATCTTTCCCAGAAGAAACGCTAATCGCTGCAGAGAAAGTATTTTTGAACCATGTTCATCAAGGGCATATCAGGGAAAGATCGAGGTAATAACATATACATATACAGAGAAAGAAGATGTTGTGACTAAGTATGATTCATACACAATGTTTCCTACTTACGATTATACTATTGTAGACAGTGTAGACAAATATAACAATATTACATTTGATCACTATCTAAGTGGCATGTATTTATAATCCAACTAACTTTGACTACAGCTCCAGTTGTAACGGAGATTATGTGGGATGAAATGACTTGGATAACTTTTGTGGTTATTGAATGCAGGATAGATGTTTGAACCATAATTCGTCAATTTCCAACAAATAAATGAATGTAAAACATGAGGACCGCTCATTATAAGCTTTAAACTATAAAAAGAAGTAAAGTAAACACACCGAGAACCTTTACATAATTTAATAATTATAGTTTATACCATCAATAATGTTGTCTGCTTGTGATCCATATACGCCCAATCTGCAACGATATCGAATATGGTGGTTGATAACTATCAAGCTTACTTAAAATAATTGATCATGCTTTTCGCCTAGGAAATATAAAAATAATATGGATTATAAGTTTATTTCATGGAGATGTTAAAATAGATGTACCTTTGTACATTACCATTAGATAAATTCGTCGATATAGGTTTGAAGTATTCACTCAACTTAGAGGCAAATTTGTTAGATGTTATGTGGAGGCTTGAGAATTGATTAAACGTACATTATCAGAAGCTCACCTCAACACAAAAGAGCCTGAACCTTCGGAGCCAAGCTCTGTAAGTTACTGAAGGTCGCTGCTCTTAGAACGTGGTTCGAATCCGTAGCAATGGTGTTGAGCTGTGACACAGAGACATGGTTGTTCACACCAACAACTATCACCTTTATTCCGATGTTTTTCAACAAATTGGCTTCAAGTCTGGTAGCAGATATTGAAGATGGCTGTCCATCAACCAATAGGACAGCGTATTTTGGAACCCCAATCCTAGCGCCATGCTGATAGCTGAACCCAAGCCGGTAGGCTAGAGAGAGAGCCTGTGTAGGGCTTGAGGCGCCGCCACTGTACAGGATGTGTGGTATGGCGTAGAGAAGGGTGTTCTTGGAGCGATGAGTCGTAAGGTAGAAGTTCATACGGGCAGACGAACCGTAAGAAATGGCGCCAAACTGCATGTAGTTCGCCCCGATGTCGAAGTGGTTCACCACGCTGGACATGAAGTTGAGTTCCTGATGGAAGTTGGCGAGTCCGGTCTGGGTTGACGAATCAAGTAGGAACATGACGTCTGCCTTGCAAGTTCCTCCTGCAACAGGGAGAAAAACGCCAATGTTAGGATAATTATCTTGAACATAAGTATCAGTGTGGAAACAGATTCCATTGGACCTGAAACTGTAAAATCACTAGAAATATATGTGATTGCATCACTTTCTTGCAGTGATGACACAAGATGTTTCCCGAAAATGGTAAGAATACTTTACCGGCATCATCCGTCATTTACAAATTCCTAAAGAAGTGAAAGTCTTTACTAACTAGAGGAAATATCCTTATACAGTGCGTAAATAACGTCAGAAAGTCTTAATTAAACTAGATTAGAGTTTGCGGGACACCGCAAAAGCAGAGCAGCTCCGAAACTTAGGGTCTCGCCTTTCCCTGGTCCGCCTTCTCGCCAGCATCAATAAAATGGGAATTCTTTTTAACAAAAATTTGTTCATTATTCGAGTTATTACTAATCATCACTGGGGTCACTTTTCACAAGTTTGTTCTTAAAACCTATTTCTTCTTTCAAAATTTTATCCAAGGATTAACGTGGCTTTAACCAATATCTCATGACCTTGACCTTGACCATCACTGATCACTTTTCATCGCGTATAATGCAATGACTCAAAGTGTTCATAGTTAAAATACGCCATATTCACAAAAGCATGCTTAAGTTTTGACCTCACTGTGACCTTGACCTTTGACAGATTTTAGATTTTACAAATCTTGGTCTTTCTCCATAGTTCATATATACCAAATAAGAGCCTAATAGCACAAACAAAGTTTGAAGTTATCATGTATACAAGGATTGTTGTAGTGATTTCAGAACGCATGACCTTGACCTTTGACCTTGAATGTGAACATGTCAAAGTCATTCACCAGGTGTATAAGAAAGAAATTAAGCTATCTATATGAGGTGTTAATATCTTCATGGGAAAAAGTTACTTAGTGATTTCAGAACTGGTCAGCATGACCATATTTCGTGACCTTGACCTTTAAAATTAAAGGTCACACAATCAGTGATCACTTTTCATTGTGTATCACAATCATGTAATGATTCAAAGTGTTAATAGTTGAAATAAGACATTTTCGCAAAAGCATGCTTAGGTTGTGACCTCGCTATGACCTTGACCTTTGACAAATGTTAGCGAAAACCTTTTCAAATCTTAGCCTTTCTCCATAGTTGGTATACACCAAATAAGAGCCTGATAGCACAAATATTTTTCAAGTTATCGTGTTTACAAGGATTTTTTTGGGCAATTTCAGAACTTGTGACCTTGACCTTTGACCTTGAATATGAACATGTCAAAATAATTCCCCAGGGGCATAAGTAAGAAGTTATGTATATGAGGTGTTGATACCTCCTTGGAAAGAAGTTATTTAGTGATTTCAGAACTGATGACCATAACCCTAACTCGTGACCTTGACCTTTTAAATTCAAGGTCACACAATCAGTGATCACTTTTCATTGTGTATCACAACCATGTAAGGATTCTAAGTGTTAATAGTTGAAATAAGACATTTTCGCAAAAGCATGCTTAAGTTGTGACCTTGCTATGATCTTGACCTTTGACGGATGTTAGCGAAAACCTTTTCAAATCTTGGCCTTTCTCCATAGTTGATATACACCAAATAAGAGCCTGATAGCACAAATATTTTTCAAGTTATCGTGTTTACAAGGATTTTTTTAGCGATTTCAGAACTCGTGACCTTGACCTTTGACCTTGACTATGAACATGTCAAAATAATTACCCAGGGACATAAGTAAGAAGTTATGTATATGAGGTGTTGATACCTCATTGGAAAGAAGTTATTTAGTGATTTCAGAACTGGTGACCATGACCCTATGTCGTGACCTTGACCTTAAAAATTCAAGGTCACCCCATCAATGATCACTTTTCATCGCGTATAATAATCATGCAATGACTCAAAGGGTTCATAGTTAAAATACGGCATATTCACAAAAGCATGCTTAAGCTTTGACCTCACTGCGACCTTGACCTTTGACAGATTTTAGCGAAAACTTTTTCAAATTTTGGTCTTTCTCCATAGTTCATATATACCAAATAAGAGCCTAATAGCACAAAAAAGTTTGAAGTTATCATGTTTACAAGGATTGTTGTAGTGATTTCAGAACTCATGACCTTGACCTTTGACCTTGAATGTGAACATGTCAAAATCATTCACCAGGTGTATAAGAAAGAAATTAAGCTATCTATGTGAGGTGTTAATATCTTCATGGAAAAAAGTTACTTAGTGATTTCAGAACTGGTCACCATGACCATATCTCGTGACCTTGACCTTTAAAATTCAAGGTCACACAATCAGTGATCACTTTTCATTGTGTATCACAATCATGTAATTATTCAAAGTGTTAATAGTTGAAATAAGACATTTTCGCAAAAGCATGCTTAAGTTGTGACATCGCTATGACCTTGACCTTTGACTGATGTTAGCGAAAACCTTTTCAAATCTTAGCCTTTCTCCATAGTTGATATACACCAAATAAGAGCCTGATAGCACAAATATTTTTCAAGTTATCGTGTTTACAAGGATTTTTTTTAGCGATTTCAGAACTCGTGACCTTGACCTTTGACCGTGAATGTGAACATGTCAAAAAAATTCCCCAGGGGTATAAGTAAGAAGTTATGTATATGAGTTCTCAAAACCTTATAGGAAAAAAGTTATAGCCAATACAAAACGCGCCGGCGGCGGCGGCGGCGGCGGCGGCGGCGATGGAAACTGCACAAAAACTGATAGTAAAAAGTGCAAAACGTAAAGGAATTATTCGTAAACAGTTCGTAAAACTTGTATTGGTATCAGTCCGTCTACAAACGGAGTGGCAAAGTTAACGAACTGTTTACGATCTTCTGAGAGGGGCTCGCACGTATGAGGGAAAAATAAAACAAATTCAGCAAAATTTGTGATTTTTCCTACACTAATGTGATGAAAGTGATTCGCACATTGCATGTTCGTGGTGCTTCCGTGTATTAAAAATAGGTAAAAGAAAAGGAACTTACTGAAAACTGATTTTGTGAAATGTGCATGGGTTTTGGTAGTTCAGACCAAATTGATGAAGATTGTTAAATGAAACACCCATTGTGTTGTTGGGGTCACATACATTATAAATGGTGTTATTTTATCAAGAAGTACTGACTGTTACCGAGGGTTACCATTTTGATGATAATGGACTCTGTATACCGACGATATAAAGGTAAAAGAATCGATTTCTGATCGAAAACCGGACAATGCACCGCGTAGTCAAACGTAATTTTGGAAACTTATTTACAACAGACAAAAAGCCAACTTAATGTGCATGTAAATGGGACTTGTAGTTTGGGTTTCTGCACATGTATTATGATGTTACTCGAATTTAATTGGTAACTACTTATTGGTTGGAGGCGCAAACCGCCTCCAACCTGATACGCAGTTGGATTTCACGCTATATTACTGTTGGAATATTCAAAATAAACTTTCGACCAATCATGCTTGGCCTCTTCATACTTTGGAAGAAGCAAATTACCAACGAACACGACTGTAACAAATGTGTAACCACGTGACCATGTGGGTTATCCGAAATAATTATCCCCTTTTACTGCGAAAAGAGATTTTATCTAAAAATCTAAAATAGAAACGACCGTTGTGTTATTCTGAGTCTGAATGTTAGTAAACATAAGATTTTTCAATTCAAAGCCATTTTACACCTCCATGAGCAGACATGTACCAATTCAAGTGCATAATTTCGCACTGCAGTTTCGGAAAATCCAAGAAACTTTACAAGCTAGATGTTATACGCGCGGAGCAAGCATATACTAAACGATAATAGTGGTTGTCAATCAACACACTGGTCAACCTTCTACTCAGTTATCAATATTTTCAATGCCAATCAGACTTTTCTTGTTATGATATATTTGGCCATTGGAGATGAATATTCAAGTTGAGTGAACTTATTTGAACTGAAATCATTACATATCGTATGTTGGCATATATCAAAGCCAAATAAAAAATTATGAAACACAATGGATGCATCTTTAAGAGCATCAACGTGTGTACTTACGTGAAGCCGTTGTTGTGTCTGAAACAAGCGGAAGAATAAACAATGCAGAAACAAACATAATACATATATTGAAAGCATGCAATGTATTACATGTTTCTGAATGAATTTTAATGGTTTAATTCTTAAAGTATTACATATGTAGCCTTTGTGAATAAAAGAAAGACCAAAAACACATGTTAATTTCGCAGAAATATCGAAAAATGTACTTACTGACTTTTATTCCAGTCGAAACTGAAGTAAAATAAAAATGGATTATTAGATTATGTCATCACACAATTATCAATTTAACTTCATTTTGTAGGTGATTTTCTATTTTAAAAAATACGATGTTTGAAAACGTTGATTGTATGATTATTTTCGATGATAAGTATGCAAGTTATGAAGATCAACAACACAAATAACAATAAAATTCGTGAAATATGTCTAACGATGTATCCTTTTGGTGATAGACTACGTCGATTGCTGCTTAACTTAACTTAACATAATTTCAACGAATTTTAACGAATCCACAGCTCCTCGTGCATTCTCCATTACTGAAATCTATGAAGCGCAAAACCTTTTCGGTGATATGCTGCTTGACTTAAGACATTATTTCAATACTTAAAGGAGCAGTAGCACGATTTTTCGCTCAAATAAGTCGATGACATGTATTTGAAAAATAATTTCTCCAACCGTAAAACACCCTTCTCTCTTCGGAAAATCAAGTTGAAAATGAGTATACATGGCTCAGGAGAGCCATGGGGATCGTTTTTGTCATTCGAAATAATACTGAGAATGTGTTCACAATAAAATGGCCGCCATACACGTTTTGCTTTATACGCAAAACCGTAATCACTACTATGGATAATTGGTTTGTTTAATAGAATGTTTTATCCTCTATAGTAAACATAAATGGCACAACCTATCATTATAAATAGGAAATTTGAACAAATAAATTTTGCAAAAAACGTGCTACTGCCCCTTTAAATTCCCATACCGGCACAAGCAGCGCTCGTCAATTCATTCTGTATCGTCTTGAGAGCGTCAAAGTTGTCGACGGAGAAGACATGTTTGCCATCACTAGCAAGAGCTTGTACCTCTGTTTGCCTGATGCCTCTACCAATACCGACAGCAATGACTTCAACCCCCGCTGCATGGAGCTGATTGGCTTCAAGGTGAGTCTGGAACCCTTTATATTATCAGTACAAGCATATTGTTGAGGGATCAAAATACTGATGACCATTTAAAGATTCATCCATTGTGTTTCATAAAAATGTTATTGGCTGAAATACATGTCAACATTCGACACGTGCTGATTTCAGTTAAAATAATTGCATTCAACTTGCATATTCATCTACAATCGCCAAATATATCATAATTACTAATTTCTCATTAAAATTGAGCAAAATCATTATACATGATGTACGGAAACCGGAACTACACACCCCATTTACATGTACAGCAGTTATACGACCAATTAGTCATTATCCAGCCAAATATGTATATTTGTCTGGTGTAAATAAATTTCCAAAGTTACGAACACACGCGGTGCATTGTCCGGTTTTCGGTCAGAAATCGACACTATTTACCTTTATGTCGTTGGTTTACTGAGTCGACTATCATCAAAATGGCAATTTTTAGGCAACAGTCAATACTTCTCGAAAGATTAACATCATACGAGGGGCGTTCAATAAGTGTTGCAAGCGGTGCATTGGTGTTTACATAAACAGTGTAAGCTTATAGCAGGTGTTACTATAGTCAAAACATAACATTGACACATGTCAAAACAAGTTCTAGACATAACAATTATTTAGATATAATAGCTGCGCTGACCTAGGGGTCTCCATAATCATGGATTATCTCAAACATGAACAACGCGCTGTGATAAAGTTCCTTACTAAAGAGGGATGCAAAGCTACAGAAATACATAATCGTATGTGTAATGTGATGGGTAAGGATGCTCCTAACTTTTCAACAGTTTGTCGCTGGTCTCTTCAGTTCAAGCGGGGCAGGGAGTCCTTAGACGATGACCCACGGTCAGGCAGGCCATCTGAAGTCACCCGACCGGAAGTTATTGCCGCTATCGAAAGACGAATTTTAGCTGACCGCCGTGTTACAGTTTCTGAACTGTCTTTGGAATTCCATATATCAGTTGGAAGTGTTGAAAAAATAATTCATGACCATCTTGGTATGTCCAATGTATCTGCAAGATGGGTACCCAGAAACCTTAGAGCACAAGATCGCCAGAAAAGAACCGAAAGTTGCATGGAGCTCCTGGATCGGTTTAATGCGGATGAAGCCAGGTTTTTGTCTCGTCTGGTGACAGGTGACGAAACCTGGATCCACCACTTGGACCCGGAAACTAAACTGGAATCCAAGCAATGGAAGCACCCGAGTTCACCGCCTCCCCTGAAGTTTCGCACTCAACCATCAGCTAGCTGGCAAGGTTATGGCGACAATCTTTTGGGATGCAAAAGGCATATTATTAATTGATTACTTGCCAACCAAAACTACAATGAATGGTCAATATTATGCCAACCTAATGCAAGAATTGCGAAAGACAATTCGACAGAAACGCCGTGGAATGTTGACACGTGGTGTTCTGATTTTGCATGACAACGCTCCAGTCCACAAGTCAAGAGTTGCACAGGCCGCTATACGTGATTGTGGATTCGAACAGCTTAACCACCCACCCTACAGCCCAGACCTAGCCCCCAGTGACTACTTCCTGTTCAGAAACCTGAAATCCGCCCTACGTGGAAGGCACTTCCGGGATGACGAAGACGTCAAAGCTGCCACAGAGGCGTGGTTAGGGGGGCAAACGGAAGACTTCTACAAAAGCGGCATCAAAAGTCTTAAAGAGAAATGGAATAAGTGTATTGAGGTGAAGGGTAACTATATTGAAAAATAAAAGTAAAAAATTGACTACGCGAGTTGGTTTTATATTGAAGTTGCAACACTTATTGAACGCCGCTCGTATATAACGTTTGGCATATGTGACCCCAACAACACAATGGATGCATCTTTAAAGCCTCATATCAAGTGGGAAGCACCGCTGACTGGATGTATCCTGAAGGAATTGTACGTTCGATGTGGCTCTTAAGCATTTTTTCTCTTGTTCAGGTACCCACTTCTGCAGCTTGGTTAACTTCCCTCCGCAAAGTATAAATCGCGCCAGCCTCAATCACTGGCTTATTCCAACCTTGCCGTATTTTCCTGAATATCTCTGTGATAGCAAACCAGAGCCCGCAATGCATTTCAGGTGCGGCGCTCCGCTATGTTACATCTGAAAAGTTAGGGAAATGCTGCAAGACTTGAATTAGCCAGTGATCGAGACTGACATGAGTTATTCCTTGCGCAGGGATGTTGTAAGTGGATGGACTGAGTGCAATGTGGATGAGGCGCTTGGCCCTGTGTACATACTATATGTGTTTCCATTGTGACACAGGGGCTTGTATTGCTGAAAACTGTAACAGTTCCTAGGTTCAATACTACGATGCGATATACCTATACTTGTAAATAAAGAAAGGGATGCAACGCCAATTTTACCCCCTGTCCAAATTTCAAAATATTAACACACTTTGTACACCTAAAACACATTGTAGAATAAAAGCAAAGTGATTACTCGTTCGATAAAAACAAACATCAACACAATCGGTCCATTATTTCTAAAGTAATGACACTTCAAACACGATTTTTTGCTCGTCAAACTCGAGTGGGCCAAAATGGTGTCTCAGCAATACATCGACAAAAATCGAGGGAAAAGGTCGATATTTCATTCCTAGCAAAAGCAATCAACTATCACTTTACATCCCTGATACATTTGACATACTTGAATAGTTCGGGTATCTTACCGTAACATTTTTATTGCAACTTTATAGTAACTAAAATGTGTTTTAGGTGTACAAAGTGTGTTAACATTTTGAAATTTGGACTTGATTGGACAGGGGGTAAAATTGGCGTTGCATCCCTTTCTTTCTTAACAAGTATAGGTATATCGCATCGTATACGTAATATTGAACCTAGGAACTGTTTGTTTTCAGCATTACAAGCTCCTGTGCATTGTGATTTACACCCGCGCCCTTTGGCTTTGGAGGCCACTGTGCTAACCATTACGCTACAGCAATAAGACGGGTATACTTCATATTAATACTATCTATACAGGGTGTATCTATCTATAACATCTAATGTGCAGAAATGGGATATTCCCCTAGCATTTACAACATAGCATTTACAAAAGTACTCCCAGTCTAGGGAATAGCTAATACTTCTTGGTTACACGTTTGAGCAAAATCCATACTTTTATATCGACTTAACACCAACGTGTTATGTACCTTAAACAAACCTCAGAGCTCGTAGATCGGACAAAAAGAAACAATAATGGATGCTTTGAGCTATTATCATCTATTCCTTGGGGAAACTTGTAAAAGAAATTGGGATCAACAGTCAAACTTATCCTGGAATAAACATTTACGCTCACCTGTGGCAAATTCGTTGAAGCTCCATCGGTCATTATAATAACAATCTGTGTGGCGTTCGGCCTTGCTCCGTGAGCATCAGTTAGGGAAGTGTTCGACACATAGTGAAGGGCCTTATAGGTTGAGGTGCCTCCGGGATGGTAAGGAATGGCGTCCACTGCGGCTAGAAGAGGCGCTTTAGAGGTGTATCTGTCGAGGTCAAACTGAGGGTAGACATACGAGGAGAAAGTGAGAAGACCGAACTGGGCAGCACTTGAGCTGACCTCGAACTTGTCGATGAATTCGTGGGCAAATGCCAACTGCTTCTTGAAGTCCGCTCGGGTCTCGCTGGCGGAAGAGTCAAGGACGAAAACGATGTCAGCCTCCCTTGTCGCACACCCTGTGTGGTGGAGAATATCTAATAATCATAGGTGGCAGGATGAGATGAAAGCGTTCCTACTGGCTTCGGCTAGACGGGTATCCCTTTATCTCAACTGGTAGAGTGCAAGACTGTCACCCGGAGATCTCGGGTTCGATTCCCACTGGAGGTGATCTCACAATCATTTCTGTTACACATATTGATATTAAATGGCCAAATACGAGATAACATGTAGGAACTCAGTTCATTGGATATAGTATGTCGATGAATAAACACAATATCGTTTGTCTCTGAGGGACGTGACCTGGGCCATATTCAATAAGCGTTTAAAAGTAATC
The DNA here is from genome assembly GCA_936450465.1 of Gibbula magus. Classification (NCBI taxonomy): domain Eukaryota; kingdom Metazoa; phylum Mollusca; class Gastropoda; order Trochida; family Trochidae; genus Gibbula; species Gibbula magus. Next base: position 24,370,645 of record OW388291.1, on the reverse strand, counting down.
GCTTGATGAGCGATTACTTTTAAACCTCTCTTGAACGCGATTGCTCAATGTAGCGCTATGTAGCAAAGAGAGCAAGCCTCGAGGCATCGCTCCGTGTTGTTCAGGAGGGAATGAGCGCTCAATCCGCTCAATTGAGTGATTATAATAGCTCACTGTTATGGAACAGACGGCTGCTAGATTCAGTTATTTTTGTTGTCGTGTCAGACGCACGTTTGGCACGTGCAACTATTGCATTTGTGGAGCCGCGGACCTACTAGCTTTGGATGACATGCTCTAGCACGTGAAGCACGGGAATCATGATCTGTGCTACTAACATCTGTACAAACAATATTTCATGTATAAGTTAATGTCAATTTAACTAAGATTAATGTACCTTTCCTTATTATAAGTAATGACAATGAGACCGTAAAGTAAACTTAAATTATCCTATACATAATATATACTACAATTCCCGCTATTGCCACTCATTCAAGTTTCAAAATATTTTTTTTTTAAATTAATGACGGATTTTAGGTTATGTGTTTAGCTCTATTCTTGAAAAATAATGACAAGAAACAACTGAATTTAAAAATAAACTCACGGGCAAAAGAAACGTCACCAACAAACTACAAGATAGTTAAATAAATGCTACTCAAACTATTTACAGCCATTCTTAAAAAAATAATTAAGAGAGTATGTTTTCTTAGAAACAGGCATTTTGATAAATTTAATCTCTTAACAGTCAAAACGGAATAGTTGACTTGCTTTATGACGCGTCAAAGGAATAAATTCCAAGAATGTAATTTTTGTAGACAACGTCTCTTGACTCTTACTAATTGATTTTTAACTAAAATGTTTAAAAATGCCAACAACAACAAACATTTTGAGAAAGCGATTTCAGCACTCCAAAGTGTTTGAACAAGCTTAAAACAAAAGTATAATATCCTGATGAATGTCATTCTGAGTACTTAACAGACTTATCAAAGACATTCAAATCGACTTTCATCGGCAGCAATACTAGTATGTCGTTTTTACTTTGCTGAAAATGTACCGGGGTGTATATTGTCATCCACAATGTATTGTATTATATACTTGACTTCTGAATGCCATTTAAGAAGCTTAATTAATGGTTAAAAACAATAAGTAATGAAACGACCAGTATATATGCATGTATATTATTTTTTGTTTTTATGATAATGAATTAATTATTCTGAAATATCTATTTCGTTGCTATAAAACCGTAGACATAGACTTATGATCATACTCATCATACAAAACGTTTTATTAATACAGCGAAATACATACATACCCAATTGGTTACCTGTGGGCAAGAAAAGATTCAATCAACCAACTATGGCAGTGATATAAGTATATTTTTCAATGTGAAATTGAAATTTTAGAATGTTGTTTACATTTGAGGTTATTCATGTGATATATGAGCATCTTTAAATATTCTCTACAAACTGAAATACTTAGATTCGTGTAATATTGATGATTTAAAGAGTAATTGATTCAATTAGTTATCAATATATCATAATTCAAAACCCTTAGTGTTTATTGATGCAATCTTTTCCCTGGAAATATAATTCTAAATACTAAAAGTGACACAACTGTGTCATAGATAACTTCTCAAAACAATTATAATCAACAAAACTGTTTCTAAAGACAACGAATGGCAAACAATAAACGTAAATAAAACACAAATCTTACATGTTGTTTTCTGCAATTCCTTCTCGATAGTTTGAAGTGCATTAAAGCCAGCAACCTAAAGAAAAAAACAGGTACTGCAACAGTAACGCATTAAAATGGTATTCATCACTTTTTAAAATCAAAGATTTTACGAAACTTCAGTTTAACTATTAGTGTCAACGTTGTCTTGTTTCCTTGCTACGTTTAGAAACGTTGCCATAAGGTAAGTACCGAATTCTCCCGATAGATGAAATATAATCAGGCACATGAGCATGTAATCAGAGACAATCAGAGCAGTCTAGTATTCACTACCTTATGTTGCTGAGATGCTTTTTATGATGCACTTAACAGCTGAAAATGCCATGGTACAATTTTCAAAAAGGAGCTAGGAACAAAGTGAGATGCGAATGTCAAAAAGTGATCTATAATGGCTGCTGCCATTCCTTGTGGGTATTTATAGTAATGAGACATTGTCTATAGACTGTATGTATACTATTGGAAAGAGAACAGCTAAAGGGAAGCTAAATGTAGGCTTTTGAATATCGAGTGAATATAAAGCTGTGAATTCAGGGCGCAGTATTATAGCACAATGGGCAACATTGGAAGGGCATGAAACCATGAAATGAAAATGAAAAATGCTGTACCCTGAGAAAAAGAAATAAATTTAAGTGATAAAAAAAACAACATTGGAAGGGCTTGTTTAAGGCATGGGACGTGATACAAATTAAATCTCATGTGCGTCAAAGAAAAACGCGATTTTGTTTGAATTTTAAACAAGGAATTCGCTGTACCGAGAATACGTGTTGAGGATCTGTAGCTATTGCTTGAAGCTCTGCAGCGTTGATGCCATTTCCTATTCCAACTGCAATGACCTTGACCCCTGCGTCATGGAGCAGTTTGGCCTGTTGTGACGTCAGGGCTGCTTGCTGGCTGTTTCCGTCTGTCATCACTATGACAACCTGGTGGGCGTTCTTTCGGGCGCCATTTCCATCACTTTTAGAACACAAGAGAGAATAATTTCATGCTACCCTTTTGTTATATTCTAACATGAACATTTTTAATGAGTTTTGACAAATTTTAAAGTTTTTTTCTCTTTGGCTAACACGTAAAATATCATTAAAATTTAATCAATACGGTATATTCAAAATCCCTGAATATTTTAATTTAATCCTACACATCCTCCTCCGTTTATACATGTCCAAAGTCTCAAAAGGACTAACGTTTACTTTGGTGATCAAAGGATAAACATGTGGAGAAAGAAAGAAATGTGAGTTCTGTCGCCGACTGTCCGCCATCTTGCTATTTTGCATTATGTGAAATAAAAGACGCTGTATTTTCATTAATTACAATTTTCAAAAATAATAAAACATATATATTGATAGAATATCCACAAAGTAACACATAATGTACCATTGAATTAATCACCAATGTCTTGTTGTGCTGTAGGTAATCTTTCCATACTCGTAGCGCCAACGAATGGCTTTACTTCCCATTGTTTTTATTTTTGAATAAATGTGCGCAGGCCTTTTTAAATTTTTAAATTAAAATTCATATAAATATTACCCTCAGTAATATGTTTCATTTGGATTGTACAATAAGCATGTATTAATAACACATGTAAAAACAGGAATGTCCTCTCGAATTTCGTTTTCACAAAATTACCCCGATAGAACCCTAACAAAATTAGAAATCCAATAGTCTATAGGTCTTTATTATTGACTGTCGGGTGGGCCTTTTTTCGTTGAGTATAGCTACTTTAAGAGGGTCCATAACACAGAAAATTACAATACTTACGTCAGTGACTTGGTCCTGACGAACTCCAATCCTCCGCCTGTGTCAGTGTTCCCAGATGAATAAGGCACTCGTCCTATAGCCGCCTTCAAGGCTGCCTTGTTGTTGAAGTCATTCAACCAGAACCGGTTTTGTACAGACGTGGAGAAGGTAACGAGACCAAACTGCACCGCATTAGGTCCGATGTCGAATCCATCCACAAAGTTGCTGACGAAGGATAGCTGTTTCTTGAAGTTGTCAGATCCTTCACTTCCGGAGGAATCAAGGAGGAAGACGATGTCAGATGGTTCAGATTTGCATGCTGCAAAATATAGATATGTGTTTTGATTTGAATAGTGGCTTCAAAACGGCCAGGACAGCATTTAGATGATTTTACGTGATCTTGAGTTTTTTGGGTAAGAAAAACAGGATTTCCGGATGAGAACATCTCAATTAAATGTAGTTAGAGCGTCATGTTTTTTTAATTAAGAAGTTGACACTCAGATTTGTTTCTTTTCTTTTTGATTCTTTTCTTTTTGTTTCTTTTTCTGATGAAATTTCATAAACTTGTATTTTATCCAAGTCGTACTTACATGTAACTTCAGAACCTACAAACAAAAATCAAATTTTATTTTAATAATGACACATTTCATGTAATATCAGTGAAACATCTACATAGATATATCAACGTAGATACATATAAAGGACGTCTCACTTCTGTAAGTAAGATGTAAATCAACCGACAGTGATATGGAGCAATAGTGCAGATGAACTAATAAAATTATATATATATGAACATATACAAACTTTTGCATCGTAACGTACTCTACACTGTTCAAACTGTTGCCTGCTACTCTGAGAAGCTACTCATATTGTGAGTCTAACTTTTAAACTCACTTTTCGTATCGAAGCTAATTTAATATTATAACATCGTGACCATATGACAACGAAATACGTGGGCCACGCATGTGGCATATACAAACTTTTGCACACTACTGTATTTGCAAAACGTACATGTTGTGGACAGCACTTGAGACTCAATCTTGTGCAGGGAATCAAAGTTAGCAACATGGAAAGCGAAGTCAGTCTGACTGGCGATGTCGGTGAGTTCCGAGTAGTCAATGCTGCTGCCGATACCGATTGAGATGACCTTGACGCCATCTTGATGTAGGTTCTGTGCTTCCAGGGCTGCGCTGGCTCTGTTGTTAGGATGACCATCGGTCAAGACGATGACCACTTGGTCCGCGTCTGGTCGTCCGCCATTTTGAGGCAGGAAACTGTTTTGTCTCACGAAGGCGAGAGCTCTTTCTGTAGCGGTATTTCCTCCATCGTATGGGACGCCAGCGATTGCCTGGAATTATACAATTGGAGATTATCATCAACAATGGACCTGCCTGTGAATAATGATCTTATATATAAGACTTACATGTGACCAATATACCTTAGGCCCATGTGTGATCATCCTCGGTTACCCATGGTTTTATATATGCTCCGTTACTCTCCACTATATCACCCATGGGAAACCATATCAGAAGAATATGTACTCAAATTACCCGCCCTTAGCCGGCGTGAGCCAATCAAACCGCTACGCAGCTTGGACCTGCGAGCCAATGACAATTCATATCACTTTGTTGCAAAGCATGCGAGGTCATTTTGTTAGCCATCCGTCACCGGTTATCTCCCTTGACCATTTCCGTCTTATCGTATTGAATATTTTCTTTGGTTACTGACTTCGTCATGCTGGCCAAGGGCGGGTAATTTGAGTACAGATTCTCCTGATAAGGTTTCCCATGGGTGATATAGTGGAGAGTAACGGAGCATATATAAAACCATGGGTAACCGAGGATGATGTGTGATGTAGAGACTTTATATGATATCCACGTGTGATACAGAGACCTTCTAAAAGGTTCATCTGCGTTCAAGGGTATATGAGGCCTATTTCTGATAAAGAGGCCTATTAGGTCCATCTGGAACCATATACGATGTCTAGCTGTGATAAAGAGGCGTTATATGAGGCCCACGTGTGATAACGATACCATAATTTACCAACTGTGAGAAAGATACGTATAATCCACATGTGTCGATGTATTATGTGCATTATATTAACTATTAATTTTCTTACCATCACTATCACTATCACTCTACCCTCTAAACAAACACCAAAACACTATTCATTTTCAGGACATCCCTTGTTCTTTCGAATAATTCTATTTCAAGGCCTTCGAGCATTTATTTTGAAATGTCTTGGCGTCTGATTTTACACTAAATGATTAAATTGATTGCTCTTTACTTATAAATTCTTACATTTTCCACATCAGCCTTGGTGTGGTATTGGTTGAGCCAGAACTGGTTATGTGGGGAAGTAGAAAAGGTAACCACACTGACTTGGACGTTGTTTGGACCGATTGGTAGCTCCTTGACGAAGTTGTTGACGAAGTCCAGCTGTTTCTGGAAGTTGGCTCGTCCCTCGCTTCCAGACGAGTCCAGAAGGAACACCACGTCAGTTGGTTTGGTGCTACACTCTGTGGTAGATTTCAACAATATCAATTAACGTCGACGTTTTCATGGACAAAGAACAACAGAGATAACACAGAACCTTGGCGTGAACCTTATTACATATCGGGCTCTAAAGGAAATACCATTTCGCCAATTTATTTGTGATTGGATTATTTTATATATCTAGAAAATAGTCCCTTATATACATTATCATAGTGATATGCTTTTATTTTGTAAGTAAACTGTTAAAAGGAAAAAAACTTACCTGTCTGAGCTAAAAAATAAAATAAAACGGGAATTAATGGTCATCAAATAATCATAAACATAATATTATGACTCAACAATGTTAATACATACAATGTCATTGTTGCCTTTAATGGATTATACTATATAAGCTAATGGTAAAAAAATAAACAGGGTCCAGATTTTCGAAGCTTTCTTAGTTTTCTCTTAATTATTATATCATCCACAAGCAAAGGTTTCATTGTCAGACTCCATCATAGTTTGAAGAGACTCCATTGAAATCACTAAATAGAGATCTAAAACGAATGCTTATGGTTAAATTAAGCAAACCATTTTCAATCCTCGAATTATTTAAAGGTGTTCACAATTAAATGGCCGCTAGCAGTTTTCGTTTTATACGTGACAACTTTTTCTAAGACTACCAATACTAGGGTCTTGTAATGAGTTGTTTAATTATCAGAAATACACATTTTCTGCACAAACTTTTATTGTAAAGGACAAATTTGAACACAAACACGTGATGAAGTGCCTTTAACTTTCAGTAAATTTATTTGGTTATCAAATGGTTATTTCAATCAGATTTCTGAGGGTACTATAATTTAATTTGTTGGCCCATTGATCCGAAGGCATGGGTTAGCAAGAAAGCTTCTTCCGCATTGCATATATCGAGTTTGTCAATTGATTAACTCTGAAATTGCTCGAGAAGTTGCTTAAAGGGGCAGTAGCACGTTTTGTGCAAATTTTATTTTTCCAAATTTCCCATATATAATGATAGTTTGTGTCATTTATATTTACTTTAGAGGGTAACACATCTTATTACACAAACCAATTATCCGTAGTGGTAATAACGGTATTGCGTATAAAGCAAAAATTGCATGGCGGCCATTTTATTGTGAACACATTTTATTATTTCGAATGACAAAAACGAATCCCATGGCTTTACGGAACCATGTACACTCATTTATAACTTGATTTTCCGAAGATAGAATGCTGTTTTACTATTTTCGACATTATTTTTCAAATACATTTCATCAACTTATTTGAGCGAAAAAAAACGTGCTACTGCCCCTTTAAAAGAAACCTACTTTTACAAGTCCGCTGCTGAATGGTCTTCTCGATGGTGTGAAGGGCATCAAAGTTGGCCACAGAGAAAGCATTCTGATTTCCATCCCCAGAAGCGATGTCCTTAATCTCTTGTTGGTCAATGCTGTTGCCGATACCGATGGCGATGACTTCAATACCGGCGTTGTGGATGTTGTTGGCCTCTTGCTTGGTCTGTGCTTTGTTGGTTGACTGACCATCGGTCAAGACGATGATCTGGTGGTGCGAACTATTTCTGGCACCGTTGGCGTCTGTGAAAGCTCCCTCACCTAATCTGAAGATATTATTGAAAGTCTGTTAGTAAGTTTATTCTAGACCATTCTCTTCCCACAGAGGTTACTCCCTTCAAATTTTCTATCTCCGTTACATTATTTAAAAATTCTTGCACCATCCCCTGGCGGTGAAATTTTGCAACACTGGCAACGTCCTTAATTTTGTCCAAGCAAAAACGTTTTACATCTTGTAAACAATATATGCGCATCTCACAGTCAATCCGACAGATACGGATGCTCACTGTGCAACAACGTTGCATAACAAATCCTATGCAACCAATCAGGACTTTTAGCTTAGAAAGTGTAACGAAAGATACGTTACAGGTTACAATAACAAATCTAAAAGGAGTAACCTCTGTAGGGAAGAAATGCGGCACTGCTCGTTTACAAAATTGAGTACAAATTCTTTGCAAATGTCATTTATGATCATTAGTTGCAGACGATTAAGTGTATTCGTGATGATAGTTTGATACAACATTTTTTAAACTTTGCATTTATTAAGCATTCATAATTCACAAAATAAAAAAACACTGTTGTAGTCACAAAATAACAAAAATTAATTTAACACTTTACAGTCCAGGACAATCAGTTAAAAAGGCCGTGTGTCGTAAAAGAAATAAGTATTTTCCAGAGAAATGATATTATAACAAAAGCACAAGTACTGGAGTGCCAGGGAAGTCTGAGTATTTCCACTCCTGAACTGGATGTTGTCAATGGCGTCCAGGAGAGAAGACTTGTTATTGTAGTCTCCAAACCAGAATTCAGATTGGGTCGTTGTGGCGAAGGTTGCAACGGCGACCTGGACAGCGTCTGGCCCGATGGAGAAGTCCTTGGCGAAGTTCTTCACGAATTCCAGCTGCTTCTGAAAGTTCGCCTGACCTTCGCTTCCGGAAGTATCCAGGAGGAAGAGGATGTCCGCTGGAGTCGATCTGCACACTTCCGGAAAATATTGTATTTTTGATTTAGTGTCATTTTCAAAACTATTAGTGTTAAGCCTCAGAAATGAATTGAAATCCTAAAGTAGATTCTAGGTATGTTTAGGATATTTGGTATCATCTAACTTGAAATACGTCATGTGCAACGTTATTTAAACATCTGAAGGAATTGGGGGAGGGGGGGGGGGGGGGGGTGTTAAAAGATTATGAAAGTTATTATAACTAACGTTGATTTATCAATCGCTCTCTTTCCAATTTGTTTGTGGTTTATCCTGTGTCAATTATCTTGCTTCCTTTTAATTCATTAAACGTTTTATTAACAGTTGAAAGTAAAACTACATTCATCAAAATATGTTAATACTCACATAAACCCTCGGCTGAAAGATGAAGATAAGGATCATTGGTTTAAATTTAATTTGTTCATATCTTTATTACATAATATTTTAATTTGATATCTTGAGCGATCTGTTCACATTTTAATTCCCCTTTCCTAACATTAAAAATAAATATCATTTGTTTTCAAAATAAATAAAAAAATAAATTAATAAATGATTTTATATAAATAAATAAATAAATAAGTAAATAAATAAATAAAATAAATAAATAAATGAATAAATAAATCATGATTATATACAACATGTTCAATCAAATGTTATATGTGCAAAGTCATTTTATCTCTTCTAGTAAAGCAAATGCACACCTATAGTTTGAGACCAAGAAAACTCACTTTTGCACGTCTTGTAAGCCACACTTTTTTCGATACTAGCCAGCCCACTGAAGTTGCCCACGGTGAAGACGTGTTTGTCGTCAGTGGCAATAACAGACAACTCGTTTGGGTCGATACTGTTGCCGATACCGACAGCGATGACCCTGACGTCAGTATTGTGGATGTTGTTGGCCGCCTCCAAGGTCAGCTTGGCGTTGGTTGACTGACCATCGGTCAAGACGATGAGGATCTTGTTGGAGTCGTTCCTGGCTCCATGTCCTGCAGTGAAGGTCTCGTTGAGGACGAACGTCAGACCTTCTCCTGTTGCCGTGTTGCCAGATCTGGAGGATATTCGGATTTTTAAAGGCGCTGTAGCACGTGTTTTTGCATGTTATGTTTTCTCGAATTTGTCATTTATTATCAATTGTTATACGATGTATTGCTACGTTGGAGGGTAAAATACCTCATAACACGGCCTGATAAGCTGTATGCAAAGAAAATGGTGCGGCGTATAAAGCGACAGTGGTGTGAGAGGTAGTTTTGTAGATCTCATGCGAATTTGAGAGTGCAGATAGCAAGATGGTTGACCATTCCATCATTGTACCATATCTAACATACCACTCTACCTTAAGTGTTTAGGTATAGCTATATAAATCAAATACTTTTTTGAGCGGCTATTTTAATGTGAACATCTTTAACTTCTTTCGTCTCGCATTGATTCAGGAGTACTGTTGGTAACACTATATTTATGTGAGCGCACATTTTTTCAGTAAGAAAACAGTACTACAATGCCTTTAACTATTGGTATTGCAGTATGTAATTACCTGCCAGGGTTAGATATATCGAGGTAATAATTTTCAGATGATCACATGTTGCCACGAGAAGTGTTTCATTGTTGTAACATTTTGTGTAAATGATACTGTTACCATTTTCGCATTTTTTACACAATATCTACGTAATTTTTCATGACGCCATCTCCAATGCTATGACGTCACGTTTCAGCCTGCAACGTAAATCACTGAGACGCTGGAGGGTGATCGGACTATATGTTGATTTTGTTGGATTCTGATCTAACGACTTAAGTCATGCCATACTTTCTTCACTACACTCGTCCTCTATCGCAAACTACAACATATAGCAAATAGTGTCTTAAAATAATATGACATAAAATATACTTTATAAATTGTATACGACGTTATCTTTTTTTCAAAGGTCAACCACCCATCAACATCGTGCCCATATCGAGATAGATCTTAATAATAATAATGTCCATTTATATGGCGCTAAACTCCACTGAAGCGTGCTCATAGCGCATACAAGAGTCTGGTTTTCTATACAGAGAAAGTTAGTAGTACATCTGAAACAGGTAAGCTTTTAAGAGACTTTTAAAATGTATCAAAGAGTTGGCATCTTTGAGGGATTCTGGAATTGAGTTCCATTTTGTGGCAGCATCAACACTGAAAGACCTATAACCAAATGATTTTCTCTTCCATGTTGGTATCACAAGTTTCTGTTGTTTTTTTCTGACCTGAGAGAACGCGATGGAATGTACATGCACACAAGGTCACATAGGTCACATCTTAATGGTCATTTTCCATACCCTCAAAATACCAGTATTTGCCAGACCTGATCAGGACATTGGATCAATTTGTCTTTCTTTTTCTTTTTTAAACAATAATAAATTGCATTACATGACACCAAGTGGATTTGTTTCGGTGGACCCTAACGTCGACATTTAAATAAGTTTTACAGAAATCACAAGCAACTCTGTCATATATATATTTCATTTGTTGATTTTGTACATGGGCCGTAGGGCTTTCTACTGAATAAAAGATTGATTGATTGACAGAAAAGTGTAGCCAGATAAATGTTTATGTTTGAAAGGTTTAAAATACACACATGTATGTGATGTTGTTGATGGCGTCGATGACGTCCTGTTTCTTCTGATGTTCATTCAGCCAGAACTCGTTATGCACGTCCGTTGCAAACGTGGCTACACTCACCTGCAAACAGGATATTGCAAAATATGATGTTCATACATCGTATGTTCTGTTCAAGCTCTTAAGGAGAGATGGGACCCAGAAATCGAAATCGCTTACGGTAACATTTTGCGACAACAACTTATTGTAGTGAATAAGTCTCAAAATATATGGGTTACGTTGTTTGGGGCATACGCTTATCCATACACTAACGGGAAGCGCTTAAAATTGCCGTAACGCCTTTTTAACGGTCATTTTACGACATGCCGCATAACGTTAACGTCACCTATATTCGCGGTAAATATGTTACCGTGTGTGTTATTCGAATTACATACGTATCTTTTGTTACTGACGAATTTAATTCACCTGGTATAATCAACTGATAGATATTCTTTCAGCATGCACTCTTAGATTGATAGTTTGTTCGATAATGATTACACGATAGGTCGTCAAAGTTACACTTGAAACCATTAAAATTGCCGTGACGTTAGATGTTTACGTTTATGAAGGAAATTAGAAAATGACGTTAAAGTGATGAAAAACCTCCGGTGACCCCCTATTTTTATTTCTGAATTCGTTTGTTTATTCAAATGTGCATATTATATTGCATTTTTAGCAATATCTAAAATATGTGTGTCAGTGAGAAATCCTGTTGAATATGCGAAAAACGATGAGAAAAATGCCGTTTTTAATTAAACAGTACTTAATTTAATTTTGCTTCTTTTTCTAGTTTCATTAATTTTCAAATTATAGACTAGCTATTCATCCCCGTATGTAACTGAAATGTAGTTGAAAGAATTCCGAGCTTATTCGTTGAAAGGGAGCGCTTTATTTAAATACATGAAATCAGTCAAAATGGCGTAATTTGCCGACGGGAGTATTATTATTAATGCCGATAACTCTTTAAATCGTTCGGTGACCCCCAAATTTTCTTACATTTTTCTATAAAAGACACAATAAACCTGCTATTTTGAAAAGATAAACGAATTCTAAAATATTTTGTTCCATCGTCCCATCTCTCCTTAAACAGCAAGGGGTAGAGATAGAGTTTATTTGCAAATATTTAGTAGTGGCCATGGATGATGTGTGCAAATGGTGCTTCGGCATGTGCAAGCGTGTTCACTTATGTACAATTATTTGCAATTATGTGCCCCTGAGGGTAACTGAGTGGATCATGTGCAACTCTGTCTATTTGTGTGCAATGTTTTCCATCTGTGTGCAATTATTGCAATTCTGTGCACATGAGTGAATTATGTGCAACTGAGTATGCTTATGTGCAATGTTTTTTTTACCTGTGTGCAATTATTTTAAATTCTGTGCCCCTGAGGATAACTGAGTGGATCATGTGCAACTGTGTGTAATTGTGTGCAATGTTTTTACACCTGTGTGCAATTATTGCTATTCTCTGCACCTGATTGACTTATGTGCAACTGTCTATGCGTGTGTGCAATGTTTTTCACCTGTGTGCAATTATTTGCAATTATGTGCCCCTGAGGGTAACTGGGTGAATCATGTGCAACTGTGTGTAATTGTGTGCAATGTTTTTTTTTACCTGTGTGCAATTATTTGCAATTATGTGCCCCTGAGGGTAACTGAGTGGACCATGTGCAACTGTGTGTAATTGTGTGCAAGGTTTTTGACCTGTGTGCAATTATTGCAATTCTCTGCACCTGATTGAATTATTTGCAACTGTCTATGCGTGTGTGCAATGTTTTCCCCTGTGTGCAATTATTTGCAATTCTGTGCCCCTGAGGGTAACTGGGTGAATCATGTGCAGCTGTGTGTAATTGTGTGCAATGTTTTTCACCTGTGTTCAATTATTTGGAACTATATACACCTGAGGGCAATTAACTGCAACCGTGTACAAATGTGTGTAAATATGTGCAACGGTAGTCAATTGCTTGCAACTCTGTGCATCCAAGGGTAATTGAGTGAAATCATGTGTGTAATTGTGTGTGTTCACCAATGACTAGTTATGTGCACCTTACATTAATGGAGTGTAACCATGTGCAACTGTGCCTTTAAACCCACAAAGGACAAAGAGGGAAGTTGCTAACCTGCACAGCATCAGGCCCAACCTCAAAGTTCTCCACAATACTAGAGATGAACTTGAGTTGTTCCTTGAAGTTAGCGATACCCTCGCTACCAGAGGAGTCCAACAGGAAGACGAGATCAGCTTCTCGTGTCTTGCACTCTGGTTTAATGGAAGGTCAAAACCGTAGAGGATACTAAACGAGCATATCTATAATACCGTTTTATCAATGATTATGAGCAGTATTTTCAATATTATTTTATTGCAATGAAAAGTACAAAACAAAATATGAGGCGAAAACACATTTTCATTTCGAACATTGATATAATAACATAATCCTGAGACTTTTTCATATGTATTTAAAAGGTTAAACCATATGATCACGCCACAGTCCATGCTTGTAACACCAACCGTTAATTTATCTGCTAGACAAGAAGGAATTTGAAGTAAAATTGAAGAATGTTTGGTCCATTGATTTAGAACTGCGTTGGTTTGAGAGTCAGCGACATAGAGTTAGTTAGAAACAGATATTATTCATTAATGCTTTCAAGGGGCAGTAGCACGTTTTTGTACGCTCAAATAAGTTGATGAAATTGTTTTAAAAATAAGTTCACCAATGGTAAAACAACCTTCTCTCTTCGGAAAGTCAAATGAGTGTACATGCCTCAGTAAAGCCATGGGAATCGCTTTGTCATTCGAATAATAAAATATGTTCACAATAAATAATTCGCCATTTATGTTTTGCTTTAAGAGCAACACCGTTACTACTACTACTACTACTACTACTACTACTACTACTACTACTACTACTACTACTACTACTACTACTACTAGTAGTAGTAGTAGTAGTACTACTACTACTACTACTACGGATAATTGGTTTGTGTAATAAAATGTTTTACCCTCTCAAGTAAAGTTAAATGGTACAAACTATCATTATAAATAGGAAATTTGAAAACTTTTTTTGCAGAAAACGTGCTATGGGTCCTTTAAATGGATGTCATGACCTCTTTCTTTAAAGTTTTATGACTTACCTGATGTCAGATTCGGTGGAATGGTAGGAGGTACTGAAATGATTACAAACAAACATAAGTAAGAAACGTATTTCAAAAACGCATTGGAAAAGGTATAAAATCAGTGTGTTTTGGCATTATTGCCCATTGGCCAGTCTCTTGAGAGAAACAAATACTGTGCTACAACTATTATACATCATTGGTTCATATACCTAAAAGTAGGGGGCGGGATAGCGCAATGGTTAGCGCGTTCGGCTTCGGATCAAGAGGTCCGGGGTTCGAATCCCGCCAGGGGGCACGGCAACTTTGTCTGCAGTAGAGAACTGTTCTACACGCAGTAAGGTTTGGGTGCAATGCTACACTGAATTTCAGGATAGTATCACCCATGGTTCGCTAGTTACAGCCGATTCTCGCAGGTTTCACCGCAATGCATAGCCACATGGCGTTGCGGGCTTTCTCCCTGCCATAATACAAGCAGTCGCGATATAAGTGAAATACTCTTGAAAGCGGCGTTAAACCCCAACCTCACCTAAAAGTAAGTATCATAGCAGGGAGAAGACTCTAGTACCATCATGGTTCTGCATTGCGGGGGAACAAGAGCCATGTTCAAGAGAGGTTTGAAAGTAATCGCTCAATTAGCGATTACTTTTAAACCTCTCTTGAACGCGATTGCTCAATGTAGCGCTATGTGGCAAGCCGAGCAAACGTCGAGGAATTTGCACCGTGTCGTTCAAGAGAGATTGTGCGCTACATCAATGAGCGATTATAAGCGTTCTTTGTTACTGAACGGAGCCCTGACAGCATTGAATGGAACTAACGAACCATGCGCTGTACATGTCTGAAATCCATTGTAGCCTTGCTACAAAAACATTATACAGAGTCGTGCAAAAAGGATTCGGACCGAACATTATTTCCATAGACATGCATGTTAATTTAGTCTAGAATAAATACTTTTTGTGGATAGGATGTTTAATTGTCCGATCCTTTCACATTTTACAAATTTGTGAGGAATCATCTTGGTTACATCCTCATAATTTATGTTTAATTTTCCGTTTTCTTTTTAAGGAATGACATGGACTTGGACTTAATCCTATGTACATGTACATGTGTAGGTAAATCGGATGACAGTGAAATTGTCGTCAGAAAAGTTAATGAAAATTATGTACTTCAAACTGAAATGATATAAAAACAAGCTGACAAATTTGACGTTGATCAAACCAGAACCTATTTTGTGACATTTATTTAAGAATTGACTTCAAAATTTATTACGTTCGTGGAGGTATAAACTTTAAAAAACGCTGTGTACATCCGCGTAGTCAATTCTTATAAATAAATATACTCGTAGCTGATGTTTTGAAATGGTTTCATTTCTCAAAATACACAAAATTGCAACATTAGGAGCTGTACTATTTAAATTTACGCGTATGTAGACACAAGATGTCAAATCAAAACGTCATTGAATTATTAGCCCCGCCCATGTTGTACAACGCGTTCATCAGCCAATGGACATCCACAACGCAATTGGGCATGAACCTCACGTCATGGGGGCGTGGCTAAATGTGATTTGACGTCACGAAATGAAGTTTATACAGGTATGAACTGAATCTCTGTGACAGTGTTCAGCGAATCAGATCCGAGCAAAGGAATTGCTATTTATTTAGTTATCCTTGACTAAATTAACACACAAGTCTATTGAAATAACGTGCAACTTCCCTCGGAAGACATACCTCGCGCCGTTTTCGATAACTGACCAATGTAAGCCTTACAGCATTTCCTTCACTTGTCTGTGCTTTTCTAGTGCGATCTGCTACACGAGCACATTTAAAGTTAAGGAAATACAGCAAAACTAGTTAAATTAGTCAGTGATGGAAATTTTTTCCCGAAACCCGGTTCTCTTTATCGAAAGTAAAATGCGTTGACTTATTCGCTCCCAATAGGGTATGGCATCAAAGGGATATCCCTTTTAAAATGTATACTTGTTGTATTTTTCATCCAAGTGCTAAAAGCAAAAGTTTACCTGTAGGGGGTGGGGTTGTTCCGGCATCAAAAGTAAAATATTCTGGAAAAGACAAGAACGAGTTTTGAATTTTAAAAATAATTATGCAGATTGTGTTTATATTTGTGCATTAAAATAGTCAAGTTCTTGGGAAATATTTAAAAATCGAATATGCTTTAATTAGTTTTATATAATTAGTTTGATTTGCTATATTTGATATGATACTATTTACTACATACTGTCTGCTAATATTTAATCACATTCCAGGTATAATACTATAATTTCTTAAATCAAATAGTTTTCAGAAAGTTGAACTAAATCTTTGCTCGGAGATTTAGAAACTTTGCAGTTAGCACTTTACATATCTGTAAACTTGATTCATCAATCATTATGTGAGCCAAGCAGGAATGACCAACTATATTCCCCGCCAGAGGAAACAGTGTTACATATATATATATATCAAATTTATTCTTAACCAATCCTAATGATCACTTGCATTTTTGTATTGATTTTTATTAGCTAATCAGATCATTAGTATATATACAACCTACACATGATTATTGTTTCGCGTCCAAGCTTCTTTGCACATCCTTACGAATTTCGAGTTCTGTTCCGGAAACAAAGTTGTAAGTAGCGTTTCCATGGCCAAAAATGAAAAATTCTCAAGAAGTTGAAATCCCCAAAATGTACATATACACATATTTATTGTCTGGGCCTTATAGTTTTTTAGTTCTACCCAAGAAACGATTTCGGGAGTATATTTCGATATCCCCGATAGCTGTACTTAGGTAAAGTGCAAGATATGTAAATTTCCACTTCTTTTATGAGACTCCATCCTCGGTTACCCAGGGTTTTATAAATGCTCCATTACTCTCCACTATATCACCTGGGTGATATAGTGGAGAGTAACGGAGCATATATAAAACAATGGGTAACCGAGGATGATGAGACTCTATTGAATCTACAGAATCGATTCTCTTGCAACTTCCATTATCAGAGGCCTCACAATCAATAGTTTTGTGACGTCACATATATTTAAAGATAATAGTTGCTAGACAAATGTGCTTTGTATACAGGTGCATAAATTCATAATATGCTGTTATCTACTCCATTGTGAAAGTACAAAGTCCAAATCCAATACCTATTTACGGGGGTTCTCAAAGTGAAGGCACCCTATTGTTTAGGTACAGAAGCAGTGAGGCATATCAGATTAACTAAACAATGGGCCTGTATGGGGGTCGTATCAAGAAATAAAACTAGTAACTTTACTACATATTTTTATATCCTAATCCACTACAGGCTGCCTGCACAGTGAGAACAAACCCTATTTACATCTTATAAAATAAAAATAAAAACATTTACAGATAACCCAGATGAGAAATAATTGAAATCCAAATTCAGTTGGTGAATGTCAGTTGCAAAGTAATTTGCATTTGTAAGAGAAAAACGTACACATTAAATAAACAAAAAAATGTTGTGTTTTTAATTGAAGATTATTACATTTCATAATGAGAAGAAACATACTAGTATACGTCACTCAAAAGCTCGTTTGATAACGTTTTGATAAACGTTTGTAAATTATCTGATGAAAATTGTAAAATTTAAATATCTTATATTGCTTTAATGAAAATTATCAACTTTTCAAGTTTGTTTAAATAAATTACTTAACCTAACATGCCATTTAGATAATGAACAAATGTAACATTGCTTTATTTGGAATCACACTTTCTGCAACAGTACATATTCTTGTACTTTTTCGGGGTAAGCACACCCTCAGAGTGAGGCATCAGCCGCCAACATTAACTCACATCTTACCTATTGGCTTACGTTACGATGACCGAATAGGTAAGCTGTTGGCTCAGTAAATGCTGCCGGCTGGTGCCTTTTTCTGAGGGTGTGGGTTCGAATCCCGCAAGGATCTGTACTATTGCAGATAATGTGAACCCAAATATAGAAATGTTACATTACAGTACTTAACTGATATGCAAAACCAGATACACAATTAAAATATTGCAATTTTGAAAATGAAATTGAAATTGAAAGAAGCAATAACAAATGTGTAATTACAAAAACCAAGACAATATTAACCTGCCAATGTTGATTTCTTTACACATGAGCACATGTTAATGTAATGTAAACGTTCACATTCTAAGAAATATTGTAATATATAATTTTACCAGGCGTCTGTGCAGAAACTAAAGCCGCCCCTAGAAAGGCAACAATTAGAACAGCGGTCGCCATTGTTTCCAGTCTGTGTCTGCTAAGCAGGCCCAAATCTTATCTTATCTTTTAATATATGGCAGAAAAAAATATAGCAGTTGATAGAGCCAGTTTCTGGAAATTTTGAAAAATAAAAGGATAGGTTATAGCAAACTATTATTTAAAAATTTATGGGAAATGTGAAAATCTGGAGGATAGGTAAGAAAAAAATCATTTTATAATTCATATGGGAAATGTGAAAATTAGAAGGAAAGTTATGGCAAAATATAATTTTAAAATTCATCTGGGAAAATGTAAATTTAAAAACATGGGCTCCGTTCCATAACAGCGAGCGCTTATAATCGCTCATTGATTGCTCAAGAAGCGCTCAAGTAGCGCTCATTCTCTCCTGAACGACACGGTGCAAAACCTCAAAGTTCGCTCGCTTTGCTACGAAGCGCAATCGCGTTCAAGAGAGGTTTAAAAGTAAAACTTGTTTCAGTCTCCATTACTGGCTGATTTAAACCTTGCAGTATTTCCCTCGGTTCGTTGTGTCAAGATAGTGGATCGCTGCATCTGAAATGCATAGTGGGCCCGGGTTTCCAAGCACAGAGAGCTTAAGGAAATACTGCAAGACCAAAATCAACCAGTAATGGAGACTGGCAAGAGGTATGCCTTGCATTGGGAAGTTGGTATCACAACGGTTATCAATGAAAGAATAAATAAGTCTGAAAACAAAACTGCTTCTTGAACAGTGATCTTAGTAACGTCATAGCGTTATGACGTCATCAGCACTATGAAATACTAGCACTGGTAATGATCAATTTTGTGACAACTTGGTTAGTTGTGCTATCTTCGATGTCAAACCCAATGAGGTCATTCTCTTCCCTCATTTCGGTAGGCCGGCTATAGAAATAGAGAATTATGATTGCTTGCACAGAAGTTAGTTGTGTAATCAGGAACGTTGTATCAAACTGAACTTTCCGTAACAGTCGAAATGACAAGGGTGCTTCATCTTTGCGATGCACACGTATCGTGGAGGCCTACAGGGCAAACATAGATTGTAGATTAAAGGGGCAGTGCACGTTTTTTTCTCTAAAAAAAGTTGATGAAATGTATTCGAAAAATAATGTCACTAATAGTAAAACACCCTTCTCTCTTCGGAAAAATCAGTGTTCATGGTTCGGTAAAGCCATGGGAATAGTTTTTGTCATTTGAATAATAAAATATGTTTACAATAAAATGGCCGCCATGCAATTTTTCCTTTATACGCAACATCGTTATTACCACTACTGATAATTGCTTTGTGTACTAAGATGTTTTACCCTCTAAAGTAAATATATTAACGACAGAAACTATCATATTAAATGGGAAATTCAAATTCCAATGGAAGATTGAGTATTTGACTGTGAATTAAAACATGAATAGCATAATCATACATGTTTCTCATGTATGAAATATCATTTGCAGCACAAGGAAACATAGAAACATTGATTATAATATTAGCAATTTAACTTTAAATTTTTTTTAGCTTGAATTAAATTCAACTTAAAATGTCGAAATACCACACATCTAAAATAACAAATATTTAAATTTATCTGTAGCATCGAAAATTAATCAGAGGTGGTAAATTGTTGTAACTTTTCGGATTTTATGGCCGCATCACTGTACGTGTATGTTTAGTTGTATAATAGCAAATGTACGTTACGCTTGAAAGGCTGGCTGGATGATCACAGCGGGACAAAGCTCCCATTAACATAACGGACACGTCTAGATGTTCATCTGTTTATATTATAAACACACGTCTTACATTTTACTGGAGAAGAGAGAGAAGAAGAAGAATATTTTGTATTATATATATATATATATATATATATATATATTATTTGCGTGTCACATGCCGTGCATAGATAATAATCTTGACATATTAAACATGATTATAAAAACAGCACCCAGTCCTCAGGCTTACGAGACACACATTTCAATTAAAATATATCACATTTTACTTATGATCGGTTGACTCAAACATGCAAACATGTCTTTTTTGACAGCATTTTAAGACTGGTGTAAATCACTCAATCTTGACTCGTTACACACGTTGGCGTACAGGAAATATAGAGATTTCCTTTGGCAGATTTTAAATCAAATGAATTGGATGTTGGTGTTCTATATCTGTATAAATACCATAAATATATAGTTATATCTAAATAACAAAAATATAGATTTGGCAAGTGCCTCGATAAGGTGACTGTCATTTCAGTTTGAATTTGAGAATCGCTATAAATGAAAACACAATTGCCTACGTTCGCGGAAACTCACTTAGGAATTGTTGATATCCAATGTCATTTAGATAGTGAACATGTCACACACGTGTCACACTATTTTTATGGCATGTATTTC
Organism: Gibbula magus; assembly: GCA_936450465.1. Lineage (NCBI taxonomy): Eukaryota > Metazoa > Mollusca > Gastropoda > Trochida > Trochidae > Gibbula > Gibbula magus. The sequence goes on along the minus strand of OW388291.1, from coordinate 24,349,835 downwards.
TAATCACAGGTGCAGTGAAGGGCAAATATGGTGCGCAATAGCGATAAAATGACCAGTTTTCCAATTTTGCTAATGCATTTAGCCTTGGGGCAGTGCCAATTAACATCTATCAGAAGGGTATATAAAGAAAACATAGCTTAACTACCGATTTTAGACCTCGTTTTTGTCGAGGTCACGGTGGCCGAGTAGCTAATTATATAAGCTGTTGATACAGTTAGTGCTGATGATTGGTGCCTTACTCTGAGGGTATAGGTTCGAATTCCGTAAGAGATTCGTTATGGTTTGGAGTGTACTACATGTAGTATAATTTGTGTTCAATACACCAATATATTTCAGTGTGGTTCCATCCATTGTGGGGGCGGTATAGCGCGGTGGTCAGCTTCGGCTTCGGGTCAATAGGTCTGGGGTTCGAATCCCGCCAGGGGCACGGCAACTTTGTCTGCAGTAGGGAACTGTTCTACACGCAGTAAGGTTTGGGTGCAATGCTACACTGAATTTCAGCTTAGCACCACCCATGGTTCGCTAGTTCCAGCCGATATCGATGCTCGCAGGTTTCACTGCAATGATAGCGTTGCGGGCTTTCTCCCTGCCATAATACTAGCAGCCGCGATAAAAGTGAAATACTCTTGAAAGCGGCGTTTAACCCCAACTCACTTCAGGTCACACTTGTTTTTCAAGGATGAATGTGTTTCGAGGTAAAGTTAAATCGTTTTTGTAATACAAAATAATAAATTGTGTTCACAATAAAAAATAAATTTATACGAAACATAGTTTTTATCAGTACAGATAATTGGTTTGTGTAATAAGATGTTTTACCCTCTAAAGTTAATTTAAATGACATAAACTATCATTATAAATGGGAAATTTGAAACCATAATTTTTGCAAAAAACGTGCTTATGCCCCTTTAAGGTGACAACTATTCCAATTTTCTTGTTACAATGTTATGAACCATCATATTTTAGTAAAACTGCTGTGTGGTCTGCGTTTGGGAATCTAACATATGGGATAGCACCAACGAGAACTCGTGTACTAAGGCTGAGGATGAATCATCTAAATTGCTAGGTAGACGGTGAGAAGACACCATATGTAGAGACCGAGAGATTCAAAACGGTTATCTCTAAATGGGACGGTGAGACGTATACTGATAAAGGATATGGTCAAGAATAGAATCTTCTTATATTCTGACGTGACTTTCGCATGGACATTCGTTGATCTTTGCTTTTTGTTAAAAAAAATATGTCAAAGAGTACTAATGAGTCATGAAGGCATTCGTAAGGTTGCATGTACGTTTATTTCTGACAATTTATCAAGTATTGCTTTATCCAAGGTTGACCCTGACCAAAGCATCATTAGGCCTAAACAAATGTTTCTGGTCTTTACAGGCTGACAGAAATGATGCGATGACGCGATTTTTTTTATTTTATTTACGACATTTTTTTGGAATGAAGAGTTAAACAAACAACATTATTTATTTAAATAAAGCACAAACCTCCTTACATATGTGTTACTATTCCAAATAGTCAATAATCTCACCCTACACTCCATCTCAACAAAAACGAATGACATTTTCTATGTCAAGTGTTTTCGAAGGCTAAAAAATTACAGTTATCTGCCCCTTACTTTTTAAAACCTAGACAAAAAGACCTGAGGCGTTGGTTTGAAACTGATGCAGGCGGAAACCAGAAACAAATTCTGTTTTTGGAGGGAGCTGCAATGTCGGTTTTGAAATATTACCGCAATTTGCCTTTCTTTTCATCTATACCCGTGTATAAGAAGTAGTTTGACATATCTACGTATCAATTAATAAATCTTATTTTGAGGTTTATACATTTTGCTAAAGAGCACAAATAGAAGCATTCGTAAAATGTGACCATATAACTGAATCGTTGAATGCTAGGTCGGGCAAGTTACTGATAAAATACAATCCTGACTTTCCAATGGTTTATGTACAACATCTTTGAAATTCTTTGGAATTATTTCCGTTAATAAACTAGAAAGTATACATTTTGTGATTTTCGATAATTCAATATTTAAAAAAAACGTATGCATTTGATCGTGGTACGATTACAACAACACATATTTGCAGTATTTTGAATGAATAAATTAGTACTAGTTAATGTTAACTTTAAATATCTTTGTTTAATGTATACAGGAGTAAGTAAGGCAGCACCAACTCTTACCATTTTTGAAATGTTTAATGTGTGACAAATAAGGCCCATTTATTGATTTTAAAAATGGATATATCTTATGTGTAGGTGAAGAGTTTTATCCAATTGAAATTTCGCAGAATTAATAAATCAGACTTTTACCTTTAAAAAAAATAAATATCACGTAGGAATATTCCTTCACTGAGGACCAAACATCTGCATTATTTAGTTTTACAGTAAGACGTGAAAAACTTCAACCAGTTATTATTGAAATTCCTAATGTGGTCTCTTTAGATAACATAACAATTGTGAATACAAATGTTACATGAACACGTCTGAATACTTAAAGGGAAGGTTCTGTCGCCATCTTGGATTTTTTTACATGACGTGAAATGAAAAACACACTATATTATACCTATTTTTACAACTTTTTGATAATAAAAGACATACACTGATAGAGTATTCACCTAGCAACACATACCCTGTCATAAAACTAATAAACAATTTATTTGCTGCTATGCCGAAGCGAAGTTTTCCCCACTCGCAGGGTGAATGACTTCAGTTCTCAGATTTTAATTTTTTCAACACGTGGACTTGTGTTTATCAAGTTTATAATTAAGGTAATTTTTATCTTTCAATTTGATGTTTTAATAATGTGTGAATAACATTTACATAATACATAACAATACCCCGATAGAACCCCCCCCCCCCCCCCCCCCCCCCCCCCCCCCCCCCTTCAAAATGATCTAAGACCTGATGTGACCATGCTGCTTCTACATGCGAAAGTGGGTTTACTTTGTTACTATAAAAAACACTAACCTAACACTAAGACTCTGGTAAAATAGTTTTTATATGTGAAAGAAATATTTAAAAAATACTGAAAAGGAGCCAACTTCTGAAAATTCCATTTCTTACATTCTCCTTTTTAATATTTAATAAAATTGTGATATTTTCAGAATAAATACTTTTTTTCAGAGTCTCAGCGTAAGACTATAATAACACGTCCATGGGGAAATCTGTCACAGATCCAAAACTGTCTAGTTGTTAAGTCGTTGTGTTTAGTGTTTTGAATAAAACTTATCTTTTCACAGATACTGTGTCCGAAAAGTTTGTTCACCTCCCTGTGTATTTTAGAGCAAATATCATTGCTTTTTGGGATTTCTTTGAAGCATCGTATCAACGCGAAAACTTGACCGATATAAAAACTCGAACTTGAATGATACAGTGAATCAAACACTCACCGTGTATTACGAATTCTCTTATACATGTACTTATTTCTGATGAATTTATTATCATTTGATCGATATGAAACTCATATTCGAAAATTGATGAAAATAAAATTTTCAAAATTGGATCCCTTATGTCAAATCATGAAACACTGACGTGACTATCACAGGGTAAGTTTGAAAATCGTTATTATACACGTGGAAAAAGATTATTCATTGTCAATGTATATGATGTAATTTTATTTACGTAACAATGAAAACCAATTTGCATGATATTTGCACTAAGATACACAAGTACACTCAACCGCAAAAGAAACGTCACCATAAAAAAGATAATTCAATCTGCGCGTAATAAAGGCTACTAAAACAGAGATACATCATGTCTTCAGAAGCCAAATAAACTAGGTTTAAATTCCAAAACATTATCTGTTCATATATCTGTGAAATCCACATATTACGAAATCGTTGTTTTGAATTTTCATAACTGGGCACGATAATGGAGTATAAAACGGCTTACTTGGCATGTTTTATGTTGTCATACAGTAAAGACTTGTCAACAAATTTCAAATTTGAAATTATGGGTACCTCTTTACAAATGATGTCACTATTTAAAAAAAAATCGTTTTTCTCCGGCAGTATTATTTCGTTTTTTTTTACACCGTTGAACATGTTGTTAAGTTTCTTTTGCGGTTGAGTGTAGGTGAACATACTTTCCGGATGCAGTTGTATGTGAACCAAAAGGTTAAACAAGCTTGTTCGCTCATGTTAAAGAGAAATAATGGTTCTTGCATGATCCCAACAGCGCTCGTATGCCAAGCTCGGACGAGGTTCGAACTAGAACACGGGAAGGTTTAGAGGAAGCACTGGTTAGATACCACGACTCCTCACTCGTGAACATTACGCTAAGGTTACCATAGTGATTAAGCCAATTGAAGAAGCCCATTGAAGAAGCCCATTGAAGAATTATATATAAACCAATACAGTATAAACACAATGTCAAATAAATCAATTTTATTTTATAAGGCATTGTTAAATGTCAAATGTTAAATGCAAATCAACCGTGGTGGTGTTTAGGAGCCGGAGTAGTGACGACATGTCCGTTCACCTTGCACGTGGTTTCAAACACCTGTTTCTCGATGGTCTTCAAAGCATCAAAGTTTTCCACACTGAACACATACTGACTGTTACTGGCCATCGTCTTCAGCTCGTGGTCATCTTGTCCGAAGCCAACACCGATGGACACGACGGTCACTCCGGCCTTCTTAAGGTTGGCAGCTTCATTCAGAGTCAGGGTCTCGTTGGCCGAACGTCCATCAGTGACGATGACCGCTATCTTAGTAGCCGCATGTCTGGCTCCGTGATGGGTGCTGAAGCTCTGGGTTCTGGCAAAGGAAAAAGCAGCGGCTGTGTTGGTTCCTGCTCCGATGTAAGCGATGTTCTTGATGGCGTTGGATACATCACGGCGGTTTTTGTATTGGTTTAACCAGAATTCGTTCTTGGGAGTTGTTCCAATAGACAGAGCTCCGATCTGGTTGGCAGTGGGTCCGATGTTCAAGCGATAAGCGAAGTTGCTGACGAAATTCTTTTCTTTCTCGAAATTCTCTGCTCCTTCACTGTCAGAGTTGTCCAAGAGGAAAATAATGTCTGCTGGGTCAGGTCCGCACTCTGAAGACAAACATGTTTTTGCTGTTAAACGGAATTATCAAATCCCAATTAGTTCAGTTAACTGATGCAATAACGCGACTTCGAGAAAACAGCCTTGCGGTACTCCAGCAGTCAATGTCCGAATCATTATATTCTTATCAGAGATAATTTAAAATTGACTACATCGGGCAGCATAATTTTGTTATTGACTCTCTGGATAATTTGGCATAGTTTCATTTGCCCAGTTGTGTGTGATAACTGATAATTTAAGGTGGCCCACTGATTATTCTTCCTAGCTGATGGTCGTTGATATTGGACTGAGAACACGGAGAAAAATTAAAAACTCACCAATGGGTGGAAGAGTAGTTGTTGGTTTGGGAGTTGGTTTTGGAGTTGTTGTGGTCGGTTTGGGGGCTGAAAATAAATACTGGAGATTTAAGCCTGCAGATATATATCAACAATTAAAAAGTTAAAACATGCTCATTATTTTCCTAAATAAACTGAAAGGAGAACGATAATATAATTTCAGGATATTGAAAAATGTGATTATTTCAATTTATGCACAACAAAGAGATGTATATAGAGAAAGTTAATATATTTATCATAATTATTTATGACAATGCAAATTGTAAAACTTTTAATTATAATTGTAGCAATTCGAAACGTCGTTAGGTTGACAAAGGCTTTAAAGTTTCGTCATTATGTGCTATATAATATTGAACTGAATTCGTTATGATGAGTAAATACTCACTCGTTGTGAAGACATTCTTTGCTGAAATAGAAAGATATGTATGCACATTTCATATTATGGAAAGAAATTTTATGTATGTTTTTAATATGGAAATTATAAATTATAAAATAATTCAATTGACAGATTATGCAAAATACTACAACTAGAAATGAAATCTAAAGAAGATTCCCCCATAACATTATATCCCTTGTTACAGTTTTGTAGTATTCAACCAGAATATCAACATGAATTCAGTTGATAACTTGACACTTGCGACAAATCGTGCATTGAGAACGCGATTTTAGATGTTGTGTATTTATAGACAAAGATTTAGCACATTTCTTGATCAATTAAGATGGTCATCAGTCAATCGGTCATTGGCATTACTAAGAGCACTGTAGTACGTTTTTTGCACGTGTTTAAATTCAAATTGGCCATTTATAATAATAGTTTATGCAATATATCTTTACTTAAGATGATAAAGCAGCCCGGTACAGGGCCGATTATCTGTAGTCGTGGAAAACAGTGTCACATAGAACACTGCAAGCTGCCATTTTAGTGTGAACCCCTATTAATGATTCGAGGATGGGGAATGGATGCGCTTAGCCTAACCCAAACGTAAGCATTCGTTGTTGATTAAGGAGTATTATTTTGCAATCGTTAACCATTTTTCCATTTTGTGAGATCTCTATATTTCTATTAGAAAACGTACTACAGCTCCTTTAAACGACAAAAATCCAATTATATAATTATTGACCAACCTTCACATAGGAGATCGATAACCTTGTCATGGATTGAGTCCAACATCTTGGACGAATTGACTCGAAGAACGTACTTCTCGCTGGAAGCAATGGTATTGAGTTCAACGGGATCCACAGCATTGCCAATTCCAACAGCGATTACAAGAACATTCTTAGCCTTGAGCCGGTTTGCCTGTTCTTTGGTAAGATTCTCCTCATTTGACTTTCCGTCTGTAAGGACCACGGCGACGTGTTTGGTTCCATAGCGAGCCTGTCCCGGGACGAAGATGTTGTCGGTGAGGTACTGAAGACCAAGATGCGTGTTGGACTCTCCGTTTGGGAAATGGACGCCGTCGATGCCTCTATTGACGGATGCACGATCGTGGTACTTCACAAGGTTGAATGCAGGATTGGCCAAGGTTGAGAACGAGGCCAAGGCGACGTGGGTGCCGTTTCCGTTGAAGTTGAGTTCTCCTGTTACGAGCTTGACAAATTCCTTCTCATGGGTGAAATCCGTGTTCCCTTCACTTCCGGATCCGTCAAGGAGGAAGGCTATGTCAATTGCTGTTGAGTCGCACACTGTGGGAAGAATGTTCAATGCCTTTGCAGTAAAGATCCACGCCGTTATAGCTAGATTTTCTTTCAGACATTATTTAATCATACATTTTCGAGACGATTCTTTTCCTGGTTTTTATCGCTATGCGTTTACCAACAGGAATACTCTAAAATGCAAATTCATTTATCCTCGAGATTAAACTTTTTGATCTGACCGTGATGATTGCAAACTATGTACATACTCATATAAGCCCACTTAAAAACTAGATAAATTTACATAAACAAAGTGCAAGGAGGAACTTTTTTTATCGACCCATCCAAACTTTCCTGCCTATATCGCTTATAGTAAGATAGCAAAACTTTGCTGAAGGGCAAGCTCGTAAACGTGGCGATACGAACAAGTTATCTTGAAAATTGGAAATCCGCAAAAGAAGATCGTCCTTTTTTTTATCTGAACCATGTACCAATACTTACGTCTGCATGTCGTTGTGGTCAAGTCCTTGTGGATGGTGTTAAGGGCAGAAAAGTTGGGCACATTGAAGAGATGCTTGCTGTTGCTGGCGATAGCCTTCAACTCATCTTGGTTGACCTCGCTGCCAATACCGATAGCAACGACGGTGATACGACGGTCGTGGAGTTTCTTGGCAGCAGCAATAGTTTCCGCAGGATGATTGGACTCGCCATCAGTGAGCACGATAACAATTCTATCGGTGTGCTGTCTACCTCCGTTTTGGGGACCGAAGCTGTTTCTGTCGACATAGTTCAAGGCATCGCCAGTGTAGGTCTCGCCGTTTAAGTAATGGATTCTTGAGAGAGCATTTTCCAAGTCTTGTATGGATTGGTGAGCCTTCAGGTTGAACTCGTTTCTGACTTGGGTTGCAAACTGGATGACGCTCACTTGTGACCTTGTTGGGCCGATGTTGAAGTTCTTGGCAAAGTTCTTGACGAAGTCCACTTCTTTGTTGAAGTTGTTGTGTCCCTCGCTGCCGGATCCATCCAAGACGAACACGATGTCAGCTGGCTTGTCCGGACATTCTAAAATGACGAAGAATAATGTGGTTCTTTAAAAGCACTGTAGTACGTTATTTTGCATATTAATTTTCTCTCAAATTTATCATTTATATTATTTAAGTGATATATATGTGGTTCTTTAATAAAGGTGCACTTTTATAAAGTTTATTTCGCCTTTTGTTTTGATATTTCAACTTCTCCATCACTTCATGTCCTTAAGTAAGAAGGTTTTCTCTTATTGGATATGGTTTCTCCAAACTCCTCTACCGGGTTAACTATAGTGAGTGAGTGAGTTGGGGTATAACGCCGCTTTCAAGAGTATTTCACTTATATCGCAGCTGCTAGTATTATGGCAGGAAGAAAGCCCGCAACGCCACGTGGCTATGCAGTGCGGTGAAACCTGCGAGCATCGGCTGGAACTAGCGAACCATGGGTGGTACTACGCTGAAATTCAGTGTAGCATTGCACTCAAACCTTACTGCGTGTAGAACAGTTCTCTACTGCAGACAAAGTTGCCGTGAACCTGGCGGGATTCGAACCACGGACCTCTTGATCCGAAGCCGGGTTAACTATAAATATATAACATGATTAAGTTCTTCGTCTGTAATTGTTGATGGGATATTTTTGTTTTATCAAGTCAGCTTTCAGAACAATATTTTGGTTACAAGTTTTGAAAGTAATTTGAAGTATTTTTAAACGATCATTACAATTTATCTTCCCTCGGCAAATTTACTTGGCCAACATATATAGGGCAGTGGTAAGGATAGGTGTGACAGAGTTACAATGTCATATAGGGTAATGGTAAGAATGTGTCAAAGTTACTAAATTACATCACATTTTGATAAAACATTGCACACATACATATATTTTACCTAGGTCACTGATTTAAAAACACAAGTTGATGCAGGTATATATTTTTTAACTGAGAGCAAGAAACGTTGACTAATTTCATATCATTTTATTCAATCATTCTAATAAATACATTATCATCGATCACCACATATATTTGAACATAACACTGATATTCGTAATTTGGAATAGTGGTCTAAGTGACGCAAAAGCTTTGACGCATCATCACTATTAAGAATTGTGATGTCATCTTTTTTACGTCATCATGACGAAAATTCATGACGAATTCTAAGCGATATCTGTCATGTGAGAATGGTATGGTGTGTCTTTTTTCACATTTAAAAATAAATGAGTACTATTTGGTTTAGAGCCCGAGTGAGAATATCGTAAATGTAATATGTCACACGTTCTCATGAACTTATTTCTCATTCATCCAAATTACATAATTCATAATGAGCAATCAAATTAACCATTTTATAGCTTCACTGATGTTCAGATATTTTATAACATCACTGACGACAAAATAAGAGAACACATCCCAAAACAATTCTTTCTCGGCAATAGGGATATGTGCACATGTGCACATGTGCTCGAATGGAGTAAAACTTACTGGTTATGTTTAACAACATGGGTAATAAATAATATTTTTCGTTGACTTTCATATCCACAGCTTATCTACCATATGGTAGATCCTTCAGTTGTCCTTTAACCCAGCTGATAATGCATCTTTATGTGTAGATTAGCACTCCTGAGCTTAAGTTTAGTCACGATTTAGTTTCAGTAAAAATGGGTCAAATAAATGCTAATTCTTGACTTCAAATTGCTTGCATTCCATTAGATTTTTATGAGTAATGTGAAATATGTTTCTGATTATTTTGATTTATAAATAATTAGGACATTTGAAGCATGTGAAGTACTATTTCTACAAACGAAATGTATCATTGTTGAAATTTTAATATATTGCCTAAGGGATTTTCTCGCTGCCATATTTTGATTAAATTAGCAGGTCCAGTCAGGGATCTCACTATTAATATAATAATAATAATAATAATAACACTTTATTGTCCTCAATACAAATTACATCGGAAATTCATTTTGTGCTTTTAGCACCCGGCAGCCACAGTGCAGCGCCAGTTCAAGCGTTGTTCTGTCCTTATAATGCTGAGTGTCAAGCAAGGCAGCAACAACTCCCATCTTTTAACGTCTTTTGGTATGACGCGACCGGGAATCGAACCCCGGTCTTCCGGGTGATGAGCGGACACTCTACCAACTGAGCTACATCCCCGGTCATATGACAAACTTATGAATATTTTATAATTCGAATTGAGATTTTACCTATGCCAAAGGAAGAATAACTAAAATAACTTATAGCCTTTCGACATTGGAACTTCATTAATTACTTAAAATACATTAGGTCGCTAGTAATTTGTAGCAGTAGAAGCAGTAGAAGCAGTAGAAGCAGAAGAAGCAGTAGTAGTAATAGTAGTAGTAGTAGTAGAGGACACAATAATTGAAATATAAATGTACCATAAGTTTTATCATCTGTTTAATAGAGCTCGACCCATCAAAGCTTTTTGTCGAACTTAAATTTTAAAATGTATTTCAAATTAATCAAATATAATTAAACATATGTAAAATAAACCCATTTTAACTTATATTGAAAAGGTGTCTGAGATTTTCTGGAAACAGGTGCCTTTTAAATATTTAATAACAACGGTGAAGCCATCCAATCAGGATCTATAGACGCGTTTGTTTTCCTAACGCTGTTAGTATCGATACTATTTATGCAGTAAAGGCAGGAGATATATACCGATATATTTTTCTAATGCTAGACTTGAGGGAACACAATACCCAGAGGGATAAAGAGTCGATGACGAAATGAAATTCAGAGTTGACTTGTTGTGACATTTAAAAAAGGGGCTGTAGCATGTTTTTTTTTCAAATTTTAGTTTTCACTTTTTCCATTTTAAATTATATATTATGTCATTTATGTTTTATTTAGAAGGTAAAACATCTTATTACACAAACCAATTATCCATAGTGGTAATAATTGTGTTGCGTATAAGAAAAAAAGTGCATGGCGACCATTTTAATGTGAACACATTTTATTACGTCGAATTATTCCCAGGGCTTTTGCCGAACCATGGACACTCATTTTTAATATGCCCCCGAATCGGTGATTCGTGTGTTTGTCCACAAAAACTTTAACCTTGGCCATAACTTTGGATTGCTCAGAGCTAGGGCTTTCATACTTGGCATGTGCATACCTTGTGATGCGACCTTTCAGATATGGTCATCATATTTGACCTTGTGACCTTGACCTTGCCGCAGTGAACATTTTCAGAAAACTTTAACCTTGGCCATAACTTTGGATTGCTCAGAGCTAGGGCTTTCATACTTGGCATGTGCATACCTTGTGATGAGACCTTTCAGATGTGGTCATCATATTTGACCTTGTGACCTTGGCCTTGCCGCAGTGGACATCTTCAGAAAACTTTAATCTTGGCCATAACTTTGGTATATCCGGGGGCACATCTTGTTTTAACTTGATTTTGCGAAGAGAGAAAGGTGTTTTACTATTGGTGACAGTATTTTTCAAATACATTTCATCGACTTACTTAGGCAAAAAGCATGCTACTGTTAAGTACTGGAAGTACATATGCCAAATGTTATCAAAAGTGCTGTCGAGAATTCTGTCTCTGGACTACGACAAAGGCAATATGATGTGCACAATTGAATGAACAAACGTATTCAGAAATAAAAATAGGGGTCACCGGACGTTTTTAATCACTTTAACGTCATTTTTAAATTACCTACATCAACGTAAAAAAGATGATGTTTTGATGATTTCAAGTGTAATTTTGACGGCCTACCGCTAATCACTATCGAACATACTATCAATCTAAGAGGGCATGGTGAAAGAACAACTATCAGTTGATTATACCAGGCGATTAATTTCATCACTTACTTAAGATATGTATTTAATTCGAATAACATACATAGTAACATATTTACTGCGAATAAAGGTGACGGTATCGTGACGAGGCATGTCGTAAAAAGACGTTAAAAGAAGTTACGGTAAATTTAAGCGCTTTCCGTTAGTGTACGGGTACGTCTAGAGCTGCCTACCGAAAGTCTGTTCACATACATGTGCATCTTAGTGCAAATATCATGTAAATTGGCGTCATTGTAACATCAATAAAGTTACATAACAAACAATGACAATGAATCATCATATATCCATGGGAAAAGAATCAGTCTCCCACATATATTGTGATCGTAACGGTAGTCGTGCATGTTTATGAAATTTGGCATAATGAAATGGACAGAAGGGGTCAAATTTTGAAAATTCAAATTTCCTTAGTTTCGAATAATTTTTTCATACCGACTAAATGAGAACAATTTAATCACAAATATATTGAATAAGAATAAGAGAAAAAATATGATGTATGTTTGACCCAATTGATCACTTACTGCATATTTTACAGAAGAAAATACAACTGTTTTGAAAAGACTGACCCCTGGTCACTTCAAAGAGCTGCCAAAACTGTAACTGTTTACTATGGTGTATCAAATCAGCTTATGTTATGAAACACTCAACTGTCTTCTTATAATGCAAAGGTACAAGATGATTTCATATTTAAGTAAAATATGCGTAAATCCATGTAAATATTAGCTTTAAGGTGCATCCATTGTGTTTCATAAAATTTTAGTTGGTTTTAATACGTTCCAACTCACCACATGTGCTGTCTACAATACAACTAGTTTCACTCAACTTGCATATTCATCCCAAATCGCCAAATATATCATAATTACTAGTTTCCAATTAAAATTGAGTAACATCATTATGCATGTGCAGAAACCGCACGTCCCATTTACATGCAAAGTAGTTATGTGACCTTAAATATTATCAACTCAAATTTGTCTTCTTTTCTGTTATAAATAAGATTTCAAAATTACGTTTGACTCATTGACACGCGCCACACGCTGTACATCGTCCGGTTTCGATCAGAAATCACTACTTTTACCCTTATATTGTCAATATGCTAAGTCTACTATCATCAAAATGGTAGTTTTCGGTAACAGTCGGTATTTCTCGATAAAGTAACACCATTTATAATGTTTGCAATATGTAACCCCCAATGTACCTTTAACCTTGATTTAAATGTCACGTCCTTGCATTTATGGAATAGGCTGTAAACCTCAACAAAAACTTACTGACGTCAACGACGTAATGTGGATCAGCGTGGACTAAGACAAGGGCGGCAGCTAGAACCACAAGGAGACTCATGGTTGGAGTTGAAGTGAACGATTCTACAGCGGCTTCGAGATTAAAAACCTGGCGACCTGAGAAAAATGTCAGATGTCATAAGGTGATATCGAAGAACATTTGTACTTACCCATTGTCTGTGCACGATTTACATGGTTCACTAGTTGTTACATGAGTCCAGCCGATAAGGAATATTTGGATATTGTCATTATTAATTTCTTCATTTCGTGGAAGCATGATTTTAAAGCAAGAATAACCGCTAGGTTGTTATCGTCTGATCCTCAAACCTGTGAAACCTATTTAATTTCAACATAAACCACAATGTTTGCCATTGTGATCTTGTAGGCCACTGTTGGCATTCTGTAAACGGTTGCTTGTCCATAATTCAATCACATTCTTTTTAATGTTATCATTTCACAAATCAGTTCATCATCCTCCATACTTCACAACGACTGATGTGCCGTTTCTTTGAACGTTTGAACGTCACTGACGTTATGTATCTTTCGGGGCCAAGGTCATTGCTCAAAAGGCGGAAAGTTGTCGCAAAGCATTTCTTTTCGATGACGTCACAGTGAGGAACCTGTTTCTGAGATTCAACAAAGATGCTGACATTCCCTATCTACACTGAGGGACAAAGCAACGATGCCAAATTTTCAACAGAGTCAAACATAAAATATTTCTGTCGGATAAAGTCGATTTTCAATGTGATGAGGATATATCTTTTAAAGAGATATATACATGTACAGTTTCATTCTGTTCAAACACACATGGGGTGCTGAAATTGCTGTTTCAAAGGGATTTCCTCGACATATATATTTGGTATATAGGGTAAACGAACCATGCTGATGTCAATTGATGCATATTCTTTAGATGAAAATGAGTTTCACAAAATGTAAATGCCCATTATGTTTTAAAAATCTGTTAAATGCAATATAACTATACAACTATTCAAATGATTATTTTTGTGTACTTGAGCTTTCCGCACTGGAGAAGAAGAAGTTGAAAATAGTTTTTATATAGATCATGATCCCTGTGACCCACATTTAGGGTCACAGATTCACCAAATTTACCATGTATAATTCCGATTGGTTAAGGAGTCTGTACACTACATTTAGGCGTTTTTGGAGAAAAGATGAAAATAGGTTTTTAGGTCATGGTCTATGAGGCCCTTATTTTGGTCCACAGGATCACAAAATCTACAATTTAGAATCCCCATTGGCCAAGGAGCTAGAGCTTTTCGTGCTGGAGAAGAAGATGAAAATATGTTTTAGGTTGTGACCCCAGTGAGCCATATTTAGTGACACAGGTTCATCAAATCTAGAATTTAGAATCCACTTAGCCTATGTAGTCTGTACACAGTATTTCAGTTTCCTACAGCTTTTTGTACTGGAGAAGAAGATGGAACCATTTTTATTTAGGTCGTGACCGCTGTGACCCATATTTGGGGTCACAGGGTCACCACATCTCCAATTTACCCCTTTGAAACCCCTTTGACCAAGGAATCTGCACATAACCTTTCAATTCTCTAGAGCCAGTGGTTCTAGAGAAGGGGTCGAAAAAGCGAAACGTTTACGGATGGATGGACCGACGGACTGACGTACGGACGGACGCAATGGCATGCCATAAGCCCATCGGGTCTTTCAGGCCTGATGAGCTAAAACGTAAGTGTACTGTATCAGGCCGCGTTCACTCAGGGCCTCAACCATGCTGGGTAAAAAGTCCTCTCCTGAAAAGGCGCCTTTGATTTAGTCTATGTAAAAAAAAATCAATCGATCTTTAATCGCCAATATGTTATCAGTATCGTCAAAATGCCATATGCCTGTTGTGTAATCAACTAAGGCTTATTAGATCTAATAATTTTCTTTCTAAATAACATTGCATAATAAAAATACATTGTAAGATTTTGTAGAAATTGAGTGTTGCTATACCGGTAAATTTGAACAACAACACTTGTTTTATTACTGGGTAATTATAATAGTATGATCGTATACTAGTACTTTTATAGATAGGACAGGTATACACGGCATGCGGTCCATCTTCTATATCATTCATATTACAAACATGTCATATTCTGGTTTCTCTAGCAATAACTGCATACCTGCCACTTTCGAAAGCCAGATAAAACAATATGATTTCTAACAGCATTATTTGTGTATTAAAATGATAAATTCTGATTGTGAGAGAACACTTAGACATATCATACAGTTTCATAATATCATAACATTTTTGTTCGGACATCCGTATGATATCATATACTGTAATCTTATCCAATATTTAAAAGCTCCAATGGAAGAATAAATTAATAATGAGATTCTGCTGAATGTTCGGTAAACCATCGGCAAAATATGTTTGGCTTAACATCCAGAACTCAAATATTTTTAAAAAAATGTAGTCACGTATGTATCCCCGCATAATTATTATAAATAGACGCACAGACGTGTTACATATTTGCTGTGCTCATTCGTTTATGAAAATGCTAAACAAGTATGTTAGTATCAGTATCGTCAAAATGTCACATGCCTGTTGTGTAATCAACTAAGGGTTATTAGCTCTCATAATTTTCTTTTTAAATATGGTCCGAAAATGTTGTTTGTGACATATTTCAGATTTTCAATTTCTGATTGATTGTTTCCATGAGATTCCTGAATAGTTTCCATCTTTATTAAAGATGATGGAACGTTGACCCTCCGACAGTTATCAGCATTTGAAAATTGATGGGAAATGTTTTCCATCTAAAATGGTCCGAAAATGTTGTTTGTGACATATTTCAAATTTCAATTTTTGATTGATTGTTTTCTAATTATTTCTTGAAATGTTTCCATCTTTTTTTTTTTCATTAATTATATGGAAGTAGAACAGATTTTGATACTTAACATATTTTAAAATGATTACATTAATTTGCATTCCATTCATATGTCGTTTGGCACATTTTAAAAATGATAATCACACTAAAATGTCACTTCTAGGAAATGTGGGACCACTATCTATAAAGGAAAAATAACAAGAGGTCCCACATTTTCAAAATCACACTAAGACATCATATACTGTATTTGGGCCAGAAAGAAACACTAACAGACATCATAACAGTGGGTACTGAGCGCGAGTGGTCCCAGATACGGGAATAAATACCCTAGCTCTACATGATCAGAGTTACTTCCCTTCATTACAAGCGAACCAGCTAAAATACATTGTAAGATTTTGTAGAAATTGAGTGTTGCTATACCGGTAAATATGAACAACAACACTTGTTTTATTACTGGGTAATTATAATAGTATGATCGTATACTAGTACTTTTATAGATAGGACAGGTATACACGGCATGCGGTCCATCTTCTATATCATTCATATTACAAACATGTCATATTCTGGTTTCTCTAGCAATAACTGCATACCTGCCACTTTCGAAAGCCAGATAAAACAATGTGATTTCTAACAGCATAATTTGCGTATTAAAACGATAAATTCTGTTTGTGAGAGAACTCTTAAACATATCATGCCGTTTCATCATATCATAATATTTTTGTTCGGACATCCGTATGATATCATATACTGTAATCTTATCCAATATTTAAAGGATAGATGAAATGACATATGGTCAAAATCGGATTCATTAAAATGGGATGTCAATTTGACAATTGCTCGATTTTAAATTTCTGAAATTGGTCCATAAATTACTTGTTTACGGCTTTTTAAAAAAACGCCTTATTTGGCCCCGGCAACCAGAATGAAAGTCTGCGTGGGTGTGGCCCCTGAAGGGATGACTTCTGTGACGTATCAGGAAAAATATGATTTTCGGCGATAGTCATAATTCAACGTAATTTCGCAAGATTTCGGTTGTTAATTTCACAAAGAAATCTTCAATAAACCAACTTAAATTTCCCATATATC
Source organism: Gibbula magus (assembly GCA_936450465.1). Taxonomy (NCBI): domain Eukaryota; kingdom Metazoa; phylum Mollusca; class Gastropoda; order Trochida; family Trochidae; genus Gibbula; species Gibbula magus. Next base: position 24,332,773 of record OW388291.1, on the reverse strand, counting down.
GAATGTTTAGATATCCATCTAGGTAATTCCGCAGATGACAATTACATAATTATTACATAAACATGTCTTTTTGGCGATGTAATACACCTCATAAATTCATTTAGCGGCAGTGATAATCATCATTAATTAATTAACGAGAGGCGGCGGAGTGGCTGTCTAGCCGGCCCAGTCTGTCGCTTATCACAGTCACGCCTCAGTGAGCATTTACAAAATGAATCGCCCTACTGATTGCGCTAGTGTTAAAATGGGCGAATTAAAATCGTTTTAATTATCAATTGCAAGTGTATATTGTCTCGATTTTCTGCTCAATTGATTCCGATGTACAATATACGTAGAGGTAATCATCTGTCATTCTTGAGAAAAATTCATTTCATCAGATCTTTAAAAGCTCCAATGGAAGAATAAATTAATAATGAGATTCTGCTGAATGTTCGGTAAACCATCGGCAAAATATGTTTGGCTTAACATCCAGAACTCAAATATTTAAAAAAAAAAATGTAGTCACGTATGTATCCCCGCATAATTATTATAAATAGACGCACAGACGTGTTACATATTTGCTGTGCTCATTCGTTTATGAAAATGCTAAACAAGAAGGGCCTTAAAATACAACCTTGTCTAACGCCAAGTTGACAAATAAAGGGGTCAGACAATTCCAGACTGATTCTCACACGCATTTCAACATGATGATGGTACATTTTATTCATTTTATTGATAAGAGTTCTTGCATTTGCTGGAGATGCCAAAGAAAATTTATCTCTGAATCAAAAGCCTTTGCAAAGTCTACGAAAAACGCATATGCTTTACTCCCTTTTGATGAAAATCATATTATGCCCTTATCACGAAACCCAAATGAGGTGAGACTAAATCTACCCGCAGAGTGTATTCAAATATCGAAGAAGTCAGACAGAAAGCAAAAGAAGTGAATACGAAGGAAAGAAAATGGTTTATTCGAGAAACAACAAATAATCCCTGCGAGCAAACGAGCAAAGGATAGCTTGATCAGCCCTGAAAATAGACGAGCAAGTAGCAAAAGGTGATTATTACACAATAACAATATATCACCAATTCAAACAAATCCAACAATAGAGATAAATGGGTATTTACATGACGACAACGGAAGAGAACTGATTGGGGATATGTTAATTTATTTTGTCCATTATAACAATGACTTACTGTTGCATTCATAAGATTTTGCCACTAGTGTGTCTATCTTATCAGCTGCGGATTTAAAAATATGTTTTAACGTTGCATAAGTTCTTAAAAATGTTACCATATGCCGCTTCGGATTATAAGTTTCAATGCTTGTACTCATTGTTCAGTCACGACTAGGTGTTCAACGACGACAGGCCATGGGAACTTTAACTCTAATCTCGCTGTTTGCGACGTTTGTTGCCACCATCGCTGATCCTCATTACATAGTAGATACAAGTAAGGGCATTTCTATCCATATTTATTGTGGAATATTACACATACGACAATATGGTACACTACTGTGCAAACTTAAATACATCGCGTGAACACTTCGCGGACACGGTGTACTTAATTTTGCACAGTAGTGTCAAGAACAAACTGCAAGTGCGATTTTATCTTAACATTTCAAATCTTGTCACGGCACGGTGCACGTTCGATTTTGTTTGTTACATGTAATAGAAATCGCAGCTGATAATTATGTATTACATAGTCTTTCATAATATTTGAATCTGATTGCTGTCCGAACATTGGTCTCTTTGTCCTTTAAGTGTGTGGGTGTGGTCTGAAAACTGTCCAACACTTCACATATATGATTGGACTACGTGGCTGCCTCCCTGGCTATCACATTATTTGTAGACTATACAGTGGAACATGAAAGTCAGACAACAGTTGTCTATGTTATCCTTGTGTGCACTTGCGCTGCAATTTCTGGAATACTGTTAATCGTTAGTAATTTATTAGGTTGGCGAAGCTCATTGCTCGATTTCAAATAGAACAAAGAGGCCACGTTTGTAACAACACAAGCTGCTTACGCATTATGTCTTTTACATTCCGAAACCTCAGCCTCTGTATGAACTAAACGGGGTCAAAGTTGCACGTGCGATTTCGTCAATTACACCATATGGCATTATGCAGTGGAATGTCGGGACTTATCTAAGAAATTATTTAATCTGAGTTTCCATATTATAAATATTGTCATCGCCGAAATATTTAAATAGCATATAACATTAAATATATATTCGAAAATCAACTGATACTGCTTTACCTAGTATTATAAGATCTCTGGGTAAAGTGATGAAAGAGTTATGTTGATGTTTAACCTTTCTCCATTATTTGTTATCACGCAAAGCAAACACCAAATCCAAAATTCATGGTCGTTCATCTAAAAAATCGTGAACTAAGATGTTTACAGAAAGGTTCTAAATAATCACACCCTCTTCCAGAATGTCCGGACAAGCCAGCTGATATCGTGTTCGTCTTGGATGGATCCGGCAGCGAGGGACGCAGCAACTTCAACAAAGAACTTGAATTCGTCAAGAATTTTACCAAGGATTTCAACATTGGCCCAACACGGACCCAAGTCAGTGTCGTCCAGTTTGGAACTCAAGTAAGGAATGAATTCAATCTGAATGCTTACCATACCCTGACAGATCTTGAAAACGCCATTGGACGAATCCATTATATGAACGGAGAGACCTACACGGGCGATGCTCTCCACTATGTGGACAGGAACAGTTTTTCTGCAAAGAACGGAGGCAGACAGCATGTTGATAGGCTGGTCATTGTTCTAACTGATGGAGAGTCGAACCACCCCGAGGAGACGGTAGATGCTGCCAAGATGCTCCACAACAAGCGAATCACCGTTGCTGCCATTGGCATCGGGAATGAGGTGAACCAGAACGAACTGAAAGCCATCGCCAGTAACAGCAAACATGTCTTCACCGTGCCAAATTTCAGTGCGCTCAGCACTATCCATAAGGACCTGACCACTACAACTTGTAAATGTAAGTAGACGTTTCCAATATAATCTAGAATGCATGCTTGCGCCGTATGCTAACGAAATCATAGAGCCACTTGCTCTGCAGCTCATCAGGTTTTGAATGGTTTGAGGTGAGTAAGGGTTTAACGCCGCTTTCAAGATTATTTCACTTATATCAAGGCTGCTAGTATTATTGCAGGGAGAAAGCCAGCAACGCCATGTGGCTATGCATTGCGGTGAAACCTGCGAGCAATGACTGGAACTAGCGAACCATAAATGGTTTGAAGTTGAAGGCTTAAATGTATAGAAATTCAATCAATTTAGTCGTTCATACTGCTGCAGATAAGTGTTTCTAATTTCTTTTAAAATATTGACTGAATTGTAAGAAACAGGGGTGTGTACTTGATCGGCAGTTTATATGGAGGATAATATGAACTCATAAATACTCATAATGAAAATTGGGGTTTCATTTATCGATGTTACGAGTGAAATATTTTCATTTTACAGTGTAAATTTTCTATACTACAAATTGTAACGTACGGATCTTTTTAAAAAGGTACATGGTACCAGATGGGTTCATATTTTATAAATATTTGGTAAAACTCAGCCCTATTCATACTTCAGTGTGCGACTCAACCCCAATTGACCTAGCTTTCCTCCTCGATGGTTCTGGGAGCGAGGCTGGCGCTAACTTCAACAACCAGAAGCACTTCGCACATCTTGTCACCCAAGAAATGAACTTCAACGGCAATGCCACTCGCGTTGCAGCTATAACGTTTTCAACAACTGCACATCAGAACTTTGACCTGAACGCATACCACGACGAAGCCGCAATCCTCCACGCCATTGACACTATCCGCTATCCCAACGGGGAATCGGAAACACATCTTGGTCTGAAACATCTAACAGACAAAACCTTCTCCCAGGCTCGATACGGTTCAAAGCATGTTGCCATTGTCATCACTGACGGTCGATCAAATGAACAAGACCTAACAAAGTCTGAAGCCAATCGACTTAAAGCCCGTGGAGTTCTCGTCATTTCGGTAGGGATCGGGTATAATGTTGATCCTGAGGAACTGAAGGCCATCGCTTCTGGAGACAACTACATTCTGAGGGTGAACTCTAGTACCTTCCTAGACTCCATCCACGACAAGGTTGTCGATCTCCTCTGTGAATGTAAGGAACTTCTCTCACCTGTTGGTATTTTTTATGATCATATGATTTGCTATGGCTTACATAACGATCTCATATCATTTGCAAAGGCATCCATGATTTATGTCAGAGTCGTACATGACATAAAAGCAATCATAAAAATATTTAGCCAAGGGTTAACTATCATCACATCTTTTTCGTTAAGACATCAACAATCTTCATATTTAATTTGCTGAGAGATATTATGACAATCAGGTACCACAAGCTGAGGTTCTCATCATCTGATCTCATTTAATACATTATGATCCTGTGATCTCAACTGCTAAGGTTTTAAAAGTAGACAGATCTATACAAGCACTCACTCTTATCATCATCTTAAGCGTTCATGTTTATGAGATGTTATTCAATAGGACATTTAGACAATGAAATCTTATCTCATTTGCTCATCCTTAAGATCTCTTCTATTAAGTCAACTCTGAAGACTTTGACAACCATATGTCATTTGTAAAAACTCCCGTGACCATCAAAACACAATTAAACCAAAGAACACCTTAAATAAACTTTGTTTTTCAAATAAATTAAGTGACTATATAGTCTCTTAATTTATTTGAAACACAAAGTTTATTTAAGGTGTACTTTGGTTAAATTGTATATCAAAATGTTACTGTTCCTGGCCATGTTGACTATTTAATTTTTTATATACTTTCTTCTCCTTCAGCAAAAATGATCTACACTACAAGTAAGTATACACATTATGTTATTATTTGATATTGTCTGTGGAAACTTTAATATCTAAGGTCATGTTGTGTAATTCCGACCATACAGTTCAGGCAAATCTTATTAATGAAATGAACCGTTTTATGAACGTCATGTGTATAACAAGATTCAACATTTACAACAATTATTTCTTTCGGGAAAAGATCAGAGTATTGACATTCTGTTCTTATTTCTTTTTGAAAATATATTTGGTTCTTAATTTGTCGTTGTTGAGTTTAATGTTGAACACTGAGAACTGCTGTAATACTGATCTTCACTGTGTGTTCTTAGCCCACAAACCGACCACAACAACCCCAAAACCGACTACAACCGTACCACCAATAGGTAAGCTTGATACTCCTTAAATCATTTTGCATTCGATACGTTCAATGCAGTAGGCTTTTCAGCTCAATTTTTGAATTAAAAGATGTCAAAATTTTATCACACATATAATCAGTTGGCAATAGTTTAATGTGTTGTGGAGTACATCTACCGCACGCATCGGGCCATATATGCACTTTTAGAAAATGCATACGGACCATTGCGACATCTCGCAGGGATTTCTCAGACAAGGTCAACGCCACCTATCGTCCAAAGAGAGTTACGTCCCTTCTATTGGCCAAACAGATCGGTCGTTACCAACCTAATCAATCAAGTTGCTAATGCACGGACAGCTTTACACATTTCTTATAATACTTTGGAATTTTTCATCTCGGATGTTCAGCTCATTTTGCATAATATAAGTTTCAAAACGGATTTCAATTTAACAAGAGAGGTATTATCAGATATTGTATAAATTTACCCGCACGTTGTGATTTAGTTTTATCACTAATTAATTGAGCGTAATCGACGCAGTACGGGTAATTCAAATTAAAAGAAGAAACGTTGACTCAACGTGTTTGTGCGAGATTTGTAAACGCGCATTTGCTTGGTCTACACCATTGCTCACTAGCCGTGTTACTTCCTGTCTCAGAAACATCTTCGAGTTGTCGCAAGGGTCATTATGCATTTTCTAAAAGTGCATATATGGCCCGATGCGCGCGGAAGATGTGTGGAGTACCGCATGGTAATGTTCTGAGACCATGATTTTTTTGGACTAAAATCCTTACATTCAATCTTCAATGTAAAAAACAACAGGAAATGGTTATCAAAATGTTGTATATTGGATGCATCCTTGAATTAAATAGTGAACATAATCATTTGTATTTAATAATCATCATACACAAGAATCATTTTCGCTTCAGAGTGCGGACCTGACCCAGCAGATATTATTTTCCTCTTGGACAACTCTGACAGTGAAGGAGCAGAGAATTTCGAGAAAGAAAAGAATTTCGTCAGCAACTTTGCTTATCGCTTGAACATCGGACCAAAAGCCAACCAGGTTGGCGCTCTGTCTATTGGAACAACTCCCAAGAACGAATTCTGGTTAAACCAATACAAAAACCGCCGTGATGTATCCAACGCCATCAAGAACATCGCTTACATCGGAGCAGGAACCAACACAGCCGCTGCTTTTGCCTTTGCCAGAACCCAGAGCTTCAGCACTCATCACGGAGCCAGACCTGCGGCTACCAAGATAGCGATCATCGTCACTGATGGACGTTCGGTCAACGAGACCCTGACTCTGAAAGAAGCTGCCAACCTCAAAAAGACCGGAGTGACCATTGTGTCCATTGGTGTTGGCTTCGGACAAGATGACCACGAGCTGAAGACGATGGCCAGTAACAGTCAGTATGTGTTCAGTGTGGAAAACTTTGACGCTTTGAAGACAATCGAGAAGCAGGTGATTGAAACCACATGCAAGGTGAACGGACACGTCGTCACAACTCCAGCTCCTAAACACCACAATGGTTGAATAAATTGGTTGTGTTGTAATCATTGAAGTTTGTCAGAGAAACGTTGCTATGGAAATTGCATTTAATTTGAAATAAAATTACTAATTATTTAACTTCTCTGCAGAGTTTTATTTGGGGTTTTGCTTAAAAGTTGTTGACAACAACGTGCAAATGATTAACACGTAAGCTAAGGTCATAAGATTTGATTGATTGATTAAAACATATTTTATTCATTCAAGAAATGGATTGTGCACAAGTTATCTAACTAAGAAAAACCCTCTCATTAGATTTAACAGAGCATTCAAAGAAAAATAAAGACACACACCCCATCAATGAGTTCATGAACTCAAGGCCACATGCAGATTATTACGTAAACTACAGCTCTTATAGCTAGTATTTGGAAAATGTTAATTCCAAAGTGTGTCCAATGAGAGTAACGTTCCCTTTCTACAATACAAATAGTCCCCTTTCTACAATACAAATAGTCCATGTTATTTGAGCTGTTTGATGACTTGTTAGAAACCTTGTAGATGATGGTGCAAGTAGTGCTGATTTCGGCGATCCGTTTTGTGAATCATTGACTCAGTTGAAACTCCAATTTTCATGCACAAATCTTAAACATTCTGTACAGTTTAGTTTTCAAGATTAATGACTTTCCATGCGTTCCATTTTCTTAACGATTGCAATACTCCTGAAAGTTACATTAAAAATATTGTCTTCACTTATTGTCTTATGATTATTATTCCATATGACTGTCACTTTAAAAAGATTTTCGAATACAAGCCCATGTTTCCGAATATAAGCCCGGGCTTCAATTTTGTGTCAAAGTTCACTAGTCAAAAACCCTATTTTCTGTATAGAAGCCCAGGTCTTTATTTCGGAAAACCCGGGTAGTTTTTAGGTATCGCTACATCAGTCAGATCACTTGAACTACCTTCGAGAGGCGATTTTAATGCGAACACCTTAAAATGACTGCTGAATGATGGAAAATGGACTCGCGTGACTGAACAGAACCATGTGCATTCATTTAAAAACTCTTTTTATTGATTCAGGAGTGTTATTTTACCATTGATAACACTTATTTACCTTTTTGCGAGGGCACTCAATTGCATACAACATACAGTAGAACCCCACTACTCCATGGTAGGGGGTCATGAATCAAGGTGTAAGATGATTAAAGGTACATCCATTGTGTTGTTAGAGGTCACATATTCCAAACGTTATAAAATGTGTTACTTTATCGAGAAGTACCGACTGTTACCGAAAACTATCCTTTTGATGATAGTCGACTTTGTATATTGACAATATGAAGGTAAAAGTAAAGATTTATGATCGAAAACCGGACAATGCATCGCGATTGACGCACGCCAATGAGTCCAACGTAATTTCAGAATCTTATTTACAACAGACAAAATGAAAAATTTGGTTTGATAATGTTAAATAGGTCATATAAGTACTGTGCATGTAAATGGGACGTGCAGTTTCGGTTTCTACACATACATAATGTATAGTTATAGTTATGACATATTTGGCGATCGGTGATGAATATACAAGCTGAGTGAATTTATTCGTACTGTAAACAGGTGAGGTGAGGTGAGTTGAGGTTTAACGCCGGTTTCAAAATTATTTCACTTATATCGCGGCTGCTAGTATTACGGCAGGGAGAAAGCCCTCAACGCCACGTGGCTATGCATTGCGGTGAAACCTGCGAGCATCGGCTGGAACTAGCGAACCATGGGTGGTACTACGCTGAAATTCAGTGTAGCATTGCATCCAAACCTTACTGTGTGTAGAACAGTTCTCTATTGCAGACAAAGTTGCCGTGCCCCTGGCGGGATTCGAACCCCGGGCCTTTTCATCCGAAGCCGAACGTGCTAACCACTGCGCTATCCCGCCCCCCCCTACTGTAAACAACACATAAGGTGAATAGGACTAGTACTACACTTATTTTGTTGAAATAAGATACATCGAAGGGGTACAAATTTGAAGTTACGTATGGAAATGAAATCATTTCCTTTTTTTCTACTACTGATTAAATTTTAAATTTTCAGTTCAATAATAGCGATTAAACCCTTCAAAGTTGAAGTGAACATTTGAAGCCAATTAAACACTTAAAGAATATTTAAACGTATTTAAATTGATCAAATTAAATAGCCTCAAATAGCCCATTTCAGCATACATTCGTGGCTAAAGGGCTTTATATTCCTTTCCTTTAACATAATTTAGAAATTTGCTCCGCAAGATTGCAAAGTCAAATTTCCCGTACTTGATTCTCGTTATGAAACCATAACCACGTTGGAAGAGAACCTATGAACGGTATCAATTAGACCATACTTTAGATCACTTCAATCCGCCGATCTGATTTGTATGAGCAGACCAAATGAATTGATGCAAGAGCAACCAGGGTTTCAGAACCGCCTACCCTTCGTTCGTATCAATGTATACAAACTGCAATTTTGGAGCATTTTGTAATATTTAGGTGTACAAAAATGATGAAGTAAGTATGATACTGTCAGTTTTAAGATATCATGCTCCGATTTGACAACAATAATCATGTCTGACTTTGTTTACTGGGGTTAACTCTGGAACTTAGTTATTATTTAACTCAGCAACAGTTCAGTACTCCATTACTCCATACAGAAATTTATGAAATGAACAATTATTATTTTCACAACAGAGGTGCACAATTTTCAATATTGGTGTAGAATCATATTTTAGGACAGCCAAGTGTACAAAATACTCCAAAAGTGTACAAGTAGGCAGCCCTGGGCTTCTGATTGGCTAAACATTGATGCAATGAGAAGACCAATTGATTTGCTATAAAAACAACCTGACCATTTGATTGGTTAAACATAGATGACAAAAGACCAATTGATACACGGCATGCGGTCCATCTTCTATATCATTCATATGACAAACATGTCTGGTTTCTCTAGCAATAACTGCATACCTGCCACATTCGAAAGCCAGATAAAACAATATGATTTCTAACAACATTATTTGTGTATTAAAATGATAAATTGTGATTGTGAGAGAACGCTTAGGCATATCATACAATTTCATCATATCATAACATTTGTGTTCGGACAACTGTGTAATGGCATATATTGTAATCTTATCCAATATTTAAAAGCTCCAAGTGAAGAATCTGCTGAATGTTCGGTAAACCATCGGCAAATATGTTTAGCTTAAAGGAGCAGTAGCACGTTTTTTGCAAAATTTATTTTTTCAAATTTCCAATTTATAATGATAGTTTATGTCATTTAAATCAACTTTAGAGGGTAAAACATCTCATTACACAAACCAATTATCTGTAGTGGCAAAAACTATGTTGCGTATAAAGCCAAAATTGCATGGCGGCCATTTTATTGTGAACACAATTTATTATTTTGTATTACAAAAACGATTCCCATGGCTTTACCGAAGCATGTACACTCATTTTCAACTTTATTTTCCGAAGAGAAAAGGATGTTTTACTATTGGTGAAATTATTTTTTAAATACATTTCATCAACTTATTTGAGCGAAAAAACGTGCTACTGCCCCTTTAACATCCAGAACTCAAATAATTGTTTAAAATGTAGTAACGTTTGTATCCCCGCATATTTATTATAAATAGACGCACAGACGTGTTACATATTTGCTATGCTAATTCATTTATGAAAATGCTAAACAAGAGGGCATTAACATACAACCTTGTCTAACGCCAAGTTGACAAATAAAGGGGTCAGACAATTCCTGACTGTTTCTCACATGCACGCACTTCAACATAGTGATGATACACTGATCAATGTTACTGCTAAGAGTCCTTGCAAGTGCTTGAGATGCCAAAGTTAATTCACTCTGAGTCAAAAGTCTTTGCAAAGTCTAGGAATGACGCATATGATTTACTCTCTTTTGATGAAAATCCTATTATGCCCTTTGTCGCGAACCCAAATGAGGTGAGACTAAATCTACCCGCAGAGTGTATATTCAAATATCGAAGAAGTCAGACAGAAATCAAGAGAAGTGAATACGAAGGAAGGAAAATGGTTTATTCGAGAAACAACAAATAATCCCAGCGGACAAACGAGCAAAGGATAGCTTGATCAGCCCTGAAAATAGACGAGCAAGTAGCAAAAGGTGATTATTACACACTAACATGATATCACCAATTCAAACAAATCCAACAATAGAGATAAATGGGTATTTACATGACGACAACAGAAGAGAACTGCCGGGGATATGTTAATTTATTTTGTCCATTATAACAATGACTTACTGTTGCATTCATAAGATTTTTCCACTATCGTGTCTAGGGCTTCTAGGGGTCCAAAAAATTGGAATTGAGTACCCGAGGACTTGAACTCGACTCGGACTCTAGTACTCGAAACTAATACCTTTCAGCTAGGTGGCAGCATGCCACAATAACATTTTGTCTTTAAAAGGTTTTAGATTATGGATACAGTGGGAGACTGATATACCACGAGTACTACCAATTTCGCGATACATTATAGCAGAATGTCCTCCAAAATAATCAGTACCCATGCAACGTTCAGCACTACAGTTGATAATCTAACACCATTTAAGGTTCAAATCAGATAATATTAAGGCTTTTTATTTTTCTGTCTCGATGATAACGACATGCAGATAACTGTCGCTTGCCAACATACAGTTAATAACAACACTTTTAATTTGCTTAACATCAGTATATCGACCAACTTAGCCATATAAGCTTCATATTTATTTATATTTGTTGGTATAAACTTCATCTGATATGACCAATTCAATGTGTTATTTGGCTGCATTGTACGATGTTAACTGTGATAATGAAAATAGCCGATGTCACCAAGGCTGGTGTCCCTATTCACTTGTAACGTGGTATAAATTTTGTCCCTCAGTTACCAGGACATAACGGGGGTCCACTGCAGATGTTGTTAAACCTTGTTTCAGGCAACATGTTCAATGTATATAACTTGCACAAGTTGACTCAAATTAACGTAAAATTAATGTGATCTTTTACCGAGTCTTTTACCGAGTCCTCGAGTCCAAGAAAATGGACTCGAGTCCAGCTAAACCCTCGTACTGGAGTTCTCGAGTACCCGTGGAAGCTCTAATTCGTGTCTAACTTATCAGCTCGGATTTAAAAATATGTTTTAACGTTGCATAAGCTTTACCATATGCCGCTTCGATTATAAGTTCCAATGCTTGTACTCATTGTTCAGTCACGACTAGGTGTTCAACGACGATAGGCCATGGTAACTTTAACTCTCATCTCGCTGTTGGCGACGTTTGTCGCCACCATCGCTGATCCGCATTACATAGTAGATACAAGTAAGGGCATTTCTATCCATATTTATTGTGAAATATTACACATATGACAATATGACAATTATTCATGATATTTGAATCTGATCGCTGTCCGAACATTGGTCTCTCTGCCTTATAGTGTGTATGTGTGTGGTCTGACCACTGTCCAACACTTCACATATATGATTGGACTACGTGGCTGCCTCCCTGGCTATTACATTTGTAGACTATACAGTGGACATGAAAGTCAGACAACAGTTGTCTATGTTATCCTTGTGTGCACTTGCGCTGCAATTTCTGGAATACTGTTAATCGTTAGTAATTTATTAGGTTGGCGAAGCTCATTGCTCGATTTCAAATAGAACAAAGAGGCCAATTTTGTAACAACACAAGCTGATAACGCATTATGTCTTTTACATTCCGAAACCTCAGCCTCTGTATGAACTAAACGGGGTCAACGTTACACATGCAATTTCGTCAATTACACCATATGGCATTATGCAGTGGAATGTCGAGACTTATCTAAGAAATTATTTAATCTGATATTCCATATTATAAATATTTAAATAACATATAACAATAAATATATATTCGAAAATGAACTGATACTGCTATACCTAGTGTTATAAGATCTCTGGGTAAAGTGATGAACGAATATGTTGGTTTTTAACTATTTGCATTATTTGTAATCATGCAAATAGTTACAAGATACAGGAAACAGGAAATCCAAAATCCATGGTCGTTAATCTAAGAAAATCGTGAACTTTACAGAAAGGTTCTAAATAATCATACCCTCTTCCAGAATGTCCGGACAAGCCAGCTGACATCGTGTTCGTATTGGATGGATCCGGCAGCGAGGGACCCAGCAACTTCAACAAAGAACTTGAATTCGTCAAGAATTTTACCAAGGATTTCAACATTGGTCCAACACGGACCCAAGTCAGTGTCGTCCAGTTTGGAACTCAAGTAAGGAATGAATTCAATCTGAAAGCATACCATACCCTGACAGATCTTGAAAACGCCATTGGACGAATCCATTATATTAACGGAGAGACCTACACGGGCGATGCTCTCCACTATGTGGACAGGAACAGTTTTTCTGCAAATAACGGAGGCAGACAGCATGTTGATAGGCTGGTCATTGTTCTAACTGATGGAGAGTCGAACCACCCCGAGGAGACGGTAGCTGCTGCCAAGAGGCTCCACGACAAGCGAATTACCGTTGCTGCCATTGGCATCGGGAGTGAGGTGCACCAGGGTGAACTGAGAGCCATCGCCAGTAACAGCAAACATGTCTTCACCGTGCCAAATTTCAGTGCGCTCAACACTATCCATAAGGACCTGACCACTACAACTTGTAAATGTAAGTAGACGTTTCCAATATAATCTAGAATGCATGCTTACGCCGTATGCTAACGAAATCATAGAGCCACTTGCTCTGCAGCTCATCAGGTTTTAAATGGTTTGAGGTGAGTAAGGGTTTAACGCCGCTTTCAAGATTATTTCACTTATATCACGGCTGCTAGTATTATTGCAGGGAGAAACCCCGCAATGCCATGCATGTTGCTATGCATTGCGGTAAAACCTGCGAGCAACGGCTGGAACTAGCGAACCATAAATGGTTTGAAGTTGAAGGCTTAAATGTATAGAAATTCAATCAATTAAGTCGTTCATACAACTGCTGATAAGCGTTTCTAATTTCTTTTAAAATATTGACTGAATTGTAAGAAACAGAGGTGTGTACTTGATCGGCCGTTTATATGGTTTGGTTTGGTTTAAACATATTTTATTCACAAAGAATCGGATTGGGTACAAGCTGTCCAACTTAGAACACCCTATCCTTATATTGATGATAATATGAACTCATAAATACTCATAATGAAAATTGGGGTTTCATTTATCGATGTTACGGGTGAAGTATTTTCATATTACAGTGTAAATTGTCTCTATTACAAATTGTAACGTACGGATCTTTTTAAAAAGGTAGATGGTACCAGATGGGTTCATATTTCATAAATATTTGGTAAAACTCAGCCCTATTCATACTTCAGTGTGCGACGCAACCCCAATCGATCTAGCTTTCCTCCTCGATGGTTCTGGGAGCGAGGCTGGTACCAACTTCAACAACCAGAAGCACTTCGCACATCTTGTCATCCAAGAGATGAACTTCAACGGCAATGCCACTCGCGTTGCAGCTGTAACGTTTTCAACAACTCCACATCAGAACTTTGACCTGAACGCATACCACAACGAAGCCGCAATCCTCCACGCCATTGACACTATCCGCTATCCCAACGGGGAATCAGAAACACATCTTGGTCTGAAACAGCTAACAGACAAAACCTTCCAACAGGCTCGGTACGGCTCCAAGCATGTTGCCATTGTCATCACTGATGGTCGATCAAATGAAGAACATCTAACAAAGTTTGAAGCCAATCGACTTAAAGCCCGTGGAGTTCTCGTCATTGCGGTAGGGATTGGGTATAATGTTGATCCTGTGGAACTGAAGACCATCGCTTCTGGAGACAACTACATTCTGAGGGTGAACTCTAGTACCTTCCTAGACTCCATCCACGACAAGGTAGTCGATCTCCTCTGTGAATGTAAGGAACTTCTCTCACCTGTTGGTATTTATGATAATATGATTTGCTATGGCTTACATAACGATCTCATGTCTTTTTCTAAGGCATTTATGAACATTTGCATATGTTACTGTTATATTTGCCAAGGAATATCTGTTACAAAGGCATCCATGATTTATGTCACAGTCGTACATGACAAAAAGCAATCATCAACATATATTGCTAAATGTTAATTATCATCACATCTCTTTCGTTGAGACATCACCAATCTTCATATTTAATTTGCTAAGAGACATTATGACAATCAGATATCACAAGCTGAGGTTCTCATCATCTGATCTCATTTAATACATTATGATCCTGTGATCTCAACTGCTAAGGTTTTAAAAGTAGACAGATCTATATAACCATTCACTCTTATCATCAGCTCAGGCGTTCATGCTTATGAGATGTTATTCAATAGGACATTTAGACAATGAAATCTTATCTCATTTGCTCATCCTTCAGATCTCTTCTATTAAGTCAACTCTGAAGACTATGACAACCATATGTCCATGTGACCATCAAAACACTTATATAGATATAGTCACTTAATTTATTTGAAAAACGAAGTTTATTTAAGGTGTTCTTTGGTTTAATTGTATATCAAATGTCACTGTTCCTGACCATGTTGACTATTTAATTTTTTATATACATTCTTCTCCTTCAGCAAAAATGATCTACACTACAAGTAAGTATACAGGTTATGGACGTCTTTGATGATGTCTTTGACATCTATTTAAAGGTCATGTTGTGTAATTCCGACCATACAATTCAGGCAAATCTTATTAATGAAATGAACCGTTTTTATCAACGTCATGTGTATAACAAGATTCAACATTAACAACAATTGTTTCTTTCGGGAAAAGATCAGAGTATTGACATTCTGTTCTTATTTCTTTTTAAAAAATATATTTGGTCCTTAATTTGTCGTTGTTGAGTTTAATGTTAAGCACTGAGAATTGCTGTAATACTAATCTTCATTGTGTGTTCTTAGCCCACAAACCGACCACCACAACCCCAAAACCGACTACAACCCTACCACCAATAGGTAAGCGCTATACTCCTTACATCATTTTGCATTCGATACGTTCAATGTAGGAGGCTTTTCAACTCATTATTTAAATTAAAGGATGTCATAGGGACTTTGACGACGACAACAGGGGTGAATTTAACAGGTATATATTCATGTACCTATGTTTTTAGTCTCTTCATTCTTATTAAGAAGTTTGATATCTCTACTGACCTTAAAAGGAAATTATTACACATATAATCAGTTGGCAATAGTTTAATGTCTTGTAGAGTACATCTTCCGCACTTATCGGGCCAAATCTGCACTTTTAGAAAATGCATACTAACCCTTGCGACATTTCGCAGGGATTTCTGAGACAGGGTCAGCGCCACCTATCGTCCAAAGAGAGTTACGTCCCTTATATTGACCAATCAAATCGGTCGTTACCAACCCAATCAATCCAAAAGTTGCTAATGCACCGACAGCTTTACACATTTCTTATAATACTTTGTGATTTTTCATCTCGGATGTTCAGCTCATTTTGCAAAATATAAGTTTCAAAACGGATTTCAACTTCAATGGGAAAATTAAACAAGAGAGTTATTATCAGATATTGTTTAAATTTACCAACACTATGTGATTTAGTTTTATCACTATTTTATCGAGCGTAATCAACGCAGTACGGGTAATTCAAATTAAAAGAAGAAACGTTCACCCAACGCGACTCAACGTGTTTGTGCGAGATTTGTAAACGTGCATTTGATTGGTCTACACCATTACTCACTAGCCGTGTTACTTCCTGTCACAGAAATTCCTTCGAGTTGTCACAAGGGTCATATATGCATTTTCTAATAGTGCATATGTGGCCCAATGCGTGCGGAAGATGGGTGGAGTACTGCATCGTAATGTTCTGAGACCATGATGTTTTGTGACCTAAATCCTTACATTCAATCTTCAATGTAAAACAGATTTCTAACAGGAAATGGTTATCAAAATTATGAATGTTGGATCCATCATTGAATTAAATAGTAAACATAATCATTTGTATTTAATAATCATCATGCACAAGAATCATTTTTTTTTTCAGAGTGCGGACCTGACCCAGCAGACATTATTTTCCTCTTGGACAACTCTGACAGTGAAGGAGCAGAGAATTTCGAGAAAGAAAAGAACTTCGTCAGCAACTTTGCTTATCGCTTGAACATCGGACCAAAAGACAACCAGATTGGCGCTATGTCTATTGGAACAACTCCCAAGAACGAATTCTGGTTAAACCAATACAAAAACCGCCGTGATGTATCCAACGCCATCAAGAACATCGCTTACATCGGAGCAGGAACCAACACAGCCGCTGCTTTTGCCTTTGCCAGAATCCAGAGCTTCAGCACTCATCACGGAGCCAGACCTGCGGCTACCAAGATAGCGATCATTGTCACTGATGGACGTTCTGTCAACGAGACCCTGACTCTGAAAGAAGCTGCCAACCTCAAAAAGACCGGAGTGACCATCGTGTCCATCGGTGTTGGCTTCGGACAAGATGACCACGAGCTGAAGACGATGGCCAGTAACAGTCAGTATGTGTTCAGTGTGGAAAACTTTGACGCTTTGAAGACCATCGAGAAGCAGGTGATTGAAACCACGTGCAAGGTGAACGGACACGTCGTCACTACTCCAGCTCCTAAACACCACAACGGTTGAATAAATTGGTTGTGTTGTAATCATTGAAGTTTGTCAGAGAAACGTTGCTATGGAAATTGCATTTAATTTAAAATAAAATTACTAATTATTTAACTTCTCTGCAGAGTTTTATTTGGGGTTTTGCTTAAAAGTTGTTGACAACAACGTGCAAATGATTAACACGTAAGCTAAGGTCATAAGATTTAACAGAGCATTCAAAGAAAAATAGAGACATTGGCTCTGCAGCTCATCAGACTTTGTACGATTTAGAATTAAGACTTAGAAACTAAAGTGTTAAGCTATAAATATAATGAATCACCATCAAACGTGCAACTTTAATAATATAAACTATATTTATATATGTATTTATGCAGCGCAAACATATCCAGGGTATGAAGGAGGTCGTTTTGCACATGTAGGGCTGACTCGGTGCCGTGTTTGGTTTTGTCCGCTGACTGCGTTACATCACCAAGGTTGTTAGCGCTCCATGTACATCAGACGAAGTAGGAAAGGAGTGGTCACTATGGCCGCGCACTCAAAGGCATTTACTCTCATAAACCTGCATTCACCACCTCACCCACCCCCCCCCCCCCCCCCCCCCCCCCCCCCCCCAATATTCAAATTCACAGTTTCGACTTTTTGGGACAGCTAGTGATGATGATTAGTTCCCGGGTCTATGGATGTTGATTTCAATTCTTCAAGGAACTTGTTCTAAGACAAACCAACAAAGGTTTACTCCTGCAGAATGTGAGATTATATAAATAAAATATCTACATTTATTCATTATCAAATGAATTACGTTTTTAATATAGGGAGCTCTGTCACTTTCCATCAATAAGAGTGGTCGCTGATTTTAAAAATAGCTAAGTACCGACATTCTCTTCCCACAGAGGTTACTCCCTTCAGATTTCCAATCCTAACCTCTGTTGTTATACGCTTGAAATCGAGGGCAGAAAGGGAGTGTCCTGATTGGCTGCAATTGAATCTAGTTGTGCAATCAACGACGCCGTTACAAAAGTGACATTTGCCAATGACACGTCATAATGATAAAATAAACAAATTTGATTTATACACACATGAGCTCGATATCGTAATTAGAACATAGGTAAAAGAATACTCTATGTCATATAGGGTGAAGGTTTTTTTTACCTACGTTTTATCTACGTTTTAATTACGATATCGAGTTCCTGTGTTTATTCATTTGCTTCAAAATTGCGTTCGGCTTCGGATCAAGAGGTCCTGGGTTCGAATCCCGCCAGGGGCACGGCAACTTTGTCTGCTGTGGAGAACTGTTCTACACGCAGTGAGGTTTGGATGCAATGTTTCACTGAATTTCAGCGTAGTACCACCCATGGTTTGCTAGTTCATACCGATACAGGTTTCACCGCAATGCTTGCCACATGGCCTTGCGGGCTTTCACCCTGCCATAATACTAGCAGCCGCGATATAAGTAAAAAACTCTTGAAAGCGGCGTTAAACCCCAACTCACCTCACCTCATACAAAATTAATACAATTGCATTTATCAGAGGACTACCATTAATTAGCTCTGTAACTCGTCAGATTTTGAATATATTATTAGTAAAGGTTGACCTTTTAGGTATAAAATAATATATATTTTTTATGCAATGAATCATCATCAAACATAAATGTACTTCCGGATCAAGATTTGTCTAAACAGAACTTCAACATCGTAGTACGTTTTGGTCATTGGAAGAAGCATAAATGTCACTGCAAGAAAAGGTTTTGTTTTAAATGAGATTGTTGTAGGGGTAAATACAAACATATATCCAGATAAAGCGACCAGAGAATAAATCTGGATAAATGCTATACACAAATATAAATACAAAAGAGACAAAACATAATATTTTGTTTTGTCTAAACATTTATTCATGATCATGATCCTATTATCAGTTATTAAATTTAAAATTGTAATCAATGACTACATTAAATTGTTTGGCTGCGTTATGCCATACATTATCTTGGCGTAGTTTCCTACAAGCTAACCAGTGTATCTTTTTTGGAAATTAAAATCGAGGGGACAATTTATTGATGCATATGTCCACAGGAAAAGTTTAGCGCAAATATGTTTACGCAATAGAGATGAACGACCAGTTTTCTCTATTTTCGCACATAGGGAAAACTGGCCGTTCATCTCTGTTGCGCAACATATTTGCGCTAAACTTCACCTGTGATCTATGCTAATGATACTTAGCCATGCAATTTCTCATAAATATAATTTAATTGTATAATTGTTTAATTAATTACATTAAATTTTTTTATTTTACTAGCATAAATACACGAATATCCTCCAACCTGGTTCCCGGGCCTCGTTCCGCTTGCGCTCACTGTAGCGCAAGCGGAACGAGGCCCGGGAGCCAGGTTGGAATATCCTCTGGCATTTACATAAATTATCGTATTTGTACTATCCATTCAATCTGTATTCAATGATTGATTGTTTACCTACTTTGTGTAATATATATCTCGGTAAAACATGTCATTAAAAGGATCTTAAACCTGGCCAAGACAAAAACGTATGATACAACACACAAAACACCTTTTTACAGACAAATACTTTCAGTGTAATCACAACTATATTAATGCGAAATTAAATTAATGCACATTTATGATAAAAAAAAAAACAAGCCACAAACCTTATTTAACCAATAAAATGCTCAATATCAAACCTTTCACCAAGGACAGATAACTATGATGGCCGAGAGGGGACATCGCTTTTTCGCCCTCTGGCAACAACGCGATAAAGGGATAAAGCGATATTGCCGCACGACAAAGTGATAAAATTATTTTGCTTTGTCGCGCAGTTATATCGCTTTATCGCTCTTTTGCTTTATCACTCTTTTGCTTTATCGCTCTTTCGCTTTATCGCTCTTTCGCTTTATCGCTCTTTCGCTTTATCGCTTTATCGCTCTTTCGCTTTATCGCTCTTTCGCTTTATCGCTCTTTCGCTTTATCGCTCTTTCGCTTTATCGCTCTTTCGCTTTATCGCTCTTTCGCTTTATCGCTCTTTCGCTTTATCGCTCTTTCGCTTTATCGCTCTTTCGCTTTATCGCTCTTTCGCTTTATCGCTCTTTCGCTTTATCGCTCTTTCGCTTTATCGCTCTTTCGCTTTATCGCTCTATCGCTTTATCGCTCTTTCGCTTTATCGCTCTTTCGCTTTATTGCTCTTTCGCTTTATCGCTCTTTCGCTTTATCGCTCTTTCGCTTTATCGCTCTTTCGCTTTATCGCTCTTTCGCTTTATCGCTCTTTCGCTTTATCGCTCTTTCGCTTTATCGCTCTTTCGCTTTATCGCTCTTTCGCTTTATCGCGCTGTTATTATCGCTTTATCGCTCTTTCGCTTTATCGCTTTATCGCTCTTTCGCTTTATCACTCTTTCGCTTTATCGCTCTTTCGCTTTATCGCGCTGTTATTATCGCTTTATCGCGCTGTTATTATCGCTTTATCGCTCTTTCGCTTTATCACTTTATCGCTCTTTCGCTTTATCGCTCTTTCACTTTATCGCTCTTTCGCTTTATCGCGCTGTTATTATCGCTTAATCGTTCTTTCGCTTTATCGCTCTATCGCTTTATCGCTCTTTCGCTTTATCGCTCTTTCGCTTTATCGTGCTGTTATTATCGCTTTATCGCGTTGTTATATCGCTTTGTCGTACAGCCTTATGGCTTTGTCGTGCAGCGTTATCGCTTTGTCATGTGACACTGTCGCTTTGTCGTGCGGCGTTATCACTTTGTCGTGCGGCGTTATCGCTTTGTCGTGTTGCTCTATAGCTTTGTTGTGCAGCCTTATCGCTTTGTCATGCGACTATATCGCTTAATCACTTTATCGTGTTGTTACCAGAGGGCGAAAGAGCGATGTCCCCTCTCGGCCATCATAGATAACAATAACTATTCTTTTATAAAAACTGATTTCCAAGCCGGGCAAATTAAGTGACCAAATAAAGATCAATGAAAATGTGCTTTAACTTTTTCTGAATGGCGCTGTAGCACGTTTTTTTTGTGGCAAATTATTGTTTCTCAAATTTACCATTTATTATCGGAGTTTATACAATATCTCATTTCACGACCCGATAAGCCACATCAGTAGAAAACGAATATCTGCATTGAAAGAAATTGGTGCGATGTATAAAGCGACAATTTTGTGGACCTCTTGAGTGTTAGAGGTAGATTTGTATGTCTCATGCGATTTTGAGAGTTCAGACAGCAGTATGGTTGACCAGCAGTATGGTTGACCAATCGTCATTGTAAACCTCTACTCTGAGTGTTTAGGTAGCGCTACATCAGTCAGATCACTTGAACTACCTTCGAGATATCATTTTAATGTGAACACCTTAAAATGACTGCCTGATGGAAAATGGACTCGCATGATTTAACAGAACCTTGTACATTCGTTTCAAAACTCTTGTTATTGATTCAGGAGTATTATTTTACCATTGGTAACACTTATTTACCTTTTTGTAAGGGCCCTCTATTGCAGTAAGCTTAAGAATGGCCTGCTACAGCGCCTTTAAGAGGTTCTCACAAAATAGTGGTTCAACATACAGTAGAACCCCACTACTCCATGGTAGGGGGCATGAATCAAGGAGTAAGATGATTAAAGGTACATCCATTGTGTTGTTAGGGGTCACATATTCCAAACGTTAAAATGTGTTACTTTATCGAGAAGTACCGACTGTTACCAAAAACTATCATTTTGATGTTAGTCGACTTCGTATATTAACGATATGAAGGTAAAAGTAGTGATTTCTGATCGAAAATCGGACAATTGATCGCGATTGACGCGCGGCAATGGGTCAAACGTAATTTTAGAATCTTATTTGCAACAGACAAAATGACAAATTTGGTTTGATAATATTAAATAGGTCATGTAACTACTTAACATGTAAATGGGACGTGCAGTTTCGGTTTCTACACATGCATAATGATGTTACTCGAGTTTAATTGGAAACTAGTAATTATGAAATATTTGGCGATTGGTGATGAATGTACAAGCTGAGCAAATTTATTTGTACTGTAAACAGTACATATGGTGAGTTGGAACGTATTTTAAAATTGTATTAAACATAATGGATGTACCTATAAAGGACTAGAAATATACTTATTTTTAAAAAATAAGATACATCAAAAGGGTACGTCTGGAAATGGAACTTAAAATCCTTTAAAAAATCATTTCCTCTGTTCCTACTACCGATTAAATTCAAAATTTCAATTCAATAATAGCGATTAAACCTTTCAAAGTTGAAGGGAACATTTGAAGCCAATTAAACACTTAAAATATTTAAATTGATTAAAACAATTAGCCTGGAACGGCCCATTCAAGCATACATCCGTTGCTACAGGGCTTTATTTTCCTTTCCTTTAACATAATCTAGCATTTTTTTCCGCAAGATTGCAAATTTTCCCAATTGATTCTCGTTATGAAACCATAAGCACGTTGGAAGAGAACCTATGAATGGTCTCAATTCGACCATACTTTTAGACCACTTAGATCACTTCAATCTGGCGATCTGATTTGTATGAGCAGATCAAATTGATTAGCTGTAAAAGCAACCAGGGCTTCTGATTGGCTAAACATAGATGGTATGAGCAGACCAACTGATTTGTTGCAAGAACAACCCTGCTTCTGATTGGCTAAACATAAATGGTATGAACCAATGGTTGACTGCCAAGAAGGTAATGATCGAAGGTTCCTTTCCAGATCAAGCAGTAATTTGCTTGGGAGTAATTTGTTTTTCCTTATTGAAGTCTAGAGGTGATATCATTTAGGGGATAGCTTATTAAGAGGTTCACAAGACCAGATCAAGTAATAATTTCAGATTTATCTACCTATGCTGATTAGCGTGTAGGCTAACGAGTTACGCTTCGCTTCACTGTTTCAATGCAGTATTGCTTATTACCAATTACTTCAATTGTCTGAAATTACGAGTCTGTGACTCTTTAGAAGACACGTTAATCAGCATAGGTAGATAAATCCGATCTCATATTTATCCTCGACGCAGTGTCTCTTTAATAAACCCACTTCGTCATCATCTCCTACATAAATTCAAACTTCAACAAAAACAAAACATCCATGCCATAAGTCAAAATATTAAACACAAGTGTTTGCCACTAACATGGCAATGTCCCCCGCCAGTGACATTGAGTTAGTAAGACACATCATTGGAGCTAATTTATATATTGCATTACTGGTAAAAAGTGCCATGATGATCAGCAAATTTTAAGACTTTGGGTGCTTGGATTCATGATAAATTGTGTTAATAAGAGTTCTAAAAGTGGTCAAAGTGTTGTGGTGAACGTGAAAACAAGGTCAATATCACCAAAATGTACTGGTGTGTGTGTCATCCACCAATGTAGGCTAAGACCAAATTTGAAGACTTTGGATGCAACACTTCATGAGATATCGCGTTAACAAGAGTTCAAAAACTGGTCAAAGTGTAGAGGTGATCTTGAAAATAAGGTCAAGGTCACCAAATCGACTGGTGTCTGCGTCATCCTCCAATGTAGACTGACAACAAATTTGAAAACATTTGGTCCAACCGGTCATGATATATCCCGTCAGCAGGAGTTTGAAAAGTGGTCAAAGTGTCGCGGTGACCTTGAAAAAAGGTCATGGTCACCAAAATTGACTGGTGTCTGCGTCTTCGCCCAATGTAGACTGACACCTATTTTGAAAACTTTGGGTCCAACCGGTCATAATAAATGATCATAACAAGAGTTCGAAAAGTGGTCAAAGTGTTGTATTGAATGTGCAAATAAGGTCAAGGTCCACAAAATCCGCTGGTGTCTGCATCAAACCCCCAGTGTAGACTGACACCAAGTTTGAAGACTTTGAGTCCAACCGGTCATGATATATCACGTAAACAAGAGTTAGAAAAGTGGTCAAAGTGTCGCAGTGACCTTAAAATAAAGTCAAGGTCACCAAAATCAACTGGTGTCTGTGTCTTACCCCAATGTAGGCTGACAACTTATTTGAAGACTTTGGATGCAATGTTTCATGAGATATCGCGTTAACAAGACTTCAAAGAGTGTCAAAGTGTCGTGGTGACCTTGAAAATAAGGCCAAGGTCACCAAAATTGACTTGTGTCTGCGTCTTCCCACAATGTATGCAGACATCAAATTTGAAGACTTTGGATGCAACGCTTCATAAGATATCGCTTAAACAAGAAATGTGACGTACGTACGGACGCCACTGAATTCATAGTCCCCCGTGGCGGGGGACAAAAACTTAAAACATTCCCCAAAAATAGCAAGCTACATATAGATTAAGAATGAATGAAATTTATAATTTCAAATAATGAAACTTAAAATAACAAAAAATATTTCTGCTATTTTAAGGTGATATCTTTTTATTCATTAAATCAATTTTTCACATGCACAATAAAATGGTAATTTGGAAGATAAGCAATCAAGTAATAAAGACAGAAATTAAATCTAAATGGATCCAAACTGACCATCTGTTTATTCATTTTTTCACAATCAATCAAACTTTATACAGGGAATTGTGTAGACCATTGAATTTAAATATCCTTATGACATCTTCAAGGGGCAGTAGCACATATTTTCGCTGAAATAAGTCGACAAAATGTATTTGAAAAATAATGTCACCAACAGTTAAACATCCTTCTCTCTTCAGAAAATTATGTTAAAATATGAATGTACATGGTTCCGTAAAGCCAAGGGAATCGTTTTTGTCATTCGAAATAATTAAATGTGTTCACAATAAAATGGCTGCCATCCAATTTTTGCTTTATACGCAACAGCATTATTACCACTACGGATAATCGATTTGTGTAAAAAGATGTTTTATCCTCTAAAATCAAATATAAATGACATAAACTTTTATTACAAATGGGAAATTTGAAAAAATAAAATTGGCAAAAATGTGCTACCTTCCCTTTAAACATGTTTGTACTTGGTGAGAATTAATTAATTCATGAATAATTTATGCACAAAGCCACAACACAAAGGTGATTTGAAAACAAAGTGTTATCACAGTTAGGTTATAGGTGTAAAATAACTCTTAGTCAATATCTATAAAACTTTTCATGAAAATCATTAAGAATTTACATTATAGATCTACATGCCCCATTGACTAATAAAGACAAAATCAGCAAAAATGCTTTAAAGTAATTCAATATTAAATGTCTGACAAGTCACCAAATTGAGATAATTTTAAATGAATATAGAATATAATTCCAAACATTAATGATTTTATCTAAACCTTGTTTGGGGTGAAACGGTTCACAACTACTTTAGTTGAAGCACTGTATTTTCTTTCGGTTCAGCGCACCGTAAAGTGTATTTTCGGTTCGTACCACATATCTTACTTTATGTTATTACCATATTCCACCACTCTTTGGAGGGTTGTCCTGGTTGGGGTTATTCTCAGGTTAAAGCCCACCCCCAATTTTGCCAAGTGTTACATGGTCATACATTACATAAATCTATAACATTATTTTAAGTTCACTGTTAAAACCTACATAAAACCTAGTCTCGGGTATGAATATTCACCCGAGTTGGGGTCTCTCCTGTCTAAAAGCCCATCCCCATGTTTTCAAGATGTGTGTTTGCCTGGCCCCCTGGTCTTATCCCTGATAGAATACGGTATTTTAATAACATTTTATTCAGTTTTAAGTTTATTAGTCTTCATTTTCAACAACAAAATATGTTTTGTTGTGACTTTATTTTATTCCATTCTTGGGTCTGAACCTAAGTGAAAATGAACTGAACAAGCATTCTGTATTGTAATATATATCGAAAGGAAGCTCAAGTGTACCGTTTCACCCTAATCCTTATCACAATAACATAAGTTTAGAACAGAGAATCCATCATGATCACGAATTAACAAAAATATAGAGTCATGCCACTTTTACATAAATCCTTATCAAATGACCTCGAAAGGTCAACGGAAATATGTGTTTATCAGTGACCGATTTCAAGACCATGCTTCCAAATTTATATAATAAAAAAAAAATAATAATAATAATAATGGGCATTTATAAAGTGCAATATCCATACACAAGATGCATGCTCAAAGCGCATATCAAATACAATTCATCATAAATAAAGATGCTGAGTTGTCTAAAACATCACACCCATCTTGAAATTAAATTCAGTTTTTTTTATTCAATTAAAGGGAAAAAACAATAAATATGTAATTAATTAATGCTCTTAATTTTTTTTTTACACTATTGAGAAATAAAACACAGAAATGCTGACACATCTAAAGATTAGAATTTTCTAAAAAAGCAAGTTTTTATGCTATAACTTAATTGTACTGTATCAGGCCGCGTTCACTCAGGGCCTCAACCATATATCCAAGTGTTGGGTAAAACATCCTCTCCTGAAAAGACGCCTGTGATTTAGTCTATGTACAAAGAAAAATTAATCAATCTTTAATCGCCAGTATGTTAGTATCAGTATCGTCAAAATGTCACATGCCTGTTGTGTAATCAACTAAGGGTTATTAGCTCTCATAATTTTCTTTCTAAATAACATTGCATAATAAAAATACATTGTAAGATTTTGTAGCAATTGAGTGTTGCTATACCGGTAACTGTGAACAACAACACTTGTATTATTTTGGGTAATTATAATAATATTATCGTATACTAGTACTTTTATAGATAGGACAGGTATACACGGCATGTGGTCCATCTTCTATATCATTCATATTACAAACAAACATACAGTTTCATCATATCATAACATTTTTGTTCGGACATCTGTGTAATGGCATATATTGTAATCTTATCCAATATTTAAAAGTTCCAATGGAAGAATCTGCTGAATGTTCGGTAAACCATCGGCGAATATGTTAAGCTTAACATCCAGAACTCAAATAATTTTTTAAAATGTAGTAACGTATCTATCCCCGCATATTTATTATAAATAGACGCACAGACGTGTTACATATTTGCTATGCTAATTCATTTATGAAAATGTTAAACAAGAAGGGCCTTAACAAACAACCTTGTCTAACGCCAAGTTGACAAAAAAAGGGGTCGGACAATTCCAGACTGTTTCTCACACGCACTCCAACATGGTGATGATACTTTTATCAATTTTACTGCTAAGAGTCCTTGCAAGTGCTTGAGATGCCAAAGTTGATTTATCTCTGAGTCAAAAGTCTTTGCAAAGTCTAGGAATGACGCATATGATTTACTCCCTTTTGATAAAAATCATATTATGGCCTTTGTCGCAAACCCAAATGAGGTGAGACTAAATCTACCCACAGAGTATATATTCAAATATCGAAGAAGTCAGACAGAAAGCAAGAGAAGTGAATACGAAGGAAGGAAAATGATTTATTCGAGAAACAACAAATAATCCCTGCAAACAAACGAGCAAAGGATAGCTTGATCAGCCCTGAAAATAGACGAGCAAGTAGCAAAAGGTGATTATTACACATTATACCACTAGGGTCCGTTATGTCTATTGTTCTCAGAGGGGTTATTTCACATAACCTTGATAACCGCCCTAGGGCAATTATTTGAATTAAAAAAACATTTTTTTTCACTTGTAATGATCATTTTCTTTACATCTCATTCATTAAACATACGTAAAAACAATATTCCCACGTGGTATAAGCCGTTTAATCACCGAAAACTGCGATAGTTATTTAGATTAACTCTGCTCGGGCTAACGCCCTCGCATAGTTAATCTAAATAACTACCTTGTTTGGGTGATTAACCTATACATAACATGATATCACCAATTCAAACAAATCCAACAATAGAGATACATGGGTATTTACATGACGACAACGGAAGAGAACTGATGGGGAATATGTTAATTTATTTTGTCCATTATAACAATGACTTACTGTAGCATTCAAAAGATGTTTCCACTATCGTGTCTAGGGCTTCCAGGGGTCCAAAAATTGGAATCGAGTACACGAGGATTTGGACTCGACTAGGAAACGAGTACTCGAAATTAATACCTTTCAGCTAAGTGGCAGCATGCCACAATAACATTTTGTTAGTCTTTAAAAGGTTTTAGATTATGGATACAGTGGTAGACTGATACACCACGAAGTACTACCAATTTCGCGATACATTATAGCAGAATGTCCTCCAAAATAATCAGTACCCATACAACGTTCAGCACTACAGTTGATAAATCTAACACCATTTTAGGTTTAAATCAGATAATATTAAGGCTTTTTATTTGCTGTCTCGGTGATAAAGACATGCAGATGACTGTCGCTTGCAAAGTGTCAACATATACAGTTAATAACATCAGTAACAGTATCAGTAACAACTTGGCCATATAAGTTTCATATTTATTTACATTTGTTGGTATAAAATTCATCTGATATGACCAATTCAATGTGTTATTTGGCTGCATTGTACGATGTTAACTGTGATAATGAAAATAGTCGATGTCACCAAGGCTGGTGTCACTGTTCACTTGTAACATGGTATAAAATTTGTCCATCAGTGATCTTTTATCGAGTCCTCGAGTACCAGAAAATGAACTCTAGTCCCACTTAACCTGACTCCTACTCGAGTACACAAGTACCCGTGGAAGCCCTAATTCGTTTCTATCTTATCAGCTGCGGATTTAAAAATATGTTTTAATGTTGCATAAGCTCTTAAAAATTTTACCATATGCCCCTTCGGTTTATAAGTTTCAATGCTTGTACTGCTTGTTCAGTCACGACTAGGTGTTCAACGACAACAGGCCATGGGAACTTAAACTCTCATCTCGCTGTTTGCAACGTTTGTCGCCACCATCGCTGATCCTCATTACATAGTAGATACAAGTAAGGGCATTTCTATCCATATTGGGGGCGGGATAGCGCAGTGGTTAGCACGTTCGGCTTCGGATCAAGAGGTCTGGGGTTCGAATCCCGCCAGGGGCACGGCAACTTTGTCTGCCGTAGAGAACTGTTCTACACGCAGTAAGGTTAGGGTGCAATGCTACACTGAATTTCAGCGGAGTACCACCCATGGTTCGCTAGTTCCAGCCGCTGCTCGCAGGTTTCACCGCAGTGCATAGCCACATGGCGTTGCGGGCTTTCCCCCTGTCATAATACTAGCAGCCGCGATATAAGGGAAATACTCTTGAAAGCGGCGTTAAACCCCAACTCACCTCACCTCTGACAAACTGCAAGTGCGACTTTATCTTGAACATTGCCACGGCACGGTGCTCCTTCGATTTTGTTTGTTACATATCATAATGTAAGCTGGTCATTATTTATTATTCATGATATTTGAATCTGATCGCTGTCCGAACATTGGTCTCTTTGGCCTAGCCTATAGTGTGTATGTGTGTGGTCTGACCACTGTCCAACACTTCACGTATATGATTGGACTACGTGGTTGCCTGGCTCCCTGGCTATTACATTTGTAGACTATACAGTGGAACATGAACGTCAGACAACAGTTGTCTATGTTATCCTTGTGTGCACTTGCGCTGCAATTTCTGGAATACTGTTAATCAATAGTAATTTATTAGCTCATTGCTCGATTTCAAATAGAACAAAGAGGCCACGTTTGTAACAACACAAGCTGCTAACGCTTTATGTCTTTTACATTCCAAAACCTCAGGCTCTGTATGAACTAAACGGGGTCAAAGTTGCACGTGTGATTTCGTCAATTCCACCATATGGCATTATGCTATGGAATGTCGAGACTTATCTAAGAAATTATTTAATCTGATATTCCATATTATAAATATTTAAATAACATATAACAATAAACATATATTCGAAAATGAACTGATACTGCTTTACCTAGTATTTTAAGATCTCTGGGTAAAGTGATGAACGAATATGTTGATTTTTAACTATTTGCATTATTTGTAATCATGCAAATAGTTACAAGAAACAGGAAACAGGAAATCCAAAATCCATGGTCGTTAATCTAAGAAAATCGTGAACTTTACAGACAGGTTCTAAATAATCATACCCTCTTCCAGAATGTCCGGACAAGCCAGCTGACATCGTGTTCGTATTTGATGGATCCGGCAGCGAGGGACCAAGCAACTTCAACAAAGAACTTGAATTCGTCAAGAATTTTACCAAGGATTTCAACATTGGTCCAACACGGACCCAAGTCAGTGTCGTCCAGTTTGGAACTCAAGTAAGGAATGAATTCAATCTGAAAGCATACCATACCCTGACAGATCTTGAAAAAGCCATTGGGCGAATCCATTATATTAACGGAGAGACCTACACGGGCGATGCTCTCAACTATGTGGACAGGAACAGTTTTTCTGCAAACAACGGGGGCAGACAGCATGTTGATAGGCTGGTCATTGTTCTCACTGATGGAGAGTCAAACCACCCCGTCGAGACGGCAGCCGCTGCCAAGAAGCTCCACAACAAGCGAATCACCGTTGCTGCCATTGGCATCGGGAGTGAGGTCAACCAGGATGAACTGAAAGCCATCGGCAGTAACAGCAAACATGTCTTCACCGTGCCAAATTTCAGTGCGCTCAGCACTATCCATAAGGACCTGACCACTACAACTTGTAAATGTAAGTAGACGTTTCCAATATAATCTAGAATGCATGCTTACGCCGTATGCTAACGAAATCATAGAGCCACTTGCTCTGCAGCTCATCAGGTGTTAAATGGTTTGAGGTGAGGTGAGTTAGGGTTTAACGCCGCTTTCAAGATTATTTCACTTATATCACTGCTGCTAGTATTATTGCAGGGAAAAAGCCCACAACGCCATGTGGCTATGCATTGTGGTGAAACCTGCGAGCAACGGTTGGAACCATAAATGGTCAGAAGTTGAAGGCTTAAATGTATAGAAATTAAATCAATTAAGACGTTCATACTACTGCAGATAAGTGTTTCTAATTTATTTTAAAATATTGACTGAATTGTAAGAAACAGAGGTGTGTACTTGATCGGCAGTTTATATGGTTTGGTTTGGCTTACACATATTTTATTCACAAAGAATCGGATTGGGTACAAGTTGTCCAATTTAGAACACCCTCTCCTTATGTATGGATGATAATATGAACTCATAAATACTCATAATGACAATTGGGGTTTCATTTATCGATGTTACGGGTGAAGTATTTTCATTTTACAGTGTAAATTGTCTCTTCTACAAATTGTAACGTACGGATCTTTTTAAAAAGGTAGATGGTACCAGATGGGTTCATATTTTATAAATATTTGGTAAAACTCAACCCTATTCATACTTCAGTGTGCGACGCAACCCCAATCGATCTAGCTTTCCTCCTCGATGGTTCTGGGAGCGAGGCTGGCACCAACTTCAACAACCAGAAGCACTTCGCACATCTTGTCACCCAAGAAATGAACTTCAACGGCAATGCCACTCGCGTTGCAGCTATAACGTTTTCAACAACTGCACATCAGAACTTTGACCTGAACGCATACCACGACGAAGCCGCAATCCTCCACGCCATTGACACTATCCGCTATCCCAACGGGGAATCAGAAACACATCTTGGTCTGAAACAGCTAACAGACAAAACCTTCTCCCAGACTCGGTACGGTTCAAAGCATGTTGCCATCGTCATCACTGATGGTCGATCAAATGAAGAACATCTAACAAAGTTTGAAGCCAATCGACTTAAAGCCCGTGGAGTTCTCGTCATTGCAGTAGGGATTGGGTATAATGTTGATCCTGTGGAACTGAAGACCATCGCTTCTGGAGACAACTACATTCTGAGGGTGAACTCTAGTACCTTCCTAGACTCCATCCACGACAAGGTTGTCGATCTCCTCTGTGAATGTAAGGAACTTCTCTCACCTGTTGGTATTTATGATCATATGATTTGCTATGGCTTACATAACGATCTCATCTCATTTTCTAAGGCATTTATGAACATTTGCATATGTTAATGTTATATTTGCCAAGGAATATCTGTTACAAAGACATCCATGATTTATGTCACAGTCGTACATGACAAAAAGCAATCATCAACATATATTGCTAAATGTTAATTATCATCACATCTCTTTCGTTGAGACATCACCAATCTTCATATTTAATTTGCTAAGAGACATTATGACAATCAGGTACCACAAGCTGAGGTTCTCATCATCTGATCTCATTTAATACATAATGAAAGTGTGATCCCAACTGCTAAGGTTTTAAAATTAGACAGATCTATATAACCATTCACTCTTATCATCAGCTCAGGCGTTCATGCTTATGAGATGTTATTCAATAGGACATTTAGACAATGAAATCTTATCTCATTTGCTCATCCTTCAGATCTCTTCTATTAAGTCAACTCTGATGACTATGACAACCATATGTCCATGTGACCATCAAAACACTTATATAGATATAGTCACTTAATTTATTTGAAAAACGAAGTTTATTTAAGGTGTTCTTTGGTTTAATTGTATATCAAATGTCACTGTTCCTGACCATGTTGACTATTTAATTTTTTATATACATTCTTCTCCTTCAGCAAAAATGATCTACACTACAAGTAAGTATACAGGTTATGGACGTCTTTGATGATGTCTTTGACATCTATTTAAAGGTCATGTTGTGTAATTCCGACCATACAGTTCAGGCAAATCTTATTAATGAAATGAACCGTTTTATCAACGTCATGTGTATAACAAGATTCAACATTAAAAACAATTGTTTCTTTCGGGAAAAGATCAGAGTATTGACATTCTGTTCTTATTTCTTTTTAAAAAATATATTTGGTCCTTAATCTGTCGATGTTGAGTTTAATGTTAAGCACTGAGAATTGCTGTAATACTAATCTTCATTGTGTGTTCTTAGCCCACAAACCGACCACCACAACCCCAAAACCGACTACAACCCTACCACCAATAGGTAAGCTTTATACTCCTTACATCATTTTTCATTCGATACGTTCAATGTAGTAGGCTTTTCAACTCAATATTTAAATTAAAAGATGTCATAGGGACTTTGACGACGACAACAGGGGTGAATTTAACAGGCATATATTCATGTACCTATGTGTTTAGTCTCTTAATTCTTATTAAGAAGTTTGATATCACTACTGACCTTAAAAGGAAAGTATTACACATATAATCAGTTGGCAATAGTTTAATGTCTTGTAGAGTACATCTTCCGCACGTATCGGGCCAAATCTGCACTTTTAGAAAATGCATACTGACCCTTGCGACATTTCGCAGGGATTTCTGAGACAGGGTCAGCGCCACCTATCGTCCAAAGAGAGTTACGTCCCTTATATTGACCAATCAAATCGGTCGTTACCAACCCAATCAATCCAAAAGTTGCTAATGCACCGACAGCTTTACACATTTCTTATAATACTTTGTGATTTTTCATCTCGGATGTTAAGCTCATTTTGCTTAATATAAGTTTCAAAACGGATTTCAACTTCAATGGGAAAATTAAACAAGAGAGTTATTATCAGATATTGTATAAATTTACCAACACGTTGTGATTTAGTTTAATCACTATTTAATCGAGCTATGGCCCAATGCGTGCGGAAGATGGGTGGAGTACCGCATGGTAATGTTCTGAGACCATGATGTTTTGTGACTTAAATCCTTACATTCAACATTCAATGTAAAAAAGATTTCGAACAGGAAATGGTTATCAAAATTATGAATGTTGGATCCATCATTGAATTAAATAGTGAACATAATCATTTGTATTTAATAATCATCATACACAAGAATCATTTTCGTTTTTCAGAGTGCGGACCTGACCCAGCAGACATTATTTTCCTCTTGGACAACTCTGACAGTGAAGGAGCAGAGAATTTCGAGAAAGAAAAGAACTTCGTCAGCAACTTTGCTTATCGCTTGAACATCGGACCCACTGCCAACCAGATTGGCGCTATGTCTATTGGAACAACTCCCAAGAACGAATTCTGGTTAAACCAATACAAAAACCGCCGTGATGTATCCAACGCCATCAAGAACATCGCTTACATCGGAGCAGGAACCAACACAGCTGCTGCTTTTGCCTTTGCCAGAATCCAGAGCTTCAGCACTCATCACGGAGCCAGACCTGCGGCTACCAAGATAGCGATCATTGTCACTGATGGACGTTCTGTCAACGAGACCCTGACTCTGAAAGAAGCTGCCAACCTCAAAAAGACCGGAGTGACCATCGTGTCCATCGGTGTTGGCTTCGGACAAGATGACCACGAGCTGAAGACGATGGCCAGTAACAGTCAGTATGTGTTCAGTGTGGAAAACTTTGACGCTTTGAAGACAATCGAGAAACAGGTGATTGAAACCACGTGCAAGGTGAACGGACACGTCGTCACAACTCCAGCTCCTAAACACCACAACGGTTGAATAAATTGGTTTTGTTGTAATCATTGAAGTTTGTCAGAGAAACGTTGCTATGGAAATTGCATTTAATTTGAAATAAAATTACTAATTATTTAACTTCTCTGCAGAGTTTTATTTGGGGTTTTGCTTAAAAGTTGTTGACAACAACGTGCAAATGATTAACACGTAAGCTAAGGTCATAAGATTTAACAGAGCATTCAAAGAAAAATATAGTTATTGGCTCTGCAGCTCATCAGATTTTGTACGATTTAGAATTAAGACTGAGAAACTAAAGTGTTAAGCTATAAATATAATGAATCACCATCAAACGTGCAACTTTAATAATATAAACTATATTTATATATGTATTTATGCAGCGCAAACATATCCAGGGTATGAAGGAGGTCGTTTTGCACATGTAGGGCTGACTCGGTGCCGTGTTTGGTTTTGTCCGCTGACTGCGTTACATCACCAAGGTTGTTAGCGCTCCATGTACATCAGACGAAGTAGGAAAGGAGTGGTCACTATGGCCGCGCACTCAAAGGCATTTACTCTCATAAACCTGCATTCACCACCACCCCCCCCCCCCCCCCCCCCAATATTCAAATTCACAGTTTCATTTATTCATTATCAAATTACGTTTTTAATATAACCAGCCTTGGGAGCTCTGTCACTTTCCATCAATAAGAGTGGTCGCTGATTTTAAAAATAGCTAAGTACCGACATTCTCTTCCCACAGAGGTTACTCCCTTCAGATTTCCAATCCTAACCTCTTTTGTTATACGCTTGAAATCGAGGGCAGAAGGGGAGTGTCCTGATTGGCTGCAATTGAATCTAGTTGTGCAATCAACGACGCCGTTACAAAAGTGACATTTGCCAATGACACGTCATAATTATAAAATAAACAAATTTGATTTATACACACATGAGCTCGATATCGTAATTAGAACATAGGTAAAAGAATACTCTATGTCATATAGGGTGAAGGTTTTTTTTACCTACGTTTTATCTACGTTTTAATTACGATATCGAGTTCCTGTGTTTATTCATTTGCTTCAAAATTGCGTTCGGCTTCGGATCAAGAGGTCCTGGGTTCGAATCCCGCCAGGGGCACGGCAACTTTGTCTGCTGTGGAGAACTGTTCTACACGCAGTGAGGTTTTGGTGCAATGTTTCACTGAATTTCAGCGTAGTACCACCCATGGTTTGCTAGTTCAAACCGATACAGGTTTCACCGCAATGCTTGCCACATGGCCTTGCGGGCTTTCACCCTGCCATAATACTAGCAGCCGCGATATAAGTAAAACACTCTTGAAAGCGGCGTTAAACCCCAACTCACCTCACCTCATACAAAATTAATACAATTGCATTTATCAGAGGACTACCATTAATTAGCTCTGTAACTCGTCAGATTTTGAAAAATTTATTAGTAAAGGTTGACCTTTTAGGTATAAAATAATATATATTTTTTATGCAATGAATCATCATCAAACATAAATGTACTTCCGGATCAAGATTTGTCTAAACAGAACTTCAACATCGTAGTACGTTTTGGTCATTGGAAGAAGCATAAATGTCACTGCAAGAAAAGGTTTTGTTTTAAATGAGATTGTTGTGGGGGTAAATACAAACATATATCCAGATAAAGCGACCAGAGAATAAATCTGGATAAATGCTATACACAAATATAAATACAAAAGAGACAAAACATAATATTTTGTTTTGTCTAAACATTTATTCATGATCATGATCCTATTATCAGTTATTAAATTATCATTTTTTAAATTTAAAATTGTAATCAATGACTACATTAAATTGTTTGGCTGCGTTATGCCATACATTATCTTGGCGTAGTTTCCTACAAGCTAACCAGTGTATCTTTTATGGAAATTAAAATCGAGGGGACAATTTATTGATGCATATGTCCACAGGAAAAGTTTAGCGCAAATATGTTGCGCAATAGAGATGAACGGCCAGTTTTCTCTATTTTCGCACATAGGGAAAACTGGCCGTTCATCTCTGTTGCGCAACATATTTGCGCTAAACTTCACCTGTGATCTATGCTAATGATACTTAGCCATGCAATTTCTCATAAATATAATTTAATTGTATAATTGTTTAATTAATTACATTAATTTTTTTATTTTACTAGCATAAATACACGAATATCCTCCAACCTGGTTCCCGGGCCTCGTTCCGCTTGCGCTACACTGAGCGCAAGCGGAACGAGGCCCGGGAACCAGGTTGGAATATCCTCTGGCATTTACATAAATTAGCGTATTTGTACTATCCATTCAATCTGTATTCAATGATTGATTGTTTACCTACTTTGTGTAATATATATCTCGGTAAAACATGTCATTAAAAGGATCTTAAACCTGGCCAAGACAAAAACGTATGATACAACACACAAAACACCTTTTTACAGACAAATACTTTCAGTGTAATCACAACTATATTAATGCGAAATTAAATTAATGCACATTTATGATAAAAAAAAAACAAGCCACAAACCTTATTTAACCAATAAAATGCTCAATATCAAACCTTTCACCAAGGACAGATAACTAAGATGGCCGAGAGGGGACATCGCTCTTTCGCGATAAAGAGCGATAAAGCGAAAGAGCGATAGAGCGATAAAGCGATAGAGCGATAGAGCGATAGAGCGATAAAGCGATAGAGCGATAAAGGGATAAAGCGATATTGCTGCACGACAAAGTGATAAAAACATTTTGCTTTGTCGCGCAGTTATATCGCTTTATCGCTCTTTTGCTTTATCGCTATTTCGCTTTATCGCTCTTTCGCTTTATCGCTCTATCGCTTTATTGCTCTATAGCTCTTTCGCTTTATCGCTCTTTCGCTTTATCGCTCTTTTGCTTTATCGCTCTTTCGCTTTATCGCTATTTCGCTTTATCGCTCTTTCGCTTTATCGCTCTATCGCTTTATTGCTCTATAGCTCTTTCGCTTTATCGCTCTTTCGCTTTATCGCTCTTTCGCTTTATCGCTCTTTCGCTTTATCGCTCTTTCGCTTTATCGCTCTTTCGCTTTATCGCTCTTTCGCTTTATCGCTCTTTCGCTTTATCGCTCTTTCGCTTTATCGCTTTATCGCTCTTTCGCTTTATCGCTTTATCGCTCTTTCGCTTTATCGCTTTATCGCTCTTTCGCTTTATCGCTCTTTCGCTTTATCTCTCTTTCGCTTTAACGCTCTTTCGCTTTAACGCTCTTTCGCTTTATCGCTCTTTCACTTTATCGCTCTTTCGCTTTATCGCGCTGTTATTATCGCTTAATCGTTCTTTCGCTTTATCGCTCTATCGCTTTATCGCTCTTTCGCTTTATCGCTCTTTCGCTTAATCGCTCTTTCGCTTTATCGCTCTTTCGATTTATAGTGCTGTTATTATCGCTTTATCGCGTTGTTATATCGCTTTGTCGTACAGCCTTATGGCTTTGTCGTGCAGCGTTATCGCTTTGTCGTGCGACACTGTCGCTTTGTCGTGCGGCGTTATCGCTTTGTTGTGCAGCCTTATCGCTTTGTCGTGAGACTATATCGCTTCATCACTTTATCGTGTTGTTACCAGAGGGCGAAAGAGCGATGTCCCCTCTCGGCCATCATAGATAACAATAACTATTCTTTTATAAAAACTGATTTCCAAGCCGGGCAAATTAAGTGACCAAATAAAGATCAATGAAAATGTGCTTTAACTTTTTCTGAAAGGCGCTGTAGCACGTTTTTTTTGTGGCAAATCATTGTTTCTCAAATTTACCATTTATTATCGGAGTTTATACAATATCTCATTGCACGACCCGATAAGCCACATCAGTAGAAAACGAATATCTGCATTGAAAGAAATTGGTGCGATGTATAAAGCGACAATTTTGTGGAACTCTTGAGTGTTAGAGGTAGATTTGTATGTCTCATGCGATTTTGAGAGTTCAGACAGCAGTATGGTTGACCAGCAGTATGGTTGACCAATCGTCATTGTAAACCTCTACTCTGAGTGTTAAGGTAGCGCTACATCAGTCAGATCACTTGAACTACCTTCGAGAGATCATTTTAATGTGAACACCTTAAAATGACTGCCTGATGGAAAATGGACTCGCATGATTTAACAGAACCTTGTACATTCGTTTCAAAACTCTTTTTATTGATTCAGGAGTATTATTTTACCATTGGTAACACTTATTTACCTTTTTGTAAGGGCCCTCTATTGCAGTAAGAATGGCCTGCTACAGCGCCTTTAAGAGGTTCTCACAAAATATTGGTTCAACATACAGTAGAACCCCACTACTCCATGGTAGGGGGCATGAATCAAGGAGTAAGATGATTAAAGGTACATCCATTGTGTTGTTAGGGGTCACATATTCCAAACGTTAAAATGTGTTACTTTATCGAGAAGTACCGACTGTTACCAAAAACTATCATTTTGATGTTAGTCGACTTCGTATATTGACGATATGAAGGTAAAAGTAGTGATTTCTGATCGAAAATCGGACAATGGATCGCGATTGACGCGCGGCAATGGGTCAAACGTAATTTTAGAATCTTATTTGCAACAGACAAAATGACAAATTTGGTTTGATAATATTAAATAGGTCATGTAACTACTTAACATGTAAATGGGACGTGCAGTTTCGGTTTCTACACATGCATAATGATGTTACTCGAGTTTAATTGGAAAATAGTAATTATGAAATATTTGGCGATTGGTGATGAATGTACAAGCTGAGCGAATTTATTTGTACTGTAAACAGTACATATGGTGAGTTGGAACGTATTTTAAAATTGTATTAAACATAATGGATGTACCTATAAAGGACTAGAAATATACTTTTAAAAATAAGATACATCAAAAGGGTACGTCTGGAAATTGAACTTAAAATCCTTTAAAAAATCATTTCCTCTGTTCCTACTACCGATTAAATTCAAAATTTCAATTCAATAATAGCGATTAAACCTTTCAAAGTTGAAGGGAACATTTGAAGCCAATTAAACACTTAAAATATTTTAATTGATTAAAACAATTAGCCTGGAACAGCCCATTCAAGCATACATCCGTGGCTACAGGGCTTTATTTTCCTTTCCTTTAACATAATTTAGCATTTTTCTCCGCAAGATTGCAAATTTCCCCAATTGATTCTCGTTATGAAACCATAACCACGTTGGAAGAGAACCTATGAATGGTCTCAATTCGACCATACTTTTAGACCACTTAGATCACTTCAATCTGGCGATCTGATTTGTATGAGCAGATCAAATTGATTAGCTGTAAAAGCAACCAGGGCTTCTGATTGGCTAAACATAGATTGTATGAGCAGACCAACTGATTTGTTGCAAGAACAACCCTACTTATGATTGGCTAAACATAAATGGTATGAACCAATGGTTGACTGCCAAGAAGGTAATGATCGAAGGTTCCTTTCCAGATCAAGCAGTAATTTGCTTGGGAGTAATTTGTTTTTCCTTATTGAAGTCTAGAGGTGATATCATTTAGGGGATAGCTTATTAAGAGGTTCACAAGACCAGATCAAGTAATAATTTCAGATTTATCTACCTATGCTGATTAGCGTGTAGGCTACCGAGTTACGCTTCGCTTCACTGTTTCAATGCAGTATTGCTTATTACCAATTACTTCAATTGTCTGAAATTGCGAGTCTGTGACTCTTTAGAAGACACGTTAATCAGCATAGGTAGATAAATCCGATCTCATATTTATCCTCGACGCAGTGTCCCTTTAATAAACCCACTTCGTCATCATCTCCTACATAAATTCAAACTTCAACAAAAACAAAACATCCATGCCATAAGTCAAAATATTAAACACAAGTGTTTGCCACTAACATGGCAATGTCCCCCGCCAGTGACATTGAGTTAGTAAGACACATCATTGGAGCTAATTTATATATTGCATTACTGGTAAAAAGTGCCATGATGATCAGCAAATTTTAAGACTTTGGGTGCTTGGATTCATGATAAATTGTGTTAATAAGAGTTCTAAAAGTGGTCAAAGTGTTGTGGTGACCTTGAAAACAAGGTCAAGATCACCCAAAATGTACTGGTGTGTGTGTCATCCACCAATGTAGGCTAACACCAAATTTGAAGACTTTGGATGCAACACTTCATGAGATATCGCGTTAACAAGAGTTCAAAAACTGGTCAAAGTGTAGAGGTGATCTTGAAAATAAGGTCAAGGTCACCAAATCGACTGGTGTCTGCGTCATCCTCCAATGTAGACTTACACCAAATTTGAAAACATTTGGTCCAACCGGTCATGATATATCCCGTCAGCAGGAGTTTGAAAAGTGGTCAAAGTGTCGCGGTGACCTTGAAAAAAGGT
The DNA here is from genome assembly GCA_936450465.1 of Gibbula magus. Classification (NCBI taxonomy): domain Eukaryota; kingdom Metazoa; phylum Mollusca; class Gastropoda; order Trochida; family Trochidae; genus Gibbula; species Gibbula magus. The sequence goes on along the minus strand of OW388291.1, from coordinate 24,291,907 downwards.
CATGGTCACCAAAATTGACTGGTGTCTGCGTCTTCGCCCAATGTAGACTGACACCTATTTTGAAAACTTTGGGTCCAACCGGTCATAATAAATGATCATAACAAGAGTTCGAAAAGTGGTCAAAGTGTTGTAGTGACTGTGAAAATAAGGTCAAGGTCCACAAAATCCGCTGGTGTCTGCATCAAACCCCCAGTGTAGACTGACACCAAGTTTGAAGACTTTGAGTCCAACCGGTCAAGATATATCACGTAAACAAGAGTTAGAAAAGTGGTCAAAGTGTCGCAGTGACCTTAAAATAAAGTCACGGTCACCAAAATCAACTGGTGTCTGTGTCTTACCCCAATGTAGGCTGACAACTTATTTGAAGACTTTGGATGCAATGTTTCATGAGATATCGCGTTAACAAGACTTCAAAGAGTGTCAAAGTGTCGTGGTGACCTTGAAAATAAGGCCAAGGTCACCAAAATTGACTTGTGTCTGCGTCTTCCCACAATGTATGCAGACATCAAATTTGAAGACTTTGGATGCAACGCTTCATAAGATATCGCTTAAACAAGAAATGTGACGTACGTACGGACGCCACTGAATTCATAGTCCCCCGTAGCGGGGGACAAAAACTTAAAACATTCCCCAAAAATAGCAAGCTACATATAGATTAAGAATGAATGAAATTTATAATTTCAAATAATGAAACTTAAAATAACAAAAATATTTCTGCTATTTTAAGGTGATATCTTTTTATTCATTAAATCAATTATTCACATGCACAATAAAATGGTAATTTGGAAGATAAGCAATCAAGTAATAAAGACAGAAATTAAATCTAAATGGATCCAAACTGACCATCTGTTTATTCATTTTTTCACAATCAATCAAACTTTATACAGGGAATTGTGTAGATCATTGAATTTAAATATCCTTATGAAATCTTAAAGGGGCAGTAGCACATATTTTCGCTGAAATAAGTCGACAAAATGTATTTGAAAAATAATGTCACCAACAGTTAAACATCCTTCTCTCTTCAGAAAATTATGTTAAAATATGAATGTACATGGTTCCGTAAAGCCAAGGGAATCGTTTTTGTCATTCGAAATAATAAAATGTGTTCACAATAAAATGGCCGCCATCCAATTTTTGCTTTATACACAACAGCATTATTACCACTACGGATAATCGATTTGTGTAAAAAGATGTTTTATCCTCTAAAGTAAATATAAATGACATAAACTTTTATTACAAATGGGAAATTTGAAAAAATAAAATTGGCAAAAATGTGCTACCTTCCCTTTGAACATGTTTGTACTTGGTGAGAATTAATTAATTCATGAATAATTTATGCACAAAGCCACAACACAAAGGTTATTTGAAAACAAAGTGTTATCACAGTTAGGTTATAGGTGTAAAATAACTCTTAGTCAATATCTATAAAACTTTTCATGAAAATCATTAAGAATTTACATTATAGATCTACATGCCCCATTGACTAATAAAGACAAAATCAGCAAAAATGCTTTAAAGTAATTCAATATTAAATGTCTGACAAGTCACCAAATTGAGATAATTTTAAATGAATATAGAATATAATTCCAAACATTAATGATTTTATCTAAACCTTGTTTGGGGTGAAACGGTTCACAACTACTTTAGTTGAAGCACTGTATTTTCTTTCGGTTCAGCGCACCGTAAAGTGTATTTTCGGTTCGTACCACATATCTTACTTTATGTTATTACCATATTCCACCACTGTTTGGAGGGTTGTCCTGGTTGGGGTTATTCTCAGGTTAAAGCCCACCCCCAATTTTGCCAAGTGTTACATGGTCATACATTACATAAATCTATAACATTATTTTAAGTTCACTGTTAAAACCTACATAAAACCTAGTCTCGGGTATGAATATTCACCCGAGTTGGGGCCTCTCCTGTCTAAAAGCCCATCCCCATGTTTTCAAGATGTTTGTTTGCCTGGCCCCCTGGTCTTATACCTGATAGAATACGGTATTTTAATTTAAAAAATTCAGTTTTAAGTTTATTAGTCTTCATTTTCAACAACAAAAAATGTTTTGTTGTGACTTTATTTTATTCCATTCTTGGGTCTGAACCTAAGTGAAAATGAACTGAACAAGCATTCTGTATAGTAATATGTATCGAACCGAAGCTCAAGTTAACCGTTTCACCCTAATCCTTATCACAATAACATAAGTTTAGAACAGAGAATCCATCATGATCACGAATTAACAAAAATATAGAGTCATGCCACTTTTACATAAATCCTTATCAAATGACCTCGAAGGGTCAACAGAAATATGTGTTTATCAGTGACCGATTTCAAGACCTGCTTTCAAATTTATATCAAATACAATTCATCATAAATAAAGATGCTGAGTTGTCTAAAACATCACACCCATCTTGAAATTAAATTCTTTTTTTTTATTCAATTAAACTATAAATTTGTAATAAATTAATTTTCTTAATTAATTAAAAAAATAATTAAATTTATTCAATCATTATTCATATTCATAGTTCCACCGACCCTAACTATAATTTTTTTTTACACTATTGAGAAATCAAACACAGAAATGCTGACACATCTAAAGATTAGAATTTTCTAAACAAAGCAAGTTTTTATGCTATAACGTAATTGCACTGTATCAGGCCGCGTTCACTCAGGACCTCAACCATATATCCAAGTGTTGGGTAAAACATCCTCTCCTGAAAAGACGCCTGTGATTTAGTCTATGTAAAAAGAAAAAATAATCAATCTTTAATAGCCAGCTGTATGTTAGTATCGGTATCGTCAAAATGTCACATGCCTGTTGTGTAATCAACTAAGGGTTATTAGCTCTCATAATTTTCTTTCTAAATAACATTGCATAATAAAAATACATTGTAAGATTTTGTAGAAATTGAGTGTTGCTATACCGGTAATAACAACACTTGTATTATTTTGGGTAATTATAATAGTATTATCGTATACTAGTACTTTTACAGATAGGACAGGTATACACGGCATGTGGTCCATCTTCTATATCATTCTACGGAAGCATCCTAGTGCCACAGTGAGATTTTTTAAATATATCTCCTAATTAGGACTTAGTTATCACCTACTAAGGAGATACTAAGTCCTAATTAGGACATAACTATATCCTAATTAGGACTTGATTATCACCTAATTAGGTAAAACTATCTCCTATTTAGGAGATGCTATCTCCTAATTAGGAGATACTATCACCTAAATAGGAGATACTAACTCCTAATTAGGAGATACTTACTCCTAATTAAGATATACTAACTCCTAATTAGGACTTAGTTATCTCCTAATTAGGACTTGATTATCACCTAATTAGGTAAAACTATCTCCTATTTAGGAGATGCTATCTCCTAATTAGGAGATACTATCACCTAATTAGGAGATACTAACTCCTAATTAGGAGATACTTACTCCTAATTAGGAGATACTAACTCCTAATTAGGACTTAGTTATCTCCTAATTAGGACTAAGTTATCACCTAATTAGGACATAAGTAACTCCTAATTAGGAGTTAGTTTCTCCTAATTAGGAGTTTGTATGTCCTAATTAGGACTTAGTTATCTCCTAATTAGCACTTACTTATCGCCTAATTAGGGTATAACTATCACCTAATTAGGACATAAGTATCTCCTAATTTGGAGTAAGTATCTCCTAATTAGGAGTAAGTATCTCCTAAATAGGAGTTAGTATCACCTAATTAGGAGATAATAACTCCTAATTAGGAGATACTAACTCCTAATGAGGACTTCGTTATTACCTAATTAGGACTTAGTTATGTCCTAATTAGGCGATAACGAAGTCCAAATTAGGAAATAGTATCTCCTAATTAGGTGATAGTATCTCCTAATTAGGAGATACAAAAAATTCTCACTGTGGCACTAGGATGCTTCCGTATCATTCATATTACAAACATGTCTGTTTTCTCTAGCAATAACTGCATACCTGCCACTTTCGAAAGCCAGATAAAACAATATGATTTCTAACAGTTCTATTTGTGTATTAAAATGATCAATTCTGATTGTGAGAGAACGCTTAGACATATCATACAGTTTCATCATATCATAACATTTTTGTTCGGACATCTGTGTAATGGCATATATTGTAATCTTATCCAATATTTAAAAACTCCAATGGAAGAATCTGCTGAATGTTCGGTAAACCATCGGTAAATATGTTAAGCTTAACATCCAGAACTCAAATAATTGTTTAAAATGTAGTAACGTTTGTATCCCCGCATATTTATTATAAATAGTTGCACAGACATGTTACATTTTTGCTATGCTAATTCATTTATGAAAATGCTAAACAAGAGGGCCTTAACATACAACCTTGTCTAACGCCAAGTTGACAAATAAAGGGGTCAGACAATTCCTGACTGTTTCTCACATGCACGCACTTCAACATAGTGATGATACATTGATCAATGTTACTGCTAAGAGTCCTTGCAAGTGTTTGAGATGCCAAAGTTAATTCACTCTGAGTCAAAAGTCTTTGCAAAGTCTAGGAATGACGCATATGATTTACTCTCTTTTGATGAAAATCATATTATGCCGTTTGTCGCGAACCCAAATGAGGTGAGACTAAATCTACCCGCAGAGTGTATATTCAAATATCGAAGAAGTCAGACAGAAATCAAGAGAAGTGAATACGAAGGAAGGAAAATGGTTTATTCGAGAAACAACAAATAATCCCTGCGGACAAACGAGCAAAGGATAGCTTGATCAGCCCTGAAAATAGTAGCAAAGTAGCAAAAGGTGATTATTACACACTAACATGATATCACCAATTCAAACAAATCCAACAATAGAGATAAATGGGTATTTACATGACGACAACAGAAGAGAACTGACGGGGGATATGTTAATTCAGTTTGTCCATTATAACAATGACCTACTGTTGCATTCATAAGATTTTTCCACTATCGTGTCTAGGGCTTCTAGGGGTCCAAAAAATTGGAATTGAGTACCCGAGGACTTGAACTCGACTCGGACTCTAGTACTCGAAACTAATACCTTTCAGCTAGGTGGCAGCATGCCACAATAACATTTTGTCTTTAAAAGGTTTTAGATTATGGATACAGTGGGAGACTGATATACCACGAAGTACTACCAATTTCGCGATACATTATAGCAGAATGTCCTCCAAAATAATCAGTACCCATACAACGTTCAGCACTACAGTTGATAAATCTAACACCATTTAAGGTTCAAATCAGATAATATTAAGGCTTTTTATTTTCTGTCTCGGTGATAAACACATGCAGATGACTGTCGCTTACCATATAGAGTTAATAACAACACGTTTAATTTGCTTAACATCAGTATATCGACCAACTTAGCCATATAAGCTTCATATTTATTTATATTTGTTGGTATAAACTTCATCTGATATGACCAATTCAATGTGTTATTTGGCTGCATTGTACGATGTTAACTGAGATAATGAAAATAGCCGATGTCACCAAGGCTGGTGTCCCTATTCACTTGTAACGTGGTATAAATTTTGTTCCTCAGTTACCAGGACATAACGGGGGTCCACTGCAGATGTTGTTAAACCTTGTTTCAGGCAACATGTTCAATGTATATAACTTGCACAAGTTGACTCAAATTAATGTAAAATTAATGTGATCTTTTACCGAGTCCTCGAGTCCAAGAAAATGGACTCGAGTCCAGCTAAACCCTCGTACTGGAGTTCTCGAGTACCCGTGGAAGCTCTAATTGGTGTCTAACTTATCAGCTCGGATTTAAAAATATGTTTTAACGTTGCATAAGCTTTACCATATGCTGCTTCGATTATAAGTTCCAATGCTTGTACTCATTGTTCAGTCACGACTAGGTGTTCAACGACGACAGGCCATGGTAACTTTAACTCTCATCTCGCTGTTGGCGACGTTTGTCGCCACCATCGCTGATCCGCATTACATAGTAGATACAAGTAAGGGCATTTCTATCCATATTTATTGTGAAATATTACACATATGACAATATGGTACACTACTGTGCAAAATTAAATACATCACACGAACACTTCGCGGACACGGTGTATTTAATTTTGCACGGTAGTGTACATGAACAAACTGCAAGTGCGATTTTATTTTGAACATTTAAAACCCTGTCATGGCACGGTGCACGTTCGATTTTGTTTGTTACATATCATAATGTAAGCTGGTCATTATTTATTATTCATGATATTTGAATCTGATCGCTGTCCGAACATTGGTCTCTCTGCCTTATAGTGTGTGTGTGTGTGGTCTGACCACTGTCCAACACTTCACATATATGATTGGACTACGTGGCTGCCTCCCTGGCTATTACATTTGTAGACTATACAGTGGACATGAAAGTCACACAACAGTTGTCTATGTTATCCTTGTGTGCACTTGCGCTGCAATTTCTGGAATACTGTTAATCGTTAGTAATTTATTAGGTTGGCGAAGCTCATTGCTCGATTTCAAATAGAACAAAGAGGCCACTATTGTAACAACACAAGCTGCTTACGCATTCTGGCTTTAACATTCCAAAACCTCAGCCTCTGTATGAACTAAACGGGGTCAAAGTTACACATGCAATTTCGTCAATTACACCATATGGCATTATGCAGTGGAATGTCGAGACTCATCTAAGAAATTATTTAATCTGATATTCCATATTATAAATATTTAAATAACATATAACAATAACTATATTTTCGGAAATGAACTGATACTGCTATACCTAGTATTATAAGATCTCTGGGTAAAGTGATGAACGAATATGTTGATGTTTAACTATTTGCATTATTTGTAATCATGCCAACAGTTACAAGATACAGGAAACAGGACATCCAAAATTCATGGTCGTTAATCTAAGAAAATCTTAAACTAAGAATTTTACAGAAAGGTTCTAAATAATCATACCCTCTTCCAGAATGTCCGGACAAGCCAGCTGACATTGTGTTCGTCTTGGATGGATCAGGCAGCGAGGGACCCAGCAACTTCAACAAAGAAATTGAATTCGTCAAGAATTTTACCAAGGATTTCAACATTGGTCCAACACGGACCCAAGTCAGTGTCGTCCAGTTTGGAACTCAAGTAAGGAATGAATTCAATCTGAAAGCATACCATACCCTGACAGATCTTGAAAACGCCATTGGACGAATCCATTATATTAACGGAGAGACCTACACGGGCGATGCTCTCAACTATGTGGACAGGAACAGTTTTTCTGCAAACAACGGGGGCAGACAGCATGTTGATAGGCTGGTCATTGTTCTCACTGATGGAGAGTCAAACCACCCCGTCGAGACGGCAGCCGCTGCCAAGAGGCTCCACAACAAGCGAATCACCGTTGCTGCCATTGGCATCGGGAGTGAGGTCAACCAGGATGAACTGAAAGCCATCGGCAGTAACAGCAAACATGTCTTCACCGTGCCAAATTTCAGTGCGCTCAGCACTATCCATAAGGACCTGACCACTACAACTTGCAAATGTAAGTAGACGTTTCCAATATAATCTAGAATGCATGCTTACGCCGTATGCTAACGAAATCATAGAGCCACTTGCTCTGCAGCTAATCAGGTGTTAAATGGTTTGAGGTGAGGTGAGTTTCAAGATTATTTCACTTATATCACGGCTGCTAGTATTATTGCAGGGAGAAATCCGGCAACGCCATGTGGCTATGCATTGCAGTGAAACCTGCGAGCAACGGCTGGAACAAGCGAACCATAAATGGTCAGAAGTTGAAGGCTTAAATGTATAGAAATTCAATCAATTAAGTCGTTCATACTACTGCTGATAAGTGTTTCTAATTAATTTTAAAATATTGACTGAATTGTAAGAAACAGAGGTGTGTACTTGATTGGCAGTTTATATGGTTTGGTTTGGTTTAAACATATTTTATTCACAAAGAATCGGAATGGGTACAAGCTGTCCAACTTAGAACACCCTATCCTTATATTGATGATAATATGAACTCATAAATACTCATAATGAAAATTGGGGTTTCATTTATCGATGTTACGGGTGAAGTATTTTCATATTACAGTGTAAATTGTCTCTATTACAAATTGTAACGTACGGATCTTTTTAAAAAGGTAGATGGTACCAGATGGGTTCATATTTCATAAATATTTGGTAAAACTATTCATACTTCAGTGTGCGACGCAACCCCAATCGATCTAGCTTTCCTCCTCGATGGTTCTGGGAGCGAGGGTGGCACCAACTTCAACAACCAGAAGCACTTCGCACATCTTGTCACCCAAGAGATGAACTTCAACGGCAATGCCACTCGCGTTGCAGCTGTAACGTTTTCAACAACTGCACATCAGAACTTTGACCTGAACAGATACCACGACGAAGCAGCAATCCTCCATGCCATTGACACTATCCGCTATCCCAACGGGGAATCAGAAACACATCTTGGTCTGAAACAGCTAACAGACAAAACCTTTTCCCAGGCTCGGTACGGTTCCAAGCATGTTGCCATTGTCATCACTGATGGTCGATCAAATGAAGAACATCTAACAAAGTTTGAAGCCAATCAACTTAAAGCCCGTGGAGTTCTCGTCATTGCAGTAGGGATTGGGTATAATGTTGATCCTGTGGAACTGAAGACCATCGCTTCTGGAGACAACTACATTCTGAGGGTGAACTCTAGTACCTTCCTAGACTCCATCCACGACAAGGTTGTCGATCTCCTCTGTGAATGTAAGGAACTTTTCTCACCTGTTGGTATTTATGATAATATGATTTGCTATGGCTTACATAACGATCTCATCTCATTTTCTAAGGCATTTATGAACATTTGCATATGTTAATGTTATATTTGCCAAGGAATATCTGTTACAAAGGCATCCATGATTTATGTCACAGTCGTACATGACAAAAAGCAATCATCAACATATATTGCTAAATGTTAATTATCATCACATCTCTTTCGTTGAGACATCACCAATCTTCATATTTAATTTGCTAAGAGACATTATGACAATCAGATATCACAAGCTGAGGTTCTCATCATCTGATCTCATTTAATACATAATGAAAGTGTGATCTCAACTGCTAAGGTTTTAAAAGTAGACAGATCTATATAACCATTCACTCTTATCATCAGCTCAGGCGTTCATGCTTATGAGATATTATTCAATAGGACATTTAGACAATGAAATCTTATCTCATTTGCTCATCCTTCAGATCTCTTCTATTAAGTCAACTCTGAAGACTATGACAACCATATGTCCATGTGACCATCAAAACACTTATATAGATATAGTCACTTAATTTATTTGAAAAACGAAGTTTATTTAAGGTGTTCTTTGGTTTAATTGTATATCAAATGTCACTGTTCCTGACCATGTTGACTATTTAATTTTTTATATACATTCTTCTCCTTCAGCAAAAATGATCTACACTACAAGTAAGTATACAGGTTATGGACGTCTTTGATGATGTCTTTGACATCTATTTAAAGGTCATGTTGTGTAATTCCGACCATACAGTTCAGGCAAATATTATTAATGAAATGAACCGTTTTTATCAACGTCATGTGTATAACAAGATTCAACATTAACAACAATTGTTTCTTTCGGGAAAAGATCAGAGTATTGACATTCTGTTCTTATTTCTTTTTAAAAAATATATTTGGTCCTTAATTTGTCGTTGTTGAGTTTAATGTTAAGCACTGAGAATTGCTGTAATACTAATCTTCATTGTGTGTTCTTAGCCCACAAACCGACCACCACAACCCCAAAACCGACTACAACCCTACCACCAATAGGTAAGCTCTATACTCCTTACATCATTTTGCATTCGATACGTTCAATGTAGTAGGCTTTTCAACTCATTATTTAAATTAAAGGATGTCATAGGGACTTTGACGACGACAACAGGGGTGAATTTAACAGGTATATATTCATGTACCTATGTTTTTAGTCTCTTCATTCTTATTAAGAAGTTTGATATCTCTACTGACCTTAAAAGGAAATTATTACACATATAATCAGTTGGCAATAGTTTAATGTCTTGTAGAGTACATCTTCCACACTTATCGGGCCAAATCTGCACTTTTAGAAAATGCATACTAACCCTTGCGACATTTCGCAGGGATTTCTGAGACAGGGTCAGCGCCACCTATCGTCCAAAGAGAGTTACGTCCCTTATATTGACCAATCAAATCGGTCGTTACCAACCCAATCAATCCAAAAGTTGCTAATGCACCGACAGCTTTACACATTTCTTATAATACTTTGTGATTTTTCATCTCGGATGTTCAGCTCATTTTGCAAAATATAAGTTTCAAAACGGATTTCAACTTCAATGGGAAAATTAAACAAGAGAGTTATTATCAGATATTGTTTAAATTTACCAACACAATGTGATTTAGTTTTATCACTATTTTATTGAGCGTAATCAACGCAGTACGGGTAATTCAAATTAAAAGAAGAAACGTTCACCCAACGCGACTCAACGTGTTTGTGCGAGATTTGTAAACGTGCATTTGATTGGTCTACACCATTACTCACTAGCCGTGTTACTTTCTGTCACAGAAATTCCTTCGAGTTGTCACAAGGGTCATATATGCATTTTCTAATAGTGCATATGTGGCCCAATGCGTGCGGAAGATGGGTGGAGTATTGCATCGTAATGTTCTGAGACCATGATGTTTTGTGACCTAAATCCTTACATTCAATCTTCAATGTAAAAAAGATTTCGAACAGGAAATGGTTATCAAAATTATGAATGTTGGATCCATCATTGAATTAAATAGTGAACATAATCATTTGTATTTAATAATCATCATGCACAAGAATCATTTTTTTTTTCAGAGTGCGGACCTGACCCAGCAGACATTATTTTCCTCTTGGACAACTCTGACAGTGAAGGAGCAGAGAATTTCGAGAAAGAAAAGAACTTCGTCAGCAACTTTGCTTATCGCTTGAACATCGGACCCACTGCCAACCAGATTGGCGCTATGTCTATTGGAACAACTCCCAAGAACGAATTCTGGTTAAACCAATACAAAAACCGCCGTGATGTATCCAACGCCATCAAGAACATCGCTTACATCGGAGCAGGAAATAACACAGCCGCTGCTTTTGCCTTTGCCAGAATCCAGAGCTTCAGCACTCATCACGGAGCCAGACCTGCGGCTACCAAGATAGCGATCATTGTCACTGATGGACGTTCTGTCAACGAGACCCTGACTCTGAAAGAAGCTGCCAACCTCAAAAAGACCGGAGTGACCATCGTGTCCATCGGTGTTGGCTTCGGACAAGATGACCACGAGCTGAAGACGATGGCCAGTAACAGTCAGTATGTGTTCAGTGTGGAAAACTTTGACGCTTTGAAGACCATCGAGAAGCAGGTGATTGAAACCACGTGCAAGGTGAACGGACACGTCGTCACTACTCCAGCTCCTAAACACCACAACGGTTGAATAAATTGGTTGTGTTGTAATCATTGAAGTTTGTCAGAGAAACGTTGCTATGGAAATTGCATTTAATTTAAAATAAAATTACTAATTATTTAACTTCTCTGCAGAGTTTTATTTGGGGTTTTGCTTAAAAGTTGTTGACAACAACGTGCAAATGATTAACACGTAAGCTAAGGTCATAAGATTTAACAGAGCATTCAAAGAAAAATAGAGACATTGGCTCTGCAGCTCATCAGACTTTGTACGATTTAGAATTAAGACTTAGAAACTAAAGTGTTAAGCTATAAATATAATGAATCACCATCAAACGTGCAACTTTAATAATATAAACTATATTTATATATGTATTTATGCAGCGCAAACATATCCAGGGTATGAAGGAGGTCGTTTTGCACATGTAGGGCTGACTCGGTGCCGTGTTTGGTTTTGTCCGCTGACTGCGTTACATCACCAAGGTTGTTAGCGCTCCATGTACATCAGACGAAGTAGGAAAGGAGTGGTCACTATGGCCGCGCACTCAAAGGCATTTACTCTCATAAACCTGCATTCACCACCTCACCCCCCCCCCCCCCCCCCCCCCCCCCCCCCCCAATATTCAAATTCACAGTTTCGACTTTTTGGGACAGCTAGTGATGATGATTAGTTCCCGGGTCTATGGATGTTGATTTCAATTCTTCAAGGAACTTGTTCTAAGACAAACCAACAAAGGTTTACTCCTGCAGAATGTGAGATTATATAAATAAAATATCTACATTTATTCATTATCAAATGAATTACGTTTTTAATATAGGGAGCTCTGTCACTTTCCATCAATAAGAGTGGTCGCTGATTTTAAAAATAGCTAAGTACCGACATTCTCTTCCCACAGAGGTTACTCCCTTCAGATTTCCAATCCTAACCTCTGTTGTTATACGCTTGAAATCGAGGGCAGAAGGGGAGTGTCCTGATTGGCTGCAATTGAATCTAGTTGTGCAATCAACGACGCCGTTACAAAAGTGACATTTGCCAATGACACGTCATAATGATAAAATAAACAAATTTGATTTATACACACATGAGCTCGATATCGTAATTAGAACATAGGTAAAAGAATATTCTATGTCATATAGGGTGAAGGTTTTTTTTACCTACGTTTTATCTACGTTTTAATTACGATATCGAGTTCCTGTGTTTATTCATTTGCTTCAAAATTGCGTTCGGCTTCGGATCAAGAGGTCCTGGGTTCGAATCCCGCCAGGGTCACGGCAACTTTGTCTGCTGTGGAGAACTGTTCAACACGCAGTGAGGTTTGGATGCAATGTTTCACTGAATTTCAGCGTAGTACCACCCATGGTTTGCTAGTTCATACCGATACAGGTTTCACCGCAATGCTTGCCACATGGCCTTGCGGGCTTTCACCCTGCCATAATACTAGCAGCCGCGAAAAAAAAACTCTTGAAAGCGGCGTTAAACCCCAACTCACCTCACCTCATACAAAATTAATACAATTGCATTTATCAGAGGACTACCATTAATTAGCTCTGTAACTCGTCAGATTTTGAATATATTATTAGTAAAGGTTGACCTTTTAGGTATAAAATAATATATATTTTTTATGCAATGAATCATCATCAAACATAAATGTACTTCCGGATCAAGATTTGTCTAAACAGAACTTCAACATCGTAGTACGTTTTGGTCATTGGAAGAAGCATAAATGTCACTGCAAGAAAAGGTTTTGTTTTAAATGAGATTGTTGTAGGGGTAAATACAAACATATATCCAGATAAAGCGACCAGAGAATAAATCTGGATAAATGCTATACACAAATATAAATACAAAAGAGACAAAACATAATATTTTGTTTTGTCTAAACATTTATTCATGATCATGATCCTATTATCAGTTATTAAATTTAAAATTTTAATCAATGACTACATTAAATTGTTTGGCTGCGTTATTCCATACATTATCTTGGCGTAGTTTCCTACAAGCTAACCAGTGTATCTTTTTTGGAAATTAAAATCGAGGGGACAATTTATTGATGCATATGTCCACAGGAAAAGTTTAGCGCAAATATGTTGCGCAATAGAGATGAACGACCAGTTTTCTCTATTTTCGCACATAGGGAAAACTGGCCGTTCATCTCTGTTGCGCAACATATTTGCGCTAAACTTCACCTGTGATCTATGCTAATGATACTTAGCCATGCAATTTCTCATAAATATAATTTAATTGTATAATTGTTTAATTAATTACATTAATGATTTTATTTTACTAGCATAAATACACGAATATCCTCCAACCTGGTTCCCGGGCCTCGTTCCGCTTGCGCTCACTGTAGCGCAAGCGGAACGAGGCCCGGGAGCCAGGTTGGAATATCCTCTGGCATTTACATAAATTAGCGTATTTGTACTATCCATTCAATCTGTATTCAATGATTGATTGTTTACCTACTTTGTGTAATATATATCTCGGTAAAACATGTCATTAAAAGGATCTTAAACCTGGCCAAGACAAAAACGTATGATACAACACACAAAACACCTTTTTACAGACAAATACTTTCAGTGTAATCACAACTATATTAATGCGAAATTAAATTTATGCACATTTATGATAAAAAAAAAAACAAGCCACAAACCTTATTTAACCAATAAAATGCTCAATATCAAACCTTTCACCAAGGACAGATAACTATGATGGCCGAAAGGGGACATCGCTTTTTCGCCCTCTGGCAACAACGCGATAAAGGGATAAAGCGATATTGCCGCACGACAAAGTGATAAAATTATTTTGCTTTGTCGCGCAGTTATATCGCTTTATCGCTCTTTTGCTTTATCGCTCTTTCGCTTTATCGCTCTTTTGCTTTATCGCTCTTTTGCTTTATCGCTCTTTCGCTTTATCGCTCTTTTGCTTTATCGCTCTTTCGCTTTATCGCTTTATCGCTCTTTCGCTTTATCGCTCTTTCGCTTTATCGCTTTATCGCTCTTTCGCTTTATCGCTCTTTCGCTTTATCGCTCTTTCGCTTTATCGCTCTTTCGCTTTATCGCTCTTTCGCTTTATCGCTCTTTCGCTCTATCGCTCTTTCGCTCTATCGCTCTATCGCTCTATCGCTCTTTCGCTTTATCGCTCTTTCGCTTTATCGCTCTTTCGCTTTATCGCTCTTTCGCTTTATCGCTCTTTCGCTTTATCGCTCTTTCGCTTTATCGCTCTTTCGCTTTATCGCTCTTTCGCTTTATCGCTCTTTCGCTTAATCGCTCTTTCGCTTTATCGCTCTTTCGCTTTATCGCTCTTTCGCTTTATCGCTCTTTCGCTTTATCGCTCTTTCGCTTTATCGCTCTTTCGCTTTATCGCTCTTTCGCTTTATCGCTCTTTCGCTTTATCGCTCTTTCGCTTTATCGCTCTTTCGCTTTATCGCGCTGTTATTATCGCTTTATCGCGCTGTTATTATCGCTTTATCGCGCTGTTATTATCGCTTTATCGCGCTGTTATTATCGCTTTATCGTGCTGTTATTATCGCTTTATCGCTCTTTCGCTTTATCGCTTTATCGCTCTTTCGCTTTATCACTATTTCGCTTTATCGCTCTTTCGCTTTATCGCGCTGTTATTATCGCTTTATCGCGCTGTTATTATCGCTTTATCGCGCTGTTATTATCGCTTTATCGCTCTTTCGCTTTATCACGTTATCGCTCTTTCGCTTTATCGCTCTTTCACTTTATCGCTCTTTCGCTTTATCGCGCTGTTATTATCGCTTAATCGTTCTTTCGCTTTATCGCTCTATCGCTTTATCGCTCTTTCGCTTTATCGCTATTTCGCTTTATCGCTCTTTCGCTTTATCGTGCTGTTATTATCGCTTTATCGCGTTGTTATATCGCTTTGTCGTACAGCCTTATGGCTTTGTCGTGCAGCGTTATCGCTTTGTCATGCGACACTGTCGCTTTGTCGTGCGGCGTTATCACTTTGTCGTGCGGCGTTATCGCTTTGTCGTGTTGCTCTATAGCTTTGTTGTGCAGCCTTATCGCTTTGTCATGCGACTATATTGCTTAATCACTTTATCATGTTGTTACCAGAGGGCGAAAGAGCGATGTCCCCTCTCGGCCATCATAGATAACAATAACTATTCTTTTATAAAAACTGATTTCCAAGCCGGGCAAATTAAGTGACCAAATAAAGATCAATGAAAATGTGCTTTAACTTTTTCTGAAAGGCGCTGTAGCACGTTTTTTTGTGGCAAATTATTGTTTCTCAAATTTACCATTTATTATCGGAGTTTATACAATATCTCATTTCACGACCCGATAAGCCACATCAGTAGAAAACGAATATCTGCATTGAAAGAAATTGGTGCGATGTATAAAGCGACAATTTTGTGGACCTCTTGAGTGTTAGAGGTAGATTTGTATGTCTCATGCGATTTTGAGAGTTCAGACAGCAGTATGGTTGACCAGCAGTATGGTTGACCAATCGTCATTGTAAACCTCTACTCTGAGTGTTTAGGTAGCGCTACATCAGTCAGATCACTTGAACTACCTTCGAGAGATCATTTTAATGTGAACACCTTAAAATGACTGCCTGATGGAAAATGGACTCGCATGATTTAACAGAACCTTGTACATTCGTTTCAAAACTCTTTTTATTGATTCAGGAGTATTATTTTACCATTGGTAACACTTATTTACCTTTTTGTAAGGGCCCTCTATTGCAGTAAGCTTAAGAATGGCCTGCTACAGCGCCTTTAAGAGGTTCTCACAAAATATTGGTTCAACATACAGTAGAACCCCACTACTCCATGGTAGGGGGCATGAATCAAGGAGTAAGATGATTAAAGGTACATCCATTGTGTTGTAAGGGGTCACATATTCCAAACGTTAAAATGTGTTACTTTATCGAGAAGTACCGACTGTTACCAAAAACTATCATTTTGATGTTAGTCGACTTCGTATATTAACGATATGAAGGTAAAAGTAGTGATTTCTGATCGAAAATCGGACAATGGATCGCGATTGACGCGCGGCAATGGGTCAAACGTAATTTTAGAATCTTATTTGCAACAGACAAAATGACAAATTTGGTTTGATAATATTAAATAGGTCATGTAACTACTTAACATGTAAATGGGACGTGCAGTTTCGGTTTCTACACATGCATAATGATGTTACTCGAGTTTAATTGGAAACTAGTAATTATGACATATTTGGCGATTGGTGATGAATGTACAAGCTGAGCAAATTTATTTGTACTGTAAACAGTACATATGGTGAGTTGGAACGTATTTTAAAATTGTATTAAACATAATGGATGTACCTATAAAGGACTAGAAATATACTTATTTTTAAAAAATAAGATACATCAAAAGGGTACGTCTGGAAATGGAACTTAAAATCCTTTAAAAAATCATTTCCTCTGTTCCTACTACCGATTAAATTCAAAATTTCAATTCAATAATAGCGATTAAACCTTTCAAAGTTGAAGGGAACATTTGAAGCCAATTAAACACTTAAAATATTTAAATTGATTAAAACAATTAGCCTGGAACGGCCCATTCAAGCATACATCCGTTGCTACAGGGCTTTATTTTCCTTTCCTTTAACATAATTTAGCATTTTTTTCCGCAAGATTGCAAATTTTCCCAATTGATTCTCGTTATGAAACCATAAGCACGTTGGAAGAGAACCTATGAATGGTCTCAATTCGACCATACTTTTAGACCACTTAGATCACTTCAATCTGGCGATCTGATTTGTATGAGCAGATCAAATTGATTAGCTGTAAAAGCAACCAGGGCTTCTGATTGGCTAAACATAGATGGTATGAGCAGACCAACTGATTTGTTGCAAGAACAACCCTGCTTCTGATTGGCTAAACATAAATGGTATGAACCAATGGTTGACTGCCAAGAAGGTAATGATCGAAGGTTCCTTTCCAGATCAAGCAGTAATTTGCTTGGGAGTAATTTGTTTTTCCTTATTGAAGTCTAGAGGTGATATCATTTAGGGGATAGCTTATTAAGAGGTTCACAAGACCAGATCAAGTAATAATTTCAGATTTATCTACCTATGCTGATTAGCGTGTAGGCTAACGAGTTACGCTTCGCTTCACTGTTTCAATGCAGTATTGCTTATTACCAATTACTTCAATTGTCTGAAATTGCGAGTCTGTGACTCTTTAGAAGACACGTTAATCAGCATAGGTAGATAAATCCGATCTCATATTTATCCTCGACGCAGTGTCTCTTTAATAAACCCACTTCGTCATCATCTCCTACATAAATTCAAACTTAAACAAAAACAAAACATCCATGCCATAAGTCAAAATATTAAACACAAGTGTTTGCCACTAACATGGCAATGTCCCCCGCCAGTGACATTGAGTTAGTAAGACACATCATTGGAGCTAATTTATATATTGCATTACTGGTAAAAAGTGCCATGATGATCAGCAAATTTTAAGACTTTGGGTGCTTGGATTCATGATAAATTGTGTTAATAAGAGTTCTAAAAGTGGTCAAAGTGTTGTGGTGAACGTGAAAACAAGGTCAAGATCACCAAAATGTACTGGTGTGTGTGTCATCCACCAATGTAGGCTAAGACCAAATTTGAAGACTTTGGATGCAACACTTCATGAGATATCGCGTTAACAAGAGTTCAAAAACTGGTCAAAGTGTAGAGGTGATCTTGAAAATAAGGTCAAGGTCACCAAATCGACTGGTGTCTGCGTCATCCTCCAATGTAGACTGACAACAAATTTGAAAACATTTGGTCCAACCGGTCATGATATATCCCGTCAGCAGGAGTTTGAAAAGTGGTCAAAGTGTCGCGGTGACCTTGAAAAAAGGTCATGGTCACCAAAATTGACTGGTGTCTGCGTCTTCGCCCAATGTAGACTGACACCTATTTTGAAAACTTTGGGTCCAACCGGTCATAATAAATGATCATAACAAGAGTTCGAAAAGTGGTCAAAGTGTTGTAGTGACTGTGCAAATAAGGTCAAGGTCCACAAAATCCGCTGGTGTCTGCATCAAACCCCCAGTGTAGACTGACACCAAGTTTGAAGACTTTGAGTCCAACCGGTCATGATATATCACGTAAACAAGAGTTAGAAAAGTGGTCAAAGTGTCGCAGTGACCTTAAAATAAAGTCAAGGTCACCAAAATCAACTGGTGTCTGTGTCTTACCCCAATGTAGGCTGACAACTTATTTGAAGACTTTGGATGCAATGTTTCATGAGATATCGCGTTAACAAGACTTCAAAGAGTGTCAAAGTGTCGTGGTGACCTTGAAAATAAGGCCAAGGTCACGAAAATTGACTTGTGTCTGCGTCTTCCCACAATGTATGCAGACATCAAATTTGAAGACTTTGGATGCAACGCTTCATAACATATCGCTTAAACAAGAAATGTGACGTACGTACGGACGCCACTGAATTCATAGTCCCCCGTGGCGGGGGACAAAAACTTAAAACATTCCCCAAAAATAGCAAGCTACATATAGATTAAGAATGAATGAAATTTATAATTTCAAATAATGAAACTTAAAATAACAAAAAATATTTCTGCTATTTTAAGGTGATATCTTTTTATTCATTAAATCAATTATTCACATGCACAATAAAATGGTAATTTGGAAGATAAGCAATCAAGTAATAAAGACAGAAATTAAATCTAAATGGATCCAAACTGACCATCTGTTTATTCATTTTTTCACAATCAATCAAACTTTATACAGGGAATTGTGTAGACCATTGAATTTAAATATCCTTATGACATCTTAAAGGGGCAGTAGCACATATTTTCGCTGAAATAAGTCGACAAAATGTATTTGAAAAATAATGTCACCAACAGTTAAACATCCTTCTCTCTTCAGAAAATTATGTTAAAATATGAATGTACATGGTTCCGTAAAGCCAAGGGAATCGTTTTTGTCATTCGAAATAATTAAATGTGTTCACAATAAAATGGCTGCCATCCAATTTTTGCTTTATACGCAACAGCATTATTACCACTACGGATAATCGATTTGTGTAAAAAGATGTTTTATCCTCTAAAATCAAATATAAATGACATAAACTTTTATTACAAATGGGAAATTTGAAAAAATAAAATTGGCAAAAATGTGCTACCTTCCCTTTAAACATGTTTGTACTTGGTGAGAATTAATTAATTCATGAATAATTTATGCACAAAGCCACAACACAAAGGTGATTTGAAAACAAAGTGTTATCACAGTTAGGTTATAGGTGTAAAATAACTCTTAGTCAATATCTATAAAACTTTTCATGAAAATCATTAAGAATTTACATTATAGATCTACATGCCCCATTGACTAATAAAGACAAAATCAGCAAAAATGCTTTAAAGTAATTCAATATTAAATGTCTGACAAGTCACCAAATTGAGATAATTTTAAATGAATATAGAATATAATTCCAAACATTAATGATTTTATCTAAACCTTGTTTGGGGTGAAACGGTTCACAACTACTTTAGTTGAAGCACTGTATTTTCTTTCGGTTCAGCGCACCGTAAAGTGTATTTTCGGTTCGTACCACATATCTTACTTTATGTTATTACCATATTCCACCACTCTTTGGAGGGTTGTCCTGGTTGGGGTTATTCTCAGGTTAAAGCCCACCCCCAATTTTGCCAAGTGTTACATGGTCATACATTACATAAATCTATAACATTATTTTAAGTTCACTGTTAAAACCTACATAAAACCTAGTCTCGGGTATGAATATTCACCCGAGTTGGGGTCTCTCCTGTCTAAAAGCCCATCCCCATGTTTTCAAGATGTTTGTTTGCCTGGCCCCCTGGTCTTATCCCTGATAGAATACGGTATTTTAATAACATTTTATTCAGTTTTAAGTTTATTAGTCTTCATTTTCAACAACAAAATATGTTTTGTTGTGACTTTATTTTATTCCATTCTTGGGTCTGAACCTAAGTGAAAATGAACTGAACAAGCATTCTGTATAGTAATATATATCGAAAGGAAGCTCAAGTGTACCGTTTCACCCTAATCCTTATCACAATAACATAAGTTTAGAACAGAGAATCCATCATGATCACGAATTAACAAAAATATAGAGTCATGCCACTTTTACATAAATCCTTATCAAATGACCTCGAAAGGTCAACGGAAATATGTGTTTATCAGTGACCGATTTCAAGACCATGCTTCCAAATGTATATAATAAAAAAATAATAATAATAATAATAATGGGCATTTATAAAGTGCAATATCCATACACAAGATGCATGCTCAAAGCGCATATCAAATACAATTCATCATAAATAAAGATGCTGAGTTGTCTAAAACATCACACCCATCTTGAAATTAAATTCAGTTTTTTTTATTCAATTAAAGGGAAAAAACAATAAATATGTAATTAATTAATGCTCTTAATTTTTTTTTTACACTATTGAGAAATAAAACACAGAAATGCTGACACATCTAAAGATTAGAATTTTCTAAAAAAGCAAGTTTTTATGCTATAACTTAATTGTACTGTATCAGGCCGCGTTCACTCAGGGCCTCAACCATATATCCAAGTGTTGGGTAAAACATCCTCTCCTGAAAAGACGCCTGTGATTTAGTCTATGTAAAAAGAAAAATTAATCAATCTTTAATCGCCAGTATGTTAGTATCAGTATCGTCAAAATGTCACATGCCTGTTGTGTAATCAACTAAGGGTTATTAGCTCTCATAATTTTCTTTCTAAATAACATTGCATAATAAAAATACATTGTAAGATTTTGTAGCAATTGAGTGTTGCTATACCGGTAACTGTGAACAACAACACTTGTATTATTTTGGGTAATTATAATAATATTATCGTATACTAGTACTTTTATAGATAGGACAGGTATACACGGCATGTGGTCCATCTTCTATATCAGTCATATTACAAACAAACATACAGTTTCATCATATCATAACATTTTTGTTCGGACATCTGTGTAATGGCATATATTGTAATCTTATCCAATATTTAAAAGTTCCAATGGAAGAATCTGCTGAATGTTCGGTAAACCATCGGCGAATATGTTAAGCTTAACATCCAGAACTCAAATAATTTTTTAAAATGTAGTAACGTATCTATCCCCGCATATTTATTATAAATAGACGCACAGACGTGTTACATATTTGCTATGCTAATTCATTTATGAAAATGTTAAACAAGAAGGGCCTTAACATACAACCTTGTCTAACGCCAAGTTGACAAAAAAAAGGAGTCGGATATTTCCATACTGTTTCTCACACGCACTCCAACATGGTGATGATACTTTCATCAATTTTACTGCTAAGAGTCCTTGCAAGTGCTTGAGATGCCAAAGTTGATTTATCTCTGAGTCAAAAGTCTTTGCAAAGTCTAGGAATGACGCATATGATTTACTCCCTTTTGATAAAAATCATATTATGGCCTTTGTCGCAAACCCAAATGAGGTGAGACTAA
Source organism: Gibbula magus (assembly GCA_936450465.1). Classification (NCBI taxonomy): domain Eukaryota; kingdom Metazoa; phylum Mollusca; class Gastropoda; order Trochida; family Trochidae; genus Gibbula; species Gibbula magus. Next base: position 24,270,034 of record OW388291.1, on the reverse strand, counting down.
ATCTACCCACAGAGTATATATTCAAATATCGAAGAAGTCAGACAGAAAGCAAGAAAGTGAATACGAAGGAAGGAAAATGGTTTATTCGAGAAACAACAAATAATCCCTGCAAACAAACGAGCAAAGGATAGCTTGATCAGCCCTGAAAATAGACGAGCAAGTAGCAAAAGGTGATTATTACACAATAACATGATATCACCAATTCAAACAAATCCAACAATAGAGATACATGGGTATTTACATGATGACAACGGAAGAGAACTGATGGGGAATATGTTAATTTATTTTGTCCATTATCACAATGACTTACTGTTGCATTCAAAAGATGTTTCCACTATCGTGTCTAGGGCTTCCAGGGGTCCAAAAATTGGAATCGAGTACACGAGGATTTGGACTCGACTAGGAAACGAGTACTCGAAATTAATACTTTTCAGCTAAGTGGCAGCATGCCACAATAACATTTTGTTAGTCTTTAAAAGGTTTTAGATTATGGATACAGTGGTAGACTGATACACCACGAAGTACTACCAATTTCGCGATACATTATAGCAGAATGTCCTCCAAAATAATCAGTACCCATACAACGTTCAGCACTACAGTTGATAAATCTAACACCATTTTAGGTTTAAATCAGATAATATTAAGGCTTTTTATTTGCTGTCTCGGTGATAAAGACATGCAGATGACTGTCGCTTGCAAATTGTCAACATATACAGTTAATAACATCAGTAACAGTATCAGTAACAACTTGGCCATATAAGTTTCATATTCATTTACATTTGTTGGTATAAAATTCATCTGATATGACCAATTCAATGTGTTATTTGGCTGCATTGTACGATGTTAACTGTGATAATGAAAATAGCCGATGTCACCAAGGCTGGTGTCACTGTTCACTTGTAACATGGTATAAAATGTGTCCGTCAGTGATCTTTTATCGAGTCCTCGAGTCCCAGAAAATGAACTCGAGTCCCGCTTAACCTGACTCCTACTCGAGTACACAAGTACCCGTGGAAGCCCTAATTCGTTTCTATCTTATCAGCTGCGGATTTAAAAATATGTTTTAATGTTGCATAAGCTCTTAAAAATGTTACCATATGCCCCTTCGGTTTATAAGTTTCAATGCTTGTACTGCTTGTTCAGTCACGACTAGGTGTTCAACGACAACAGGCCATGGGAACTTTAACTCTCATCTCGCTGTTTGCGACCTTTGTCGCCACCATCGCTGATCCTCATTACATAGTAGATACAAGTAAGGGCATTTCTATCCATATTGGGGGCGGGATAGCGCAGTGGTTAGCGCGTTCAGCTTCGGATCAAGAGGTCCGGGGTTCGAATCCCGCCAGGGGACACGGCAACTTTGTCTGCGTAGAGAACTGTTCTACACACAGTAAGGTTTGGGTGCAATGCTACACTGAATTTCAGCGGAGTACCACCCATGGTTCGCTTGTTCCAGCCGTTGCTCGCAGGTTTCACCGCAGTGCATAGCCACATGGCGTTGCGGGCTTTCTCCCTGCCATAATACTAGCAGCCACGATATAAGTGAAATACTCTTGAAAGCGGCGTTAAACCCCAACTCACCTCACCTCTGACAAACTGCAAGTGCGACTTTATCTTGAACATTTAAAACCCTGTCAAGGCACGGTGCACCCTCGATTTTGTTTGTTACATATCATAATGTAAGCTGGTCATTATTTATCATTCATAATATTTGAATCTGATCGCTGTCCGAACATTGGTCTCTTTGGCCTAGCCTATAGTGTGTATGTGTGTGGTCTGACCACTGTCCAACACTTCACATATATGATTGGACTACGTGACTGCCTCCCTGGCTATCACATTTGTAGACTATACAGCAGAACATGAAAGTCAGACAACAGTTGTCTATGTCATCCTTGTGTGCACTTGGGCTGCCATTTCTGGAATACTGTTAATCGTTAGTAATTTATTAGGTTGACGAACCTCATTGCTCGATTTCAAATAGAACAAAGAGGCCACGTTTGTAACAACACAAGCTGCTTACTCATTATGTCTTTTACATTCCAAAACCTCAGCCTCTGTATGAACTAAACGGGGTCAAAGTTACACATGCAATTTCGTCAATTACACCATATGACATTATGCAGTGGAATGTCGAGACTTATCTAAGAAATTATTTAATCTGATATTCCATATTATAAATATTTAAATAACATATAACAATAAACATATATTCGAAAATGAACTGATACTGCTTTACCTAGTATTATAAGATCTCTGGGTAAAGTGATGAACGAATATGTTGATGTTTAACTATTTGCATCATTTGTAATCATGCAAATAGTTACAAGATACAGGAAACAGGAAATCCAAAATTCATGGTAGTTAATCTAAGAAAATCGTGAACTTTACAGACAGGTTCTAAATAATCATACCCTCTTCCAGAATGTCCGGACAAGCCAGCTGACATCGTGTTCGTATTGGATGGATCCGGCAGCGAGGGACCAAGCAACTTCAACAAAGAACTTGAATTCGTCAAGAATTTTACCAAGGATTTCAACATTGGTCCAACACGGACCCAAGTCAGTGTCGTCCAGTTTGGAACTCAAGTAAGGAATGAATTCAATCTGAAAGCATACCATACCCTGACAGATCTTGAAAAAGCCATTGGACGAATCCATTATATTAATGGAGAGACCTACACGGGCGATGCTCTCAACTATGTGGACAGGAACAGTTTTTCTGCAAACAACGGGGGCAGACAGCATGTTGATAGGCTGGTCATTGTTCTAACTGATGGAGAGTCAAACCACCCAGAGGAGACGGCAGCCGCTGCCAAGAAGCTCCACAACAAGCGAATCACCGTTGCTGCCATTGGCATCGGGAGTGAGGTGAACCAGGATGAACTGAAAGCCATCGGCAGTAACAGCAAACATGTCTTCACCGTGCCAAATTTCAGTGCGCTCAGCACTATCCATAAGGACCTGACCACTACAACTTGTAAATGTAAGTAGACGTTTCCAATATAATCTAGAATGCATGTTTGCGCCGTATGCTAACGAAATCATAGAGCCACTTGCTCTGCAGCTCATCAGGTGTTAAATGGTTTGAGGTGAGGTGAGTTAGGGTTTAATGCCGCTTTCAAGATTATTTCACTTTTATCACGGCTGCTAGTATTATTGCAGGGAAAAAGCCCACAACGCCATGTGGCTATGCATTGTGGTGAAACCTGCGAGCAACGGCTGGAACCATAAATGGTCAGAAGTTGAAGGCTTAAATGTATAGAAATTCAATCAATTAAGACGTTCATACTACTGCAGATAAGTGTTTCTAATTTATTTTAAAATATTGACTGAATTGTAAGAAACAGAGGTGTGTACTTGATCGGCAGTTTATATGGTTTGGTTTGGTTTAAACATATTTTATTCACAAAGAATCGGATTGGGTACAAGTTGTCCAACTTAGAACACCCTCTCCTTATATATGGATGATAATATGAACTCATAAATACTCATAATGACAATTGGGGTTTCATTTATCGATGTTACGGGTGAAGTATTTTCATTTTACAGTGTAAATTGTCTCTTCTACAAATTGTAACGTACGGATCTTGGTAGATGGTACCAGATGGGTTCATATTTTATAAATATTTGGTAAAACTCAACCCTATTCATACTTCAGTGTGCGACGCAACCCCAATCGATCTAGCTTTCCTCCTCGATGGTTCTGGGAGCGAGGCTGGCACCAACTTCAACAACCAGAAGCACTTCGCACATCTTGTCACCCAAGAGATGAACTTCAACGGCAATGCCACTCGCGTTGCAGCTGTAACGTTTTCAACAACTGCACATCAGAACTTTGACCTGAACAAATACCACGACGAAGCAGCAATCCTCCACGCCATTGACACTATCCGCTATCCCAACGGGGAATCAGAAACACATCTTGGTCTGAAACAGCTAACAGACAAAACCTTCTCCCAGGCTCGGTACGGTTCCAAGCATGTTGCCATTGTCATCACTGATGGTCGATCAAATGAAGAACATCTAACAAAGTTTGAAGCCAATCGACTTAAAGCCCGTGGAGTTCTCGTCATTGCGGTAGGGATTGGGTATAATGTTGATCCTGTGGAACTGAAGACCATCGCTTCTGGAGACAACTACATTCTGAGGGTGAACTCTAGTACCTTCCTAGACTCCATCCACGACAAGGTTGTCGATCTCCTCTGTGAATGTAAGGAACTTCTCTCACCTGTTGGTATTTTCTATGATCATATGATTTGCTATGGCTTACATAACGATCTAATATCATTTTCTAAGGCATTTATGAACATTTGCATATGTTGATGTTATATTTGCCAAGGAATATCTGTTGCAAAGGCATCCATGATTTATGTCAGAGTCGTACATGACATAAAAGCAATCATAAAAATATTTAGCCAAGGGTTAACTATCATCACATCTTTTTCGTTAAGACATCAACAATCTTCATATTTAATTTGCTGAGAGATATTATGACAATCAGGTACCACAAGCTGAGGTTCTCATCATCTGATCTCATTTAATACATTATGATCCTGTGATCTCAACTGCTAAGGTTTTAAAAGTAGACAGATCTATACAACCATTCACTCTTATCATCATCTTAAGCGTTCATGTTTATGAGATGTTATTCAATAGGACATTTAGACAATGAAATCTTATCTCATTTGCCCATCCTTCAGATCTCTTCTATTAAGTCAACTCTGAAGACTTTGACAACCATATGTCCATGTGACCATCAAAACACTTATATAGATATAGTCACTTAATTTATTTGAAAAACGAAGTTTATTTAAGGTGTTCTTTGGTTTAATTGTATATCAAATGTCACTGTTCCTGACCATGTTGACTATTTAATTTTGTATATACATTCTTCTCCTTCAGCAAAAATGATCTACACTACAAGTAAGTATACAGGTTATGGACGTCTTTGATGATGTCTTTGACATCTATTTAAAGGTCATGTTGTGTAATTCCGACCATACAGTTCAGGCAAATCTTATTAATGAAATGAACCGTTTTTATCAACGTCATGTGTATAACAAGATTCAACATTTACAACAATTGTTTCTTTCGGGAAAAGATCAGAGTATTGACATTCTTTTCTTATTTCTTTTTAAAAAATATATTTGGTCCTTAATCTGTCGTTGTTGAGTTTAATGTTAAGCACTGAGAATTGCTGTAATACTAATCTTCATTGTGTGTTCTTAGCCCACAAACCGACCACCACAACCCCAAAACCGACTACAACCCTACCACCAATAGGTAAGCTCTATACTCCTTACATCATTTTGCATTCGATACGTTCAATGTAGTAGGCTTTTCAACTCATTATTTAAATTAAAGGATGTCATAGGGACTTTGACGACGACAACAGGGGTGAATTTAACAGGTATATATTCATGTACCTATGTTTTTAGTCTCTTCATTCTTATTAAGAAGTTTGATATCTCTACTGACCTTAAAAGGAAATTATTACACATATAATCAGTTGGCAATAGTTTAATGTCTTGTAGAGTACATCTTCCGCACGTATCGGGCCAAATCTGCACTTTTAGAAAATGCATACTAACCCTTGCGACATTTCGCAGGGATTTCTGAGACAGGGTCAGCGCCACCTATCGTCCAAAGAGAGTTACGTCCCTTATATTGACCAATCAAATCGGTCGTTACCAACCCAATCAATCCAAAAGTTGCTAATGCACCGACAGCTTTACACATTTCTTATAATACTTTGTGATTTTTCATCTCGGATGTTCAGCTCATTTTGCATAATATAAGTTTCAAAACGGATTTCAACTTCAATGGGAAAATTAAACAAGAGAGTTATTATCAGATATTGTTTAAATTTACCAACACAATGTGATTTAGTTTTATCACTATTTTATCGAGCGTAATCAACGCAGTACGGGTAATTCAAATTAAAAGAAGAAACGTTCACCCAACGCGTCTGTGCGAGATTTGTAAACGTGCATTTGATTGGTCTACACCATTACTCACTAGCCGTGTTACTTCCTGTCACAGAAATTCCTTCGAGTTGTCACAAGGGTCATATATGCATTTTCTAATAGTGCATATGTGGCCCAATGCGTGCGGAAGATGGGTGGAGTACTGCATCGTAATGTTCTGAGACCATGATGTTTTGTGACCTAAATCCTTACATTCAATCTTCAATGTAAAAAAGATTTCGAACAGGAAATGGTTATCAAAATTATGAATGTTGGATCCATCATTGAATTAAATAGTGAACATAATCATTTGTATTTAATAATCATCATGCACAAGAATCATTTTCGTTTTTCAGAGTGCGGACCTGACCCAGCAGACATTATTTTCCTCTTGGACAACTCTGACAGTGAAGGAGCAGAGAATTTCGAGAAAGAAAAGAACTTCGTCAGCAACTTTGCTTATCGCTTGAACATCGGACCAAAAGACAACCAGATTGGCGCTATGTCTATTGGAACAACTCCCAAGAACGAATTCTGGTTAAACCAATACAAAAACCGCCGTGATGTATCCAACGCCATCAAGAACATCGCTTACATCGGAGCAGGAACCAACACAGCCGCTGCTTTTGCCTTTGCCAGAACCCAGAGCTTCAGCACTCATCACGGAGCCAGACCTGCGGCTACCAAGATAGCGATCATTGTCACTGATGGACGTTCTGTCAACGAGACCCTGACTCTGAAAGAAGCTGCCAACCTCAAAAAGACCGGAGTGACCATCGTGTCCATCGGTGTTGGCTTCGGACAAGATGACCACGAGCTGAAGACGATGGCCAGTAACAGTCAGTATGTGTTCAGTGTGGAAAACTTTGACGCTTTGAAGACAATCGAGAAGCAGGTGATTGAAACCACGTGCAAGGTGAACGGACACGTCGTCACTACTCCAGCTCCTAAACACCACAATGGTTGAATAAATTGGTTGTGTTGTAATCATTGAAGTTTGTCAGAGAAACGTTGCTATGGAAATTGCATTTAATTTGAAATAAAATTACTAATTATTTATCTTCTCTGCAGAGTTTTATTTGAGGTTTTGCTTAAAAGTTGTTGACAACAACGTGCAAATGATTAACACGTAAGCTAAGGTCATAAGATTTAACAGAGCATTCAAAGAAAAATAGAGACATTGGCACTGCAGCTCATCAGACTTTGTACGATTTAGAATTAAGACTGAGAAACTAAAGTGTTAAGCTATAAATACAATGAATCACCATCAAACGTGCAACTTTAATAATATAGACTATATTTATATATTTATTTATGCAGCGCAAACATATCCAGGGTATGAAGGAGGTCGTTTTGCACATGTAGGGCTGACTCGGTGCCGTGTTTGGTTTTGTCCGCTGACTGCGTTACATCACCAAGGTTGTTAGCGCTCCATGTACATCAGACGAAGTAGGAAAGGAGTGGTCACTATGGCCGCGCACTCAAAGGCATTTACTCTCATAAACCTGCATTCACCCCCCCCCCCCCCCCCCCCCCAATATTCAAATTCACAGTTTCGACTTTTTGGGACAGCTAGTGATGATGATTAGTTCCCGGGTCTATGGATGTTGATTTCAATTCTTCAAGGAAGTCGTTCTAAGACATACCAACAAAGGTTTACTCCTGCAGAATGTGAGATTATATAAATAAAATATCTACATTTATTCATTATCAAAATTACGTTTTTAATATAACCAGCCTTGGGAGCTCTGTCACTTTCCATCAATAAGAGTGGTCGCTGATTTTAAAAATAGCTAAGTACCGACATTCTCTTCCCACAGAGGTTACTCCCTTCAGATTTCCAATCCTAACCTCTGTTGTTATACGCTTGAAATCGAGGGCAGAAAGGGAGTGTCCTGAATTGCTGCAATTGAATCTAGTTGTGCAATCAACGACGCCGTTACAAAAGTGACATTTGCCAATGACACGTCATAATGATAAAATAAACAAATTTCATTTATACACACATGAGCTCGATATTGTAATTAGAACATAGGTAAAAGAATACTCTATGTCATATAGGGTGAAGGTTTTTTTTACCTACGTTTTATCTACGTTTTAATTACGATATCGAGTTCCTGTGTTTATTCATTTGCTTCAAAATTGCGTTCGGCTTCGGATCAAGAGGTCCTGGGTTCGAATCCCGCCAGGGGCACGGCAACTTTGTCTGCTGTGGAGAACTGTTCTACACGCAGTGAGGTTTGGATGCAATGTTTCACTGAATTTCAGCGTAGTACCACCCATGGTTTGCTAGTTCAAACCGATACAGGTTTCACCGCAATGCTTGCCACATGGCCTTGCGGGCTTTCACCCTGCCATAATACTAGCAGCCGCGATATAAGTAAAAAAAACTCTTGAAAGCGGCGTTAAACCCAACTCACCTCACCTCATACAAAATTAATACAATTGCATTTATCAGAGGACTACCATTAATTAGCTCTGTAACTCGTCAGATTTTGAAAAATTTATTAGTAAAGGTTGACCTTTTAGGTATAAAATAATATATATTTTTTATGCAATGAATCATCATCAAACATAAATGTACTTCCGGATCAAGATTTGTCTAAACAGAACTTCAACATCGTAGTACGTTTTGGTCATTGGAAGAAGCATAAATGTCACTGCAAGAAAAGGTTTTGTTTTAAATGAGATTGTTGTGGGGGTTAATACAAACATATATCCAGATAAAGCGACCAGAGAATAAATCTGGATAAATACTATACACAAATATAAATACAAAAGAGACAAAACATAATATTTTGTTTTGTCTAAACATTTATTCATGATCATGATCCTATTATCAGTTATTGAATTATCATTTTTTAAATTTAAAATTTAAATCAATGACTACATTAAATTGTTTGGCTGCGTTATGCCATACATTATCTTGGCGTAGTTTCCTACAAGCTAACCAGTGTATCTTTTATGGAAATTAAAATCGAGGGGACAATTTATTGATGCATATGTCCACAGGAAAAGTTTAGCGCAAATATGTTGCGCAATAGAGATGAACGACCAGTTTTCTCTATTTTCGCACATAGGGAAAACTGGCCGTTCATCTCTGTTGCGCAACATATTTGCGCTAAACCTACATGTGATCTATGCTAATGATACTTAGCCATGCAATTTCTCATAAATATAATTTAATTGTATAATTGTTTAATTAATTACATTAAATTTTTTATTTTACTAGCATAAATACACGAATATCCTCCAACCTGGTTCCCGGGCCTCGTTCCGCTTGCGGTCAGTGTAGCGCAAGCGGAACAAGGCCCGGAAGCCAGGTTGGAATATCCTCTGGCATTTACATAAATTAGCGTATTTGTACTATCCATTCAATCTGTATTCAATGATTGATTGTTTACCTACTTTGTGTAATATATATCTCGGTAAAACATGTAATTAAAAGGATCTTAAACCTGGCCAAGACAAAAACGTATGATACAACACACAAAACACCTTTTTACAGACAAATACTTTCAGTGTAATCACAACTATATTAATGCGAAATTAAATTAATGCACATTTATGATAAAAAAAACAATCCACAAACCTTATTTAACCAATAAAATGCTCAATATCAAACCTTTCACCAAGGACAGATAACTATGATGGCCGAGAGGGGACATCGCTCTTTCGCCCTCTGGCAACAACGCGATAAAGGGATAAAGCGATATTGCCGCACGACAAAGTGATAAAAACATTTTGCTTTGTTGCGCAGTTATATCGCTTTATCACTCTTTTGCTTTATCGTTCTTTCGCTTTATCGCTCTTTAGCTTTATCGCTCTTTCGCTTTATCGCTCTTTCGCTTTATCGCTCTTTAGCTTTATCGCTCTTTCGCTTTATCGCTCTTTCGCTTTATCGCTCTTTCGCTTTATCGCTCTTTCGCTTTATCGCTCTTTCGCTTTATTGTGCTGTTATTATCGCTTTATCGCGTTGCTATATCGCTTTGTCGTACAGCCTTATGGCTTTGTCGTGCAGCGTTATCGCTTTCAGGTCTTTGAAGGGCATTTAGAAGTGGTATACATAAGAACAGGAAGATTTTCTGGATAACAACTTCTTTAATGTGAAAATACACGACTCCGAAACGTCGTGTATTTTCACATTAAAGAAGTTGTTATCCAGAAAATCTTCCTGTTGTTATCGCTTTGTCGTGCGGTGTTATCGCTTTGTCGTGCGGCGTTATCGCTTTGTCGTGTTGCTCTATCGCTTTGTTGTGCAGCCTTATCGCTTTGTCGTGCGACTATATCGCTTTATCGCTTTATCGAGTGCGAAAGAGCGATGTCCCCTCTCGGCAATCATAGATAACAATAACTATTCTTTTATAAAAATATAAAAACTGATTTCCAAGCCGGGCAAATTAAGTGACCAAATAAAGATCAATGAAAATGTGCTTTAACTTTTTCTGAAAGGCGCTGTAGCACGTTTTTTTTGTGGCAAATTATTGTTTCTCAAATTAACCATTATCGGAGTTTATACAATATCTCATTGCACGACCCGATAAGCCACATCAGTAGAAAACGAATATCTGCATTGAAAGAAATTGGTGCGATGTATAAAGCGACAATTTTGTGGAACTCTTGAGTGTTAGAGGTAGATTTGTACAGGTGTCCAATAAATAAACATACCCCGTATCTAGAAAGTTTCTAGTGCGTATCTAGAAAGTTTCTAGTGCCTATCTAGAAAGTTTCTAGTGCGTATCTAGAAACTTTCTAGAACGTTTCTAGAAACTTTCTAGTGCGTATCTAGAAATTTCTAGAAATTTCGAGTTTTTATTTTTTACGAGATATTCAAATATTTCTTTTATATTCTGAAACAACATGTTGACTTTGCCATAATATGTAAATTTCAACAATGTCACTCAACTAGAATAGCAGGAAATTGATGTTTAGTTTCGTGGTATCCTTGTTATAACGCGCCCTGCTGAACTGCTCAGGGGCAGTCTAATTACATGACAACAGTCGCTGTTAAGCTTCAAACTGTACTGCCCGTGCAGTGATCTTTTGTAGCTGGCGAGTTAATCAATGAAGGATATTCAGCGACGATAAAAGGAAGTATGTGATTGTTTAGAAAAATTATAATTGTAGACAATGTAAGTGGGTTTAAGTGAGACCTCAGTGATATCGACTTGCGACTCCTGTACAACTTTCAGTGAATAAATTGTGACAACTTTACAATCATTGACATTCTACATTCTATATCATGAGCTATTTTACAAAACATTTACTAGTTTCATTGCTATATCATCGTCCAAACATGTTAGTCAACAAACAATCTATTATATAATATTTTAAGATATTTAATACCATAGCTAATGTCTGCTTTTGATATCTTAATAAAACGAAAATCATAATACATGTTCTTTGATAAAACGGCTTTCAGTATTTTCCAAAATACCATGCCTCGATGCAGCAATTATTAACCAATTAGAAAAGGATTAAAACGTCATATTCATACCTTCTCTCGCTATCATCGTAATAATTGCCTCTTTTAAGTCACGGGGAGCGATATGTATATGACCATTTATATAGGGAAATAGCAATGTTTATCAATCACTTTCCATGTACAATCTGGACATATTTTTTCAAATCACTAATCACACTTCATCCTTGGAAACATGACAAAAATATTTTTCATCAACCCCAGGGACAACAGTAAGACCCCGGTGTCTACTACATGTAATCATCCGTAAAATCATGGTGACACCTGAATGAAATAAAACATTATGTGTCATTTATAACTTCGGACCGTTCGTCACCAAAACGTGAAATACAATCATTATTGATCACAAAAACATTATATTAGCTGTGTTTGTTGTATATTCATGCACAACACGTCACTATATAAACATGATATGTTACATCAATAATAGGTATAAAAGGGGCGTAAGTACTAAATCCTGCGTACCAATGTTCTCAGCGTTTACAATATAAAACACTGATTCACTACGTTGTTTGTGGTTATGCTATCCTTTTAATAATTCGTATTGAACTAAAGAAGTGTCTCTGGGATTAAGGTTATCTGCTTAGCTGAATTCGAGAAATATATAAAGTTTGCCATATTTTGAATCCTTATGTGTAAGATTATTTTTTCAAATGAACAATAAATGTGTCATTTGAATTATGATAACAGTATACATGTAAGTATAGGTAGCAAATTATTTATAGTAAGGCGTCAACGAATATGAATGTATTTGTTCCTTAACTGATAGGAATACCAAATCAAGTGACTGATTTTAATTCATTTGTTGTTACTTACTACATATGGACAGAAACAATATTAATAAATCCGGAGAGACTCACTAATGCAAGACGATTTATAGAAGGAAGGTATAACTGAAAGAGGGCATTTTGCATTAAGCCACTTATTATGTATTTTGAAAATGAAGTATTACATTTTCTGTAAGATGTCATCATGCATATTAGTTAAACTGTGTATGTGTTTATTTCTAGAGATTAAGTAATGAAGGAGTTGAGTAATGCATGTCAAGATATAGGGGCAAGAATGAGCTACGAAACTTCGTGTTGTAATGATAAAGAAACTATAATCCATATCACACGTTGTATGACCTACCGATTTCTAAATGCCCTTCAATCATTAATAAGAACCATTTTACCATTACCCGTTTTTCCTAGCCTAACAATACTGATACAAGTAGTGAGCCTACATAAGATGTGTATTTAGATCAAAGGTTAATTGCCTTTTCAGGTTATTAAATATAAGTTCTGATAATTACACTGAGTCACACACACATTTTCAGACTTTATTATTTTATCACCTTTAAACTTGTGTTCAACATTTTGATGGTACCATTTTGATTTGGGTCCTGTAAACCAGAGATTATTAGAGCGTAAAATTAACCTTGCGTAACCGACAGTTACTAATGAACTGGTTGTCTGCGGTCAGCTCGTTAAAAGAGATACAACACAGAGGCCGCCAGAGAGGTTTACGAGACACGCGCATGAGCAGCAATGGTGCTTTCATTATTTCATGTATGTGTATATCTCTAATTAAACAGTCATGGCTGGTGTCATCCCAGGTTTTGAGGACACCTGTTCAGCAACTCAAACGTGGTTAGCTGTGGACCCGCCGTTGTGTCATTCATTCAATGGCACGATTACATCATGAAATATACAAGACGATTGAAAGAAGGAAATGGTGTATATTTGAAAGAGGGTGTTTTGTCAGCCGTTTATTTGTGTATTTAGGAAATAAGTTTTATGTCACTAATAAGCTGATATCTTGATTATCTCATGTAACGCCGATTGAGAGAATTAACATATGAATTTGAACTGAAAATCACATATTCTAAATGTCAATCAATCATGTACCATTCCTGTTTACACTTATGTCTTATTAATACTGCATGTGCTTATTGTGCAATCAAGATGAAAAATATTACTGAGGGTAATATATGTATGACCTATATTTGAGAAATGGATAAAGACAAGTACGCATGATTAAAAAAACAAAAACAATAAGAAGTGAGGTTATACATCGGCGCTACTAATGTTGAAAGCATTGTTATGGCACATTAAAACACTGTTTATTTGGTTAATAATGAGGTATCTGTTACTCTGTAAATATTCTACAACTGTATGTGTTTTATAATTTAGTGAATTTATATATCAATTTTCCCTAGCGTGGCAATGTTGATATATACAAGTAATGAGCCTACATAAGTTGTAGTTGTTGAACCAAAGTTATTAATACTGTCAGGTTAGAAAAGTAAAACTTATCACTGAGTAGGAATTCGTTTGTACGACTAAAATACATTACATTGATGTAGTATATATCACACGTTATAAGTACTTGGCATCTCTCTTTATCAACCACAGCTAACTATCAATGAACGGACGTAAATTCCCCACAAAACAATACGTCCACAAATTGTATATTTGATTAAAGTAATTTGAATGAGTAGACCTTTGGTCATTTGCATTCATTTGCTCATATTAAATTGTTCTTTTATTATAAAACCCAGTAAGTATTGGATCCGGTTAATGAGTAGAATTCAGTTGTTTATGGGTATTTAAGAAAGTAGTTTGATACAAATATTCAATAGTGAACCCATACACTTAACAAAGCCAGTAATATTGTATTTGTGGCGTTTCTCAAGAATCATTCGACAAATAAAACGTAAGATATGTACATTTAGTACCATAGCGTAACATGTTTGAAGAGGTATACAAACCAACCCCTAAAATACCAAAGTAAAAATTAACATTTTGGAATGCATTTCCATACTCAATTATTATCCCTTTAAACTGTTTTCAACTCAGTTTGGTGACGCCATCGGAAACTTTGTCCTGAAACCACTAGATCAGTAGCACGGAACAATAAGCTTGAGTAACTCGCGTTCGTTCACAGTGTTGTCAATTATTCTAAAGTATAAAGTGGTTGTTGATGGTCTTTTGCATGAACTGATAAAACACAATCACAGAGGCCGCACAAGAGCTACAGAAGAGACAGGCGTGTGTACATCAGTGTCGCAATATATTGAATATATACGTGGACGTATATACAAAAACTTAAATCACCGGGGCTGTTGTACATGACTAGACAGTTTCCGGTCATTGGGAACCACTCGTTATACTCAGGTATTAATGATACCTGCACATGCGTGATTAGCAGGGTATTCAAAGCACTGTCGTGGAGCGTCTCTAACTTCATGATTCTGCGTAATTAAACACTGTTTTTGATATCGTCAATCTAATCTTACAGTTCTTTAATTATTACAAACATGAAAAATCAAAAGTTTCGTATTCATTGCGGTATGTTATGAAAATCAGCGTGTAAATAGATAACACTTTTGAACAATTGTGAGCGCAAAAATATGAAATTTAAGCAAATTTGAAAACGTTATGAATACTATTTATATCATTATATATGTTTCGTATTGATAAGTATCCACACTTATATGTGAGTGTAAATACGTCTGTGACAATGCCATTAAAAAAACATTTCCACAAAGGTGAATATTATTGTATATAAGGCACACACAAACTGACTATAGAACATAGTATACATAAGAATAAACACACATTTCAAAAGAAATACCATAGGATAATGTCAATACCAAAGTGAGACAGTGTGAAATATACATGTACACCTACATGTATGTCTCATGCGATTTTGAGAGTTCAGACAGCAGTATGGTTGACCAATCGTCATTGTAAACCTCTACTCTGAGTGTTTAGGTAGCGCTACATCAGTCAGATCACTTGAACTACCTTCGAGAGATCATTTTAATGTGAACACCTTAAAATGACTGCCTGATGGAAAATGGACTCGCATGATTTAACAGAACCTTGTACATTCGTTTCAAAACTCTTTTTATTGATTCAGGAGTATTATTTTACCATTGGTAACACTTATTTACCTTTTTGTAAGGGCCCTCTATTGCAGTAAGAATGGCCTGCTACAGCGCCTTTAAGAGGTTCTCACAAAATATTGGTTCAACATACAGTAGAACCCCACTACTCCATGGTAGGGGGGCATGAATCAAGTAGTAAGATGATTAAAGGTACATCCATTGTGTTGTTAGGGGTCACTATTCCAAACGTTAAAATGTGTTACTTTATCGAGAAGTACCGACTGTTACCAAAAACTATCATTTTGATGTTAGTCGACTTCGTATATTGACGATATGAAGGTAAAAGTAGTGATTTCTGATCGAAAATCGGACAATGGATCGCGATTGACGCGCGGCAATGGGTCAAACGTAATTTTAGAATCTTATTTGCAACAGACAAAATGACAAATTTGGTTTGATAATATTAAATAGGTCATGTAACTACTTAACATGTAAATGGGACGTGCAGTTTCGGTTTCTACACATGCATAATGATGTTACTCGAGTTTAATTGGAAACTAGTAATTATGAAATATTTGGCGATTGGTGATGAATGTACAAGCTGAGCGAATTTATTTGTACTGTAAACAGTACATATGGTGAGTTGGAACGTATTTTAAAATTGTATTAAACATAATCGATGTACCTATAAAGGACTAGAAATATACTAATTTTTTAAAAATAAGATACATCAAAAGGGTACGTCTGGAAATGGAACTTAAAATCCTTTAAAAAATCATTTCCTCTGTTCCTACTACCGATTAAATTCAAAATTTCAATTCAATAATAGCGATTAAACCTTTCAAAATTGAAGGGAACATTTGAAGCCAATTAAACACTTAAAATATTTAAATTGATCTAAACAATTAGCCTGGAACAGCCCATTCAAGCATACATCTGTGGCTACAGGGCTTTATTTTCCTTTCCTTTAACATAATTTAGCATTTTTCTCCGCAAGATTGCAAATTTCCCCAATTGATTCTCGTTATGAAACCATAACCACGTTGGAAGAGAACCTATGAATGGTCTCAATTCGACCATACTTTTAGACCACTTAGATCACTTCAATCTGCCGATCTGATTTGTATGAGCAGATCAAATTGATTAGCTGTAAAAGCAACCAGGGCTTCTGATTGGCTAAACATAGATGGTATGAGCAGACCAACTGATTTGTTGCAAGAACAACCCTGCTTATGATTGGCTAAACATAAATGGTATGAACAAATGGTTGACTGCCAAAAAGGTAATGATCGAAGGTTCCTTTCCAGATCAAGCAGTAATTTGCTTGGGAGTAATTTGTTTTTCCTTATTGAAGTCTAGAGGTGATATCATTTAGGGGATAGCTTATTAAGAGGTTCACAAGACCAGATCAAGTAATAATTTCAGATTTATCTACCTATGCTGATTAGCGTGTAGGCTAACGAGTTACGCTTCGCTTCACTGTTTCAATGCAGTATTGCTTATTACCAATTACTTCAATTGTCTGAAATTGCGAGTCTGTGACTCTTTAGAAGACACGTTAATCAGCATAGGTAGATAAATCCGATCTCATATTTATCCTCGACGCAGTGTCCCTTTAATAAACCCACTTCGTCATCATCTCCTACATAAATTCAAACTTAAACAAAAACAAAACATCCATGCCATAAGTCAAAATATTAAACACAAGTGTTTGCCACTAACATGGCAATGTCCCCCGCCAGTGACATTGAGTTAGTAAGACACATCATTGGAGCTAATTACATATTGCATTACTGGTAAAAAGTGCCTTGATGATCAGCAAATTTTAAGACTTTGGGTGCTTGGATTCATGATAAATTGTGTTAATAAGAGTTCTAAAAGTGGTCAAAGTGTTGTGGTGAACGTGAAAACAAGGTCAAGATCACCAAAATGTACTGGTGTGTGTGTCATCCACCAATGTAGGCTAAGACCAAATTTGAAGACTTTGGATGCAACACTTCATGAGATATCGCGTTAACAAGAGTTCAAAAACTGGTCAAAGTGTAGAGGTGATCTTGAAAATAAGGTCAAGGTCACCAAATCGACTGGTGTCTGCGTCATCCTCCAATGTAGACTGACACCAAATTTGAAAACATTTGGTCCAACCGGTCATGATATATCCCGTCAGCAGGAGTTTGAAAAGTGGTCAAAGTGTCGCGGTGACCTTGAAAAAAGGTCATGGTCGCCAAAATTGACTGGTGTCTGCGTCTTCGCCCAATGTAGACTGACACCTATTTTGAAAACTTTGGGTCCAACCGGTCATAATAAATGATGATAACAAGAGTTCGAAAAGTGGTCAAAGTGTTGTAGTGACTGTGAAAATAAGGTCAAGGTTCACAAAATCTGCTGGTGTCTGCGTCAACCCCCAGTGTAGACTGACACCCAGTTTGAAGACTTTGAGTCCAACCGGTCAAGATATATCACGTAAACAAGAGTTAGAAAAGTGGTCAAAGTGTCGCAGTGACCTTAAAATAAAGTCAAGGTCACCAAAATCAACTGGTGTCTGTGTCTTACCCCAATGTAGGCTGACAACTTATTTGAAGACTTTGGATGCAATGTTTCATGAGATATCGCGTTAACAAGAGTTCAAAGAGTGTCAAAGTGTCGTGGTGACCTTGAAAATAAGGCCAAGGTCACCAAAATTGACTGGTGTTTGCGTCTTCCCACAATGTATGCAGACATCAAATTTGAAGACTTTGGATGCAACGCTTCATAAGATATCACTTAAACAAGAATCGGACGTACGTACGGACACCACTGAATTCATAGTCCCCCGTGGCGGGGGACAAAAACTTAAAACATTACCCCAAAAATAGCAAGCTACATATAGATTAAGAATGAATGAAATTTATAATTTCAAATAATGAAACTTAAAATAACAAAAATATTTCTGCTATTTTAAAGTGATATCTTTTTATTAATTAGATCAATTATTCACATGCACAATAAAATGGTAATATGGAAGATAAGCAATCAAGTAATAAAGACAGAAATTAAATCTAAATGGATCCAAACTGACCATCTGTTTATTCATTTTTTCACAATCAATCAAACTTTATACAGGGAATTGTGTAGACCATTGAATTTAAATATCCTTATGACATCTTAAAGGGGCAGTAGCACATATTTTCGCTGAAATAAGTCGACAAAATGTATTTGAAAAATAATGTCACCAACAGTTTAACGCCCTTCTCTCTTCAGGAAATCATTTTAAAATATGACTGTACATGGTTCCGTAAAGCCACGGGAATCGTTTTTGTCATTCAAAATAATAAAATGTGTTCACAATAAAATGGCTACCATGCAATTTTTGCTTTATATGCAACAGCGTTATTACCACTATGGATAATAGATTTGTGTAATAAGATGTTTTATCCTCAAAAGTAAATATAAACGACATAAACTATTATTACAAATGGGAAATTTGAAAAAATAAAATTGGCAAAGACGTGCTTCTGCCCCTTTTAAACTTGTTTTGTAATTGGTGAGAATTAATTAATTCATGAATAATTTATGCACAAAGCCACAACACAAAGGTGATTTGAAAACAAAGTGTTATCACAGTTAGGTTATAGGTGTAAAATAACTCTTAGTCAATATCTATAAAACTTTTCATGAAAATCATTAAGAATTACATTATAGATCTACATGCCTCATTGAATAATAAAGACAAAATCAGCAAAAATGCTTTAAAGTAATTCAATATTAAATGTCTGACAAGTCACCAAATTGAGGTAATTTTAAATGAATATAGAATATAATTTCAAACATTAATGATTTTATCTAAACCTTGTTTGGGGTGAAACGGTTCACAACTACTTTAGTTGAAGCACTGTATTTTTCTTTCGGTTCAGCGCACCGTAAAGTGTATTTTCGGTTCGTACCACATATCTTACTTTATGTTATTACCATATTCCACCACTGTGTGAAGGGTTGTCCTGGTTGGGGTTATTCTCAGGTTAAAGCCCACCCCCAATTTTGCCAAGTGTTACATGGTCATACATTACATAAATCTATAACATTATTTTAAGTTCACTGTTAAAACCTACATAAAACCTAGTCTCGGGTATGAATATTCACCTGAGTTGGGGGTCTCTCCTGTCTAAAAGCCCATCCCCATGTTTTCAAGATGTTTGTTTGCCTGGCCCCCTGGTCTTATACCTGATAGAATACGGTATTTTAATTTAAAAAATTCAGTTTTAAGTTTATAAGTCTTCATTTTCAACAACAAAAAATGTTTTGTTGTGACTTTATTTTATTCAATTCTTGGGTCTGAACCTAAGTGAAAATGAACTGAACAAGCATTCTGTATAGAAATATGTATCGAACCGAAGCTCAAGTGTACCGTTTCACCCTAATCCTTGTCCTATCACAATAACATAAGTTTAGAACAGAGAATCCATCATGATCACGAATTAATAAAAATATAGAGTCATGCCACTTTTACATAAATCATTATCAAATGACCTCGAAGGGTCAACAGAAATATGTGTTTATCAGTGACCGATTTCAAGACCTGCTTCCAAATTTATAACAAATAAAATTCATCATAAATAAAAATGCTGAGTTGTCTAAAAAAACACCCATCTTGAAATTAAATGCATTTTTTTTATTCAAATAAAGGAAAAAAACAATAAATATGTAATTAATTATTTGTCTTAATTATTTTAAAAATAAGTAATTTATTCAATCATTATTCATATGCATTATTCCACCGACCCTAAATATAATGTTTTTACACTATTGAGAAATCAAACACAGAAATGCTGACACATCTAGAGATAAGAATTTTCGATAAAAGCAAGTTTGCTATAACTTAATTGTACTGTATCATGCCGCGTTCACTCAGGGCCTAAACCATATATCCAAGTGTTTGGTAAAACATCCTCTTCTGAAAAGACGCCTGTGATTTAGTCTATGTAAAAAGAAAAATTAATCAACTTTAATCGCCAGTATGTTAGGATCAGTATCTTCAAAATGTCACCTGGCTGTTGAATAATCAACTAATGGTAATTAGCTCTCATAATTTTGTTTTTAAATAACATTGAATAATAAAAATACATTGTAAGATTTTGTCGAAATTGAGTGTTGCTATACCGGTAACTGTGAACAACAACACTTGTACTATTTTGGGTAATTATAATAGTGTTATCGTATACTAGTACTTTTATAGATAGGACAGGTATACACGGCATGTGGTCCATCTTCTATATCATTCATATTACAAACATGTCTGTGAGAGAACGCTTAGACATATCATACAGTTTCATCATATCATTACATTTTTGTTCGGACATCTGTGTAATGCCATATATTGTAATCTTATCCAATATTTAAAAGCTGCAATGGAAGAATCTGCTAACATCCAAAACTCAAATAATTTTTTAAAATGTTGTAACGTATGTATCCCTGCATATTTATTATAAATAGACGCACAGACATGCTAAATAAGAACGGCCTTAACATACAACCTTGTCTAACGCCAATTTGATAAAAAAAAAATACAGCCATGTGCTCTGTAGCTCATCAAGCTTTATATACATTAACTAATTCAAAATGTCAACTTCTAGGTAAGAGGTATAACGCATAGGAAGCACTTGAAATGGAGAAGATGAAATAGGTCTAAAGGACCTTGCCGCTCTGATCTATCTTTGAGGCCAGAGAAAAAATCCCCTACAAATAAAGTCACACTTGAAGATTTAATTCATTACTGTTGTTTCCTTTAAATAACCTCCCATTAAAGAGCACATAAAATCTCTAGATGAAATAGCTTTTCAGGTCATTACGTCTGTGACCTATATTTCGGGTCGCAGGATCATGAAATATACAATTTAGAATCCCCATTGACTAAGGAGTCTGAGCACAACTTTTCAGCTCTCTAGACCTTTTTGAACTGGAGAAGGAGATGAAAATAGGGTCTTAAGGTTGTGACCCCTGTCACCCCAGTGACCCCAATTGAGGTCACGGGGTCACCAAATCTACAATTTAGAATCCCCATTAGCCATGGAATCTGGACACAACTTTTCAGCTCTGTATACCTTTTGGAACTGGAGAAGAAGATGAAAATAGGTTTTTGGGGTTGTGACCCCTGTGACCCCATTTGAAGTCATGGGGTCATGAAATCTACAATTTAGAATCCCCATTAGCCAAGGAGTCTGCACACAAATTTTCAGCTCCCAAGACCAAGTGGTTATGGAGAAGAATATGAAAATGTGAAAAGTTTACAGACGGACGGACGGACGCCGGACACCATGCTATGCCATAAGCCCATCGGGCCTTTCAGGCCAGATGAGCTCAAAAAGGGGTCAGACAATTCCTGACTGTTTCTCACACGCACTTCAACATGGTGATGATACATTTATCAATTTTACTGCTAAGAGTCCTTGCAAGTCCTTGAGAGTTGATTTATCTCTGAGTCAAAAGTCTTTGCAAAGTCTCCGAAAAACGCATATGATTTACTCCCTTCTGATGAAAATCCTATTATGCCCTTTGTCGCGAACCCAAATGAGGTGAGTCTAAATCTACCCGCAGAGTGTATATTCAAATATCTAAGAAGTCAGACAGAAAGCAAGAGAAGTGAATACGAAGGAAGGAAAATGGTTTATTCGAGAAACAACAATTAATCCCTGCGAACAAACGAGCAAAGGATAGCTTGATCAGCCCTGTAAAAAGACGAGCAAGTAGCAAAAGGTGAGTATTACACAATAACATGATATCACCAATTCAAACAAATCCAACAATAGAGATAAATGGTTATTTACATGACGACAACGGAAGAGAACTGACGGGGGATATGTTAATTTATTTTGTCCATTATAACAATGACTTACTCTTGCATTCATAAGATTTTTCCACTATCGTGTCTAGGGCTTCCAGGGGTTAAAAAATTGTAATCGAGTACACAAGGATTTGGACTCGACTCGGACTCGAGTACTCGAAATTAATACCTTTCAGCTAAGTGGCAGCATGCCACAATAACATTTTGTTAGTCTTTAAAAGGTTTTAGTTTATGGATACAGTGGTAGACTGATACACCACGAAGTACTACCAATTTCGCCATACATTATAGCAGAATGTCCTCCAAAATAATCAGTAACCATACAACGTTCAGCACTACAGTTGATAAATCTAACACTGGAGTACTCGAGTACCCGTGGAAGCCCTAATTCGTGTCTAACTTATCAGCTCGGATTTAAAAATATGTTTTAACGTTGCATAAGCTCTTAAAAATATGCCACTTTGGTTTATAAGTTTCAATGCTTGTACTCATTGGTCAGTCACGACTAGGTGTTCAACGACGACAGGCCATGGTAACTTTAACTCTCATCTCCCTGTTTGCGACGTTTGTCGCCACCATCGCTGATCCGCATTACATAGTAGATACAAGTAAGGGCATTTTTATCCATATTTATTTGTGAAATATTACACATATCACAATATGGTACACTACTATGCAAAATTAAATTCATCGCGTGAACACTTCGCGGACACGGTGTACATAATTTTGCACAGTAGTGTACATGAACAAACCATGTCACGGCACGGTGCACGTTCGATTTTGTTTGTTACATATCATAATGTAAGCTGGTAATTATTTATCATTCATAATATTTGAATCTGATCCGCTGTCCGAACATTGGTCTCTTTGGCTTATAGTGTGTGTGTGTGGTTTGACAACTGTCCAACACTTCACATATATGATTGGACTACGTGGCTGCCTCCCTGGCTATCACATTTGTAGACTATACAGTGGAACATGAAAGTCAGACAACAGTTGTCTATGTCATCCTTGTGTGCACTTGCGCTGCCATTTCTGGAATACTGTTAATCGTTAGTAATTTATTAGGTTGACGAACCTCATTGCTCGATTTCAAATAGAACAAAGAGGCCACGTTTGTAAGAACACAAGCTGCTTACGCATTATGTCTTTTACATTCCAAAACCTCAGCCTCTGTATGAACTAAACGGGGTCAAAGTTACACATGCAATTTCGTCAATTACACCATATGGCATTATGCAGTGGAATGTCGAGACTTATCTAAGAAATTATTTAATCTGATATTCCATATTATAAATATTTAAATAACATATAACAATACATATATATTCGAAAATGAACTGATACTGCTATACCTAGTATTATAAGATCTCTGGGTAAAGTGATTAACGAATTGAAGGGGTGCATACAAGAAGGGCACATATTCTATGTATATAACATAGCACATGTGCCCTTCTTGAATGCACCCCTTCAATTTGTTGATTTTTAACTATTTGCATCATTTGTAATCATGCAAATAGTTACAAGATACAGGAAACAGGAAATCCAAAATTCATGGTAGTTAATCTAAGAATATTGTGAACTTTACAGACAGGTTCTAAATAATCATACCCTCTTCCAGAATGTCCGGACAAGCCAGCTGACATCGTGTTCGTATTGGATGGATCCGGCAGCGAGGGACCAAGCAACTTCAACAAAGAACTTGAATTCGTCAAGAATTTTACCAAAGATTTCAACATTGGTCCAACACGGACCCAAGTCAGTGTCGTCCAGTTTGGAACTCAAGTAAGGAATGAATTCAATCTGAAAGCATACCATACCCTGACAGATCTTGAAAAAGCCATTGGACGAATCCATTATATTAATGGAGAGACCTACACGGGCGATGCTCTCAACTATGTGGACAGGAACAGTTTTTCTGCAAACAACGGGGGCAGACAGCATGTTGATAGGCTGGTTATTGTTCTAACTGATGGAGAGTCAAACCACCCAGAGGAGACGGCAGCCGCTGCCAAGAAGCTCCACAACAAGCGAATCACCGTTGCTGCCATTGGCATCGGGAGTGAGGTGAACCAGGATGAACTGAAAGCCATCGGCAGTAACAGCAAACATGTCTTCACCGTGCCAAATTTCAGTGCGCTCAGCACTATCCATAAGGACCTGACCACTACAACTTGTAAATGTAAGTAGACGTTTCCAATATAATCTAGAATGCATGTTTGCGGCGTATGCTAACGAAATCATAGAGCCACTTGCTCTGCAGCTCATCAGGTGTTAAATGGTTTGAGGTGAGGTGAGTTAGGGTTTAATGCCGCTTTCAAGATTATTTCACTTTTATCACGGCTGCTAGTATTATTGCAGGGAAAAAGTCCACAACGCCATGTGGCTATGCATTGTGGTGAAACCTGCGAGCAACGGCTGGAACCATAAATGGTCAGAAGTTGAAGGCTTAAATGTATAGAAATTCAATCAATTAAGACGTTCATACTACTGCAGATAAGTGTTTCTAATTTCTTTTAAAATATTGACTGAATTGTAAGAAACAGAGGTGTGTACTTGATCGGCAGTTTATATGGTTTGGTTTGGTTTACACATATTTTATTCACAAAGAATCGGATTGGGTACAAGTTGTCCAACTTAGAACACCCTCTCCTTATATATGGATGATAATATGAACTCAAAAATACTCATAATGACAATTGGGGTTTCATTTATCGATGTTACGGGTGAAGTATTTTCATTTTACAGTGTAAATTGTCTCTTCTACAAATTGTAACGTACGGATCTTGGTAGATGGTACCAGATGGGTTCATATTTTATAAATATTTGGTAAAACTCACCCCTATTCATACTTCAGTGTGCGACTCAACCCCAATCGACCTAGCTTTCCTCCTCGATGGTTCTGGGAGCGAGGCTGGCGCTAACTTCAACAACCAGAAGCACTTCGCACATCTTGTCACCCAAGAGATGAACTTCAACGGCAATGCCACTCGCGTTGCAGCTGTAACGTTTTCAACAACTGCACATCAGAACTTTGACCTGAACAAATACCACGACGAAGCAGCAATCCTCCACGCCATTGACACTATCCGCTATCCCAACGGGGAATCAGAAACACATCTTGGTCTGAAACAGCTAACAGACAAAACCTTCTCCCAGGCTCGGTACGGTTCCAAGCATGTTGCCATTGTCATCACTGATGGTCGATCAAATGAAGAACATCTAACAAAGTTTGAAGCCAATCGACTTAAAGCCCGTGGAGTTCTCGTCATTGCGGTAGGGATTGGGTATAATGTTGATCCTGTGGAACTGAAGACCATCGCTTCTGGAGACAACTACATTCTGAGGGTGAACTCTAGTACCTTCCTAGACTCCATCCACGACAAGGTTGTCGATCTCCTCTGTGAATGTAAGGAACTTCTCTCACCTGTTGGTATTTATGATCATATGATTTGCTATGGCTTACATAACGATCTCATCTCATTTTCTAAGGCATTTATGAACATTTGCATATGTTAATGTTATATTTGCCAAGGAATATCTGTTACAAAGGCATCCATGATTTATGTCACAGTCGTACATGACAAAAAGCAATCATCAACATATATTGCTAAATGTTAATTATCATCACATCTCTTTCGTTGAGACATCACCAATCTTCATATTTAATTTGCTAAGAGACATTATGACAATCAGATATCACAAGCTGGGGTTCTCATCATCTGATCTCATTTAATACATTATGATCCTGTGATCTCAACTGCTAAGGTTTTAAAAGTAGACACATCTATATAACCATTCACTCTTATTATCAGCTAAGGCGTTCATGTTTATGAGATGTTATTCAATAGAACATTTAGACAATGAAATCTTATCTCATTTGCCCATCCTTCAGATCTCTTCTATTAAGTCAACTTTGAAGACAATGACAACCATATGTCCATGTGACCATCAAAACACTGATATAGTTATAGTCACTTAATTTATTTGAAAAACGAAGTTTATTTAAGGTGTTTTTTGGTTTAATTGTATATCAAATGTCACTGTTCCTGACCATGTTGACTATTTATTTTTTTATATACATTCTTCTCCTTCAGCAAAAATGATCTACACTACAAGTAAGTATACAGGTTATGGACGTCTTTGATGATGTCTTTGACATCTATTTAAAGGTCATGTTGTGTAATTCCGACCATACAGTTCAGGCAAATCTTATAAATGAAATGAACCGTTTTTATCAACGTCATGTGTATAACAAGATTCAACATTAACAACAATTGTTTCTTTCGGGAAAAGATCAGAGTATTGACATTCTGTTCTTATTTCTTTTTAAAAATATATTTGGTTCTTAATTTGTCATTGTTGAGTTTAATGTTGAACACTGAGAACTGCTGTAATACTGATCTTCATTGTGTGTTCTTAGCCCACAAACCGACCACCACAACCCCAAAACCGACTACAACCCTACCACCAATAGGTAAGCTTTATACTCCTTACATCATTTTTCATTCGATACGTTCAATGTAGTAGGCTTTTCAACTCAATATTTAAATTAAAGGATGTCATAGGGACTTTGACGACGACAACAGGGGTGAATTTAACAGGTATATATTCATGTACCTATGTTTTTAGTCTCTTAATTCTTATTAAGAATTTTGATATCACTACTGACCTTAAAAGGAAAGTATTACACATATAATCAGTTGGCAATAGTTTAATGTCTTGTAGAGTACATCTTCCGCACGAATCGGGCCAAATCTGCACTTTTAGAAAATGCATACTGACCCTTGCGACATTTCTCTGGGATTTCTGAGACAGGGTCAACGCCACCTATCGTCCAAAGAGAGTTACGTCCCTTATATTGACCAATCAAATCGGTTGTTACCAACCCAATCAATCCAAAAGTTGCTAATGCACCGACAGCTTTACACATTTCTTATAATATTTTGTGATTTTTCATCTCGGATGTTAAGCTCATTTTGCATAATATAAGTTTCAAAACGGATTTCAACTTCAATGGGAAAATTAAACAAGAGAGTTATTATCAGATATTGTATAAATTTACCAACACGTTGTGATTTAGTTTTATCACTATTTAATCGAGCGTAATCAACGCAGTAGGGTAATTCAAATTAAAAGAAGAAACGTTCACCCAACGTGTCTGTGCGAGATTTGTAAACGTGCATTTGATTGGTCTACACCATTACTCACTAGCCGTGTTACTTCCTGTCTCAGAAATTCCTTCTTCAATGTAAAAAAGATTTCGAACAGGAAATGGTTATCAAAATTATGAATGTTGGATCCATCATTGAATTAAATAGTGAATATAATCATTTGTATTTAATAATCATCATACACAAGAATCATTTTCGTTTTTCAGAGTGCGGACCTGACCCAGCAGACATTATTTTCCTCTTGGACAACTCTGACAGTGAAGGAGCAGAGAATTTCGAGAAAGAAAAGAACTTTGTCAGCAACTTTGCTTATCGCTTGAACATCGGACCAAAAGACAACCAGATTGGCGCTATGTCTATTGGAACAACTCCCAAGAACGAATTCTGGTTAAACCAATACAAAAACCGCCGTGATGTATCCAACGCCATCAAGAACATCGCTTACATCGGAGCAGGAACCAACACAGCCGCTGCTTTTGCCTTTGCCAGAATCCAGAGCTTCAGCACTCATCACGGAGCCAGACCTGCGGCTACCAAGATAGCGATCATTGTCACTGATGGACGTTCTGTCAACGAGACCCTGACTCTGAAAGAAGCTGCCAACCTCAAAAAGACCGGAGTGACCATCGTGTCCATCGGTGTTGGCTTCGGACAAGATGACCACGAGCTGAAGACGATGGCCAGTAACAGTCAGTATGTGTTCAGTGTGGAAAACTTTGACGCTTTGAAGACCATCGAGAAGCAGGTGATTGAAACCACGTGCAAGGTGAACGGACACGTCGTCACTACTCCAGCTCCTAAACACCACAACGGTTGAATAAATTGGTTGTGTTGTAATCATTGAAGTTTGTCAGAGAAACGTTGCTATGGAAATTGCATTTAATTTGAAATAAAATTACTAATTATTTATCTTCTCTGCAGAGTTTTATTTGGGGTTTTGCTTAAAAGTTGTTGACAACAACGTGCAAATGATTAACACGTAAGCTAAGGTCATAAGATTTAACAGAGCATTCAAAGAAAAATAGAGACATTGGCACTGCAGCTCATCAGACTTTGTACGATTTAGAATTAAGACTGAGAAACTAAAGTGTTAAGCTATAAATATAATGAATCACCATCAAACGTGCAACTTTAATAATATAAACTATATTTATATATGTATTTATGCAGCGCAAACATATCCAGGGTATGAAGGAGGTCGTTTTGCACATGTAGGGCTGACTCGGTGCCGTGTTTGGTTTTGTCCGCTGACTGCGTTACATCACCAAGGTTGTTAGCGCTCCATGTACATCAGACGAAGTAGGAAAGGAGTGGTCACTATGGCCGCGCACTCAAAGGCATTTACTCTCATAAACCTGCATTCACACCCCCCCCCCCCCCCCCCCCCCCCCCCCCCCCCCAATATTCAAATTCACAGTTTCGACTTTTTGGGACAGCTAGTGATGATGATTAGTTCCCGGGTCTATGGATGTTGATTTCAATTCTTCAAGGAAGTCGTTCTAAGACATACCAACAAAGGTTTACTCCTGCAGAATGTGAGATTATATAAATAAAATATCTACATTTATTCATTATCAAAATTACGTTTTTAATATAACCAGCCTTGGGAGCTCTGTCACTTTCCATCAATAAGAGTGGTCGCTGATTTTAAAAATAGCTAAGTACCGACATTCTCTTCCCACAGAGGTTACTCCCTTCAGATTTCCAATCCTAACCTCTGTTGTTATACGCTTGAAATCGAGGGCAGAAAGGGAGTGTCCTGAATTGCTGCAATTGAATCTAGTTGTGCAATCAACGACGCCGTTACAAAAGTGACATTTGCCAATGACACGTCATAATGATACAATAAACAAATTTCATTTATACACACATGAGCTCGATATCGTAATTAGAACATAGGTAAAAGAATACTCTATGTCATATAGGGTGAAGGTTTTTTTTACCTACGTTTTATCTACGTTTTAATTACGATATCGAGTTCCTGTGTTTATTCATTTGCTTCAAAATTGCGTTCGGCTTCGGATCAAGAGGTCCTGGGTTCGAATCCCGCCAGGGGCACGGCAACTTTGTCTGCTGTGGAGAACTGTTCTACACGCAGTGAGGTTTGGGTGCAATGTTTCACTGAATTTCAGCGTAGTACCACCCATGGTTTGCTAGTTCAAACCGATACAGGTTTCACCGCAATGCTTGCCACATGGCCTTGCGGGCTTTCACCCTGCCATAATACTAGCAGCCGCGATATAAGTAAAAAAACTCTTGAAAGCGGCGTTAAACCCCAACTCACCTCACCTCATACAAAATTAATACAATTGCATTTATCAGAGGACTACCATTAATTAGCTCTGTAACTCGTCAGATTTTGAAAAAATTATTAGTAAAGGTTGACCTTTTAGGTATAAAATAATATATATTTTTTATGCAATGAATCATCATCAAACATAAATGTACTTCAGGATCAAGATTTGTCTAAACAGAACTTCAACATCATAGTACGTTTTGGTCATTGGAAGAAGCATAAATGTCACTGCAAGAAAAGGTTTTGTTTTAAATGAGATTGTTGTGGGGGTTAATACAAACATATATCCAGATAAAGCGACCAGAGAATAAATCTGGATAAATGCTATACACAAATATAAATACAAAAGAGACAAAACATAATATTTTGTTTTGTCTAAACATTTATTCATGATCATGATCCTATTATCAGTTATTGAATTATCATTTTTTAAATTTAAAATTTAAATCAATGACTACATTAAATTGTTTGGCTGCGTTATGCCATACATTATCCTGGCGTAGTTTCCTACAAGCTAACCAGTGTATCTTTTATGGAAATTAAAATCGAGGGGACAATTTATTGATGCATATGTCCACAGGAAAAGTTTAGCGCAAATATGTTGCGCAATAGAGATGAACGACCCGTTTTCTCTATTTTCGCACATAGGGAAAACTGGCCGTTCATCTCTGTTGCGCAACATATTTGCGCTAAACTTCACCTGTGATCTATGCTAATGATACTTAGCCATGCAATTTCTCATAAGTATAATTTAATTGTATAATTGTTTAATTAATTACATTAAATTTTTTATTTTACTAGCATAAATACACGAATATCCTCCAACCTGGTTCCCGGGCCTCGTTCCGCTTGCGGTCAGTGTAGCGCAAGCGGAACAAGGCCCGGAAGCCAGGTTGGAATATCCTCTGGCATTTACATAAATTAGCGTATTTGTACTATCCATTCAATCTGTATTCAATGATTGATTGTTTACCTACTTTGTGTAATATATATCTCGGTAAAACATGTAATTAAAAGGATCTTAAACCTGGCCAAGACAAAAACGTATGATACAACACACAAAACACCTTTTTACAGACAAATACTTTCAGTGTAATCACAACTATATTAATGCGAAATTAAATTAATGCACATTTATGATAAAAAAAACAATCCACAAACCTTATTTAACCAATAAAATGCTCAATATCAAACCTTTCACCAAGGACAGATAACTATGATGGCCGAGAGGGGACATCGCTCTTTCGCCCTCTGGCAACAACGCGATAAAGGGATAAAGCGATATTGCCGCACGACAAAGTGATGCGCAGTTATATCGCTTTATCACTCTTTTGCTTTATCGTTCTTTCGCTTTATCGCTCTTTAGCTTTATCGCTCTTTCGCTTTATCGCTCTTTCGCTTTATCGCTCTTTCGCTTTATCGCTCTTTCGCTTTATCGCTCTTTAGCTTTATCGCTCTTTCGCTTTATCGCTCTTTCGCTTTATCGTGCTGTTATTATCGCTTTATCGCGTTGCTATATCGCTTTGTCGTACAGCCTTATGGCTTTGTCGTGCAGCGTTATCGCTTTCAGGTCTTTGAAGGGCATTTAGAAGTGGTATACATAAGAACAGGAAGATTTTCTGGATAACAACTTCTTTAATGTGAAAATACACGACTCCGAAACGTCGTGTATTTTCACATTAAAGAAGTTGTTATCCAGAAAATCTTCCTGTTGTTATCGCTTTGTCGTGCGACACTGTCGCTTTGTCGTGCGGCGTTATCGCTTTGTCGTGCGGCATTATCGCTTTGTCGTGCGGCGTTATCGCTTTGTCGTGTGGCGTTATCGCTTTGTCGTGTTGCTCTATCGCTTTGTTGTGCAGCCTTATTGCTTTGTCGTGCGACTATATCGCTTTATCGCTTTATCGTGTTGTTACCAGAGTGCGAAAGAGCGATGTCCCCTCTAGGCCATCATAGATAACAATAACTATTCTTTTATAAAAACTGATTTCCAAGCCGGGCAAATAGAGTGACCAAATAAAGATCAATGAAAATGTGCTTTAACCTTTTCTGAAAGGCGCTGTAGCACGTTTTTTTTGTGGCAAATTATTTTTTCTCAAATTAACCATTATCGGAGTTTATACAATATCTCATTGCACGACCCGATAAGCCACATCAGTAGAAAACTAATATCTGCATTGAAAGAAATTGGTGCGATGTATAAAGCGACAATTTTGTGGAACTCTTGAGTGTTAGAGGTAGATTTGTACAGGTGTCCAATAAATAAACATACCCCGTATCTAGAAAGTTTCTAGTGCGTATCTAGAAAGTTTCTAGTGCGTATCTAGAAACTTTCTAGAACGTTTCTAGAAAATTTCTAGTGCGTATCTAGAAATTTCTAGAAATTTCGAGTTTTTATTTTTTACGAGATATTCAAATATTTCTTTTATATTCTGAAACAACGTGTTGACTTTGCCATAATATGTAAATTTCAACAATGTCACTCAACTAGAAAAGCAGGAAATTGATGTTTAGTTTCGTGGTATCCTCGTTATAACGCGCCCTGCTGAACTGCTCAGGGGCAGTCTAATTACATGACAACAGTCGCTGTTAAGCTTCAAACTGTACTGCCCGTGCAGTGATCTTTTGTAGCTGGCGAGTTAATCAATGAAGGATATTCAGCGACGATAAAAGGAAGTATGTGATTATTTAGAAAAATTATAATTGTAGACAATGTAAGTGGGTTTAAGTGAGACCTCAGTGATATCGACTTGCGACTCCTGTACAACTTTCAGTGAATAAATTGTGACAACTTTACAATCATTGACATTCTACATTCTATATCATGATCTATTTTACAAAACATTTACTAGTTTCATTGCTATATCATCGTCCAAACATGTTAGTCAACAAACAATCTATTATATAATATTTTAAGATATTTAATACCATAGCTCATGTCTGCTTTTGATATCTTAATAAAACGAAAATCATAATACATGTTCTTTGATAAAACGGCTTTCAGTATTTTCCAAAATACCATGCCTCGATGCAGCAATTATTAACCAATTAGAAAAGGATTAAAACGTCATATTCATACCTTCTCTCGCTATCATCGTAATAATTGCCTCTTTTAAGTCACATGTGTAACTTTTATTGAAGCGTTGACATAAGCTCTCAGCTTGCTTGCCAATCCATTTTAATGAATAAAATATGTTTAAAAACAATTTCAAAACTATTTTTTATAGCAACAGTGAATTATTTCATGATACTAACTTACACATTGTTTATTTAGTTTCCAATTGACTAAAGCAAACTATCCCAATACTTCAGAAAGCACATTCACTTAACATACTCTGTAGCTGTTATGTGAATTTGTTTTTTGTTATAATGTATGTTTTGTGTAATAATGTATAAATACAGTCCACGTCACGGGGAGCGATATGTATATGACCATTTATATAGGGAAATAGCAATGTTTATCAATCACTTTCCATGTACAATCTGGACATATTTTTTCAAATCACTAATCACACTTCATCCTTGGAAACATGACAAAAATATTTTTCATCAACCCCAGGGACAACAGTAAGACCCCGGTGTCTACTACATGTAATCATCCGTAAAATCATGGTGACACCTGAATGAAATAAAACATTATGTGTCATTTATAACTTCGGACCGTTCGTCACCAAAACGTGAAATACAATCATTATTGATCACAAAAACATTATATTAGCTGTGTTTGTTGTATATTCATGCACAACACGTCACTATATAAACATGATATGTTACATCAATAATAGGTATAAAAGGGGCGTAAGTACTAAATCCTGCGTACCAATGTTCTCAGCGTTTACAATATAAAACACTGATTCACTACGTTGTTTGTGGTTATGCTATCCTTTTAATAATTCGTATTGAACTAAAGAATTGTCTCTGGGATTAAGGTTATCTGCTTAGCTGAATTCGAGAAATATATAAAGTTTGCCATATTTTGAATCCTTATGTGTAAGATTATTTTTTCAAATGAACAATAAATGTGTCATTTGAATTATGATAACAGTATACATGTAAGTATAGGTAGCAAATTATTTATAGTAAGGCGTCAACGAATATGAATGTATTTGTTCCTTAACTGATAGGAATACCAAATCAAGTGACTGATTTTAATTCATTTGTTGTTACTTACTACATATGGACAGAAACAATATTAATAAATCCGGAGAGACTGACTAATGCAAGACGATTTATAGAAGGAAGGTATAACTGAAAGAGGGCATTTTGCATTAAGCCACTTATTATGTATTTTGAAAATGAAGTATTACATTTTCTGTAAGATGTCATCATGCATATTAGTTAAACTGTGTATGTGTTTATTTCTAGAGATTAAGTAAAATGAAGGAGTTGAGTAATGCATGTCAAGATATAGGGGCAAGAATGAGCTACGAAACTTCGTGTTGTAATGATAAAGAAACTATAATCCATATCACACGTTGTATGACCTACCGATTTCTAAATGCCCTTCAATCATTTAATAAGAACCATTTTACCATTACCCGTTTTTCCTAGCCTAACAATACTGATACAAGTAATGAGCCTACATAAGATGTGTATTTAGATCAAAGGTTAATTGCCTTTTCAGGTTATTAAATATAAGTTCTGATAATTACACTGAGTCACACACACATTTTCAGACTTTATTATTTTATCACCTTTAAACTTGTGTTCAACATTTTGATGGTACCATTTTGATTTGGGTCCTGTAAACCAGAGATTATTAGAGCGTAAAATTAACCTTGCGTAACCGACAGTTACTAATGAACTGGTTGTCTGCGGTCAGCTCGTTAAAAGAGATACAACACAGAGGCCGCCAGAGAGGTTTACGAGACACGCGCATGAGCAGCAATGGTGCAATGTATTTCATGTATGTGTATATCTCTAATTAAACAGTCATGGCTGGTGTCATCCCAGGTTTTGAGGACACCTGTTCAGCAACTCAAACGTGGTTAGCTGTGGACCCGCCGTTGTGTCATTCATTCAATGGCACGATTACATCATGAAATATACAAGACGATTGAAAGAAGGAAATGGTGTATATTTGAAAGAGGGTGTTTTGTCAGCCGTTTATTTGTGTATTTAGGAAATAAGTTTTATGTCACTAATAAGCTGATATCTTGATTATCTCATGTAACGCCGATTGAGAGAATTAACATATGAATTTGAACTGAAAATCACATATTCTAAATGTCAATCAATCATGTACCATTCCTGTTTACACTTATGTCTTATTAATACTGCATGTGCTTATTGTGCAATCAAGATGAAAAATATTACTGAGGGTAATATATGTATGACCTATATTTGAGAAATGGATAAAGACAAGTACGCATGATTAAAAAACAAAAACAATAAGAAGTGAGGTTATACATCGGCGCTACTAATGTTGAAAGCATTGTTATGGCACATTAAAACACTGTTTATTTGGTTAATAATGAGGTATCTGTTACTCTGTAAATATTCTACAACTGTATGTGTTTTATAATTTAGTGAATTTATATATCAATTTTCCCTAGCGTGGCAATGTTGATATATACAAGTAATGAGCCTACATAAGTTGTAGTTGTTGAACCAAAGTTATTAATACTGTCAGGTTAGAAAAGTAAAACTTATCACTGAGTAGGAATTCGTTTGTACGACTAAAATACATTACATTGATGTAGTATATATCACACGTTATAAGTACTTGGCATCTCTCTTTATCAACCACAGCTAACTATCAATGAACGGACGTAAATTCCCCACAAAACAATACGTCCACAAATTGTTTATTTGATTAAAGTAATTTGAATGAGTAGACCTTTGGTCATTTGCATTCATTTGCTCATATTGAATTGTTCTTTTATTATAAAACCCAGTAAGTATTGGATCCGGTTAATGAGTAGAATTCAGTTGTTTATGGGTATTTAAGAAAGTAGTTTGATACAAATATTCAATAGTGAACCCATACACTTAACAAAGCCAGTAATATTGTATTTGTGGCGTTTCTCAAGAATCATTCGACAAATAAAACGTAAGATATGTACATTTAGTACCATAGCGTAACATGTTTGAAGAGGTATACAAACCAACCCCTAAAATACCAAAGTAAAAATTACCATTTTGGAATGCATTTCCATACTCAATTATTATCCCTTTAAACTGTTTTCAACTCAGTTTGGTGACGCCATCGGAAACTTTGTCCTGAAACCACTAGATCAGTAGCACGGAACAATAAGCTTGAGTAACTCGCGTTCGTTCACAGTGTTGTCAATTATTCTAAAGTATAAAGTGGTTGTTGATGGTCTTTTGCATGAACTGATAAAACACAATCACAGAGGCCGCACAAGAGCTACAGAAGAGACAGGCGTGTGTACATCAGTGTCGCAATATATTGAATATATACGTGGACGTATATACAAAAACTTAAATCACCGGGGCTGTTGTACATGACTAGACAGTATCCGGTCATTGGGAACCACTCGTTATACTCAGGTATTAATGATACCTGCACATGCGTGATTTGCAGGGTATTCAAAGCACTGTCGTGGAGCGTCTCTAACTTCATGATTCTGCGTAATTAAACACTGTTTTTGATATCGTCAATCTAATCTTATAGTTCTTTAATAATTACAAACATGAAAAATAGAGCCATGGGCTCTGTAGCTCATCAGGACTTCATTGATTTATTATCTAAGGTTGAATATCTAAGTTATCTCAAGTAATACATTGTTAACAAGCAAAAAATAGGTTTGAAGATCATGACCCCTATGACCCACATTTGGAGTAAAAGGATCCTACAATTAAGAATCACCTTTGACCAAAAAGTCTCTACACCTTTCTAGAACTTTTCATACTTGAGATAAAGATGAAAATAGGTTTTTGGGTTGTGACCCGTGACCTAGATTGGGGTCACAGGGTCACGAAATCTACAATTTAGAATCCCCATTGGCCAAGGAGTCTGCACACAACTTTTCAACTCTCAAGACCTTTTGGAACTGGAGAAGAAGATGAAAATAGGTTTTTAAGGATATGACCCCTGTGACCCCATTTGGGGTCACAGGGTCACAAAATCTACAATTTAGAATCCCCATTTGCCAAGGAGGTTGCACACAACTTTTCAGCTCTCTAGGCCTTTTGGAACTGGAGAAGAAGATGAAAATAGGTTTTTAAGGATGTGACCCCTGTGACCCCATTTGGGGTCACAGGGTCACAAAATCTACAATTTAGAATCCCCATGGGCCAAGGAGTCTACACACAACTTTTCAGCTCTCTAGACCTTTTGGAACTGGAGAAGAAGATGAAAATAGGTTTTTAAGGATATGACCCCTGTGACCCCATTTGGGGTCACATGGTCACAAAATCTACAATTTAGAATCCCCATTTGCCAAGGAGTCTGCACACAACTTTTCAGCTCTCTAGACCTTTTGGAAATGATGAAGAAGATGAAAATAGGTTTTTAAGGATGTGACCCCTGTGACCCCATTTGGGGTGATGGGGTCAAGAAATCTACAATTTAGAATCCCCATTGGTCTGCACATAAAATTTCAGTTCTGTGGAGTCATTGGTTCTGGAGAAGAAGTCGAAAAAGCGAAAAGTTTACGGATGGACGGACGCCGGACACCATGCCATGCCATAAGCCCATCGGGCCTTTCAGCGTGTAAATAGATAACACTTTTGAACAATTGTGAGCGCAAAAATATGAAATTTAAGCAAATTTGAAAACGTTATGAATACTATTTATATCATTATATATGTTTCGTATTGATAAGTATCCACACTTATATGTGAGTGTAAATACGTCTGTGACAATGCCATTAAAAAAAACATTTCCACAAAGGTGAATATTATTGTATATAAGGCACACACAAACTGACTATAGAACATAGTATACATAAGAATAAACACACATTTCAAAAGAAATACCATAGGATAATGTCAATACCAAAGTGAGACAGTGTGAAATATACATGTACACCTACATGTATGTCTCATGCGATTTTGAGAGTTCAGACAGCAGTATGGTTGACCAGCAGTATGGTTGACCAATCGTCATTGTAAACCTCTACTCTTGAGTGTTTAGGTAGCGCTACATCAGTCAGATCACTTGAACTACCTTCGAGAGATCATTTTAATGTGAACACCTTAAAATGACTGCCTGATGGAAAATGGACTCGCATGATTTAACAGAACCTTGTACATTCGTTCCAAAACTCTTTTTATTGATTCAGGAGTATTATTTTACCATTGGTAACACTTATTTACCTTTTTGTAAGGGCCCTCTATTGCAGTAAGAATGGCCTGCTACAGCGCCTTTAAGAGGTTCTCACAAAATATTGGTTCAACATACAGTAGAACCCCACTACTCCATGGTAGGGGGGCATGAATCAAGGAGTAAGATGATTAAAGGTACATCCATTGTGTTGTTAGGGGTCACTATTCCAAACGTTAAAATGTGTTACTTTATCGAGAAGTACCGACTGTTACCAAAAACTATCATTTTGATGTTAGTCGACTTCGTATATTGACGATATGAAGGTAAAAGTAGTGATTTCTGATCGAAAATCGGACAATGGATCGCGATTGACGCGCGGCAATGGGTCAAACGTAATTTTAGAATCTTATTTGCAACAGACAAAATGACAAATTTGGTTTGATAATATTAAATAGGTCATGTAACTACTTAACATGTAAATGGGACGTGCAGTTTCGGTTTCTACACATGCATAATGATGTTACTCGAGTTTAATTGGAAACTAGTAATTATGAAATATTTGGCGATTGGTGATGAATGTACAAGCTGAGCGAATTTATTTGTACTGTAAACAGTACATATGGTGAGTTGGAACGTATTTTAAAATTGTATTAAACAAAGTGGATGTACCTACAAAGGACTAGAAATATAGTAATTTTTTTAAAATAAGATACATCAAAAGGGTACGTCTGGAAATGGAACTTAAAATCCTTTAAAAGATCATTTCCTCTGTTCCTACTAGCGATTAAATTCAAAATTTCAATTCAATAATAGCGATTAAACCTTTCAAAATTGAAGGGAACATTTGAAGCCAATTAAACACTTAAAATATTTAAATTGATTAAAACAATTAGCCTGGAACAGCCCATTCAAGCATACATCTGTGGCTACAGGGCTTTATTTTCCTTTCCTTTAACATAATTTAGCATTTTTCTCCGCAAGATTGCAAATTTCCCCAATTGATTCTCGTTATGAAACCATAACCACGTTGGAAGAGAACCTATGAATGGTCTCAATTCGACCATACTTTTAGACCACTTAGATCACTTCAATCTGCCGATCTGATTTGTATGAGCAGATCAAATTGATTAGCTGTAAAAGCAACCAGGGCTTCTGATTGGCTAAACATAGATGGTATGAGCAGACCAACTGATTTGTTGCAAGAACAACCCTGCTTCTGATTGGCTAAACATAAATGGTATGAACCAATGGTTGACTGCCAAGAAGGTAATGATCCAAGGTTCCTTTCCAGATCAAGCAGTAATTTGCTTGGGAGTAATTTTTTTTCCTTATTGAAGTCTAGAGGTGATATCATTTAGGGGATAGCTTATTAAGAGGTTCACAAGACCAGATCAAGTAATAATTTCATATTTATCTACCTATGCTGATTAGCGTGTAGGCTAACGAGTTACGCTTCGCTTCACTGTTTCAATGCAGTATTGCTTATTACCAATTACTTCAATTGTCTGAAATTGCGAGTCTGTGACTCTTTAGAAGACACGTTAATCAGCATAGGTAGATAAATCCGATCTCATATTTATCCTCGACGCAGTGTCCCTTTAATAAACCCACTTCGTCATCATCTCCTACATAAATTCAAACTTCAACAAAAACAAAACATCCATGCCATAAGTCAAAATATTAAACACAAGTGTTTGCCACTAACATGGCAATGTCCCCCGCCAGTGACATTGAGTTAGTAAGACACATCATTGGAGCTAATTACATATTGCATTACTGGTAAAAAGTGCCTTGATGATCAGCAAATTTTAAGACTTTGGGTGCTTGGATTCATGATAAATTGTGTTAATAAGAGTTCTAAAAGTGGTCAAAGTGTTGTGGTGAACTTGAAAACAAGGTCAATATCACCAAAATATATATAATATCCACCAATGTAAGCTAACACCAAATTTGAAGACTTTGGATGCAACACTTCATGAGATATCGCGTTAACAAGAGTTCTAAAAGTGGTCAAAGTGTAGAGGTGATCTAGAAAATAAGGTCAAGGTCACCAAATCGACTGGTGTCTGCGTCATCCTCCAATGTAGACTTACACCAAATTTGAAAACATTTGGTCCAACCGGTCATGATATATCCCGTCAGCAGGAGTTTGAAAAGTGGTCAAAGTGTCGCGGTGACCTTGAAAAAAGGTCATGGTCGCCAAAATTGACTGGTGTCTGCGTCTTCGCCCAATGTAGACTGACACCTATTTTGAAAACTTTGGGTCCAACCGGTCATAATAAATGATGATAACAAGAGTTCGAAAAGTGGTCAAAGTGTTGTAGTGACTGTGAAAATAAGGTCAAGGTCCAGAAAATCCGCTGGTGTCTGCGTCAACCTCCAGTGTAGACTGACACCAAGTTTGAAGACTTTGAGTTCAACTGGTCAAGATATATCACGTAAACAAGAGTTAGAAAAATGGTCAAAGTGTCGCAGTGACCTTAAAATAAAGTCACGGTCACCAAAATCAACTGGTGTCTGTGTCTTACCCCAATGTAGGCTGACAACTTATTTGAAGACTTTGGATGCAATGTTTCATGAGATAACCGTTAACAAGACTTCAAAGAGTGTCAAAGTGTCGTGGTGACCTTGACAATAAGGCCATGGTCACCAAAATTGACTGCTGTCTGCGTCTTCCCACAATGTAGGCAAACACCAAATTTGAAGACTTTGGATGCAACGCTTCATGAGATATCGCGTAAACAAGAGTTCGAAAGGGGTCAAATTGTCGTGGTGACCTTGAAAATAAGGCCAAGGTCACCAAAATTGATTGGTGACTGTGTCTTCCCACAATGTATGCAGACATCTAATTTGAAGACTTTGGATGCAACGCTTCATAAGATATCGCTTAAACAAGAAATGTGACGTACATACGGACCCCGCTGAATTCATAGTCCCCCGTTCCGCGTTGCGTCGGGGGACAAAAACATTAAAAATTACCCCAAAAATAGCAAGCTACATATAGATTAAGAATGAATGAAATTTATAATTTCAAATAATGAAACTTAAAATAACAAAATATTTCTGCTATTTTAAAGTGATATCTTTTTATTCATTAAATCAATTATTCACATGCACAATAAAATGGTAATATGGACTATAAGCAATCAAGTAATAAAGACAGAAATTAAATCTAAATGGATCCAAACTGACCATCTGTTTATTCATTTTTTCACAATCAATCAAACTTTATACAGGGAATTGTGTAGACCATTGAATTTAAATATCCTTATGACATCTTAAAGGGGCAGTAGCACATATTTTCGCTGAAATAAGTCGACAAAATGTATTTGAAAAATAATGTCACCAACAGTTAAACGCCCTTCTCTCTTCAGAAAATCATGTTAAAATATGAGTGTACATTGTTCCGTAAAGCCACAGGAATCGTTTTTGTCATTCAAAATAATAAAATGTGTTCACAATAAAATGGCTACCATGCAATTTTTGCTTTATATGCAACAGCGTTATTACCACTATGGATAATAGATTTGTGTAATAAGATGTTTTATCCTCAAAAGTAAATATAAATGACATAAACTATTATTACAAATGGGAAATTTGAAAAAATAAAATTGGCAAAGACGTGCTTCTGCCCCTTTTAAACTTGTTTTGTAATTGGTGAGAATTAATTAATTCATGAATAATTTATGCACAAAGCCACAACACAAAGGTGATTTGAAAACAAAGTGTTATCACAGTTAGGTTATAGGTGTAAAATAATTCTTAGTCAATATCTATAAAACTTTTCATGAAAATCATTAAGAATTACATTATAGATCTACATGCCCCATTGAATAATATAGACAAAATCAGCAAAAATGCTTTAAAGAAATTCAATATTAAATGTCTGACAAGTCACCAAATTGAGATAATTTTAAATGAATATAGAATATAATTCCAAACATTAATGATTTTATCTAAACCTTGTTTGGGGTGAAACGGTTCACAACTACTTTAGTTGAAGCACTGTATTTTTCTTTCGGTTCAGCGCACCGTAAAGTGTATTTTCGGTTCGTACCACATATCTTACTTTATGTTATTACCATATTCCACCACTGTGTGAAGGGTTGTCCTGGTTGGGGTTATTCTCAGGTTAAAGACCACCCCAAATTTTGCCAAGTGTTACATGGTCATACATTACATAAATCTATAACATTATTTTAAGTTCACTGTTAAAACCTACATAAAACCTAGTCTCGGGTATGAATATTCACCCGAGTTGGGGTCTCTCCTGTCTAAAAGCCCATTCCCATGTTTTCAAGATGTTTTTTGCCTGGCCCCCTGGTCTTATACCTGATAGAATACGGTATTTTAATAACATTTTATTCAGTTTTAAGTTTATTAGTCTTCATTTTCAACAACAAAATATGTTTTGTTGTGACTTTATTTTATTCAATTCTTGGGTCTGAACCTAAGTGAAAATGAACTGAACAAGCATTCTGTATAGTAATATGTATCGAACCGAAGCTCAAGTGTACCGTTTCACCCTAATCCTTGTCCTATCACAATAACATAAGTTTAGAACAAAGAATCCATCATGATCACGAATAGAGTCATGCCACTTTTACATAAATCCTTATCAAATGACCTCGAAGGGTCAACGGAAATATGTGTTTATCAGTGATCGTGACCGATTTCAAGACCATGCTTCCAAATTTATATCAAATACAATTCATCATAAATAAAGATGTTGAGTTGTCTAAAACATCACACCCATATTGAAATTAAATTCAGTTTTTTTATTCAATTAAAGGGAAAAAACAATAAATATGTAACTATTTAATTTTCTTAATTAATTAGAAAAATGAGTAATTTATTCAATCATTATTCATATCCATAGTTCCACCGACCCAAAATATAATTTTTTCTTACACTATTGAGAAATCAAACACAGAAATGCTGACACATCTAAAGATTAAAATTTTGAAAAAAAGCAAGTTAGTTATGACACAGAATATAACATGTTGCAAAAATAAAATTTGCTCAGTGGACAAATATTTTAAGCAGTAATGAGAAACAGAACAAATTTTTTCAAGAAAATTGTATTCATTTCTCAAAATACAAGATTTATGCGCTATAACAAAAAGAAAATATTTATCATTTAAGGACAGATTCAAAGAAAAATCACAGATAAACAATAAATAAATGTTTGTGAAAATGCAAGCACTTCTGCAAATACAATATATTGAAAATTTCAAATTCAAACAATATCAGGCTTTCACTACAGTATCAACCTTTTATCAGATCTCTTCTCTAAGACATTGGGCAAATAGTCTGTGTGAAAAGGTTGCTAAATTATCACATATACGATTATTTTCATAAAGATCTCTAAAAAAATTGACTTGTATATTAAAGTGGTAAAATATTTAAAATTTCGCTTTGAATTGTCATATGCAGCAAATATTTCATCCTCGGTTACCCAGGGTTTTATATATGCTCCGTTACTCTCCACTATATCACCCATGGGAAACTCTGTCAGCGAAATCTGTACTAAAATTACCCGCCCTTGGCCGGCGTGACGAAGTCAGTAACCAAAGAAAATACTCAATATGATAAGACAGAAATGGTCAAGGCAGATAAACGGTGACGGATGGCTAACAAAATGACCTCGCATGCTTTGCAACGAAGTGATATGTATTGTCATTGGCTCATAGGTCCAAGCTGTGTAGCGGTTTGATTGGCTCACGCCGGCCAAGGGCGGGTAATTTGAGTACAGATTTCTCTGATGAAATTTCCCATGGATGATATAGTGGAGAGTAACAGAGCATATATAAAACCCTGGGTAACCGAGGATGCAAATATTTAAATACATTTCGAATCAATAATTGAGAAGAAAGAAAAACACCTTTAACCAAGGGGTATAGCAGC
Source organism: Gibbula magus (assembly GCA_936450465.1). Classification (NCBI taxonomy): domain Eukaryota; kingdom Metazoa; phylum Mollusca; class Gastropoda; order Trochida; family Trochidae; genus Gibbula; species Gibbula magus. Next base: position 24,226,286 of record OW388291.1, on the reverse strand, counting down.
AATTTTCCCAAAAGGCATAACTCGCACTAGTTTCCATCACTGGCTAATTTAAGCCTTGCTGCATTTCCTTTACTTTTCTGTACTAGTGTAGCAGAGCACACTATGAAGTTCAAGTGCAGTACATTGCTACACCAGCACAGGAAAGTTAAGGAAATACAGCAAGTCTTAAATTAGCCAGTGATGGAGAAGGACAGGAATTATGCCTTGCGGGGGAAGTTGTTATAGTAGTGAAGGTGATTAAAGATTTTGAGGGTTAGAGATAATTAATTTAAGAGATTGATTTAATAAAATATAATTTTGTATTTATTTTGACATGATCAAGATAGGAGAGAATAAGCACCAAACCGAATAAAACAATTATTTAATTAATTTGTTAATTTAAAAAACTCCACTAATACCCTGGATGCAATTTAGGTCCTGCCCAAAATTATTGTTACCTCCCTTGGTAGATGTTTTATCAAACAGGCTTTCATGACAAAACAGTGATTGGAGAGAATATGACCAAAACTGAATCATTACAACAATTAATTTTAACTTCATCATCTATAATGATTCAGTAATTCAGTATGATATTTTAAAGATATAATCAGATGCTATAAACAGTCACTAATTAACCATGACTAAAGCTGGTTTTTAATTTCAGATCTAAATACAAAAAATCTTAACAAATTTGTTTTCTGTAAAATAAAAGCAACCAAATATTGTAACAAAAACACAAATGCAAATACTTAACAACCAGATGAAACTATAATGAATAAAACAAATACAAACTAATTTTAACAAAGAAAATGTCAATGAGGCCTTAAAATTCAATCAGTTTTATTGATTAGTGATAATAATTGATTAAGTGAAATTCTTATTTCAATACTTGGTGAAATTAAAGAGTGAAGCTGTTTAAAGATGATTTATTCAGAGCAATGCGTCACATCATATACACACATACCTTATTGAATATTCTTAGAGTAGTCTCCCTTTAAAATATGAAAACGGCTTTAGCAAAAACCAAAAAGTTGATTCAAGGTTCCTTGCAGCTGGTTCAAAAATTTCACTTATGATATAGTGGTAAGTATGATTGAAGGCATCTTCCCAAGGCAAGGTGAAAATGTATCGAGATCTCTCCATTTTTTACCTTGCCTTCAACCTAGGCAGAAGTGGTGAAACGAATCAGCGACACCTATTGTGATCACGAGTTACGTCCCTTACCATCTGCTAACAAACAGCCAATGAAATTGCCATTTACATTCGGAACCAATTCAAAATAAGCGACGATCGACAGAGTCACAGAGGCAATACAACTGTCTTAAAATCTTAGCACTGAAAATGCGAGGGTTGGGGTCAAGGGCGGAAGGAGAAGATATTGAAATATTTTTGTTATGCCTGTGACGTTGTGAAGATGGATTGCAGGGCGAAAGCCTGCAACACTATCAAGGCTATGCATTGCATTCAAACCTGTAAATGTTGGATGAAGCTGAATCAATATAGGGCAATTTCTTGACATTTCAATACAGATTCCTGTAGACACGATAATCTCCAGAATAAACTTTCTTAAAATCTCTACTGCAACTAAGTTGAAACCTTTTATTACCTCCTTCGGTTTCGTTTATGCTTCTAACATGAATACATTGGTGTCCTAAGTACTGATTCACGGCTTTGGATGCCATCTGTTTTGGTAAAGCTCTGTTGTTAAAGATTATCTGACTGAATTCTGGGAGGAAGTGAAACCTGTAAAGGGAGGTAATAAAATTATTGAGTCGAACTAAAGGTACATCCAGGGCCCATATTTTCGAAGCTGTCTTAGTGCTAAGATAGTCGTAAGTCAATGTTAATGTATGGGAATTACGACTATCTTAGCGCTAAGAGAGCTTTGAAAATATGGGTCCAGGGCTTTAGTGGAGACTTTGAATGCATACCTTTAGATAAAGGAGGATTAATTAAGAGGTTAACATTTGTAAGTTTTGTCTGTACTTCCGTTACTTTCAACTTCTGTTAATGACATTAATTAACTAACTAAGGCGTGTAATGAACAAACACAAACAATACTGTAAAACATAACAAAAATTGGAATTATCAAAACAAATGCTTTCATTCTTTGGTGGGTTAATGGCAAGAAATCATGTTGTGAACTGCAAACTTGAACCAAAATGAAAAATAAGCAGAAATCTTTCCTTATAATCTCCAAGAAGCTGAAATTTTTATCAATAAGGTTCCAGGTCCTGTATTTTAATTCTGATTGTAATGAAGAGGTAAAATACTTCTGGTGCAAATTATTTTTGATCCATAGCAGACAATTTACAGAATTCTCTGAAATTAAAATTAACGAGGAAATACTTTGCTTTTTTCATTTTGTATCAGATTGGTTCTCATGATTCAATTAAAATGCACTCTTTTGAAATTGTCATCGCTTGGAAAATGTATGTTCAAGGGGGTTGTTGGATTAAAGGGATACTTTGTCTGATCGAGACAAAATAAATATTTTACATGATACATATACTCGGTGAATTCCACAGAATCTTTTTCATGTATTTCAGATATTTCGAATATGTGAAATTTAAAAAAGCAGTCTATAATTAACATCAATTGCAGGCAGAAGCTTAATTTACGTAGCATGCTTTAATTTATAGATAAGGAGTAGTTATTTTGAAGTGATTTTCACTACACCCTGTGTTGAAGCATATAAACAAGGCAGAGTGAAAGTGCTGCAGACATTTTTACAAAGGATTATGGGATAATGAAAATCATTTTTAAAATGCTGGCAGACATGTTTACCAGTCATGATGGGATATCTGCAAACCATATACTTGGTTCTCAGGGAAGCTGGCAGACATCTTTACAAGTGATATTGCAAAAAAGTTCACAAAGGCTGTTGGGAAAAGTGTCAGACATGTTTACAAGGGCTGATGGGAAAAAAGTGTCAGACATGTTTACAAGGGCTGATGGGAAAAAGTGTCAGACATGTTTACATTGGCTGATGGGAAACAGTGTCAGACATGTTTACAAGGGATGATGGGAGCTAGGTTACAGGAAGCGGCACAACTAGAAATCCAAGCAAATTTGGTCAGCACATATCACTAACTAAACATGGTCCTCGGATGGTATCGAATATGTATCCGTCGTTTCTTGATAAACCTGTACATAAGGAAAAACAGTACTAGAAAGCACACAGAAAACACTATAAACATAGCCTTCTCAAGAGGCTCGTGTCTTTTGGGTTCACGAAGAATATGCAAGCGTTTATTCTCCTGAACATTATGACTTTTAATCCGATGATGACTCTTCGCGACATGTGTGTCTCTTTTCACACCATCCTGGTGAACACTCTTCTCTTCCTTGTCTGGCTCATCGTAATACGTGTACTCAGCATCGTCATTATTTCCCTGAGGGTTATCTCCCTTTGGCAGGGCACCTGCCACATCATCCACTAACCCATCACCGTCAATGTCAGCGAATCTGTTGACATCTTTTTTCTCTTCGTTATCAGCACCAAAATGAACAATTTTCCTATCCTGTACAGCTTCATCTTTATCTGGGTACATGTCCTTATCCTCATACCCCTCCTCATCTCCATCATCCTCATCCTCATCTTCATCCCCCTCATACTCCTCAGACTGTTCACCCCCCTCTCCTCCCTCCCCGTCTCCGTCCGGTCCCAAATCCTCCCCTTCACGATCATCCATATTGGCCAGCTGGTTCACAGCAAGTTCCTCTTCATTGAAGTTCTGTTTGACTGGGATGAGACCTTCTTTCTTCACCTTCTGACTGTCCCCGAGACTCATATCTGGTTTCTCCAGAAGGGACCGCGAGCTCTCGGGCAGCACCATGTGTGAAGAGTTTAGGTCCAGCGGTCCTGGGTCGACTAGGTACCGTAAATACATAATAAGCGCTCCTGCTGCTACAGCAGTCTTGTGGGAATAACATCCACCTGTGATGGAAGTAAAACGTTTGGTGAGTATGTTTTTATAAAGGGGTTAGACTTTTAAAGCTCTGTTAGTCATAAGATACCATACCATACCGCTAAGATTGTCATAAGTACCATACATTAACATTGGTGTAAAACTTCTAAGATCAATCAGAATCTGAAAATGAACTTTGAAATGAATGATCTACTTATTAGCATTTCAAATTTGGCACATTAACGGCAAAATATTGAATAATGTTCTCGTGGAAAAAACTTTTCAATCGACATTCAATTTCATAAAGAAATACATTTCATTACCTAATATTTTTCATTAACAAATAGCAACTCCATAAATGACAAACCTTTCATGGATTTTTCAACCAGAAGTTTTCTTTGAGGTCCACCAGTGGCAAGATACGGTTGTCTCCCCTGATGGTTCCCAGGCAACAGTTTAGGGATACCTGCAGCCATGTTTTGCTGAAAGTTATTCACAGTTTTAGACTCCATCACTTGAGGATTCAAATACTTTGGGAGTTCTTGCTTATCTGCATTTGCAAACTTTAGCTTCTGTGCAGGTATATTTTGGGGGATATTTTGTTGACCAAATTGCAGGTTTGGTGCCTTTATCTGTTCATTTATTCTGGCCACTGGTTGGTATTGGTTAACTTCTTTGTGAACAAGGCCTTCCTGTGGAGGTCTCAAAATGTTCATTTGCTGATCCGCCATCTTGGATTTGTTAGCAGTGAAAATTTTACCCTGTTGATTTTTCAACTGATGTTCTATAACTTGATTAACATTATTTTGTAAAGGTTGGAATTTCAAAGGAAGGGACCGAGTTGCAGCTGGAGACATTGCCTTCAACAGTTTATCTAAAGCTGACGGTTTTGCAATGATTTTTGGACGTGTTTGAAACATTGTTTCATATGTTTCAGCAACCTCGGAGATGTTGTCAACCTGTTCACCATCATCGTCATTTCGATCTTTGGAATCTTTAAGATCTCCTTCCCCGGGGGACTTCCCAAAACATCCTGATGGTTTTTGCCAAGTAAGTATTTGATCCAGATAGTCTTTGGTTAGGTGTTCATAGAAGCCTATACTTGGACAAACAAACTCTGAAAGAGAAAAACGTGGTCATCAATATTCCTTTACCGAGTTTACAAATTAAATGAGATGAAAATTATACCGAATTGTTGATCAATTATGATAATGTTTAAATTTAATCTATGAAAAGAGGAATGGAAAGTTGAAGGATGAGGAGGCAATGGTATTCCTGGGCAATGACCTTGACATCCAATTAGGAAAATATGAGAACTCTTGGAACAACCTAAATAACATATCCCCCTCAAGACCCATTGAGTGAGTAAAATTCAGAAACCTTGGAACATATCAACACTAATACCGTTCTCCCCTCTGTCTAAGGCCATTTATTGTATTGGTAAACTTCAGAACCTTTGGAACTGCCTTATATCAACTCCCCCTCTAGGACCATTGAGTGGGTAAAATTCAGAACCCTTGGAGCAACCCCATATCAACACTAGTCTCCTCTCTCCCTTTGAGACCACTGAGTGGGTAAATTTCACAACCCCGGGAATTGCCTCATATCATACACTACTTTCTTCCTCTACTCTGCCTCTAAGACCATTCATTGGTAAACTTGAGAACTTTCTATTCGACCAACAAGAGGGTAAACTACAGAACGCCAGGAACAACTCCCTGCAAATATCCAGAGGGACCAATTCTCCTCATCTCTCCCCGTAAACCATCTAGTGTTTCATCTAACAATCATGTAACCATCTTCATCTCACAATCATACAATCAATGTAAATATGTACATATAAAAGGCCTGAACAACCCCCTCCACTCATAAATCCTTAGGACTCTGCCCTCCAGGATCCACTAATGGCTCATTCATATTGCCCATAAACTGGTATTTTGGTCTGATGATGTTGGTGTGGACTTCAACGTGGACCCTGATTGTGGACCCTGACTGTGGACCCTGATGTGGACCCACATAAATGTGGACCACAGCTGGCATATCATAGAAGTTCTTACAAATCATAACTCAATGTGACACCCTTAGACTTACAACTTCATACCTTTCCCTTAGACCAGCTGAATTTACAAACAAAGCTCAGTTCCAGGAAAAGATCCTTGTTCTCCAATCTGATAACACACTTCATGTAAATGTGGACCACAGCAAGCATCTCTGAGAACATTATTGGGGACTGTAATTCAATTAGACTAAGGAACCTCACAACCTTTCCCTATAACCTGCTGATAGTAAACTCACGCTGTTCCAGGAAGAGATCCTGGTACTCTGGTTTGATGACCCCCTTCATGTAGATGTGGACCACGGCAAGCATCTCGTAGTAGTTGTTGGTACAGAACTCGAGCTGGAGTCTCTCCACATCCGAGAACCCCTGGTCCTGGATGGCTTTCTTTAATTCTTGATTACATCCAGCCTGCACCCAAATGAAAACATTAGTAATTGTCACAAATCTGACCATGTCCTTGCTGCAATGAAGAAAGGACCTGACAGGACGGACACACAGTTTTTACAGTGTAGAGAGCATTACATGTTTGATTCATTGTTAACCCTTACGTTGCGTATATATATTTTACAATTTTTAGCCCCTGTGGCGGAATTTACAGGCTCGCAGCTCGCAGCAGTAGTTTGAGCTTAGGCACTAACGAGCTCTGCTGGCGGAATTTCCAGGCGGCGATTCCAGTACCGTTTTTACAAAATATACCGCATCTACATGGCGAATAAGGACTATATACGAGCGTTCAATACAAATTCAAGTAGCGACACCCGTACACAAATGGCTAATTCACACCCGAAACTTTGAATGAATTTTCTTTGATTTTTCGTTTTTATTCTATTACTTTCGAAAGATTGTCTTTAATTCGGGCCTCGTAACATCATAAATACGAAACGAAAAAAATCCATTTATATACGGAATTGAAGACAAGATGTCTAGCTTCACAATGATATAAAAATTATTAGAATGCGACCTTTGGTTATAATTCTATAGCTATGTAAAGTTTGTCTTTATTTCCACCTATAAAATTGTCAATACTTACAACATGTACCGGTATGCGGCATTGCAAACGGTCGTTCATCGCACTTTTCCAAGAAATCATAATCTCGAACCAGTTGACAAATGAGCACATGTCAACCCAAATATGGTTATGTTGTTTGACTTTTCAAATAAACGCTAACCTCGAACCATAACTGATGAAAATATGTTGATTAGTTTGTGTGCCGTTTAGTTTCACATGCCTCTCAGAAAGGTAAAATTGTATCTTTATTTCTGTGAATAAATCTGCGCATTTTATATAGAATAAAAGATTATTCTTTTCGGTTTATTGTGATATAAAAATTATGAAAATGCATTCAGTATTTTAGCCGTGATAAATGTTTTAGAAGTTGTGAAAATCGCCGATTGTTTCAAAATTTATGAAGTGTAAACATGACCTTTTTCAGGGCGCTTGCTGTGTCTTTATTATTTTTTTGAGATTTTCTAATTTTATATGAGAATGTAGTCCATTGTTTCCCCTTTATTTTGCCGTATTGTTTTTTGAAAACAAACAATTCGCTCACATGATATGAAGTGCGGGAGTAAGGCGATTTGCCGATTTTTCCCCGTCTCGCTAGATGCGAGGCAGATAGCAGGTATGGGCGAGACAAACCCGAGGCAATACAAACACGTGGGTGAAAATAGCCCCAAGCGAAATAAGGCTTCGGAGCGGAGCACGACACAATTGGCCTTTTGTAAAGCTAATTATCGATGCGTTACGGGTCAACAATGCACACGCAAATTGGTGTGAATTTTACTTGATATTTCGACCGGACATACACACAGACTCGTTATCGTGGCTATCTGCGAGATGTATGTAAACAAGTTTTCATGTGGCGATATACGGACACACTTCGTCTCGCATTTCGCCTGGGGGGCAAATATAATTATTACTGACCCGGTAAATGCACTAAGTCCAACGTACGGGTCTCGCCAAGGGTTCTAACATTTTTCTCTATGAGCCTCCCGGATAATTACGGGACCCGCAAGTTAAGGGTTAATATATCGAGCTAAGAACATTTTCAAAGCTGGTCAAAGACTGGAAGTGACCTTGAAAATGAGGTCAAGGTCACTCAAATGACTGGTGTCTGGGTATTCTGCGGCGGCGGTGGACAATTATCATATTGCCTCGAATACAACACCGAGATTCTATTTTTGATATTTGATGATTTATTAATTGAAGAAAACTCTATTCTTTTGTCTTTCGGTCTAAAAATCCATTACTTTAGGCTTTTCTTAGAGCAGATTGTGTTCAAAATGGCGATCATTTAAAAACCATGGAGCAATTGGCCCGCAAATGACTGGGTTTTGTCCAGGGATGCAGAAATCGGTCTATTTGCCGGACATGTCCGATTGTAAATCTAGTTTGACCGAATGGAAAATTTACCTATCGGACATCAGTTGACCGATTGCAGAAAATAAAAGGAAAACTAAACTTACAAGCATATTAAATAAAGGCAAACGGCCCTGCTTGTGTCGGTCATAATTGTTTATGAAATTGAAATATGTTGATCCAGTCAAGAAGTCACATTTATTCTTCACAGCACGAGGCACGTCGTCAATCGTCATTATATTCAGTAAATTATAATTGTCGGCAGAAAAAACACTTACGGTTTGATATTTAATTGAAATTTCCAGTGTCATTTAGTGACTGAAAGATATGACCCATTTCACAACATTAATTACGAAAAAGATTTCATTAAAATCGCATTGTAAACAAATTTTGTCAAAGATAAACATTACATGAACGTGTGGCTTCACCGTACCGGTGATTCATGAATTTGTTACAGATTAAGATTTTGTTACTTTGAATCTCGATAAATTTAATAATATCTCGTTCATAAAACATAGGTAACATATTGTAACAAAATATGATAGATCAATATCGATGTATGGTAAAGCTATTATACAAATTCAAAATAAATAAACCTATCAAAAACAAATAATTAGCAATATTATTTCACGAGACCTTATGTAGTCAAACACCGTTTGTATGACGCTACCAACACGCGATCGCTTTTACATGATGACACACGTTATAAAGAGGTACGCTAATTTAAAAACTCCAATTTCTCTTGCGTTTACATTAGTTCTTTTTATTTTATAATTATTCATTTACAATTGCGAAATATGTCTCCAAATAAAATATAAAAGTAATCTTATTAGAATAAGTTCAAATTCGTAACTACATCTTGAATAGGAAATAGTCGTATGGAAAATAGTTGGACCACGTGCTCTGCCGAGTTGTGAGTTTACGTAAATTATATTGCTATTGAAAACGAGTTCCGAGGTCCATGATTTGAACTTTTGATGAACTATGTGCAATTAAATTATTAGAATTTTCTCGTCTATCTTGAAGCAAATTTGCTTGTTAACTCGCTTGTGTAAACTCGCTCAAACTAGCACTGTCGGTAAATCGTAGTTGGTAAACATTGATTTTAAATTATAAACCATTTTATGCATGTTAATGATAAATAAATAGTTATCGTTAATTGCTTTCGTGTTATGTTTAATAGTATGCAATGAATGAAGAACCAACAAATAGTAATACTTTTTGATACTTTACTCATAAAAATTTTGTTACTTCCGGGTTCGTCTTTTTGGGTCAAAGATGAAATGTCCGACTGGCAAAAATTTGAATCTGCATCCCTGGTTTTGTCTGCACTAAACTGATACAGAATATGCGCCTAAACGGAGTGTCTTCAGACCTTGTGAAGAGGAATTTATAAAACCAGACCTTATGAGACTTTTTAATCTGTGCATATGTTATATCATATCAATGTGCCATCACTTTATTATTCTTTCAACTTTCCAATGCAAGGCATAACTCTTGCCAGTCTCCATTACTGGCTGATTTAGGCCTTGCAGTATTTCCTTAAGATCTCTGTGCTTGGAAATCTGTGCACACTATGCATCTCAGGTGCAGCGATCCACAATCTTGGTACAGCAAAGCGAGGGAAATACTGCAAGGCTTAAATCAGCCAGTAATGGAGACTGGGCCTTGCATTTGGCAGTTGGGTGTACAAGTGAATATGAATTATTCATTTTTCCTTACAATTAGTCTGAACTTCTTACCTTTTCAGCGACCATGGTCCAGAGTATCTGGTGGGTGAGACTGTACTCTGTGTAACCGCGCTGCGTCATCGTCTTGACACACCTGTCGCTGATGACGCATGACCTCCCGTACTTGTGACTCGCCCCCGTCAACTCCCCCATACACCAGTCACTGGTGTCCTCGTTTAATTTGGCTGAGGACAAAGTTGATGTCATAACATTTACAAACACAAATATCTTGACTAAGGCTGTGCAATAATATTATTGCAATAACAATATATTGCAATACAGAGTTGTGCAATACACATATTGCAATAAGATTTTCATATCGCAATATATTGCACCATCAAATATTAAGTCAGATTTATTCATTATCTTGTGAAATGAACATTTACTGGCTTAACTTGTATGAAGAAAATTATTGTGAAGTGCTAGAATGTGTGTTGGACTGTATAACAAATGATATTTTTAAAGATCTGAAAGTCATTTTATCAAATGTGTCATGTTTAAACTGCAAAAAGAAGTATAAAAGTTGAATGTAGAGTTCATTAAGCATGTTACAGTATCATTGGCATTTGTTAAAATGGTTTCTAGAGAATTATCTCATTGTCAGAGGATCTTGCAATATATTGTTATTCGTATTGCAATACATTACAGTTCAGCAATATGTATCACAATACAAAAATTGAGGCAATACACAGCCCTTATCTTGACTACCGTTACTTAGCTTCTGTAATAACTAGATTAATATTTGCGGAACAGCGCAAAAACAGAGCAGCCCTGAAACTGATGGTCTCACCTACTAAAACCATTCAGATCTCATGACTATCACTTGGGTGATCTCACACAATTTTGAATATTATTAGGGGCACTTAACACAAGTTGAATCATCATTGGAGTCACAACTAATACCTCAAATCAATCATCACTGAGGTCACTACACAAGCTTGTTTATCAGGGGGGTCACCACACGTTTCATATTGATTGTGAACATGTCAAAAGAATTCTCAGGGGGTATAATTAACAAATTGAATTATTAATATGAGTTCTTAAAACCTACTTCTGATTTCAAAATTTGATCAAAGTGTTAACATGGCTTGTGACCTTGACCTTTGATCTTCAAGGTCACACAATCAATAAGTTAATCACTTTTCATTGTGTATATAACAATCATGTAATGATTCAAAGTTTTAAGAGATAAAATAAGGTATATTTGCAAAAGCATGCACCTCCCTGTGATCTTGACTTTTGACAGATTTTTGCGAAAACCTTTTCACATCTTAATTCTCCACAGTTGATATATACCAAATAATTAAATACTTACAATTTTTCTGTTCGTTGTAAATTTTTGGCAGCCATTTTAGGTAGGGGTCGATTCCTCGATGTTTTTTATACACTGACCACGGGGAGCCAATGAGAAACTTGAAATTATTGTAGTACTCCTCGTCATCTTTCCTCACGTACTCCAGCGCCTCGTTGCTGACCTGAGTTGCCTCCCTTGCCAGGAAGCGGAGACGTTCTAATACTGGACTTATATGCTGGTGACTTCCTTGGTTGTATTCGTTCAATATTAACTGCACATGCCCTGAAATATAGAGAAAACTTTTTTGGTTTTGGTATTTTGGTTATTTGTTCTTCGATTTTACTCCAAATCATGAGACACGAATTTGCATTCTAAAGTGTAGGAACTACCGTAATATTGGGAATGAACCTATTGTGAGTGAGTGAATGAGCTATTGTTTAACGCCGCTTCGGTAGTGTCGCAGCCATTTGCGGTGGTTAACCTATTGTTTAATTTAATAGGCCTATAGGTGGTTGGCATGCTGGCCTCTCACACCAAAGGCCCGGGTTCGAATCCCAGTGGAGACACCAAAAATTCGAACTAACCTGTATAGGTTTCAGATTCTTTGAAGAGGATCCTCCTTGGGGTACTTATTGCATAAAATCCTTGATTTTTGATATATGACAGGTTGTAACTATATTTTCCACTTAAAATTAGTTAAAAAACTAAAAAAACGTACTTTGGGTCACCCCTTTCGAGCCCCACCCCTTACGGTTGTCATGCAACCAGGGGCGGATAACTCTAATCTCACCACTTTTCCATCCAGTCATGCAGGCTGAATGAAGGGGAGGTGGGTGGCCCTACCCCAAGGAGGATCCTCTTCAAAGAATCTGAAACCTATACAGGTTAGTTCGATTCTTTTTCAGAAGGGATCCTCCTTGGGGTACTTATTGCATAAGACAGACTCCCAAAGATTGAATCTAAGGCAGTGGCATTCAGACTGCACCCAAAGGCGCACAGAATATATGAATATACAAAGTTAACTCACCCAAAGTACCTTGCGAATCCACCATGGAGGAGACCAACATTGACCTGGGGATTACCTGGCGCACTCGCAGTCGCCTTACTGGTCAAAATACCCCCCCCCCCCTTTTTTTTGAAAAGAGAGAACGAGGGCAAAAAAGGTACCATATAAACTCCCCGCGGGGGACCTCAGCCAGGGAGGTCACCTTGGGAAAAAAGGACTTGGGCCCTTAGTATCAACGTGATATTAGTGGCATTAGTAATATTTAAAAACAGAACGCACAACCCTCCTCTGCTCATTCAGCTAGGGGGTTGACGACTCTGCCCACCGGAGAGAACTGTCTGACCAAACCGAGCACGCTCCGCCGAGAGCCTGTCGAGTTGGTAGTGACGAATGCCCATAACAACAAAAGAGTTGCTTATCTCTACGGATTGAGGCCGTTCTTTTGAGATAGGCTCTCAGCGTCCTGCGCACGTCCAGAATGTGTGCGTGCGAGGCCTGAGACCCTGATGCAGCCGGTTGCCTCAGAGCCGGTAATTCTATTGGGGCCGAGACATGGAATGAGTGGGCCACTTTTGGCCGGTAGGAGTCTGGCAGTCTAATGCTGACTCTGTCCCTGTGGAAGACAGTATTGTGTCTGCAACTCGTGCAGGAATACCGCTGTTTTGGAGGCGATTCCGGACAGAGGCCAGGCCACCCACTGCACCCTGGGGTTGGGGTGGGGGGCTCCGTCCTGGGACAGAAGTCCCGGCCGACACGGTAACAGAGCAGGTGGCATAGCCAGAGACCTGAGTACCTGTGGAAACCAAGTTTGCGCTGCCCACAGAGGTGTGATTAGTTCGTCCCTGACGCAAACAGATCCACCTGGAATGACCCGTATAACTGGGAGATAATCTCGAATATCTCTCGATCCAGTAGCCACTCGTGGGGGGCAAGGATCCGGCGAGACAGCGCGTCTGCTCGGACATTGTCCACCCCCAGCAAGTACACTGGCAGGACCTGGGTGTCGACTTCGTCGCACCAGAGGAAGAACTGCCATGTCTCCTCCAGGAGGGACGGGGAAACCGTCCCACCCTGTTTGAGAATGTAAGCCATGGCGGTCCTGTTGTCCATTTGGAGCCGGACCACCTGACCCTTCACCTGATCCCTCAGATGTTGCAGAACCAATCTGGCCGCCCTGAGCTCCAACACATTGATGTGTAATTGAGACTCGGCTTGTGACCACAGGCCTGAGACCGTAAGAGATCCCAGAACCCCGCCCCATCCCGTAAGGGAGGCGTCGGTCTGGATCGTCAGGGTCGGCACCGGAGGCTGCAGGGGGTAACCCCGAGTCAGGTGATCGACATTGGTCCACCATAACAGGTGTGGCAAGACCCACTCCGGAGTGACGAGCTGCTTCTCGTAAGACTCCGAGTGGGACCAAAGACCCGCCAAAGCTTGTTGGACGGGCCTCATGCGGAGCCGAGACCTCCAAACCACGTCTACGGTCGCTGCCATGACTCCTAAGAGCTGGAGCCAGACTCGAGCCGTGTGGCATGGAGCACTGAGAAACGAGTTCACAGCCCCCAGTATCTTCGGGACCCGGTCCGGGGCCAGGGATACGATCCCCGGCTCCGTCCGAAACCTGGAGCCCAGGAAGACTAGGTCCCGTGACGGGGCCAGCTCCGACTTTTTGAGGTTCACGATCCAACCCAGCGAAACTAACGTGTGTAGTATGGCCTGGGTGGATTCGTGGTTCTGAAGCTGGGACAGCGCTCTGATGAGCCAGTCGTCCAGGTAGGGATGACAACACCTGCCCTGAGACCTGGCGACCTGAGCCGCTACCAGCATAAGCTTGGTGAATACCCTCGGAGCCGTTGAGATTCCGAAGGGTAACACCCTGAATTGGTAACACTTCCCGTCGAATGCAAACCTCAGAAATTGTCTGAATTCTGGGTGCATCGGAACATGAAGGTAAGCGTCTTTGAGGTCGATGGAGGATAGCCATTCTCCGACCTGCACTGACGAGATCACAGACCTTAGAGTCTCCATCTTGAACGATGGGACCTCTATGAGTTTGTTCATGATCTTTAGATTCAAGATGGGTCTGAACCCTCCGCCCTTCTTGGTCACCAGGAAGTATGTGGAATAGTATCCGCTCTCTTCCTGGCCCACAGGCACTAGCTCTATCGCAGCCTTGCTCAGCAACGCTTTGATTTCTGAGCGGAGGATGTCCGCCTTCTCCGGCGCGGAGGGCACCTTCGTGTGCCGCACCCCGTAAATGAAGGCGGACCGCGCTTCCACTGAGGCATATGGCCGTCCCTGAGTGTGGACAGGACCCAGGTGTTCGACGTGGCTTTCGCCCAAGCGTCTATGAACCTTGTCAATCGCCTACAGGGATCTGCCCCAACAAGCAAAAGGTGTCCGTCTCCGGCGGCACTCCGGCCCCCGGATTTTTGGACACCCCTAGCGGTACGGGAGGAGCTAGGAACCCTGGTTTGGTTTCCCGCGCCCCCGAAACCCCTGCTTGCCCGAAGGCTGCTGGAATTTCCCGCCTCGCTTTTTGGGACCCTTGCCCCTGCTCCCAGCCTGATGCAGACTAGCTGACATCCAGGCTGCCTTCCCCGTCGGCGCGGAGGAACGAGCAGGGGGAGGGTTGGACATGCGTGCGCGCTTGATGTCTGGATCCTGCACGGTAAGAACCCTAGAGGTCTCCCGGCAGGTCGTGACGACATCCGCAGTGTCCTTCAGTACCTGCTGAGCCCCTGGGAAAAGCACTGGGCCAATCCGAAAGGGTAGGTTCAGCAGGGACTGCTGTGTTGAAGGCATCCAAGTGGACACCGACAACCACAGCCGGCGCATTCCCACAACTGCGCTCATCATTTGGTTAGCGGCACTCCTGATTGAGTCCCGCGCCAAATGACCACCAACCGCGGTTAGCTGCCCGAGGAGCTCCGAGGAGGAATCTCCAGGGATCTCCACCTTCTGCGTTAACTGGACCTGCATGGAGGCCAGATACGCCTGGTGGATTGCAAGCTGAAGCTGTTGTCCCGCATTTCGGTACTGGTCCTCGAAGGACCGATACGAGGACTTCAGATCAGCTGCACCAGCAGTGAAGGGAGGCAGCCGCCGACCTTGTCGCCCGACCGAAGGTGAAACCTTCGGTCGTTGCAAGGAAACCGCGGTATATACACAGTCTCCCACCACCGGAATGTCGAAAAGACCTTCCTCCCCCAGCTGATATCTCTTAGATAAGAAGCCTAGATCGGCAAGTGAACGAGTATCAGCTAGGAGCGGAGCGATCAGATCATCGACCAGTGAAGGGAGAATGCGGAGCCCCACTACGGGAGCCTTGCTTCGAGCGAAGGCCTCCCCCGACAAGCGGTAGTCCGATTCCTCTGGCTCGGGGACCGGGGCAGCAACACCAGGAATAGCCTCGGCAATTAAGCCGCGAAGATCCCTGATGGCAGTGGCAGCCGATAAAGGGCCCGAATCCTCCCGAACCTCATCCACGTCCATGGACTCGATCCCGGATCTCCCCGAGAGGCGTGAGGCCAACTCGGAGTCGTCTAGGAAAGAGTCACGGGCGTGGACAAGAGAGCGAGAGAAGACGTCAGCTACCACTGGCTGTCCCGAGCCCCCAGCCCGAGGATCGACCTCGAGTGGGCCCCCCGAGACCTGGGTCTCGAGGGAGCTCGTGGGTCCCGCGTGCGGCCCGGACTGCATCGTCACTGGGACGACGGTCTCGGAGCACGGGGCAGGTGTCCGAGGACGCTGCACCTGGAGCACAGGCGGCGCCTCGTAACCTGGGTTAGAAGCCTTACCCTGGGAACCTACTCCAACGAGCGGCACCAGGTTCGGCGGGGCCAGCGATCCCCCAGACGAGACCTGCCCGAAGCCAGGTGTCTGAGGGGGCTGGTGTGTTTGTGTTATGGTAACCTGGGGCTCCATACTCCGCAGCTCGCGAGCCGGAAGCTGAGCGCCCCGAGGAGACCCCGTGCCTCGGACGAGTCCAACACCGAGATCTCCCCTGGTACCATGAGCTGCATCAGGTTCATGACTCGAGGTCCGGAACTCCGTACAGAGCCCCGAGACCGCCGAGTCAATCATGACCTTCATTTGCTGTGTGATGATTTGCGTGAATTGCGTCATATCAACAGGGTTAAAATTAGTGCTTTGTAAGTTAGGTTGTTGAGGGGAGGGAGGGTGGGTGAAATCCCCGGCTGAGGACCCCCGCTGGTCCTCGACCGAGTCGGGCTCGGATGACGAATCATCGAGACCCGACCTGGCCGAGGACACCGTCGCGGGGGCCGGAGCCTTAACCTTCTTACCACTTAATTTCTTAACTGGTGACTTTTTCACCTTCTTAGCCTTAGACGGGGGGTCAAGCTTGGTGATGTCCCGCCCGCTCTCCAAAGCCTCGGAGAAGAACTTTAGGTCAACATCCCTCCTTGATCTGGCCTTGGGGGTAAAGGCCTGACAAATCCCACAGTCGAGTGGGTGGTGGAAGTCAGAGGCCAAACACTTGAGGCACTCGTCATGGGCGTCGGTGATAGACACCGGCCCTTTACATTGGGCACAAGGCTTGAAAGGCTAGAATCAAAATAGCCAAATCAAGACGTGCACATGCAACATGTGTATATATATAAATATTTTTAAAATATATATATACTAAATACATGGGGGAATTGCAATGTAAATGTTTTTGTAAACATGCATGTAAAAACATGAGCAGAGGCGAATGGCAAAATGCGAAGTAAAAAAATGTAAACAAGCATGGCCACACCCCTAACATCACTGAAACAAATAGAACATGAAATATGAATAATTTGCTTGCAGGCCAGTGGGCGATTCGAAATACTCACCGAAAACGAATCTAGAACCCAAATATGATAAAATAAAAATGTGGAAAGCCCAGATCTAACCAAATTCCACGATCAAAACAAATCGATCGAGAAAAAATGGCCGCCATCTTGGGTCGACTTTCCCGCCCTACGCGAGAAAGCAAGTTACAAATACACGAAATCTAGTACAAAAACCGATAAGCCATTCGACCCTACTGTAGAAAAGGTAGAAGTTACCACACATACAGCTTTGTTATGGGCCATTTTCTTTGCGATTGTACGTAAACTCAGAAAAACTTCTTGAAAACTTCGTGCGACTTGTCAGATCAATGACAGGAAGAAAAGTGGTGAGATTAGAGTTATCCGCCCCTGGTTGCATGACAACCGTAAGGGGTGGGGCTCGAAAGGGGTGACCCAAAGTACGTTTTTTTAGTTTTTTAACTAATTTTAAGTGGAAAATATAGTTACAACCTGTCATATATCAAAAATCAAGGATTTTATGCAATAAGTACCCCAAGGAGGATCCCTTCTGAAAAAGAATTGTGACCTGGGCAGAGATTTGGAAAGGTAGGGGCCATGGGCCATTTTGCACATTGGATGAAACAATGGCCCATTAAAATTTGAAATTTTACCATTGCTACAAAGGGGAATAGCCCATTTAAAATTCCGAAAAAAGCCCATTGTCAAAGGTGTCTTTCCCAGTCCCTCCCTGTGTCTCATACTGTGTTGTGTCCCTGGGCAAGGCACTCCATCCACATTGCAATCAGTCCATAGGCTTTCAAGAATATTTCACTTATAACACGGCTGCTGGTCTTATTGCAGGCAGAAAGCCTTAAATAACACTGTGACTTTGCATTGCAGTGAAACCTGCTAGCTTTGGCTGGAACTTGTGAACCATGGGTGGTACTGCGCTGAAATTCATTCCAGCATTGCAGCCAAACCTTTTGATTCAAAGCTGAAGGTACTGCTTATTATTTGTTTTTGATAGGTTTATTTATTTTGAACTTGTATAATAGCTTTACCATATATCGATATTGATCTATCATATTTATATTTTGTTACAGTATGTTACGTATGTTTTATGACTGATATATTATAAATTTATCGAGATTCTGGATTCACAAACGGATATGTCCGGCAAATAGAGATTTCTGCATCACTGGTCCTGACCATTAAATGTGTTATCTCAACTCAGTTATATTGGAACTGAAATGTACCTGTCAAAATATTCACATTTACAAAACTTACGCTAATGATAACGCTAACGGATAAGGAAACCGTTGAGGCTCATGTAATGTACATTCATACAAATTTATAAATTGATGAGATTGTAAAATTGTAAATGCTTTTTATCAAACACAAAGTTTTCATTACTCTGATTTACATAACACTTTCATTATGCAGGTTCACTAGACCATGCAGGATTTTAATTAACAAGTAATAGAATTTTGTCATCCGGATATCGCTCTGAGCATGCAAGACTGATTATTGTAATCTATTCACACAATCAACTCCAAATATAAATAAATTGTAAAATGTTGACATGAAAACATGTATATATTCACAAACTAACCATTGTCATACATAAACCACTTAAAGGCACAATTGCATACTTCCTGACAACTTACTTGGAATATGTATAAACTAATCTTCAAATTAAAGGGAGTGTTCTATCAGGGTATTTTTGTGGAAACAAAATTCGAGAGGATATTCCTGTTTACACATATATCTATATATAATTATAAATAAACTGCAAGTACAAACATTGCATATACATAATAGGGTTGCACATGTTCCTCGTGTTTCACTAAACATAAGTTTTGGCGCTACGTTTGTTAATTGACCAAATGCCAGTCAAGTTTCAATTTGACCTTACATGTATGTGTAATCAACAGTCCTTGTAATATTGTAATATTGGCTTACATAACTTGACATCTGGTAGACAACAAGTTGAATTTTCGACTGGAATGAATGAAGAAGGAATGAATTCCTAATCTCTCGACACTTTCTCTTAGAGTCATCACAAAATAAATTTTAATTAAAATTTGCTGATATATCCAAATTTTATTTACATTTGATCATCTACTTTATCGTCACATTGATGTAAAATGGATTGAATAATCATAACAAATGACGTTATTGTTTTTGTTTGCAAAACCATGGAAGGCCTTCCCCCGGTCATCCCACATTGCTGCACGCAAGAATAGGAGACATGCAACAAGATATGTTGACAGTTTGTAGCTTTGGTTTAGACTTTTGTTTATGATAACAGTAACGTATTACCGCAAGATAACACATGGTTATCACATATAACTTGTAAACCTGTTTCATAAATGTTGGTGAAACAATCACAAAATACTATCGGCAAACACTACAATATCAGAGAACACTGTGATTAGTCGAGGCAAGTTGTTTTTTTACTTTCATTAAGTCAAAATAAATGTCTGTTTGAGGGTTAATTACACTACCCATGTACATAACATACATCTATCAAAACTCGGAATTTAGGATAGAAAACAAACAATTAATATTGAAACATGCAAAGCTAGATTTGACCCGGAGTTGACGATATGGTCAGAAACATCTCTTTGGCTGACCTATTTATTTTTTTATAAAGTTTTTCGAGAGTTTTCGCCATTGACCTTAAATTGTGATAGACTTTGGCAGCTAATATCTGAACAGCTGTTTTGTTTCATCTTCCCACGGCAAGGTGAAAATGTATCGAGATCTCTTCATTTTTTTACCTTGCTTTCAACCTAGACAGAAGTGGTGAAATGAATCAGCGACACCTATTGTGATCACGAGTTACGTCCCTTACCACCTGTTAACATACAGCCAATGAAATCGCTGTTTACAATCGGAACCAATTCAAAATAAGCGACAATCGACACAGTCACAGAGGCAATACAACTGTCTTCTGACTGGCCTATCCGATTAGCCTGCAGTACGTTAAAAGCACTGAAAATGTGAGGGTTGAGGTCAAGGGCGGAAGGAGAAGATATGGAAATCTTTTCGTTACGCCCGTGACGTTGTGAAGATGCTTTTATTTATACTAAACTATTGGGTGACGGATAAATTCCCATTTGTATTACTATATAATACTGGACCGGTCATTGCGGTCTGTTTGTCAGTCAAACAAACTTATTATCTTCCTGGAAAGTCATACATGTTGACAGAATCTTTGAACAGATATTTATGACTGTATGTTTTCAACATATCTTCAGTTAAACAACGGCGGACGATTCAAGCAGTAACAAATGTCTAGACTTCAATTCCTTGTATATTGCGACAGACTTAAACCTCCATTCACTGTCTGTTGTAGGTGTCGCTCTGTGATCAGTACAACAGACAGTGCATTGAGTTTAGATAAAGCGTTTTTAGATGTTGCATATGCTGGTTATCTTATTGTATTAATCTGGTCAGTCGTACTCATATCATTTGGACTTATATGTCACTTTTACCCTGCCTGGTAATGGTATTGTGAACAAGAAGACATAGTCATCAACATCCCCCGCCAGACCAAATAAATTGTTAAAAGGGGAATAATTCGAGAAGAACTAATTTTGCACATCTCATTTTTAAACTCCTTCAAGGTATCGATGGCACACACCAAATTTGGTTATTTTGGTTATCCTATCCTAAATAGTTTCTGACAGAAAAAGGGCAATAACTCCGGAAAAAATAATTGCACGCTTCTCATTTACAAACTCCAGCAAGGTATTTATGCCATCAAGCTGTTAACCAAATTTGGTAATCCTATCTTAAATAGTTTCTGAGAAAAGCTGTCCCTTTTGGAGATACCATGAACAAAGTTGAAAAATACAGAACAAGGGCAATAACTCCGGAAAAAATAATTGCACGCTTCTCATTTTCGAACTCCATCAAGGTATTTATGCCCTCAAAAACACACCAAATTTGGTAATCCTATCTGAGATAGTTTCTGAGAAAAACTCTTCCCTTTATCTCGGATGGATGGAAGCACGGACGGACGGAAGCACGCATGGACGGAGCCCAAACCTATATCCCCCCTTCCACTTCGTGAATGAAGGTAATATTTTGATGACTTAATATTTCACCACTTGATAAACACAAGCTCACATTTGTTGAATGTGAACTGAAGCCTTTCATTGGTGCTGCGAGTGAAAACTTTGCTACAGCATAACAGCAAAATGTTTATTAGTTTTATGACATGTTTTGTGTTTCTATGTGAAACTTTAACAGATTTAATAAAGGTTGTTATTCAATTCTATGACAAATTTGGAAATGAGAAAGCTTCATTGAAGTGTGCTATTAAATGTAGATAGATCATGTGACAATTGTTCTAGAAGTGTAGTCTGCCTTTAAATGTAGATTGATCATGTGACAATTGTTATAGATATGTAGGTTATGAACCTTTAACTGTAGACAGATCATGTTACAATTGTTCTAGAAATGTAGTGCGCCTTTAAATGTAGATATATGATGTGACACTTGTTATAGAAATGTAAGTAATGTACCTTTAACTGTAGATATATAATGTGACAATTATTATAGAAATGTAGACAATGTGCCTTTAAATGTAGATAGATCATGTGGCAATTGTTCTAGAAATGTAGTGTGCCTTTAAATGTAGATAGATCATGTGGCAATTGTTATAGAAATGTAAGTAATGTACCTTTAACTGTAGATATATAATGTGACAATTATTATAGAAATGTAGACAATGTGCCTTTAAATGTAGATAGATCATGTGGCAATTGTTCTAGAAATGTAGTGTGCCTTTAAATGTAGATAGATCATGTGGCAATTGTTATAGAAATGTAAGTAATGTACCTTTAACTGTAGATATATAATGTGACAATTATTATAGAAATGTAGACAATGTGCCTTTAAATGTAGATAGATCATGTGGCAATTGTTCTAGAAATGTAGTGTGCCTTTAAATGTAGATGGATCATGTGACAATTGTTATAGAAATGTAGACAATGTGCCTTTAAATGTAGATAG
Source organism: Gibbula magus (assembly GCA_936450465.1). Classification (NCBI taxonomy): domain Eukaryota; kingdom Metazoa; phylum Mollusca; class Gastropoda; order Trochida; family Trochidae; genus Gibbula; species Gibbula magus. Next base: position 24,204,142 of record OW388291.1, on the reverse strand, counting down.
ATCATGTGGCAATTGTTCTAGATATGTAGTGTGCCTTTAAATGTAGATAGATCATGTGGCAATTGTTATAGATATGTAGGTAATGTACCTAATACTTAGATACATGTGACAATTTTATTGGAAATGTAGTTATGTACCTTTAAATGTAGATTGATCATGTGACAATTGTTATAGAAATGTAAGTAATGTACCTTTAACTGTAGATACATAATGTGAATTATTATAGAAATGAAGACAATGTGCCTTTAAATGTAGATAGATCATGTAACAAGTTTTACAAAAATCTAGGTAAACTTGTGTCGTTAGCGAAGCTTATCTGAGCCGCCAATCCTAGTTTGACATACATGCATTCAAAACTCTTTATTTTACATTACACAGACGCCAATAATGATAAAAGAACGGCCATGTAATGCATTTCAGCTCCTTAACTTGTTAAAAGGAATTCACATCAACAAAACCTCTTTGTTAAGCTACATGTCTGGCAGCTGAGGGAGCTTGCTGGAAACAAAAAATCATAAAACCAGCTTGATAATCATTTCTCGTCTTTCTTATCTGTGAAAAAAAATCCATACCAATTAGACTTGAGTATGGACATGGGGAAAAAAATGATTTTAGAAAATTCACAGCTTTCACAAAAAAACTCCAACATGATTTTTATTGAAAGTCGTTGAAAAATGATTAGCCGCCTTGCTTAATGTCATACACCATTATCATGTTTGTCCCAGGAAGAATGTTAATCATTGTTTTACAAGCAATAATTTCTGTGTATATATAATTTCTACGAGGTTTGATTTTCTCAGAAGATATTTCAGTGATGAAAGACATGCATCACACAAGAAATTACTTTCAAATCTAAACTAAAATGTAAGAATGTCGTTCTCTGATTGGTCCATGTCATGACCTTGGATAATAACAGGTATTACCGCTCTTTAGTGGGATGTACACTTTTATAGAAGGGTAATAAATGTTTATAGCCTGCCATGAAAAAATCATGCATCACAGACTGTCTGCATTGTATGTGGCATTGCATATATCGGGTCACTGTTGTTCAAGCCTTGTTCTCAAAATATAGATGACGTGATTGCTAAATAAATGAATACAAAGAAGATAAACAACAAATTGAAGTTATTAATTGATTTAATTACAGATTTGGTGTAAAATAGGCCTATCTGCAACTTACTCAATTAATTAAGTTGTGACAATATGATGAAAGTTGTTTGAAAGGATACAATTCACTCAAGGTTTTCAATGCGGGGGCAATAGAGTGATAATCGCTTAACTGAGTGAGTGAGTGAGTGAGTGAGTGAGAGTTGGTGTTTAGAGCCACTTTCAAGAGTATTTCACTAATATCACGGTTGCTAGTATTATGGCAGGGAGAAAGCCCGCAATGCCATGAAGCTATGCTTTGCAGTGAAACCTGCGTGCATCGGCTAGAACTAGTGAACCATGGGTGGTACTACGCTGAAATTCAGTGTAGCATTGCACCCAAACCTTACTGCTTGTAGAATAGTTCTCTACTGCAGACAAAGTTGCCATGCCCCTGGCGGGATTTGAACCATGGACCTCTTGATCCGAAGCCGAACGCTCTAACCACTGCGCTAATCCGCCCCCGTTATGCAATGAGCACTTGTGTGAAGTTGCATGTTGTAAAACAACACTACCGTCTTACAACCTTGACCCCTTGACCCTTAACATGGGAGGGGGGGGGGGGGGGGGGGGGGGGGTTGGAACCTTCCAGACCCCCTGCAGGCCAATAGCATCAACAGAGGCTTGAAATATGCTTCAACAGGAAGCACCTTAGGCCCCAGCCCCTCCCCGAGCCCCTATTGAAATTTACAAACCTTATTCTCTACTTTCTAGCAGTACTGATTCATGGGGATAATAAAATATAGAGCCATTTAAAAATGCTTTTTGCACTAGAGAAGCAGATGAAAACAGCTTTTCAGCTAATGACCCCTGTGACCCACATTTGAGGTCACCGGGTCTCCAAATCTTAGGATCCCCATTGACCAAGGAGTCTGCACACAACATTTCAGCTCTATAGACCTTTTGATATACTCTAGAAGAAGATGAAAATAGGTTTTTAAGGGTGTGTGACCCTATTTGGGGTTACAGGGTCACCAAATCTACAATTTAGAATCCACACGGGCCAAGGAATATGCACACAACTTTTCAGCTTTCCAGGCCTGTTTTGTACTGGAGAAGATGAAAATAGGTTTTTTAGGTCATGACCTCTGTGACCCACATTTGGGGTCACCGGGTCACCAAATCTACAATTTAGATTCCCCACTGGCTAAGGAGTCTGTACACAACATTTCAGCTTTCTAGGCTTTTCATATTAGAGAAGAAGATAAAAATGGGTGTAGATTGTAACCCAGACCCCTGTGATCCATATTTGGGGATTTTACTTTGAGGGAAGGTATGGAAGTATAGAGACCAATTTACAGGAATCACATCTCCAAACCAAAGAGAATATTCCAGGACCTTGACCTTGACCCCTTGCCAAAGATAGGTTTTACCAGAATATTTCCACTTCTGCATGTTACGGGATAAGTTTTACAGGTTTTTCTGTACTGGTTAGGGCAACAACAAACAAGAGTCATCAGAAGATGACATATCCCACCGGTTCCACAAAATTTGTAAAACACATCTTGTGTATCTACTACCGTACTTCAGTTAGTGGGTATTACAGATGCTGAGTTTCAGGTATGTTAAGGGTTTTAGACTTCTGCTCCAGAAGCAGTCACAATCAAACAACAACCAACATCCTCTCATGCTTCTATGGAAACAGAAAAAAATTAATTTTTCAGAAAAAATCTGAAAATATCAAAAGGCACCACTTCAGTGAGTGGGTGATACACATGTGAAGTTTCAGGAAGATATGATGAACGGGTTTGGAGCTGTGCTCCGGACATGAACCTATCTCTGAACTAGGTCCAATTTCAACAAGTTTCTATGGAAACGAAAAAAATAAAATTTTCATAAATCTGAAAATATCAAAAGGCACCACTTCAGTTAGTGGGTAATACACATGCAAAGTTTCAGGAAGATATCATGAACAGTTTTGGAGCTGTTCTCCGGAAACGAACCTGTCTCTGAACAAAGTCCAATTCAACAAGTTTCTATGGAAACGAAAAAAAATAAAATTTTCAGAAATCTGAAAATATCAAAAGGCACCACTTCAGTTGGTGGGTAATACACATGGAAAGTTTCAGAAAGATATCATGAACGGTTTTCGAGTTCTGCTCCGGAAACGAAATGATTACGGACGGACGGACAGACGGACGGGGCGATGACTATATCCCACGGTATTACATACCGGTGGGATAAAAAAGAATTTGTTTCTGGTTTCCGCCCGCATCAGTTTCAAAGCAACTCCTCAGGTCTTTTGTTTTCTAGGTTTTATCAAAAGCAAGGGGCAGATAACTCTAATTCTTTAACCTCAGAAAACATTGGATATTGAAAATGGAGTTTAGGGGTAAGATTACTGACCATTTGGAATAGTAACACATATATATTAAAGAGGGTTTGTGCTTTATTTATATAAACAATTGTCTAAATTTGTTTTTTTAACTGGTGAGAAGTTTCTTAAAATGGAATTTATCTCTTCATTCGAAAAAAAAAGAAATGTCATAAAAATATTTTCAAAATCGTGTCATCGCATCATTTTTATAAGACTGTAAAGACCAAAATTTTTTTTTGGGGGGGGGGGGGGGGCCTTTAATAATAATGTAAAAGAACGCAGAGTACAATTCTAAACCTGGAAGTTTAGTCACAATATCTAATTACTTGTTTCTTCACAGTTCATTAACAAACAGTTTACAGGCCCAGCTGGCTTGGAATTGATTTTGCCTTGTTAATCACATCCAAGAATTAATTGGATTTTTATGAGAAAACTTGTGAATAACACAAAACGTGTTGCAACAATGTGTAAAGAAAATTATTATCATGCTTACATTAAGTGCAAATTTATTGTAGTTAATGACTAGTTCTTTTTGTGAAAAATATTAAAACATGATTTGATTTACTAGTGTAATTTACAGTGACATTATTTGCAGTGCTTATTCAAATTTTTATATAACATTATGACAACATCATGATTATAAATTATTCATTATCAAAGCTTTATTCTTATCCAAAGCATATTCTGGAAAGGTTAATTTTTTTAGATAAACAACTTCTTTATTGAGTACCGGTATATGTTTTGGTGCAAACATCCTTCAAAATGTACATTTACATCTTTTACAATTACCTTTTTGAAATATAATATTATAAAATAAATATTAGGGTAATGATGACAAACATTCAAGTTGACAAAAATAGGCCAACCACAATATCGTCAAAAGTCTTTACTCTTAAAGGTGCATCCATTTTGTTTCATAAAATTTTATTTGGCTTTAATACGTTCCAAGTTGGAACTTCCAACTCACCACATGTGCTGTCTACAATACAAATAAATTCACTCAGCTTGCATATTTATCTCTAATCATCCAAAAATATCATAATTATTAGTTTCCAATTAAAACTTAGTAACATCATTATGCATGTGCAGAAACCGAAACTGCACGTCCCATTTACATGCATAGTAGTAACGTAAACTATTAAACATCATCAACTGAAATTTGCCTTTGTGTCTGTTAAATATAAGATTCCAAAATTACGTTTGACTCATTGACTCGCGCCATACGCAGTGCATTACCGGTTTTCGATCAGAAATCACTACTTTTACCTTCATATCGTCAATATGCTAAGTCTACTATCATCACAATGATAGTTTTTTGGTAATAGTTGATACTTCTCGATCAAGTAACACCATTTATAACGTTTGCATGTAACCCCAAACAACACAATGGACGTACCTTTAACTGTATACAAGCTACAGTCAGCTGAAGCTGGCATTTTTTTATACATTCACATTAATTATATTTTGACAGTAAGCATAATTTACTTGGTATTTTGCAAAAGCATAAATTATGCAATTACCACATGTCCACAAAATGAAATGAAAGTCTCTAAGTGTTATATTTCACAATATTATATACCTTAATTGTCACAGATTGTTACAACACATATGTTATCAATAAATCATTAGTCTTTATGGTAACATATGTTTCCATGCCTGATAGAACTGATATAACTCACAGTCTGTAACTCATAACTAACAATATAAATGTTAATAATAAACTGTCACATTGAAGATTGAGGAACATTTTCATAATCCTTAGCCAAATGTATATATATAATTATGATAAATTTCAATTGACTAATTTCCTATCGAAATCAATTATATTTCTCTTATTGGCAACAAGTACTTGGCCATATATCATTTCTAATTAAGCCATAACTCATAAATACTAGTGATGATTAAGATCATTAAACTTGACGACATAATTAAGATAGTTAATTATGAATGAAGATATGGATCAAAATGATATGTTAATAGGCTTTTGATTTGAAGTATTTTCAATAACTGTATTTCCACAAAGAAATGAAATAGATTAAATATTACAACAATATATTTTAAAATGTCCTTCATTACAAACAAACTTACATATATGATTAAAACATATGCAATGGGCATTCAGATTTTTAAAAATAAATCTCACATTTTTAGGTATAGGGAGCCGTTAGTTTTACAAGAGAGTTCACCATGTTCACAGACAGAAAAGGTTTGTTATTGCAGAATGACTGACAGTTCCAAATGATGACAGATTACATTAACCAGATGGTTCTTGTCCAAGTCTGTTAAACCCATCAGCTGTAGCTTCCATGCCATTATCCAAGGGGGCGGGGTGAACGGAATCCCCCAAATTATTGCACTCTTCGATTCCTTTACATAACCCTTGCATAAAATCGAAAACGATTCTGCAGATTCACGCCTTATGCAATAATCAGAGATGCAACATTTTTGCAAATGCAAAAAAAACACTTTCCCTTGTCAATAAGATTACTCGCTTTGCAAATTGCAGGCATTCGCTTGGAAACTTACCTTCGACAACACGCAATCCGAACAGCCCGTCGACGTTAAATCCTCTGTAACTACTTCTATAAAATTGTACTAGCTTTTCCAATGCCTCCATTACGTTGATTAAAGGCGTTTTAGAGTCGCCATAATGCAAAAACGATAATATAAACAAAGACAGCAAGAGCGGACTGGTGGCCGCCATCTTCGGCAGCTACCACTGATTACCTCCCTTGTGCGATAGAGGGCGTTGTATTAGGGGAATCCCCACTGGAAGTGCCATTGGCAGATGTGATTCTACGGGCGATCGATCTATTTATTATTTACATATTCTCAGGGGATACGTTTATAAGAGATCGACAGAATATTATATATGTATTAATTTCGCTTATAGGATGACAATTAATTATTAATATTCGGTGATCTGATATTTGTTATTATGTGAACTCGTATTGACATCTGCTGACGAACTGTTTCACAATATTAATCCATTTGGTAAACACAATGATTCGAGGGTAAAACGAAACTTTTATGCAACATCACGTTTTGTTTTTGAATTAATCCATATGTCTCAATTTATCACGTTAACAGAATATAATATAATATACGAAATTTACATCTTAGTCCCAAATGTATTGCTTATAACACTTGTCAATTTAAAAAAGTACATGCCAAAGGAAAAGGGGAAGAAATTCACAAGGCAAAACCTACCTTGGTCCCCTAGCAATGGACATATACATGAATATGCCCTTGTTGATCCGAACTGTTATAAAAGCGAAAGACCTAATGTGTACTATGGCGCGAAGGGGGTTAACGTTCATAAATACTCTTTGGGAAGTAAGGCGGGATAAAGCAGTTTGTGTGTTTTTACTTTCAATTTGTTTATTAGTTTTATGACATGTTATGTGTTACTATGTGAATACTCTATCAGAGTTTGTCTTGAGTTATTAAAAAGTTGTTAAATTAGGTACAATATAGCATGTATTCATTTCACGCAATGCAAAATATCAAAGATGGCCATAGAACCCTCCCTTTAAAACCACAAGATCATTCCAAATTTTAATATGAATGCTTCACATTATGCAAACCTGGCTTTCAAAATATGTTTCTTTCAGCGGTAATTTAGCTGGAATTTATTTTGAAAAAAAACCCCACTTCTCTTTCTTCAAATTAAAAAAAACCAATAAGTTTTATTTTAATTTAATGGTATTCTTTTATTCAATTAGAACATTATTTTAATCATATTGAACTGTAAAATAGGATATGGCTATGAAAATGGATTATTTCTAAATTAGTAGTACAATCAAATTGGCAAAATATTAACTTCTAATGTATTTTACGCAAAATGTTATATTTCTTATATGATACATTTATTACAGACGATAGTGGGATATTTCATCATGTGATGGAATGTGTCATGTTAACTTTTGCAGTAAACTTCTTTGGCATGCTGTCTTCGTGAGAAACAATTGAGCCCCATACAAGAATAGTATTACTTGAATATGCGTGTTCCTTGCATGATACGAAACCATAAATTATTACCAAAGTTTCAGTTCTCTGTAATAAAATTCGACGCGGGGTCCTTAAAACGGAAGTCTTTTTTTTAAAACGCGATATAAATTAATTAAAATATTATTATTCCAGTTCAACTCAAATACAATGTAGACCTATGAAGAACCAAATAATACAATAAACGTTCAGAACCACAATTTGTCTTTTTATTGGACTCAGTCACTACACTCTCTGTGGTCACATTTCTATTGTTAGAAACACGGAGGTACCACTACACTGACGGGCAAACTAAAGTATATCACTAAGTTTTACTTATCATATGTTTAATTTTCAAAGTCAAATATTTCGCGTTTTCGACATCGTATTGAAAAACTGACTAGTTTGGGAAATTAGCCTAAAACATTAAATCAGTCAAAGAATACCTCTACGCGGTTTTTAAAAAAAGAAATAATTTAAATTCAAGTTTAAATTTTGAAATTTCCTCAGTCTGATTAAAATCGACCTTGTTCCGAGGAATAAAATTTGCAAAATAATATATATACCGGGATAGGAACAGGTTCTGTAGATTCCTCAGTCTGATTAAAATCGAAGGTTTTCCGTGGAATAAAAATTTCAAAATAGTGTACTACCGGGATACGAACTCATATCAGTCTGATTAAAATCGACCTTGTTCCGAGGAATAAAATTTGCAAAATAATATATCTACCGGGATACGAACAGGTTCTGTAGATTCCTCGCCACAAGGTCTGAGAACATCCCGTATAGGCGTGTGTTCCGAACCAGTTTAGCGCAGCCAAAGCCCAGTCAAATAGCTGACCAATCACGTCATAGTATTTAAATGGTCGCTGTTTAGAAAGCATTCGGAACAGAAAAAAGGATAGCTGTTTGGAGTTATCTGCCCCTAGCTTCTCGCACCGAAAGCATTTGTTGGGCATCTTTTGATTGGCTACCTGAATTGTGCTCGAACACGCGAGTCTACGGGCTGTTTTCAGACGGTGTTACATATTATGAGTGTTATACTTTATTTTGCCCGTGAGTTTAGTTATAAGATACATCGACGCATCCACCTACGACTGGTAGAAGAAAGTCATGCAAATCATGATGCACGTGCAGTATGATGAAATGTACAACTTATCTCGCTCGAAGTAACTTATGGGAGAACGCATGCAGAACCGTTAGCTTGAAGAAAGTCATGATGCACGTGCAACATGATGAAATGTACATTGTAGATTTACCATGCTGCAATATTACGGGGCAAACTTGTGAGGAACAGTTTTCTGCCTTTAAAACATGCTATTATTTCACCATTTATTAAACATCCTCTGTAATTTTCAAAATTTTGATATAGTCGGGAAAATTCGCACCCACTCTTTTTCGTCAAATATAAAAAAAAATTTTTATTAATTCGGAAAAGTTACCAATGACGATTCTGCTTTTCAAAAATCAATATAAGACAAACCATTCGGTAAAATGATGCATGGTAACATCCAATTTTATTACAGTGAATATTTTTTCTCACGTTCGTAAAACAGGCATACGGTAATAGCATGACCTCACATGCTGTCCGTTGTCCGCCCGTCCTTCCATCCATTCGTAAATTGGGTCTGTAGACATCCGAGGTCTTGTGTGCAGGCACCTTGGCCGAAAGTGATTATGTGTTAAATATTTGCTTATTCTGTGACCCCTAATAAGGTCCACAGGGACCCGCTCAACACCTATTGTCATCTTCTTCTCAAGATCCGAAAGTCATAGAAAGCTGTCTTATTGCTAAGATAGTCTTAAGTCAATGTTAATGTATGGCACTTACGACTATCTTAACACTAAGAGAGCTTCGAAAATATGGGTCCAGAAATCTGTGTTCGGACTCCTTGGACAATGGATATTATACATTGTAGATTTGGCGAGTCTCCGCCAATCTAAACAACATATCAAAAGACAATACACACCAAGGAGGATATGGTTATTGTAACGGTTAACTGTTTATAAACCACATCAACCTGGCATGACGTCATCGGAGGTTGATATGTACGTTGATGACGTCAAAGCTGCAGGAATGTATCCTCGTCCCGAAACTGAAAATCTCGGCTTCGCTTCGACTTTCAGTATCCTTCTTCAGTTAAAACACGTCGGTGTTTTTTAAATATTACTCTCGGTTTCGCCTCGAGTAATAATTTTAAAAACACTTCTGTAAAGATGTTTAGAGAGCCATCAAGGCTGTTAGTGTTTCAAATACAAAATAAATTGTGGAAAATATATTTATAACGTCAATCGCTAGAGAAATCTTTTATCTACAACATGACTTGGGATAAATAATTTTCATATCACGACAATGTAATGAAATTTGGTTTCAAAAGGTAGTACTACCCCTTCGAGTAACGCGCGTCAAAGGTATCTGACGTCATATAAACAGAATTTCCTTTATTGCATTAAACGTACTACACAGCATGCAGCAAGCGTTTCCGAAGCGTGAAGGCTCGTCTCTAGCGCAAATCGCCAAACAACTCACGTGCTGCACGTGCTTCTCTTGGAAGTTATGCTACCCTTGTCACACCTAATTGAGACACTGGATGTGACGATTGTTTTATAAACACTGATTCTAAATGTCATGAGAACATACACATTATTGCCTGTTTATTGTACTTTTTATTGAGCTAAGACCAGCAAATTATGACAAATATATTCTCATTGATTATAAACTTCAAGCAAAATGCTAAGTTGGGTAAAACATGTATTGCAACATCTGAATAAAATACATAATTAAATGAAATGGTAAATAAATAACCTCCAACAATTTCCGATTTCTTTCATTGCTCATAAACTTTATGTTTCTTTTGTGTCTTTGTATACAGTGTGTGAGCAAGACCACACTGCTTGCGCTTGAAAATAATAGACTTGATGTATATTTAGACTGGAAAACACAATTACTAATTAGTGCAATTTCTCGGCTTATCTGTGAAAAATTAAGTGTGTATATTTCACAGAGATAGATTTTTGGCAATTTGTCGACATGTTCATCAAAATCCTTGATGGCTCTTAAAGGTTATGTTTGTTTGCAGATTCTGTCGTTAGCCTTCAGAAAAAGATTAATATCTTATTTGAGTTTTGTAAAAAATGGGGGTTATCTGTAAATTTCGAGAAAACGGAGGTATTGGTATTCAGAATTGGTGGTAAGCTAAGGCAGTATGAGTCATGGTATTTTGGTGATCATAAATTAAAAAGTGCGTCATATTATAATTATCTTGGTTTGTTGTTCTCAAATAGACTCTCTTGGTCTAAATCTGTTCAAAATCTAATTATTAAGGCTAATAATGCACTTTCTTCAGTTAAAGTTTTTGCTAGAAGGTTTTAAAATACTAGTATTCCTCCAGCGTTTTTTAAAAATATTTGATGTACAGATAAAACCTATCATTTTGTATGCCTCAGAAATATGGGGTTTTCAGCAGTGGCATGTTGCCGAACAGTTACATAATGGATTTTGCAAATATGTCCTGGGTGTAAGCTATAAGTGCTCAAATGTTGCTGTCCTGGCGGAATGTGGTAGAAATTATATTTTTGTTGATACCTTAGTACGTGGTATAAAGTATTGTTTCAAAGTTTTACATTATCCAAGGAATAGAAATCCTAAGCAGTGTTGTGTTATGCTATATAATCTTGATAAAGTTGGTAGGAAAACTTGGTTATATTTTGTTCGAACTACTTTATTCAATTATGGTTTCGGTTTCGTTTGGGAAGCTCAAAGTGTTGGAAATGAGGAACAGTTTTTGAAAGATTTTTATGTAAGAGTTAGTGATTGTCATAAACAATTGTTATTTTCTGAAATCTCCAAGTGTTCATCACTAGATGTTTATTCTTGTATCAAAACGGTCTTTTGCAGCGAACCATATCTTACTTTTTTTAAATCTAAAGAAGCAAGGCGTAGAATAACATTGTTACGAATTGGTGCACTACCCATATATAAAACACTGGTAGAGTTGATGGTCTTCCTAGGAACCAACGTCTTTGTCATATTTGTAACAATAATTATGTTGAAAATGAATTTCACTTTTTATTTGAATGTAAAATATATCATGATTTACGCAGCAAATACTTTAAACATTTGCCTTATCATATTACTCAACAATACTTTTTGAACATATTGATGTGCACCGATCATTCAATTACACTGGCCTGTTCTAACTTTATTAAGGATTCATTAGCGCTACGCTCTCTTTATACATGATTGTCCATCTTCCACTACCATAAATATACATTGTTTTCGTTATTTTGTATTGTACGTGGGCCTAAGCTTAAGGCCTTATACGAAATAAACTTACTTACTTACGTAAGGTTATGTGACGTCATGAAAGGTTGATATCTGATATTTCCCTAGGTTTATATGTTAGTATCGACCTTGGCTAGGATAAAGAACAGGACAGGTTTTCATAGTTTTATTCTTTCAACAAAATAGTGCATTTACACAAACGAATGCAGGTCTTCAAACACTGACGCAATGATATATGTTGTAAGGGTAGATATTCGTATTACTAGAGAGATGTGTCAGGAAACCGACTCTGTTTCAACCTGGTTATTTTTTACCCCAATAGTCCAATACCTGCAGAATATAAATTAATTCAATGAAATATGAATCAATGCAGCAAAAATAGCTATACAAAACATAAACTCACGGGCAAAAGAAACGTCCCCATACAAATTACATGATATTTCAATCATCGGGCGATAAATGCGACTGAAACAGCGTTACACCATGTCTTCAGAACCCAACAATACTAAATATGAATTTTCAAAACATTATCTATTCATAACTCTGAGAAACACAAGTTTTAAGAAATGGTCGTTTTGGAATGTCCTTAACTAGACGAGATAGAAGCCTCAAAAAGCCAGTTTTGGCTTGTTTTGAGACGTCCTACAGTAAAGACGCGTCAACAAATTTAAAGCAAAGAAGGTTATTTATGTCGAGGATATCTTAAGTTAATTAAATTTCTACTTTTTCAAAGTTTTAAACTTGAATACTAAATATTGTGGGCGAAAAACATCTTTAAAAAACGATTTTAGCACCCCATGTCAATTTGAACAGATGTAAAAATAAAAATTGCATACTCTGATGTATGAAATTGTGAATATTTCTTGAGAAAACATGTGGCTACCAAATACATACAAAATCTATTTTCTCCGACATCAATATTTCATTTTATACTGTTTTCAAAATGTGGTGACGTTTCTTTTGCCCGTGAGTATATATGAAATAACATATTTTCTCTTGCCCAACATTATCCCGTATCTTGTCAATCATAAAAGCGCACCAAATTGAATAGAAATGTTCATCTTAATGTTTTACAATCAATCGTTCAGCCTCATTAGCTCAAGTCTTGTGATTCGGTAAAGCAACTCGGATCCCATCCTTGAATTATTAAAAGGTGTTCACATTAAAAGGCCGCTAGAGATTTTCGTTTTATACGTCACATCGTTTTCTACGACTGCAGTTAATCGGGTCTTGAAAGGGCTGTTTATTTACTGCATAAGCCATTATTATCATGAATAGCAACTTTGAACATAGGAAAAATGTAGCTGTCGATTAATTGGATGCAATAAAACTAATTATTTACCTGCAACAGGGTGTGAGTTGGGTAGAACAGCGCTCACATAAACTATATGCAGGTGTCGGATGTCCCGTCTCTTCTTATTCTTGAGATGAGGTGTTGTTGATCCTTTTTTAAATTCAAAGAATCCAGCAGAAATATGCAGTAACAAGACAAACACGATATTGCAATCCATTAATGAACGAATCTGCGTTGATTGTCGATGCAATTGAGCATTTCATTGCTCAAAGAACATATCTAATTTACACAATCCTCTTTTCAACATTTGTCAGTAATCTCTGTTACATCATCCGAAAATTGGCCATAATTATTACCCATATGTTCCTTGTTTACTTCGTTACTTAAAGTATTCCGAAAAGCATGTATTCGCCATATTGGAACACAGCTGAACACGAAATTTCCTGGGATGTTCGCGAGGGCTCGCGAATACTCATTGTTAAAAGCAGGATGCCCGCCGCGAGCAATGCGTTACTGAACGCAGGGCAGTCTGACCGTCCAGTCACTTTGTCAAGTGAATTGTGGAAAGCACGTGCTTTTTTTTACACATGGGCACACGTCACAGCATCATTGTTTGCTGATTTGCATATATATATATATATATATATATATATATATATATATATATATATATATATATATATATATATATATATATAGGTTTCAAGCAACATAGAACAGAGATTAGGATCGGACATCTGAAGGGAGTAACCTCTGTGGGAAGAGAATGCCAAAGCACCACAAGTGTAAGATTTACTTTCAGATAAATTGACTCTAAAAAGATAAGTTTTTGGGGAACTACAATAATTTCACACTTACTGTGAATAAAAATCATCTTCCTATCACCGAATAGAAAATATGTGATTTTACATTTTAAACAGTCAGAGATACAAATACTTTTGAATAACTACAGTTCGAACTTTTGGAATAAATAAATTTGATTTACTACGGAAGTTGTAATGAGAAATAGTTTCAGTGACTGGTTGAAGTAAATTAATCAGATAATCTGGGGCTTGCATATTAATAATAATAAAAAAAATTAAAATACGAAGTTTCTTTTTTTTCACGTCTAATCTTTAAAGTAGCTAACCAGTCAGTCTCTTAGAGCAAACTTCGACAGACCAGTTCTTGCAGCTTCAAGTTGCGCCTTTCCAAGTTTGTGCACACAAAAAACAGACCCAGCCCTCAGAAGTATATTCTAAATTGGGCCAAATATACATTTCATACATACGTGATAAAATGCTTCTATTGTCAAAGGGGCAGTAGCACGTTTTTTCGCTCAAATAGGTCGATGAAATGTATTTGAGAAATAATTTCACTAATGATAAAACATCCTTATTACTTTGGAAAATCAAGTTTATAAATGAGTGTACGTGGTTCCGTAAAGCCATGGGAACCGTTTTTGTCATTCAAAATAATAAAATGTGTTCACAATAAGATGGCCGCCATGCAATTTTTGCTTTATACGCAACATGGTTATTACCACTACGGGTGATTGGTTTGTGTAATAGGATATTTTACCCTTTAAAGTAAATATAAATGACATAACTTACCATTATAAATGGGAAATTTGAAAAAATAAAATTGGCAAAAAACGTGCTACTGCCCCTTTAACGTCGAGAAAAGATTAGTTTTGAAGCCTTTTCTATCACAAGATGAACACGATTGGACCATTTAGTATTGTCCGAGAAAATATGAAGATAACGTCAACATGTTTATGTTTATATACATATTCCAATTGATCATTAGTTGGTACTAATGAAAGTATATGTGGTCTACTATGGCTAAATACCATGAATTTACTCTGATTATGAACCATGTTAGTTCATATTCATATATCAAGCTTCGACTGAATATACATCTTTTCCCCTCATCTCCAAAGGAGGCATCATCTGTAAACAAATCTAATGACGTTTTTAAATTTTATCAGGTATTATCAGTTTATTGATGTATACAAGGAATAAAAAAGGGCCAAGGACAGATCCCTGAAGAACCCCTGCAGTAACATGTAGTTCTTTTGATAGTAAAGTGACAATAAAATATAAAGGTGCAAGTCGAGATTTATGAACCGAAAAATGACAATTGGTCTAACATAATTTTGGAAACTTAGTTATAACAGACAAAAATAGGGCCATTGGCTTTGTATCTCATCAGGCTTTAAATAGTACACTTAGTTCAAAATGTAAACTGAAGTATTTATCAGACGTATAACAAATTTAAAGTACTTAACGTTTTGGAGAACTAGATGTAAATAGGTCTTTAGGTCACCATTATTTGGGGCCATGGGATCACCAAATAATTGCTGGTCATATAACTTCTGCGCATATATGGGATGTGCAATTTCGGTTTCTGCACATGTAAAAGGCTGCTGCTTGATTTTCGTTGGAAACACGGAATCGTCATATATTTGACCATGGAGTATGAATATTCAAGTCAAAGGAACTTAAATCAGCACACGTGGTCTTTCGACATGGATGAAAGTAAAACAAAACAAGTTTAAAAACATTTCACCTGAAATGGACTCGTGCACCCCTTCAAACGATCCCTCCACCCCTCTATATATATTCAAATTTTCATGCGAACCAAACCCATTAATAAGCGACTGGCGGGTCTTCTATCAGTTGCTGCAGACACATTTGGTCTCTTAACCATTATTCTCAGTCTCTTTAAAGGGGCAGTGGCAGGCTTTTTGCAAATTTATCTTTTTCAAATTTCCGATTTATAATGATAGTTTATGTCATTTACATTTACTTCATCCTCGATAATCCAGCGCTATTGTTCCGATAAATCTACACACAAGCGCTGGAAAACAGTAAGGGTATTTATCCCTAACCTAGTTACCGCCTCTTGGGTCCATGTTATCCAATCAGAAACGAAACGCAGACACTATCTGCGTAAACAACTCGACCAATCAAAACGCATCACTACCGCTGTTTATAGAAACAGACATAGCGGCGGCCGACTCACTCGATTACGATAAAGTTTGTAACAAATTCAGCGTAGAAAACCTGACAGAAACTCAAAAAAAAGTTTTAAGAAGTCTGTACGAGAAGAAGGGTGTATTCATGTCCATCAAAACGGTTGGAGGTAAATGATTAAAATCCCTGTGCTACCAGGCGTTCCCAATCATCTGCGAAAGCCAAGATCCTGACACGAGAGTGCTTGTTATTTCACCCTTGATTTCAAGTGATCTCATTGGTTGTTAGAAAGCAAGCGTTTCGCTGAGTCATTGCGAAGGGAGGTAACTAGGTTAGGGATAAATACCCTTACTGTTTTCCAGCGCTTGTGTGTAGATTTATCGGAACAATAGCGCTGGATTATCGAGGATGCATTTACTTTAGAGGGTAAAACATCTTATTACCCAAACCAATTATCCGTATTGGTAATAACTGTGTTGCATAAAAAGCAAAACTTGCACTTATTTCAGCGAAAAACGTGCTACTGCCCCTTTAAGAACAAAATATGAACAGTTACAAGTTATAAAAGCTAAGTATAACATAGAGGTATATAAGGTCCCATTTACACGGACAACTTTCTCCTAGCCGTTGTTGAAGACACATTTTGTCTCTTCAGCATCATCCTCAGTCTATTGAAGAAGGCTCTCTTGATGTTCTCTCCCTCACCCCATTCCAGGTACGTTGTGGTCTGTAACAGGACCTTCATGGACTTGCTGACGTTGCCAGGATCAATGCTATCCAGGCTCACGATGATCAAGTTGTTATGATCATTCTCGATCACGTGACGTAGAACGAGATCTAGTTCAAACTGGCACCAACTGCTCCTTGCAAAATTGTTGGACAAGACGATGATGATTTTCCTGCTAGACTCAACGCTTTCAACAATATTGTCCACGATAAGGTTACCCGCCATGAAGTCCCGGTTGTGGATACACAGCTTGAGGTTATCCTTTCCCTCCAACACGCTGATCAGCTTCTCCTTGACCCATGACACGTCATCCACATTGTATGCAACAAATGCATCGTATTCCCATTCCGTGTTTTCTGGCTTCGGCTTGTGACCCAGCATGAACAGCATATACATCAGATTCCAACGATAGTAGTACAGGAGAGATATGCTCACGAGAAGGGTTATCATCACACTGGAACACACCAGAATGATCTCGAGGGCATACCGTGTCAACAGACACTTCTGTTCAGAGAGAAAGGCATCCCAAATTTCTTTGCCCTTCTCTTCGTCTGGACTTTGACATAGGTATCCTCTGGAGTACATCCACGGTCTGAACTTGTGTTTTTGTTCATGGATTAGCTTTTACAGCCACAATGACTCACATCCACATGAAAATGGATTATTCTGAAAATCGATCAACGCATTGTTGCGCTGGATGAGACTTTGTGGGAGATATCCTTCAGCAACCGTTGTGATTTCGTTGTTTCCTAAGTTCAACCTTGTCAAATTTGTCAACCTGTTGATATGCTTTGGAATACTCTTAATCTCGTTGTGGTAAAGATCGAGAGAAACAAGATTGATCAAATTGTCAGAAAGTGCTTGTGGGATATATTTAAGTCCACATCCTCCCATGACTAAAGTCTTCAGGTTTGTTATGTTCTGGAACAAGTCAGTGAAAAGTTTGTTCGTTACATAGGACAAGACGTTGAAATTAATGTTCAGGAGTTCTAGATTTTGGAGTCTGCTAAAAATGGAAAGAGAGATGTTCTGAGAATTACGATCAAATTGTACATAGTTCTTCCTGAAGAATACTTTCTTCAAGGTTTTGCTTTGCAAAGCATCTATATGCACAGATCTCAGGGTACACATATAAGACAACTTGAGTGTCTCCAAAGAAGGAAGACACAAGAATTCAAACTTGTTGAGTTTCCTGAGAATGTTTCCACTGAGTTTGAAGATCTTAAGTTGGTGCAAGCATTCGTAATTCCGCTGATCTAGAGATGTTATATGGTTAAAGGACACGTCCAAATTGGTTAGGTTTGGGAAGAACGGGGCATCTTTTCTCCAACAAAGGTTCGGAACATCGTCCAACAGATTATCCTCCAATCTCAGACGTCGCACTGAAAGGGAAGACCCGTGGGATATGTTGACCTTGCATATGGAGTTTGTCCGCAGGTTCAGATAAACAAGTCCTTTGAGAGCTTGAAAAGCCATACCATCAAAGAAATCGAGGTGATTTTGGACCAGGCTGATATTTAGGTTGGTGTGATTTGCTAACGGGAGGAAGAAGTCATGTGGAATGTACTTGACCTTTGCACTGCTGATTGTGAGGTCATTGATGGGAGAATGTTGCAAGCTCTTCACAGCGTTGGACAGCTGCCTTTGAGTAACATTATTCCCGCTGAACGCAACCTTGGCGAGTCGTGTGAAATTCGTGAAAGTGTCGTCTGCAATGTGCTCTATTCTGTTGGCAAAGAAGAGGATGGACACGACAAGGTCCACAGGGATATTTCTGAAGGTTGAGGAGTTGATGTCGGTCAGGTTGTTGCGGTACAGAGTTAGATTGATCCGGTAATCTGATGTCAGGTTTTGTACTTCCGGTATGTGTGAGATTGCGAGATCAGAGCAGTTCATATCAAGGTATTTTGGACGTATCTTCGTGAAATGTCGACACAAGCACTTCTTGTTCGGACAATGTTTCCAGATGGCGGCTCCAAATATAACCAACACGTTGCATGTGAGCAAAACAATACATATCTTCTGTAAAACCATCATGGCGTCGTTTGTCTATTGCATAAATAATCCTGATAATGTCTTACTATATCAATGATTGAGACTCTGACGTCTTTAATTGACAAAACTATGATGTTCTAGCGTTGGAGATAATATGCTTAAATACAAATTCCACGTTCCTTTGCCGTCTTATCACGTCATGGGTCCACTTCTCTTCAATGCTGTAAAGCCATAGGTAATAGGACTTCGACCTGAAATTGATAAACGTATTTGATGAGTTTTGTAGTCTTAGACTTAGCTGTAATCTCAATCAGCTATCTGACTGAGTTTTTATCTATGCTAAACTGGTCCAGAACGTTCGCCTATACGGGTTGTTCTCAGACCTTGTGAAGAGGAATTTACAGAACTTGTTCGTATCGCGGTAGATGCATTATTTTGCTAATTCTATTCCTCAGAACAAGGTCGATTTTAATCAGACTGTGTTTTATACATGACATCATTTCTACGACTGTGGATTATTTCAATCAATCAATTTGTATCAGTATTAGTTATCAATAAGACAGTGAAGGGTCGAGGACAACTCAATCAATCAATCAATCAATCAATCAATCAACGTTTTATTTCTCAAAAAACACCCATTGGGGTTCAAGAGAATACAACATATATACATATTATATAAACGACAAACATGGTGTTAACAATATCTTCATTTTAACTTTTCGGAAACGATTCGTAGGTATTTCAATAGATTTTTCAATTCTGTCACGTTTGTGGTACATATTAATCTTTTATATTTGTGAATATTCGGCCATTTAAGAAAACATTCATTGACATAAATACGCCTTTCTGTTTCAAGTGATTTACATCTAAATAAATAATATATTTCATCTGTAACAGCTGGAGAATCACACAGAGGGCATGTTCTATCCTCACGGGGTAGACCGCGCCATCTGCCGGTTTCTACTGGGAAATTGTGGTTACTTGTTCTCAATTTCAAAAGTGGGATATAGTATGATTTCTGAAGTAGAAGATAGTTTTCAAAGGAAGGTACTTCCTTAAGCCAAATATAATATATTCCTTTAGAGCTGTTGAGAACAGAGCTTCGCCAGAATTGATAGAAATGATCCCTTAGTGTCATTTCTACTTGTGATGAGACCCATTTCGCGGAGTAATTATAAGGGTTTCTGAATACATGACTCAGACCACACATATTCAGAATATGTTCTACATTCTTAAGCCAAACATTATCATTACCATTGTTCAGTTTTTTATACATTAAATATTCTAGAGCTGTCTTAGATATTTTTATTTTATTAGTAATAAGTGTATTAAGCCAAAACATAATAGTTCTCTTCGCTATTTTTATATTCATTGGTTCTCTTCCTAGCTCGCCATATACAAAGAAATTGGCTGTTGAATTTATTAAACCAGTAGACAGCTTTAGAAATTTAAGATTAAGTTTTTCAATAATTTCCGTATTTCCGCCCCATATTTCACAGCAGTACAATAATATAAGGATAAGCCATAATACCGAGGATACGGTAAGGTTGTGGACCCTGATAGGACTATCAGGGTCTACAACCTTACCAAATCCGAGGTAGAATGGCTTATCTATATTAGCAACCGTTTTAAGTGTATTATCGCGTTATATTGAGTATCCCTGGCGTTATATTGAGGAGCCCTCGGTGATGTCAGCCTGTTAACAGCCGCGCTATATGAGTTTATTTTGTACCGTGAAATCTCGTCTGCTCCCTTGGCGCAGTAGTCTAAGGCGTTCACTCAGTAACTACAGGTGATAGTGGATACTGGTTCGAGACGCACTTTCTGCAAAACATTTGCTGTACATATTTTGTCGTAAACTTATGAAATTTTTCAAAATTAGTCTAAGTTAGTTTCTTCAGATCTTTATTTTCAAGCTGTCATGTTAACACATATATCAGGGTTTAATTCCTTCTAACAAGGTTTACAACTGTCTATGTAAACCCTCCTGATGGGAATTACAAGGTTGTAAGTCCCTCGTACCGGGTGATACGGTTTAGAAAGGTCGTTTCAAGTATCACGTTATATGGCTGGTAGGTTGATAAAATAGGAGTAACCATGACATCAAATGCTTTCAAGAGAGTATCGAAAGGTAAATGATTATTCCTTGCTCTACGCAGGAGACAAAACATTGCTTTTGATGCATTATGTGTCAACTGTTTAATGGCAAGAACTGTAATCAAGATAACTGCCACCGGACTGCCTTGGTTATGTTATCTTAGCGTGTTATGTAAACATAAACCAGTTCGGTACCGAACACGTTTGTGTTTACTGACTTTGAAGTCGCAGCTCAAAATGCAGTGTCCAATGTATTTCCAGGTACCACCATGAAGGGATGTTTTTTCCATCATAGACAGGCTACAACTCGACAGCGCTTTGGAGACCTATAAACGGCGCTATGAGAATGGCATAGTGTCATGCGAAGAGTACCTGGACCTTGTTGGTCACTTGACAGGCTACTGAATTGTCCATTTGTAAAAATGATACTTCAATGTCCATTTAAATAATATGTAATTGAGAGAGAGAGAGAGAGAGAGAGAGAGAGAGAGAGAGAGAGAGAGAGAGAGAGAGAGAGAGAGAGAGAGAGAGAGAGAGAGAGAGAGAGAGAGAGAGAGAGAGAGAGAGAGAGAGAGAGAGAGAGAGAGAGAGAGAGAGTTTATTCAGTAATGGGGCCACAGGCCAATTATACATCAATCAGATTTCAGCATAATATAATACATACATAGAGCACCGTACAAAATTATGAAAATTACAGCATTATGTCTTTTGTGGTTACAAGAAATTTGTTTCTATTGTTCATGGCTAGAAATATATATATTGCCAGATTATTGATGATAAAAGTATTCTTTGAGAAAAACAATTGAGTTAGTTTTACTTCAGAGGGATATGTGTGATAATAATTTGGAAGAATATCATTTCTTAATTTCTTATAGAAGGGACATACCAGGCAAAAGTGATATTCATTCTCTATATAAGGTATGATACAAAGTGGGCAAAGGCGATCCTCCCTTTTAAGACCTAAATATCTACCACATTCTATCATCAAATTATGACTTGAACAACGGAATCTACTTAGAAAAAAATACGAAACTGCCTCACACAGACACTATTGATATAAAATTCAAAATCTACATCTATTTTTATTGTACGATAGAAATCCATTTTTGAGAGGAGTATAATACGAGATGACCACAACTGATTATCTATGTCAATACATCTTTGCTTAAATAATTCAATGAATAAAGAGACATTACCAACATTTTGTTTAGCCCACACATTGCCAAAACCGTAACTAAACAAAAGAGATTTCACCTTTAAGGCCCAACAATCTATACCCTTTTCAGCAAGAGAATACTGATAATTATAAACCTTTCTTAAGATAACATTCTCAACTTGAGACAAGATGCGAACCCAATATTTAACAATTTTAACATACTGATTTACCTTTAATGAATGACGACCAACTTCAGCACGAGCTGCAAGGTTTGGGGTGTTTCTAGAGAGACCCACAATCTGTTTACGAAACTTATTATGTACATATATGTACTAATTGTATGTTGTAATTGTATGTTAAAATAAAAATGCAATGTTAATGTATGGGTACAATTGATGTATATGTAAATATGTAAATACATGTATGATTGTATGTTGAAAAAGTGCACAAAAACACATATTGGATGTATGATTAAAAGTGTCACATACAAATAAAATACTTTCGTTTCTCTTAGTTTCATGGGTATCAAATCTGACCCAGCACCTGTTGTTTTAAGGGTTTATAGCGCTTGACTGGTTTAATTACCCTAAACAAAAGGGCTGGGTAGGTGGGAAGATCCCGTACCGAGTAGGTCTGTTCATAAGCTGAATGTCTGCGTCGCTTGATCTATAATCTACTATACTATCACATAATATTCAACTCGACACGTAGCTATTAGATAGACACAATTATTGATTGCTGTATTTGATAATATTTAAGTTTATGTAAATAGTGTATTATAAATACAGTACATTTTGGCTTATCCACGTGTATTATATCGATATTCCATTTCAGTAAATAACAAATGACATTTGCGTATTTACATCTTAAACTTTTATTTCATTGAATATTAGAAAAGTTCACTCTGGGTTGAGTTTAAGTCCTCAAATACGGAGTAATTATTTATTATTAAGATATGATGAATCTCTTCTATTGTGCCGTAGGAGACATATGACGTTTTTGTAGGTCTTCCTTGTCGCGGATGAGTGAGACATACTCTTTATAACGCACGATGTGGGCATAAGTAAAAAATATATACAAATTGACAATTGATGATTAAATCGAAGAAAACTCCTCGGTCTCCTATGTGTAAGAAAAACATCACGGTCGCGAAAACACCCGGGGTTGAGCATCTCCTTTATACTTCGGAGTCATATTTTATCCTTTACAAACAATCCAGTAACACGACTAAAACTTTATTAATGGAAACCAAAGGTAAGAAGTGCTGAAGAAAATAGAATCTCATGATTAGTTTTAAAGAGAGGGTACTATCGGGTATTTTTTGTAGAAACGAAATTCGAGAGGATATTCCTGTTTACTCATATATTGTATCAGTACATGCTTATTGCACAATCCATGTGAAACATATTATTATGGGTAGTGCCTATTTTGTATGGCTTTAGAAATTGATTTGAAGATGTGATAAAGGCGAGCGCTCATTATTTAAAAAATATAAACAATGAGAAGTGAAGCCATTCGTTGGCGCTACGAGTGCGGAAAGATTTCCACAAAACGACATTGTTGATTAGTTTAATGATACAGTATGTGTTACTTTGAAATTCCATCAACCTATATATTTTACAATTTACAAAAATACAGCTTCTACATTTCATTTGCAAACAAAAAAGATGGGGGACATCAGCGACAGAACTGCCTCTATAAATATATGAGTGTAACACAGGTAACGAATAAACAGGTTGTATGTAGGTCAAATATTATGAGTGAAAACGTCTTTATTGTGTGCATCACGTTTCTGGGCTATTTATTCAAGAAAGAGGAAGTTGCAGTAGCACGTATTTTCGCTGAAATAAGTCGATGAAATGAATTTGAAAAATAATGTCCCCAATAGTAAAGCACCCTTCTCTCTTCAGAAAATCAAGTTAAAAAATGAGTGTACATGGTTCTGTAAAGCCATGGGAATCGTTTTCGTCATTCGAAATAATAACATGTATTCACAATATAATGGCTGCCATGCCACTTTTGCTTTATACGCAACACCGTTATTACCACTATGGATAATTGGTTTCTGTAATAAGATGTTTTATCATTTAAAGTAAATATAAATGACATAAACTATCAATATAAATTGGAAATTTGAAAAAATAAAATTTTCAAAAAACGTGCTACTGCCCCTTTAAATTATGGGTAATGCTAAGCTAGTTTGTGCAGTGAACCATATCATATGTTTTTACTCATGACGAGTGAGCCGTGTCACTTTGGGAGGAAACCCGTCTAAATGCCCTGTCGTGGAATATACAGTATATTTAGAAATGTGATTTACATATACACAACCTCATTTAATAGTAATAGTGTGGGCAGACCAGTGGTCGGGACATAGTATTAGTTGTTACTGTAATGTTAGTATCTCAAGATATGAAGACTTCTTATAAACCTTTCTTAAGATAACATTCTCAACTTGAGACAAGATGCGAACCCAATATTTAACATTTTAACATACTGATTTACCTTTAATGAATGACGACCAACTTCAGCACGAGCTGCAAGGTTTGGGGTGTTTCTAGAGAGACCCACAATCTGTTTACAAAACTTATCATGTACATATATGTACTAATTGTATGTTGTAATTGTATGTTAAAATAAAAATGCAATGTTAATGTATGGGTACAATTGATGTATATGTAAATATGTAAATACATGTATGATTGTATGTTGAAAAAGTGCACAAAAACACATATTGTATGTATGATTAAAAATGTCACGTACAAATAAAATACTTTCGTTTCTCTTAGTTTCATGGGTATCAAATCTGACCCAGCACCTGTTGTTTTAAGGGTTTATAGCGCTTGACTGGTTTAATTACCCTAAACAAAAGGGCTGGGTAGGTGGGAAGATCCCGTACCGAGTAGGTCTGTTCATAAGCTGAATGTCTGCGTCGCTTGATCTATAATCTACTATACTATCACATAGTATTCAACTCGACACGTAGCTATTAGATAGACACAATTATTGATTGCTGTATTTGATAATATTTAAGTTTATATAAATAGTGTATTATAAATACAGTACATTTTGGCTTATCAACGTGCATTATATCGATATTCCATTTCAGTAAATAACAAATGACATTTGCGTATTTACATCTTAAACTTTTATTTCATTGAATATTAGAAAAGTTCACTCTGGGTTGAGTTTAAGTCCTCAAATACGGAGTAATTATTTATTATTAAGATATGATAAATCTCTTCTATTGTGCCGTAGGAGACATATGACGTTTTTGTAGGTCTTCCTTGTCGCGGATGAGTGAGACATACTCTTTATAACGCACGATGTGGGCATAAGTAAAAAATATATACAAATTGACAATTGATGATTAAATCGAAGAAAACTCCTCGGTCTCCTATGTGTAGGAAAAACATCACGGTCGCGAAAACACCCGGGGTTGAGCATCTCCTTTATACTTCGGAGTCATATTTTATCCTTTACAAACAATCCAGTAACACGACTAAAACTTTATTAATGGAAACCAAAGGTAAGAAGTGCTGAAGAAAATAGAATCTCATGCTTAGTTTTAAAGAGAGGGTACTATCGGGTATTTTTTGTAGAAACGAAATTCGAGAGGATATTCCTGTTTACTCATATATTGTATCAGTACATGCTTATTGCACAATCCATGTGAAACATATTGATATGGGTAGTGCCTAATTGTGTATGGCTTTAGAAATTTATTTGAAAATGTGATAAAGGCGAGCGCTCATTATTTCAAAAATATAAACAATGAGAAGTAAAGCCATTCGTTGGCGCTACGAGTGCGGAAAGATTTCAACAAATCGACATTGTTGATTAGTTTAATGATACAGTATGTGTTACTGTGAAAATTCCATCAACCCATATATTTTACAATTTACAAAAATACAGCTTCTACATTTCATTTGCAAAAAAAAATAAGATGGGGGACATCAGCGACAGAACTGCCTCTTTAAGGAGATAAATATATGAGTGTCACACAGGTAACGAATAAACAGGTTGTATGTAGGTCAAATATTATGAGTGAAAACGTCTTTATTGTGTGCATCACGTTTCTATGCTATTTATTCAAGAAAGAGGAAGTTGCAGTAGCACGTATTTTCGCTGAAATAAGTCGATGAAATGAATTTGAAAAATAATGTCCCCAATAGTAAAGCACCCTTCTCTCTTCAGAAAATCAAGTTAAAAAATGAGTGTACATGGTTCTGTAAAGCCATGGGAATCGTTTTCGTCATTCGAAATAATAAAATGTATTCACAATATAATGGCTGCCATGCCACTTTTGCTTTATACGCAACACCGTTATTACCACTATGGATAATTGGTTTCTGTAATAAGATGTTTTATCATTTAAAGTAAATATAAATGACATAAACTATCAATATAAATTGGAAATTTGAAAAAATAAAATTTTCAAAAAACGTGCTACTGCCCCTTTCAATTATGGGTAATGCTAAGCTAGTTTGTGCAGTGAACCATATCATATGTTTTTACTCATGACGAGTGAGCCGTGTCACTTTGGGAGGAAACCCGTCTAAATGCCCTGTCGTGGAATATACAGTATATTTAGAAATGTGATTTACATATACACAACCTCATTTAATAGTAATAGTGTGGGCAGACCAGTGGTCGGGACATAGTATTAGTTGTTACTGTAATGTTAGTATCTCAAGAGTACTAGTCAATAGTAGTAATGGTTGTAAAATATGTAGTACTTTTATTATTAATAGTAACAATGAGAACAAAGAGAAGTAGTTATAATAGTTGTAGTAGAAGTGGAATAGGAGTAGAAATAGTAGTAGCATAATTAGTACTAGCAGTAGTAGTTATAGCATACGTAGCAGTTGTAACAGTAGAATAAGCTGCAGTAATAGTAGTAGTAGTAGCAGTAGTAGTAGCAGTAATACTAATAATAATAATATAGTATTAGTAGTAGCAGTAGCAGTAGTAGTAGTAGTAATACTAATAATATAGTAGTAGTGCCCGCTAGCAATTTATGTGATAGATAATATACTAGATCAACAAGAGGAGATTCATACAGACCGGTCTTTTATAGTATGAGATTTTTTTTTTATAAATTAGAGAGAATGATAAACCAGAAACATACCTGATCTGTCTGAACTGAAAGAAAACGAGTGTCTCTTGAGAAACGAACGTCATCTGTATCCTTGTCAGCCAACTGTAATCTCAGGGCTTGAGACCCACTTAAGATTAGCTTCCTGGTTGGGGTCGACTCTATAGGAAGTTTATTTGCTTTCAAAACGTCTCCCACCATTGACAACCCTGGCCTACATACACCCAGATACGATAACAGGTGAAATGGGGACGGGTGGGGTATATACGGTCACAGGGAAAAGCCATTGAACTTTCGTCGTCCTGCACAGGTAAATTTATTAGCAAAGCTGAGAACATGTATATAATACTATGACGTGTTATATATATATATATATATATATATATATATATATATACTGGTAGAGGAAGTTTGAGGTAATTGTAACTAGGGGTGGGGTGTGAGAGGGGGGGGGGGGGTGATAGCGATAGGGGTAACGTTACGATGAACTTATTATTATGCCTTTTGTGCATCTTAGAACATTGTTAATGAAACATTATACTCGTAGCTCATATACCAAAGTTTCGACGATAAATGATTCAATTACTTCAGGAATTATTGTGACTAAGTTTGTTTTGTTGACTTGAGAAACAGGAAGCCTTCTGGTTATTATATTTACATAGCACGTGATTGACATAGCACATGAATGTCTTTTAGCTTATAACAATGAGGAAAATACTAACCAACAGCATTGACATTATTAAAGATGCATCCTTTGTGTTTCATAAAATTTCATTTGGCTTTAATACATTCCAACACACCATATACGCTGTTTACAGTACTAATACATTCACTCAGCTTCATCCCAAATTGCCAAATATATCATAATTATTAGTTTCCAATTAATATCGAGTAACATCATTATGCATGTGTAGAAACCGAAACTGCACGTCTCATTCACCTACAGAGTAGTTATATGACCTATACAAATTATCAACCCGAATTTGTCGCTTTGTCTCTTATAAATAAGATTCCAAAATTACGGTTGAGTCAATCGAGATGCATTGTCCCGTTTTCGATCAGAAACTGAGTCGACTATCATCAAAATGGTAGGTTTTCGTAAACAATCGGTACTTCTCGATAAAGTAACACCATTTATAACGTTTGTAATATGTGACACCCAACAACACAATGGATGTACCACATGATTGACAAAGCACATGATTGACAAAGCGCATGATTTTCTTTTAGCTTATAACAATGAGGAAAATACTTACCAACAGCATTGACATTAATAAAAAAAAACACGAAACTTCAATGAAAACATAATTTTGTTTAAAGTTTTTTTAAAGTACGATTTTGTCACTTTTGTCTATTTTGCATTGTGAATGCGTGCGTTATATATAAAACCATTATTAGTATTATTATTATGAAAACATGGTAACCGTTCGTTTGCCCCTCGATGCATATGTGCGAGTATCGGAACATTTAACTTTGGCAACATTCAGTCATCGGTAACTGAAAATTATAGAATAGCTATTCTGGGGAATTCACGTTATTTATTCACTATTTCTTTTACTACGGCACATATTCTAATTATTTATGTCCGAGATAAAATTCTATTTTCGTCATATCTACCTCACGACATGGCAGTTACCATGCATGATAAGACGTCATTGAACACACAGGTATGTTATCATTGTTATCAGACATCATGCTTGTATACTCCAGAGACGTGTTCAATGATTGATTGAGAGGACCGCGACTCTAGTCGACTAGTCTCTCGTACAGATCTAGTCTGTCGTGCTGACCCTCGGATCAAATAAAAACAACGTTAAATCTATTCTATTTAGCAAGTCTAGACAGCTGAATGTAAAGAAGCGATCCCGGGGCTCCTTTTAAATTAATATTTCAATTTTTTACATTTTTACTTACTGACGTTATCTGTCTTTGAAATACCGATCTTACTTAAAGGGACATTCCGTATGTTATTGTAGTAACATAGGTCAAAAGTTACCAAGGGTGTTTTTGTTATCGAGAAGTAATGACTTTTGTTGAAAATTACCCTTTTAGTGCCAATCTGTTCAGTATAGTTACATTATTAAGACGTTTAGTCGTGATTATGATCGAAAACCGGACAATGTTCCGCGGCTGTCGCGCGTCAATTGTTCAAACGTAATTTTGAAAACTTATATGTAGCAGACAAAGAGACAGATATTGGTTGGTACTATTCAATGGAACATATAACTTGTATACTTGTAAATTTGCGCGCATGAATTCAGCTTCTCATCGTTTATTAAGCCGCTGCTCGAGTTTCATCGAAAGCAAGTTATTGTCAAACATTTGGCGTCAGGGGACACATATGCAAGTCGAGTGAGATGATTTGGACGTAAATCAGGACATTTGATATTTTGTATGTATCAAATCTAAATAAAAGTTCATGAAAATCATGTAAGGTGACATCCATTGTGTTTCATAAACTTTTATTTGGCTTTCATACGTTCCATCACATCATATGTGCTGTTTACAATACAAACACATTCACTCAGCTTGCATATTCATCCCCAATCGCCAAACATATCATAATTACTAGTTTACAATTAAAATCGAGTAACATCATAATGCATGTGCAGAAACCGAAAGTGCACGTTCTATTTACATGCACAGTAGTTATATGACCTATTAAACATTATCAACCCAAATTTGTTATTTTGTCTGGTTTAAATAAGATTCCAAAATTACGTTTGACTCATTGGCAGGCGCCACACGCTGTGCATTGTCCGATACTTTTACCTTCATATCGTCAATATACTAAGTCGAGGATCATTAAAATGGTAGTTTTTGGTAACAGTTGGTACTTCTCGATGAAATAAGGCCATTTATAACATTTGCCATATTTGACCCCCAATAACACAATGGATGTACCTTTAACACATGAACGGTGATACAATATCGTTTTGTCATTGAAATCCAATAATGGTGTGATGTGTAATGGTGTGATGTGTAATGGTGTGATATGTAATGGTGTGGTGTGTAATGGTGTGATGTGTAATGGTGTGATGTGTAATGGTGTGATGTGTAATGGTGTGATGTGTAATGGTGTGATGTGTAATGGTGTGATGTGTAATGTAGTGATATGTAATGGTGTGGTGTGTAATGGTGTGGTGTGTAATGGTGTGATGTGTAATGGTGTGTTGTGTAATGGTGTGATGTGTAATGGTGTGATATGTAATGGTGTTATGTGTAATGGTGTTATGTGTAATGGTGTAATGTGTAATGGTGTGATGTGTAATGGTGTGATGTGTAATGGTGTGATTTGTAATGGTGTGATATGTAATGTTGTGATGTGTAATGGTGTGATATGTAATGTTGTGATGTGTAATGGTGTGATGTGTAATGGTGTGATGTGTAATGGTGTGGTGTGTAATGGTGTGATATGTAATGGTGTGATGTGTAATGGTGTGATGTGTAATGGTGTGGTGTGTAATGGTGTGGCTTGTAATGTTGTGGTGTGTAATGGTGTGATATGTAATGGTGTTATGTGTAATGGTGTGATGTGTAATGGTGTGGTGTGTAATGGTGTGGCTTGTAATGTTGTGGTGTGTAATGGTGTGATATGTAATGGTGTTATGTGTAATGGTGTGGTGTGTAATGGTGTGGTGTGTAATGGTGTAATGGTGTAATGGTGTGATGTGTAATGGTGTGATATGCATATTTTTGTGGTTATATGGTTTATTAGTCGGGGCCGTCAAAATAAAACCTTATTGGAATATGTATGCAAATACTACGCACCATATCGACCAAATTATAGAATTAACACGAACTTAACCACCTTGTATCAATTTAGGAGATATGTGCTTATTCTGTGAAAAGTTATTGTTAAAATATTATACTGTACATATCTTGCAGTGATCGTGATCAGTACAGATCAGTGATCGTGATTTGGATAAATGTGCAGTGATCGTGATTTTCTGTACGAAATTAGTAAATACTTCAAATTGAGCATCAGAATCGATGATTAATTGAATTTCAAAAAAAAGGAATTTGTAATTAATTTCCAGTCAGGCATCGTGGAAGATATTGTAGGGTGTGGATAATGTTCTGTTCTTTCAAAGAAAGTAGCATACAATTCCATAGAGAGACCAAACATTAAGATACCGACTGTAAACTATTATGACAGTAGAGGCAGAAACCTAAATCTTCCATCGCAGACAATGTGCTATGAAACCCTGAAACATCTAAGATGGCATTAAGCTTTTTTAATCGGCCAAAATGATAAATAAAAGAAAATATATCACGTCAAATTGGCGATTTCTTTCTTTACACGTAAGAAACATTGATTTGAAAGAACCCGAAATGGTATAAACCGAACCAAATTGAATTTATTCCATGCCTTAATCAAAATCAATAATTTATTTTCTCATACTCTTCTAGTTGCTCAAAGTAAATAAAAACATATTTAAAATTGGTTTAATGGTCTTTTGGTCAGTGTCAGCTCACGGGCAAAATAAACTATACCAATATTGTTTTGTTGTTATCAACATTATCATATATGACACATAAATAATGTGATACTCGTTATAAAGACAATTGAACTGACCATGTTTTGATCAAAATTTTGAAAAGGTTGCACGTACGGTTAATGCAGTAGAATGCAATGAATGACACTGGGGGTAAATGTCAATTTGCAATAATAAACAAGTCATTTTAGAGCTTACAGAGAACGGTTTTATTCAGAAAAGGAACACTAGAAAACTGTCAGTATCTGGTATGGCCTCCGTTGCTTTGAATAAGGCCTGCACACGTCGACACACATAATTTACGAGGCGCCTGATGACGTCATTAGGGATGGCTTGTCATTCTTCCATGAGTGCCTGGATTAACGTTTGCCGATTTGATGGAGGTGGATTTCTCTGCCTTATTTGCCTGTCGAAATGATCCCACAAGTGTTTAATCGGTGACAAATCTGTTGATCACGCTGGCCATTGCAAAATGTTGACGTTGTTTAACGTTAGGAAGTCTCTAGGTACTGTGTGGGGGCGAGCAGTGTCTTGTAGGGTGATTACTCTTGGACTTTTAAGGAGGTAAGGGAGCACTATAGGACGTCAAACGGTGTAGATGTATCCTTGGGCATTCTTATAATGGTCAATGACAACCAGTTCTGTTGTATGGTCCCTTGACGCTACCCCCGCCGAATGACACAACGTCCTGGACACAACACGCAGCCCCTCTCCTCTCCGACGATAAACACGCACTCGACCATCAGCTTTGTGTAGCTGGAACCTGCTTTCGTCTGTAAACACAATTCTTTGCCAGTTCCTGTTCTGCCACCGCTGTACCATTCTTGCCAATTGGTGACGTCGGTCACTTCGGTCACGTCGGTCCCGTCGGTCACTTCGGCTCAGCATCATCCCGCGAAAAGGGCCGCTATGCTCGAATGCCATGTTCACGAAGACGTCTGACCACTGTCCTTCTGCTGATAACACGGTGTAACGCTATTGCTGCTGATGACGTCACTGTGACGAAATGATTGCGTAGGTGAATCGTAAGGATGTAGCGGTCATCGTTTGCGGTTGTGACCCTGGATCTTCCACTTCTTGGCCGGTCCTGGATCCCATCTGTCCGTGCCATTCGTGTCAGCAGTCTACTTATCGTAGTGCGGGTGCAGTTGAAGATACGATCAACGTGGTCGTAACGTGCTCCCAAATGCAAGACACCAATCGCTCTCTCTCGTTCCTCTGTGGTAAGTCTCGGCATGTCACTTGTTGTGTTCGTTACAATTGAGGTCAAAAGCATGCAGATTCGTGGTTTTTATACAGTTTGGTACCAAATTAGCGTGATGCACGTGCATACCATTTAGCTCGAAAAACGTGTGACAAAGTCCATATTTGGTTAGAAGCCTGAATTTTTCTCGGAGATTATGAAGTTGCGTTGTTGTGACATAGTTATAATAAAAAATCGATTTGAAAACCTAGTTTCAACTTTTTAAAACATAAAATATTTTGGTATAGTTTCTTTTGTCCCTGAGTTTATTTACTGGGAGATTTTGACATTTCATCGTATAGACATGTTGTAGTTCATTGAATGAACAAATGCGATTTCATGGCATGCTTAATTTGTCACCTCCTAGCATCTTATCTGATGACATTGCGTAGGGACACATGATGGGTAGAACTGTTAATAATGTTTCTTATAACTTTCAATCTTCCAACAACAATCATGTCAACTGGTTATGTTGTCAAAATCATAATAAATGTCCTTTCTTCTCAACATGTCCAGAATAAACATCGCATTATTATTACCACATTTACCAAAACGAAATTTGCTACACTTTAACGCATTTTAATGGTTTGATAATTGCAACTGAATTTGGGAATACACAATTTAAGCGTTTAAAATATTGATTTGTGAATAAATTGCTGTAGATCGTTTTGGACACTAGTGTGGGAATTATTTCTATTCATTTAATAGGCACTTCTTTAGTTTAGTTTCGTTGTGATGTTGGTAAGTGTTTGACTCTATACTAAGCAGCTTGAAGTTGAATATTGTGTCACACAAACGTCAAATAGACAAATCTCAAATAGAAGCGGTGTTGATATCCAATAGTAGTAAATTAGTTGAGGTCGGCAAAAGGATGACAGCACTAGGATGGTGACTTCTCAAATGCACTTTCATGTTACATCTTTGTGATATATGGTTACAGAGTGTACTTCATGCTTGTTCTTTTCAATGGAATCAACTACTTTTTCGCTTCCTTTGCTGACGAAGCTCATATTCAGGAGTTCAATGCCAGTTATTTTCATTATTTTGAAGCCCTTGACGCATATAATTGTGAACCTAATTTCGACCACAGCACGATTACTGAAGGCATATTACTATAGTCAGACGATGACGATCACTTCATCAAATAGTTTTCACAAATTCTCTAAAAGTATTAAAGTAAACAACTAAAGACTTTGTCCAAATGATCACCTAACTTTAACAATTACGACTTAATTTTCCATTGCTTTTTAGCTCATCAGGCCTGAAAAGCCCGATGGGCATGGCATGGTGTCCGGCGTCTGTCTGTCCGTCCGTCCGTCCGTACATTTTCGCTTTTTCGACTTCTTCTCCAGAACCAATGATTCCACAGAGTTGAAATTTTATGTGCAGACTCCTTGGCCAATGGGGATTCTAAATTGCAGATTGCGTGACCCTGTGACCCCAAATGGGGTCACAGGGTTCTCATCCTTGAAAACCTATTTTCATCTTTTTCTCCAGTTCCAAAAGGTCTAGAGAGCTGAAAAGTTGT
Source organism: Gibbula magus (assembly GCA_936450465.1). Classification (NCBI taxonomy): domain Eukaryota; kingdom Metazoa; phylum Mollusca; class Gastropoda; order Trochida; family Trochidae; genus Gibbula; species Gibbula magus. The sequence continues at coordinate 24,169,813 of OW388291.1, read as the reverse complement.
GTGCAGACTCCTTGGCCAATGTGGATTCTAAATTGTAGATCTCGTGACCCCGTGACCCCAAATGGGGTTACCGGGGTCACATCCTTAAAAACCTATTTTCATCTTCTTCTCCAGTTCCAAAAGGTCTAGAGAGCTGAAAAGTTGTGTGCAGACTCCTTGGCCAATGGGGATTCTAAATTGTAGATCTCGTGACCCCGTGACCCCAAATGGGGTTACCGGGGTCACATCCTTAAAAACCTATTTTCATCTTCTTCTCCAGTTCCAAAAGGTCTAAAGAGCTGAAAAGTTGTGTGGAGACTCCTTGGCCAATGGGGATTCTAAATTGTAGATCTCGTGAGCCTGTGACCCCAAATGGGGTCACCGGGGTCACATCGTTAAAAACCTATTTTCATCCTCTTCTCCAGTTTCAAAAGGTCTAGAGAGCTGAAAAGTTGTGTGGAGGCTCCTTGGTCATTGATGATTCTAAATTGAAGATTTCGTGACCCCATGACCCCAAACAGGGTCACCGGGGGCACATCGTTAAAAACCTATTTTCATCTTCTCCAGTTCCAAAAGGTCTAGAGAGCTGAAAAGTAATGTGTAGACTCCTTGGCCAATGGGGATTCTTAATTGTAGATCTCGTGACCCCATGGCCCCAAATAGGGTCACCGGGGGCACATCCTTAAAAACCTATGTTCATCTTCTCCAGTTCCAAAAGGTCTAGAGAGCTGAAAAGTTCTGTACAGACTCCTTGGTCAATGGGGATTCTAAATTGTAGAGTTGGTGACCCTGGCCTGGGGCCCCAAATAAAGGCCTTTCAGGCCATGACCTAAACACCTTTTTTCATCTTCCCCAGGACAAATGTACCGAGAAGGCTGTAATATTGTGTGCAGACTTTTTAGATAATGGGGATTCTAAATTGTAGATGTTGTGCCGCAAATAAAGGCCTCAAGCCATGATCTAAAAATCTATTTCAGTCTTCATCATTAAACAATATAAACCCTGATGAGCTACAGAGCCCATGGCTCTATTTTATTTAATCAATTATTATTTACATACTGGCTATATTTCTCTGTTTAATATAATGCTACCAAAGTAACTTGCCGACAGTTTTCTCAATTTTTAAGTTACCTACATTAGAAAAAATATAGGGATACACTGATGCCTCCACATGCATGAACTATGCTTACATGGAAGTAAGGATTTGTTTGTGTCGATAGATTTAGATATTTCCATCAACCGATACACTAACGTCTGTAATCTTCGTTCACTATCACTGCATCTCTCGCTGTACAAAATCACTATCACTGGAGCCCTGCGGTACAGGGTTCCAGGGGGTGAATTAGTGCAATAAATCGGTTTATTTTGGGTCGAAAAAATCTGTGAAAAATTAAGTGTGTATGTTTCACAGGAATAGATTTTTGGCAATTTTCCGATATGTTCATCAACATCCTTGATGACTCTTTAAGGTTATGTGACGTCATGAAAGGTTGATATCTGATATTTCCCTAAGTTTATATGTTAGTATCGACCATGGCGATTACTCTAACGAAGGGTTAGGATAAAGAACATGACAAGTGTTCATAGTTTTATTCTTTCAAAAAAATAGTGCATTTACACAAACGAATGCAATGTCATGAAGAACAACAATAAGCAGGTCTTCACAGACCTGGTGATATGTTGTAATGTAAGGGTAGATCTTCGTATTCCTAGAGAGATGTGTCAGGAAACCGACTCTGTTTCAATCTTGTTATTTTTCACCCCAATAGTCCAATACCTGCAGAATTTAAATTAATTCAATGAAATATGAATCAAAGCAGCAAAAATAGCTATACAAAACATATATGAAATAACATGTTTTCTCTTGCCCAACATATCCCGTATCTTGTCAATCACAAAATCGCACCAAAATGAATAGAAATGCTCATCTTATTCAACAGGTTTCTATGGAAACGAAAAAAAAATAAAATTCAGAAATCTGAAAATATCAAATGGCACCACTTCAATTAGTGGGTTATACACATGCAAAGTTTCAGGAAGATATGATGAACGGTTTTGGAGCTGTGCTCCGGAAACGAACCTGTCTCTGAACAAAGTCCAACTTCAACATGTTTCTATGGAAACGAAAAAGAAAAAAAAATTCATATATATTCAGTCAATCGTTCAGCCTCATTAGCTCAAGTCGGTTAAATTCGGTTAATTAAGGTTATTCCGATCCTATCCTTGAATTATTAAAAGGTGTTCACATTAAAAGGCTGCTAGAAATTTTCGTTTTATACGTCACATCGTTTTCTTCGACTACGGTCAATCGGATCGTGAAAGGGGCTGTTTATAAAATGCAGAAACCATTTATATCATAAATAGCAAATTTGAACATATGAAAAATGCAGCTGTCGAGGAATTGGATGCTACAATGTATAAAACTGATTATTTACCTGCAACAGGGTGTGAGTTGAGTAGAACAGTGCTCACATACAAATATGCAGGTGTTGGATGTCCCGTCTCTTCTAATTCTTGAGATGAGGCGTTGCTGATCCTTTTTTAAATTCAAAGAATCCAGCAGAAATATGCAGTAACAAGACAAACACGATATTGCAATCCAATAATGAACGAATCTGCGTTGATTATCGATGCAATTGAGCATTTCATTGCTCAAAGAAAATATCTAATTTACACAATGCTCTTTTCAACATTTGTCATTAATCTCTGTTACATCATCCGAAAATTGGCCATAATTATTACCCATATGTTCCTTGTTTACTTCGTTACTTAAAGTATTCCGAAAAGTATGTATTCGCCATATTGGAACACAGCTGAACACGACATTTCCTGGGATGTTCGTGAGGGCTCGCGAATACTCATTGTTAAAAGCAGGATGCCCGCCGCGAGCAATGCGTTACTGAACGCAGGGCAGTCTGACCGTCCAGTCACTTTGTCAAGTGAATTGTGGAAAGCACGTGCTTTTTTTACACGTGGGCACACGTCACAGCATCATTGTTTGCTGATTTGCATATATATATATATATATATATATATATATATATATTATATATATCGGTTTCAAGCAACATAGAACAGAGATTAGGATCGGACATCTGAAGGGAGTAACCTCTGTGGGAAGAGAATGCCAAAGCACCACAAGTGTAAGATTTACTTTCAGATAAATTGACTCTAAAAAGATAAGTTTTTGGGGAACTACAATAATTTCACACTTACTGTGAATAAAAATCATCTTCCTATCACCGAATAGAAAATATGTGATTTTACATTTTAAACAGTCAGAGATACAAATACTTGTGAATAACTACAGTTCGAACTTTTGGAATAAATAAATTTGATTTGCTACGGAAGTTGTAATGAGAAATAGTTTCAGTGACTGGTTGAAGTAAATTAATCAGATAATCTGGGGCTTGCATTATAATAATAATAAAAACAATTAAAATACGAAGTTTCTTTTTTTTCACGTCTAATCTTTAAAGTAGCTAACCAGTCAGTCTCTTAGAGCAAACTTCGACAGACCAGTTCTTGCAGCTTCAAGTTGCGCCTTTCCAAGTTTGTGCACACAAAAAACAGACCCAGCCCTCAGAAGTATATTCTAAATTGGGCCGAATATACATTTCATACATACGTGATAAAATGCTTCTATTCTTAAAGGGGCAGTAGCACGTTTTTTCGCTCAAATAAGTCGATGAAATGTATTTGAGAAATAATTTCACTAATGATAAAACATCCTTATTACTTTGGAAAATCAAGTTTATAAATGAGTGTACGTGGTTCCGTAAAGCCATGGGAACCGTTTTTGTCATTCAAAATAATAAAATGTTTTCACAATAAAATGGCCGCAATGCAATTTTTGCTTTATACGCAACATGGTTATTACCACTACGGGTGATTGGTTTGTGTAATAGGATATTTTACCCTTTAAAGTAAATATAAATGACATAAATTACCATTATAAATGGGAAATTTGAAAAAATAAAATTGGCAAAAAACGTGCTACTGCCCCTTTAACGTCGAGAAAAGATTAGTTTTGAAGCCTTTTCTATCACAAGATGAACACGATTGGACCATTTAGTATTGTCCGAGAAAATATGAACATGTTTATGTTTATATACATATTCCAATTGATCATTATTTGATACAAATGAAAGTATATGTGGTCTACTATGGCTAAATACCATGAATTTACTCTGATTATGAACCATGTTAGTTTATATTCATATATCAAGCTTCGACTGAATATACATCTTTTCCCCTCATCTCCAAAGGAGGCATCATCTGTAAACAAATCTAATGACGTTTTTAAATTTTATCAGGTATTATCAGTTTATTGATGTATACAAGGAATAAAAAAGGGCCAAGGACAGATCCCTGAAGAACCCCTGCAGTGACATGTAGTTCTTTTGATAGTAAAGTGACAATAAAATATAAAGGTGCAAGTCGAGATTTATGAACCGAAAAATGACAATTGGTCTAACATAATTTTGGAAACTTAGTTATAACAGACAAAAATAGGGCCATTGGCTTTGTATCTCATCAGGCTTTAAATAGTACACTTAGTTCAAAATGTAAACTGAAGTATTTATCAGACGTATAACAAATTTCAAGTACTTAACGTTTTGGAGAACTAGATGTAAATAGGTCTTTAGGTCACCATTATTTGGGGCCATGGGATCACCAAATAATTGCTGGTCATATAACTACTGCGCATATATGGGATGTGCAATTTCGGTTTCTGCACATGTAAAAGGCTGCTGCTCGATTTTCGTTGGAAACACGGAATCGTCATATATTTGACCATGGAGTATGAATATTCAAGTCAAAGGAACTTAAATCAGCTCACGTGGTCTTTCGACATGGATGAAAGTAAAACAAAACAAGTTTAAAAACATTTCACCTGAAATGGACTCGTGCAACCCTTCAAACGATCCCTCCACCCCTCTATATACATGCAAATTTTCATGAGAACCAAACCCATTAATAAGCGACTGGCGGGTCTTCTATCAGTTGCTGCAGACACATTTGGTCTCTGAACCATTATTCTCAGTCTCTTTAAAGGGGCAGTGGCAGGCTATTTGCAAATTTATCTTTTTTAAATTTCCGATTTATAATGATAGTTTATGTCATTTACATTTACTTTAGAGGGTAAAACATCTTATTACCCAAACCAATTATCCGTAGTGGTAATAACTGTGTTGCATAAAAAGCAAATCATGCACTTATTTCAGCGAAAAACGTGCTACTGCCCCTTTAAGAACAAAATATGAACAGTTACAAGTTAAAAAGCTAAAGTAAAAGCTAAGTATAACATAGAGGTATATAAGGTCCCATTTACACGGACAACTTTCTCCTAGCCGTTGTTGAAGACACATTTTGTCTCTTCAGCATCATCCTCAGTCTATTGAAGAAGGCTCTCTTGATGTTCTCTCCCTCACCCCATTCCAGGTACGTTGTGGTCTGTAACAGGACCTTCATGGACTTGCTGACGTTGCCAGGATCAATGCTATCCAGGCTCACGATGATCACGTTGTTATGATCATTCTCGATCACGTGACGTAGAACGAGATCTAGTTCAAACTGGCACCAACTGCTCCTTGCAAAATTGTTGGACAAGACGATGATGATTTTCCTGCTAGACTCAACTCTTTCAACAATATTGTCCACAATAAGGTTACCCGCCATGAAGTCCCGGTTGTGGATACACAGCTTGAGGTTATCCTTTCCCTCCAACACGCTGATCAACTTCTCCTTAACCCATGCCACGTCATCCACATTGTATGCAACAAATGCATCGTATTCCCATTCCGTTTTTTCTGGCTTCGGCTTGTGACCCGGCACGAACGGAATGTACATCAGATTCAAACGATAGTAGTACAGGAGAGATATACTCACGAGAAGGGTTATCATCACACTGGAACACACCAGAATGATCTCGAGGGCATACCGTGTCAACAGACACTTCTGTTCAGAGAGAAAGGCATCCCAAATTTCTTTGCCCTTCTCTTCGTCTGGACTTTGACATAGGTATCCTCTGGAGTACATCCACGGTCTGAACTTGTGTTTTTGTGCATGGATTAGCTGGTACAGCCACAACGACTCACATCCACATGAAAATGGATTATTCTGAAGATCGATCAACACATTGTTGCGCTGGATGAGACTTTGTGGGAGATATCCTTCAGCAACCGTTGTGATTTCGTTGTTTCCTAAGTTCAACCTTGTCAAATTTGTCAACCTGTTGATATTCTTTGGAATACTCTTAATCTCGTTGTGGTAAAGATCGAGAGAAACACGATTGATCAAATTGTCAGAAAGTGCTTGTGGGATATATTTAAGTCCACATCCTCCCATGACTAAAGTCTTCAGGTTTGTTATGTTCTGGAACAAGTCAGTGAATAGTTTGTTCGTTACATAGGACAAGACGTTGAAATTAATGTTCAAGAGTTCTAGAGATGGGATTCTGCTAAAAATGGAAAGAGAGATGTTCTGAGAATTACGATCAAATTGTACATAGTTCTTCCTGAAGAATACTTTCTTCAAGGTTTTGCTTTGCAAGGCATCTATATGCACATATCTCAGGGTACACATATAAGACAACTTGAGCGTCTCCAAGGAAGGAAGACAAAAGAATTCAAACTTGTTGAGTTTCCTGAGAATGTTTCCACTGAGTTTGAAGATTTTAAGTTGGTGCAAGCATTCGTAGTTCCACTGATCAAGAGATTTTATATGGTTGAAGGACAAGTCCAAATTGGTGAGGTTTGGGAAGAACGGGACATCTTTTCTCCAACACAGGCTCGGAACTTCGTCCAACTGATTATCCTCTAATCTCAGACGTCGCACTGGAAGGGAAGACCCGTGGGATATGTTAACCTTGGCTATGGAGTTGGTCCGCAGGTTCAGATAAACAAGTCCTTTTAGAGCTTGAAAAGCCATACCATCAAAGAAATCGAGGTGATTTTGGACCAGGCTGATATTTAGGTTGGTGTGATTGGCTAACGGGAGGAAGAAGTCATGTGGAATGTACTTGACCTTTGCACTGCTGATTGTGAGGTCATTGATGGGAGAATGTTGCAAGCTCTTCACAGCGTTGGACAGCTGCCTTTGAGTAACATTATTCCCGCTGAACGCAACCTTGGCGAGTCGTGTGAAATTCGTGAAAGTGTCGTCTGCAATGTGCTCTATTCTGTTGGCAAAGAAGAGGATGGACACGACAAGGTCCACAGGGATATTTCTGAAGGTTGAGGAGTTGATGTCGGTCAGGTTATTGCGGTTCAGAGTTAGATTGATCCGGTAATCTGATGTCAGGTTTTGTACTTCCGGTATGTGTGAGATTGCGAGATCAGAGCAGTTCATATCAAGGTATTTTGGACGTGTCTTCGTGAAATGTCGACACAAGCACTTCTTGTTCGGACAATGTTTCCAGATGGCGGCTCCAAATATAACCAACACGTTGCATGTGAGCAAAACAATACATATCTTCTGTAAAACCATCATGGCGTCGTTTGTCTACTGCATAAATAATCCTGATAATGTCTTACTATATCAATGATTGAGACTCTGACGTCTTTAATTGACAAAACTATGATGTTCTAGCGTTGGAGATAATACGCTTAAATACAAATTCCACGTTCCTTAGCTGTCTGATCACGTCATGGGTCCACTTCTCTTCATTGCTGTACAGCCATAGGTAATGGGACTTCGACCTGAAATTGATAAACGTATTTGATGAGTTTTGTAGTCTTAGACTTAGCTGTAATCCCAATCAGCTATCTGACTGGGTTTTTATCTATGCTAAACTGGTCCAGAACGTTCGCCTATACGGGTTGTTCTCAGACCTTGTGAAGAGGAATTTACAGAACTTGTTCGTATCGCGGTAGATGCATTATTTTGCTAATTCTATTCCTCAGAACAAGGTCGATTTTAATCAGACTGTGTTTTATACATGACATCATTTCTACGACTGTGGATTATTTCAATCAATCAATTTGTATCAGTATTAGTTATCAATAAGACAGTGAAGGGTCGAGGACAACTCAATCAATCAATCAATCAATCAATCAATCAATCAATCAACGTTTTATTTCTCAAAAACCACCCATTGGGGTTCAAGAGAATACAACATATATACATATTATATAAACGACAAACATGGTGTTAACAATATCTTCATTTTAACTTTTCGGAAACGATTCGTAGGTATTTCAATAGATTTTTCAATTCTGTCACGTTTGTGGTACATATTAATCTTTTATATTTGTGAATATTCGGCCATTTAAGAAAACATTCAGTGACATAAATACGCCTTTCTGTTTCAAGTGATTTACATCTAAATAAATCATATATTTCATCTGTAACAGCTGGAGAATCACACAGAGGGCATGTTCTATCATCACGGGGTAGACCGCGCCATCTGCCGGTTTCTACTGGGAAATTGTGGTTACTTGTTCTCAATTTCAAAAGTGGGATATAGTATGATTTCTGAAGTAGAAGATAGTTTTCAAAGGAAGGTACTTCCTTAAGCCAAATATAATATATTCCTTTAGAACTGTTGAGAACAGAGCTTCGCCAGAATTGATAGAAATGACCCCTTAGTGTCATTTCTACTTGTGATGAGACCCATTTCGGGGAGTAATTATAAGGGTTTCTGAATACATCACTCAGACCACAAATATTCAGAATATGCTCTACATTCTTAAGCCAAACATTATCATTGCCATTGTTCAGTTTTTTAAACATTAAATATTCTAGAGCTGTCTTAGATATTTTCATTTTATTAGTAATAATTAAGTGTATTAAGCCAAAACATAATAGTTATCTTCGCTATTTTTATATTCATTGGGTCTCTTCCTAGCTCGCCATATACAAAGAAATTGGCTGTTGAATTTCTTAAACCAGTAGACAGCTTTAGAAATTTAAGATTAAGTTTTTCAATAATTTCCGTATTTCCGCCCCATATTTCACAGCAGTACAATAATATAAGGATAAGCCATAATACCGAGGATACGGTAAGGTTGTGGACCCTGATAGGACTATCAGGGTCTACAACCTTACCATATCCGAGGTAGAATGGCTTATCTATATTAGCAACCGTTTTAAGTGTATTATCGCGTTATATTGAGGAGCCCTGGCGTTATATTGAGGAGCCCTCGGTGATGTCAGCCTGTTAACAGCCGCGCTATATGAGTTTCTTTTGTACCGTGAAATCTCGTCTGCTCCCTTGGCGCAGTAGTCTAAGGCGTTCACTCAGTAACTACAGGTGATAGTGGATACTGGTTCGAGACGCACTTTCTGCAAAACATTTGCTGTACATATTTTGTCGTAAACTTATGAAATTTTTCAAAATTAGTCTAAGTTAGTTTCTTCAGATCTTTATTTTCAAGCTGTCATGTTAACACATATATCAGGGTTTAATTCCTTCTAACAAGGTTTACAACTGTCTATGTAAACCCTCCTGATGGGAATTACAAGGTTGTAAGTCCCTCGTACCGGGTGATACGGTTTAGAAAGGTCGTTTCAAGTATCACGTTATATGGCTGGTAGGTTGATAAAATAGGAGTAACCATGACATCAAATGCTTTCAAGAGAGTATCGAAAGGTAAATGATTATTCCTTGCTCTACGCAGGAGACAAAACATTGCTTTTGATGCATTATGTGTCAACTGTTTAATGGCAAGAACTGTAATCAAGATAACTGCCACCGGACTGCCTTGGTTATGTTATCTTAGCGTGTTATGTAAACATAAACCAGTTCGGTACCGAACACGTTTGTGTTAACTGACTTTGAAGTCGCAGCTCAAAATGCAGTGTCCAATGTATTTCCAGGTACCACCATGAAGGGATGTTTTTTCCATCATAGACAGGCTACAACTCGACAGCGCTTTGGAGACCTATAAACGGCGCTATGAGAATGGCATAGTGTCATGCGAAGAGTACCTGGACCTTGTTGGTCACTTGACAGGCTACTGAATTGTCCATTTGTTAAAATGATACTTCAATGTCCATTTAAATAATATGTAATTGATGTACATATATATGTAATAATGTGAGAGAGAGAGAGAGAGAGAGAGAGAGAGAGAGAGAGAGAGAGAGAGAGAGAGAGAGAGAGAGAGAGAGAGAGAGAGAGAGAGAGAGAGAGAGAGAGAGAGAGAGAGAGAGAGAGAGAGAGAGAGAGAGTTTATTCAGTAATGGGGCCACAGGCCAATTATACATCAGATTTCAGCATAATATAATACATACATAGAGCACCGTACAAAATTATGAAAATTACAACATTATGTCTTTTGTGGTTACAGGAAATTTGTTTCTATTGTTCATGGCTAGAAATATATATATTGCCAGATTATTGATGATAAAAGTATTCTTTGAGAAAAACAATTGAGTTAGTTTTACTTCAGAGGGATATGTGTGATAATAATTTGGAAGAATATCATTTCTTAATTTCTTATAGAAGGGACATACCAGGCAAAAGTGATATTCATTCTCTATATAAGGTATGATACAAAGTGGGCAAAGGCGATCCTCCCTTTTAAGACCTAAATATCTACCACATTCTATCATCAAATTATGACTTGAACAACGGAATCTACTTAGAAAAATACGAAACTGCCTCACACAGACACTATTGATATAAAATTCAAAATCTACATCTATTTTTATTGTACGATAGAAATCCATTTTTGAGACGAGTATAATACGAGATGACCACAACTGATTATCTATGTCAATACATCTTTGCTTAAATAATTCAATGAATAAAGAGACATTACCAACATTTTGTTTAGCCCACACATTGCCAAAACCGTAACTAAACAAAAGAGATTTCACCTTTAAGGCCCAACAATCTATACCCTTTTCAGCAAGAGAATACTGATAATTATAAACCTTTCTTAAGATAACATTCTCAACTTGAGACAAGATGCGAACCCAATATTTAACAATTTTAACATACTGATTTACCTTTAATGAATGACGACCAACTTCAGCACGAGCTGCAAGGTTTGGGGTGTTTCTAGAGAGACCCACAATCTGTTTACAAAACTTATCATGTACATATATGTACTAATTGTATGTTGTAATTGTATGTTAAAATAAAAATGCAATGTTAATGTATGGGTACAATTGATGTATATGTAAATATGTAAATACATGTATGATTGTATGTTGAAAAAGTGCACAAAAACACATATTGGATGTATGATTAAAAATGTCACGTACAAATAAAATACTTTCGTTTCTCTTAGTTTCATGGGTATCAAATCTGACCCAGCACCTGTTGTTTTAAGGGTTTATAGCGCTTGACTGGTTTAATTACCCTAAACAAAAGGGCTGGGTAGGTGGTAAGATCCCGTACCGAGTAGGTCTGTTCATAAGCTGAATGTCTGCGTCGCTTGATCTATAATCTACTATACTATCACATAGTATTCAACTCGACACGTAGCTATTAGATAGACACAATTATTGATTGCTGTATTTGATAATATTTAAGTTTATATAAATAGTGTATTATAAATACAGTACATTTTGGCTTATCAACGTGTATTATATCGATATTCCATTTCTGTAAATAACAAATGACATTTGCGTATTTACATCTTAAACTTTTATTTCATTGAATATTAGAAAAGTTCACTCTGGGTTGAGTTTAAGTCCTCAAATACGGAGTAATTATTTATTATTAAGATATGATGAATCTATTCTATTGTGCCGTAGGAGACATATGACGTTTCTGTAGGTCTTCCTTGTCGCGGATGAGTGAGACATACTCTTTATAACGCACGATGTGGGCATAAATAAAAAATATATACAAATTGACAATTGATGATTAAATCGAAGAAAACTCCTCGGTCTCCTATGTGTAAGAAAAACATCACGGTCGCGAAAACACCCGGGGTTGAGCATCTCCTTTATACTTCGGAGTCATATTTTATCCTTTACAAACAATCCAGTAACACAACTAAAACTTTATTAATGAAAAACAAAGGTAAGAAGTGCTGAAGGAAATAGAATCTCATGCTTAGTTTTAAAGAGAGGGTACTATCGGGTATTTTTTGTAGAAACGAAATTCGGGAGGATATTCCTGTTTACTCATATAATGTATCAATACATGCTTATTGCACAATCCATGTGAAACATATTAATATGGATAGGGCCTATTTTGTATGGCTTAAGAAATGTATTTGTAGATGTGATAAAGGCGAGCGCTCATTATTTAAAAAATATAAACAGTGAGAAGTGAAGCCATTCATTGGCGCTACGAGTGCGGAAAGATTTCCACAAAACGACATTGTTGATTAGTTTAATGATACAGTATGTGTTACTTTGAAATTCCATCAACCTATATATTTTACAATTTACAAAAATACAGCTTCTACATTTCATTTGCAAAAAAAAAAGATGGGGGACATCAGCGACAGAACTGCCTCTATAAATATATGAGTGTAACACAGGTAACGAATAAACAGGTTGTATGTAGGTCAAATATTATGAGTGAAAACGTCTTTATTGTGTGCATCACGTTTCTGGGCTATTTATTCAAGAAAGAGGAAGTTGCAGTAGCACGTATTTTCGCTGAAATAAGTCGATGAAATGAATTTGAAAAATAATGTCCCCAATAGTAAAGCACCCTTCTCTCTTCAGAAAATCAAGTTAAAAAATGAGTGTACATGGTTCTGTAAAGCCATGGGAATCGTTTTCGTCATTCGAAATAATAACATGTATTCACAATATAATGGCTGCCATGCCACTTTTGCTTTATACGCAACACCGTTATTACCACTATGGATAATTGGTTTCTGTAATAAGATGTTTTATCATTTAAAGTAAATATAAATGACATAAACTATCAATATAAATTGGAAATTTGAAAAAATAAAATTTTCAAAAAACGTGCTACTGCCCCTTTAAATTATGGGTAATGCTAAGCTAGTTTGTGCAGTGAACCATATCATATGTTTTTACTCATGACGAGTGAGCCGTGTCACTTTGGGAGGAAACCCGTCTAAATGCCCTGTCGTGGAATATACAGTATATTTAGAAATGTGATTTACATATACACAACCTCATTTAATAGTAATAGTGTGGGCAGACCAGTGGTCGGGACATAGTATTAGTTGTTACTGTAATGTTAGTATCTCAAGAGTACTAGTCAATAGTAGTAATGGTTGTAAAATATGTAGTACTTTTATTATTAATAGTAACAATGAGAACAAAGAGAAGTAGTTATAATAGTTGTAGTAGAAGTGGAATAGGAGTAGAAATAGTAGTAGCATAATTAGTACTAGCAGTAGTAGTTATAGCATACGTAGCAGTTGTAACAGTAGAATAAGCTGCAGTAATAGTAGTAGTAGTAGTAGTAGTAGCAGTAGCAGTAATACTACTAATAATAATATAGTAGTAGTAGTAGTAGTAGTAGTAGTAGTAGTAGTAGTGGGAGAAGAATACGAATAGTGGTAATAACAACATCAATAAAGGTATAATAATGATAATAATAGGTGTGATACATGTCACAACAGTAATGATAGCATAAATGCCTCTAAATGCTAGAAGTGTAGTACTATAAGTAATAGTGGTAAATATCAGTAACTGATATCAGTACTAGAAGTATCCACACTGTTAAAGCTGACAATGGTATAAAAACAGCAGCATAAATAAGAACAACTGCCATACCCAAGTAATCTTAAAAGCCAAGACTAATCCTTAAACATCAACTTGCAACAGCATACCTGTTCAAATACCGCACTGTGCCCGCTAGCAATTTATGTGATAGATAATATACTAGATCAACAAGAGGAGATTCATACAGGCCGGTCTTTTATAATGTGAGAATTTATTTTTATAATTTAGAGAGAATAATAAACCAGAAACATACCAGATTTTTCTGAATATGAAGACGAGTGTCCCTTGAGAAACGAACGTCATCTGTAACCTTGTCAGCCTACTGTAATCTAAGGGCTTGAGACCCACTTAAGATTAGCTTCCTGGTTAGGGTCGACTCTATAGGAAGTTTATTTGCTTTCAAAACGTCTTCCACCATTGACAACCCTGGCCTACATACACCCAGATACGATACCAGGTGAAATGGGGACGGGTGGGGTATATACGGTCACGCGGAAAAGCCATTGAACTTTCGTCGAGCTGGTTGGCCGTTTATCCTGCATAGGTAAATTTATATGCAAAGCTGAGAGCATGTATATAATACTATGACGTGTTTTTATATATATATACTGGTAGATGAAGTTTGAGGTAATTGTAACTAGGGGTGGGGTGTGAGAGGGTGGGGGAGGGGGGGGGGGGGGGGGGTGATAACGATAGGGGTAACGTTACGATGAACTTATTATTGTGCCTTTTGTGCATCTTAGAATATTGTTAATGAAGCATTATACTCGTAGCTCATATACCAAAGTTTCGACGATAAATGATGATTCACTTACTTCCGGAATTATTGTGACTAAGTTTGTTTTGTTGACTTGAGAAACAGGAAGCCTTCTGGTTATTATATTTACACAGCACGTGATTGACATAGCACATGAATGTCTTTTAGCTTATAACAATGAGGAAAATACTAATCAACAGCATTGACATTATTAAAGGTGCATGCTTTGTGTTTCATAAAATTTCATTTGGCTTTAATACATTCCAACACACCATATACGCTGTTTACAGTACATGTACTAATAAATTCACTCAGCTTGCATCTTCATCCCAAATTGCGAAATTTGTCATAATTATTAGTTTCCAATTAATATCGAGTAACATCATTATGCATGTGTAGAAACCGAAACTGCACGTCCCATTCACATACACAGTAGTTATATGACCTATACAAATTATCAACCCGAATTTTTCGCTTTGTCTCTTATAAATAAGATTCCAAAATTACGGTTGAGTCAATCGAGATGCATTGTCCCGTTTTCGATCAGAAACTGAGTCGACTATCATCAAAATGGTAGGTTTTCGTAAACAATCGGTACTTCTCGATAAATTAACACCATTTATAACGTTTGGAATATGTGACCCCCAACAACACAATGGATGTACCACATGATTGACATAGCACATGATTTACAAAGCACATGATTGTCTTTTAGCTTATAACAATGAGGAAAATACTAACCAACAACGTTGACATTAATAAAAAAAACCCACGAAACTTCAATGAAAACATAATTTTGTTTAAATTTTTTTTAAAGTACGATCTTGTCACTTTTGTCTGTTTTGCATTGTGAATGCGTGCCTTATCTATAAAACCATTATTAGCATTATTATGTCGCTACTCTGGTGTTTTTGTTTGCAGAGAGACTTTTCTATGGCCTATAGTAACAGTGCGTAAACAAGTTTAAGTCCAAGAAGGTAGACGATGCCGACAACATCTTATACTTACATGATTTCCATATTTCAAAATATTTTACCTTAAATACCGAACATTATGGCAAGAAAACCCAAAAGCAATTTAAGAATCCCAAGTGTGTTAGAACTTATATGAAATACTAAGTTTCATACTCTCATGAATAACATGTTTTTATATCTCTTGAATATCCTCATCACAAACATTTTTAATCGACTTTATATGGGCGAAAACATGGTAACCGTTCGTTTGCCCCTCGATGCATATGTGCGAGTATCGGAACATTTAACTTTGGCAACATTCAGTCATCGGTAACTGAAAATGATAGAATAGCTATTCTGGGGAATTCACGTTATTTATTCACTAATTCTTTTACTACGGCACATATTCTAATTATTTATGTCCGAGATAAAATTCTATTTTCGTCATATCTACCTCACAACATGGCAGTTACCATGCATGATAAGACGTCATTGAACACACAGGTATGTTATCATTGTTATCAGACATCATGCTTGTATACTCCAGAGACGTGTTCAATGATTGATTGAGAGGACCGCGACTCTAGTCGACTAGTCTCTCGTACAGATCTAGTCTGACCCTCGGATCAAATAAAAACAACGTTAAATCTATTCTATTTAGCAAGTCTAGACAGCTGAATGTAAAGAAGCGATCCCGGGGCTCCTTTTAAATTAATATTTCAATTTTTTACATTTTTACTTACTGACGTTATCTGTCTTTGAAATACCGATCTTACTTAAAGGGACATTCCGTATGTTATTGTAGTAACATAGGTCAAAAGTTACCAAGGGCGTTTTTTTATCAAGAAGTAATGACTTTTGTTGAAAATTACCCTTTTAGTGTCAATCTGTTCAGTATAGTTACATATTAAGACGTTTAGTCGTGATTATGATCGAAAATCGGACAATGTTACGTGGCTGGCATGTGTAAATTGTTCAAACGTAATTTTGAAAACTTATATGTAGCAGACAAAGAGACAGATATTGGTTGGTACTATTCAATGGAACATATAACTGGTATACTTGTAAATTTGGGCGCATAAATTCAGCATCTCATCGTGTATTAAGCCGCTGCGTGAGTTTCATCGAAAGCAAGTTATTGTCAAACATTTGGCGTCAGGGGACACATATGCAAGTCGAGTGAGATGATTTGGACGTAAATCAGGACAGTTGATATTTTTGTATGTAACAAAATTAAATAAAAGTTCATGAAAATCATGGAGTGTCCTTTTAAATAAGCTTTTATACATGCAAGGTGACTAATAAAAACATTAAAGGTACATCCATTGTGTTTCATAAAAATGTATTTGGCTTTCATACGTTCCATCACATCATATGTGCTGTTTACAATACAAACACATTCACTCAGCTTGCATATTCATATCAATCGCCAAACATATCATAATTACAAGTTCACAATTAAAATCGAGTAACATCATTATGCATGTGTAGAAACCGAAAGTGCACGTTCTATTTACATGCACAGTAGTTATATGACCTATTGAACATTATCAACCCAAATTTGTTATTTTGTCTGGTTTAAATAAGATTCCAAAATTACGTTTGACTCATTGGCAGGCGCCACACGCTGTGCATTGTCCGATACTTTTACCTTCATATCGTCAATATACTAAGTCGAGTATCATTAAAATGGTAGTTTTTGGTAACAGTTGGTACTTCTCGATGAAATAAGACCATTTATAACATTTGCCATATTTGACCCCCAATAACACAATGGATGTACCTTTAACACATGAACGCTGATACAATATCGTTTTGTCATTGAAATCCAATAATGGTGTGATGTGTAATGGTGTGATGTGTAATGGTGTGATGTGTAATGGTGTTATGTGTAATGGTGTGATGTGTAATGGTGTGATGTGTAATGGTGTGATGTGTAATGGTGTAATGTGTAATGGTGTGATGTGTAATGGTGTTATGTGTAATGGTGTGATGTGTAATGGTGTGATGTGTAATGGTGTTATGTGTAATGGTGTGATGTGTAATGGTGTTATGTGTAATGGTGTGATGTGTAATGGTGTTATGTGTAATGGTGTGGTGTGTAATGGTGTGATGTGTAATGGTGTGGTGTGTAATGGTGTGATGTGTAATGGTGTGGTGTGTAATGGTGTGATATGTAATGGTGTGATGTGTAATGGTGTGATGTGTAATGGTGTGATGTGTAATGGTGTGATGTGTAATGGTATGATGTGTAATGGTGTGATGTGTAATGGTGTGATGTGTAATGGTGTGATGTGTAATGATGTTATGTGAAATGGTGTGGTGTGTAATGGTGTGATGTGTAATGGTGTGGTGTGTAATGGTGTGATGTGTAATGGTGTGGTGTGTAATGGTGTGATATCTAATGGTGTGGTGTGTAATGGTGTGGTGTGTAATGGTGTGATGTGTAATGGTGTGGTGTGTAATGGTGTGATGTGTAATGGTGTGGTGTGTAATGGTGTGATATCTAATGGTGTGGTGTGTAATGGTGTTATGTGTAATGGTGTGATGTGTAATGGTGTGATGTGTAATGGTGTGGTGTGTAATGGTGTGATGTGTAATGGTGTGGTGTGTAATGGTGTGATATGTAATGGTGTGATGTGTAATGGTGTGATGTGTAATGGTGTGATGTGTAATGGTGTGGTGTGTAATGGTGTGGCGTGTTATGGTGTGATGTGTAATTGTGTGATGTGTAATGGTGTGATGTGTAATGGTGTGATGTGTAATGGTGTGGTGTGTAATGGTGTGATGTGTAATGGTGTGATGTGTAATGGTGTGATATGTAATGGTGTGATGTGTAATGGTGTGATGTGTAATGGTGTGATGTGTAATGGTGTGATGTGTAATGGTGTGGTGTGTAATGGTGTTATGTGTTATGGTGTGATATGTATTGGTGTTATGTGTAATGGTGTGATATGTAATGGTGTGATGTGTAATGGTGTGATGTGTAATGGTGTGGTGTGCAATGGTGTTATGTGTAATGGTGTGATATGTATTGGTGTTATGTGTAATGGTGTGATTTGTAATGGTGTGAGATGTATCGATGTTATGTGTAATGGTGTGATATGTAATGGTGTGATGTGTAATGATGTGATGTGTAATGGTGTGATGTGTAATGGTGTTATGTGTAATGGTGTGATATGTATTGGTGTTATGTGTAATGGTGTGATATGTAATGGTGTGATGTGTAATGGTGTGATGTGTAATGGTGTGGTGTGTAATGATGTTATGTGTAATGGTGTGGTGTGTAATGGTGAGATATGTAATGGTGTGATGTGTAATGGTGTTATGTGTAATGGTGTGATGTGTAATGGTGTGGTGTGTAATGGTGTGGTGTGTAATGGTGTTATGTGTAATGGTGTGGTGTGTAATGGTCTGATGTGTAATGGTGTGGTGTGTAATGGTGTTATGTGTAATGGTGTGGTGTGTAATGGTGTGATATGTAATGGTGTGATGTGTAATGGTGTTATGTGTAATGGTGTGGTGTGAAATGGTGTGATGTGAATTGGTGTGATGTGTAATGGTGTGATGTGTAATGGTGTAATGTGTAATGGTGTGATGTGTAATGGTGTGATATGCATATTTTTGTGGTTATATGGTTTATTAGTCGGGGCCGTCAACGTATGCAAATACTACGCACCATATCGACCAAATTATAGAATTAACACGAACTTTAGCCTTCAGAAACCACTTTGTATCAATTTGGGAGATATGTGCTTATTCTGTGAAAAGTTATTGTTAAAATATTATACTGTACATACCTCACAGTGATCGTGATCAGTACAGATCAGTGATCGTGATTTGGATAAATTTGCAGTGATCGTGATTTTCTGTACGAAATTAGTAAATACTTCAAATTGAGCATCTGAATCGATGATTAATTGAATTTCAAAAAAGGAATTTGTTATTAATTTCCAGTCAGGCATCGTGGAAGATACTGTAGGGTGTGGATACTGTTCTGTTCTTTCAAAAAAAGTAGTACACAATTCCATAGAGAGACCAAAAATTAAGATACCGACTGTAAACTATTATGACAGTAGAGGCAGAAACCTAAATCTTTCATAGCAGACAATGTGCCATGAAACCCTGAAACATCTAAGATGGCATTAAGCTTTTTAATCGACCAAAATGATAAATAAAAGAAAATATATCACGTCAAATTGGCGATTTCTTTCTTTACACGTACGAAACATTGATTTGAAAGAACCCGAAATGGTATAAACCGAACCAAATTGAATGTATTCCATGCTTTAATCAAAATCAATAATTTATTTTCTCATACTCTTCTAGTTGCTCAAAGTAAAATAAAAAAACATATTTAAAATTGGTTTAATGGTCTTTTGGTTAGTGTCAGCTCACGGGCAAAAGAAACTATACCAATATTATTTTGTTGTTATCAACATTATCAGATATGACACATAAATAATGTGATACTCGTTATAAAGACAATTTAACTGACCATGTTTTGATCGAAATTTTGAAAAGGTTGCACGTACGGTTAATGCAGTAGAATGCAATGAATGGCACTTGGGGTAAATGTCAATTTGCAATAATAAACAAGTCATTTTAGAGCTTACAGAGAATGGTTTTATTCAGAATAGGAACACTAGAAAACTGTCAGTATCTGGTATGGCCTCCGTTGCTTTGAATAAGGCCTGCACACGTGGACACACAGAATTTGCGAGGCGCCTGATGACGTCATTAGGGATGGCTTGTCATTTTTCCATGAGTGCCTGGATTAACGTTTGCCGATTTGATGGAGGTGGATTTCTCTGCCTTATTTGCCTGTCGAAATGATCCCACAAGTGTTTAATCGGTGACAAATCTGGTGATCACGCTGGCCATTGCAAAATGTTGACGTTGTTTAACGTTAGGAAGTCTCTAGGTACTATGGCTGTGTGGGGGCGAGCATTGTCTTGTAGGGTGATTACTCTTGGACTTTTCAGGAGGTAAGGGAGCACTATAGGACGTCAAACGGTGTCGATGTATCCTTGGGCATTCTTATAACGGTCAAAGACAACCAGTTCTGTTGTGTGGTCCCTTGACGCTACCCCCGCCGAATGACACAACGTCCTGGACACAACACGCAGCCCCTCTCCTCTCCGACGATAAACACGCACTCGACAATCAGCTTTGTGTAGCTGGAACCTGCTTTCGTCTGTAAACACAATTCTTTGCCAGTTCCTGTTCTGCCACCGCTGTACCATTCTTGCCCATTGGTGACGTCGGTGACGTCGGTCACGTTGGTCACTTCGGCTCAGCATCATCCCGCGAAAAGGGCCGGTACGCTCGAATGCCATGTTCACGAAGACGTCTGACCACTGTCCTTCTGCTGATAACACGGTGTAACGCTATTGCTGCTGATGACGTCACTGTGACGAAATGATTGCGTAGGTGAATCGTAAGGATGTAGCGGTCATCGTTTGCGGTTGTGACCCTGGATCTTCCACTTCCTAGCCGGTCCTGGATCCCATCTGTGTGTGCCATTCGTGTCAGCAGTCTACTTATCGTAGTGCGGGTGCAGTTGAAGATACGAGCAACGTGGTCGTAACGTGCTCCCAAATGCAAGACACCAATCGCTCTCTCTCGTTCCTCTGTGGTAAGTCTCGGCATGTCACTTGTTGTGTTCGTTACACTTGAGGTCCAAAGCATGCAGATTCGTGGTTTTTATACAGTTTGGTACCAAATTAGCGTGATGCACGTGCATACCATTTTGCTCGAAAAACGTGTGACAAAGTCCATATTTGGTTAGAAGCCTGAATTTTTTCTCGGAAATTATGAAGTTGCGTTGTTGTGACATAGTTTGATAATAAAAAATCGATTTGAAAACCTAGTTTCAACTTTTTAAAACATAAAATATTTTGGTATAGTTTATTTTGCCCCTGAGTTTATTTACTGGGAGATTTTGACATTTCATCGTATAGATATGTTGTAAGTAGTAGTTCATTGAATGAACAAATGCGATTTGATGGCATGCTTAATTTGTCACCTCCTAGCATCTTATCTGATGACATTGCGTAGGGACACATGATGGGTAGAACTGTTAATAATGTTTCTTATAACTTTCAATCCTTCAACAACAATCATGTCAACTGGTTATGTTGTCAAAATCATAATAAATGTCCTTTCTTCTCAACATGTCCAGAATGAACATCGGATTATTATTACCACATTAACCAAAACGAAATTTGCTACACTTTAACGCATTTTAATGGTTTGATAATTGCAACTGAATTTGGGAATACACAATTTAAGCGTTTAAAATATTGATTTGTGAATAAATTGCTGTAGATCGTTTTGGACACTAGTGTGGGAATTATTTCTATTCATTTAATAGGCACTTCTTGAGTTTAGTTTCGTTGTGTTGTTGGTAAGTGTTTGACCGTATACTAAGCAGCTTGAAGTTGAATATTGTGTCACACAAACGTCAAATAGACAAATCTCAAATAGAAGCGGTGTTGATATCCAATAGTAGTAAATTAGTTGAGGTCGGCAAAAGGATGACAGCACTAGGACGGTGACTTCTCAAATGCACTTTCATGTTACATCTTTGTGATATATGGTTACAGAGTGTACTTCATGCTTGTTCTTTTCAATGGAATCAACTACTTTTTCGCTTCCTTTGCTGACGAAGCTCATATTCAGGAGTTCAATGCCAGTTATTTTCATTATTTTGAAGCCCTTGACGCATATAATTGTGAACCTAATTTCGACCACAGCACGATTACTGAAGGCATATTACTATAGTCAGACGATGACGATCACTTCATCAACTAGTTTTCACAAATTCTCTAAAAGTATTAAAGTGAACAACTAAAGACTTTGTCCAAATGATCACCTAACTTTAACAATTACGACTTAATTTTCCATTGCTTTTTAGCTCATCAGGCCTGAAAAGCCCGATGGGCTTATGGCATGGCATGGTGTCCGACGTCCGTCCATCTGTCCGTCTGTCTGTCCGTCCGTCCGTCCGTCCGTCCGTCCGTACATTTTCGCTTTTTCGACTTCTTCTCTAGAACCAATGATTCAACAGAGTTGAAATTTAATGTGCAGACTCCTTGGCCAATGGGGAATCTAAATTGTAGATTTCGTGACCCTGTGACCCCAAATGGGGTCATAGGGGTCACATCCTTGAAAACCTATTTTCATCTTCTTCTCCAGTTCCAAAAGCTCTTGAGAGCTGAAAAGTTGTGTGCAGACTCCTTGGCTAATGGGGATTCTAAATTGTAGATCTCGTGACCCCCTGACCCCAAATGGGGTCACATGGGGCACATCCTTAAAAACCTATTTTCATCTTCTCCAGTTTCAAAAGGTCTAGAGAGCTGAAAAGTTATGTGCAGACTCCTTGGCCAATGGGGATTCTAAATTGTAGATCTCGTGACCCCGTGACCCCAAATGGGGTCACCGGGGTCACATCGTTAAAAACCTATTTTCACCTTCTTCTCCAGTTCCAAAAGGTCTAGAGAGCTGAAAAGTTCTGTACAGACTCCTTGGTCAATGGGGATTCTAAATTGTAGAGTTGGTGACCCTGGCCTGGAGCCCCAAATAAAGGCCTTTCAGGCCATGACCTAAAAACCTTGTTCATCTTCCCTAGAACAAATGTACCTAGAAGGATGTAATATTGTGTGCAGACTTTTTAGCTAATGGGGATTCTAAATTGTAGATGTTGTGCCCCAAATCAAGGCCTCAAGCCATAACCTAAAAATCTATTTCAGTCTTCATCATTAAACAATATAAACCCTGATGAGCTATAGAGCCCATGGCTCTATTTTATTTAATCAATTATTATTTACATACTGGCTATATTTCTCTGTTTAATATAATGCTACCAAAGACATCTTTCTCAATTTTTAAGTTACCTACATTAGAAAAAATATAGGGATGCACTGATGCCTCAACATGCATGAACTATGCTTACATGGAAGTAAGGATTTGTTTGTGTCGATAGATTTAGATATTTCCATCAACCAATACACTTACGTCTGTAATCTCCGATCACTATCACTGCATCTCTCGCTGTACAAAATCACTATCACTGGAGCCCTGCAGTACACACACACAGGGTTCCAGGGGGTGAATTAGTGCAATATCTCGGTTTATTTTGGGTCGAAAAAATCTGTGAAAAAATTAAGTGTGTATGTTTCACAGGAATAGATTTTTGGCAATTTTCCGATATGTTCATCAACATCCTTGATGATTCTTTAAGGTTATGCGACGTCATGAAAGGTTGATATCTGATATTTCCCTAAGTTTATATGTTAGTATCGACCTTGGTGATTAATCTAACGAATGGTTAAGATAAAGAACAGGACAAGTGTTCAAAGTTTTATTCTTTAAAAAAAATAGTGCATTTACACAAACGAATGCAATGTCATGAAGAACAACAATTAGCAGGTCTTCACAGGCCTGATGATATGTTGTAAGGGTAGATCTTCGTATTCCTAGAGAGATGTGTCAGGAAACCGACTCTGTTTCAATCTTGTTATTTTTCACCCCAATAGTCCAATACCTGCAGAATATAAATTAATTCAATGAAATCTGAATCAATGCAGCTAAAATAACTATACAAAACATATATGAAATAAATTTCTCTTGCCCAACATATCCCGTATCTTGTCAATCATAAAAGCGCACCAAATTGAATTGAAATGTTCATCTTAATATTATACAATCAATCACAAATGTTCAGCCTCATTAGCTCAAGTATTGTGATTCGGTTAAGCAACTTGGATCCCATCCTTGAATTATTAATAGGTGTTTACATTAAAAGGCTGCTAGAAATTTTCGTTTTATACGTCACATCGTTTTCTTCGACTATGGTCAATCGGATTGTGTTGCATAAACCATTTTGATCATAAATAACAAATTTGAACATATGAAAAATGCAGCTGTCGATGAATTGGATGCTATAAAATTATTTTTTTACCTGCAACAGGGTGTGAGTTGAGTAGAACAGCGCTCACATAAAATATTCAGGTGTCGGATGTCCCGTCTCTTCTAATTCTTGAGATGAGGCGTTGCTGATCCTTTTTTAAATTCAAAGAATCCAGCAGAAATATGCAGTAACAAGACAAGCACGATATTGCAATCCAATAATGAACGAATCTGCGTTGATTGTCGATGCAATTGAGCATTTCATTGCTCAAAGAACATATCTAATTTACACAATCCTCTTTTCAACATTTGTCAGTAATCTCTGTTATATCATCCGAAAATTGCCCATAATTATTACCCATATGTTCCTTGTTTACTTCGTTACTTAAAGGTGCATCCATTGTGTTTCATAAAATTTTATTTGGCTTTAATACGTTCCAACACACCATATGTGTTGTTTACAATACAAACAAATTCACTTAGCTTGCACATTCATCCCCCATCGCCAAATATATCATAATTACTAGTTTCCAATTAAAATCGAGTAACATCATTATGCATGTGTAGAAACCGAAAGTGCACGTGCTATTTACATGCAAAGTAGTTATTGAACATTATCAACCCAAAGATGTTATTTTGTCTGGTGTAAATAAGATTCCAAAATTACGTTTGACTCAATGGCGCGCGCCACACGCGGTGCATTGTCCGGTTTTCGATCAGAAATCACTAATTTTACCTTCATATCGTCAATATACTAAGTCGAGTATCATTAAAATGATTGTTTTCGGTAACAGTTGGTACTTCTGGATAAATTAAGACCATTTATAACGTTTGTCATATTTGACCCCCAACAAAACAATGGATGTACCTTTAAAGTATTCCGAAAAGCATGTATTCGCCATATTGGAACACAGCTGAACACGAAATTTCCTGAGAGATACAAATACTTTTGAATAACTACAGTTCGAACTTTTGGAATAAATAAATTTTATTTGCTACGGAAGTTGTAATGAGAAATAGTTTCAGTGACTGGTTGAAGTAAATTAATCAGATAATCTGGGGCTTGCATATTAATAATAATAAAACAAATTAAAATACGAAGTTTCTTTTTTTCACATCTAATCTTTAAAGTAGCTAACCAGTCAGTCTCTTAGAGCAAACTTCGACAGACCAGTTCTTGCAGCTTCAAGTTGCGCCTTTCCAAGTTTGTGCACACAAAAAACAGACCCAGCCCTCAGAAGTATATTCTAAATATGGCCGAATATACATTTCATACATACGTGATAAAATGCTTCTATTGTCAAAGGGGCAGTAGCACGTTTTTTCGCTCAAATAAGTCGATGAAATGTATTTGAGATAAATGATAAAACATCCTTATTACTTTGGAAAATCAAGTTTATAAATGAGTGTACGTGGTTCCGTAAAGCCATGGGAACCGTTTTTGTCATTCAAAATAATAAAATGTGTTCACAATAAAATGGCCGCCATGCAATTTTTGCTTTATACGCAACATTGTTATTACCACTACGGGTGATTGGTTTGTGTTATAGGATATTTTACCCTTTAAAGTAAATATAAATGACATAAATTACCATTATAAATGGGAAATTTGAAAAAATAAAATTGGCAAAAAACGTGCTACTGCCCCTTTAACGTCGAGAAAAGATTAGTTTTGAAGCCTTTTCTATCACAAGATGAACACGATTGGACCATTTAGTATTAGATATGAAGATAACGTCAAGATGTTTATGTTTATATACATATTCCAATTGATCATTATTTGATACTAATGAAAGTATATGTGGTCTACTATGGCTAAATACCATGAATTTACTCTGATTCTGAACCATGTTAGTTCATATTCATATATCAAGCTTCGACTGAATATACATCTTTTCCCCTCATCTCCAAAGGAGGCATCATCTGTAAACAAATCTAATGACGTTTTTAAATTTTATCAGGTATTATCAGTTTATTGATGTATACAAGGAATAAAAAAGGGCCAAGGACAGATCCCTGAAGAACCCCTGCAGTAACATGTAGTTCTTTTGATAGTAAAGTGACAATAAAATATAAAGGTGCAAGTCGAGATTTATGAACCGAAAAATGACAATTGGTCTAACATAATTTTGGAAACTTAGTTATATCAGACAAAAATAGGGCCATTGGCTTTGTATCTCATCAGGCTTTAAATAGTACACTTAGTTCAAAATGTAAACTGAAGTATTTATCAGACGTATAACAAATTTCAAGTACTTAATGTTTTGGAGAACTAGATGTAAATAGGTCTTTAGGTCACCATTATTTGGGGCCATGGGATCACCAAATAATTGCTGGTCATATAACTACTGCGCATATATGGGATGTGCAATTTCGGTTTCTGCACATGTAAAAGGCTGCTGCTCGATTTTCGTTGGAAACACGGAATCGTCATATATTTGACCATGGAGTATGAATATTCAAGTCAAAGGAACTTAAATCAGTTCACGTGGTCTTTCGACATGGATGAAAGTAAAACAAAACAAGTTTAAAAACATTTCACCTGAAATGGACTCGTGCGACCCTTCAAACGATCCCTCCACCCCTCTATATATATGCAAATTTTCATGAGAACCAAACCCATTAATAAGCGACTGGCGGGTCTTCTATCAGTTGCTGCAGACACATATTGTCTCTTAATTATATATAACCATTATTCTCAGTCTCTTTAAAGGGGCAGTGGCAGGCTTTTTGCAAATTTATCTTTTTCAAATTTCCGATTTATAATGATAGTTTATGTCATTTACATTTACTTTAGAGGGTAAAACATCTTATTACCCAAACCAATTATCCGTATAAGTAATAACTGTGTTGCATAAAAAGCAAAACATGCACTTATTTCAGCGAAAAACGTGCTACTGCCCCTTTAAGAACAAAATATGAACAGTTACAAGTTATAAAAGCTAAGTATAACATAGAGGTATATAAGGTCCCATTTACACGGACAACTTTCTCCTAGACGTTGTTGAAGACACGTTTTGTCTCTTCAGCATCATCCTCAGTCTATTGAAGAAGGCTCTCTTGATGTTCTCTCCCTCACCCCATTCAAGGTACGTTGTGGTCTGTAACAGGACCTTCATGGACTTGCTGACGTAGCCAGGATCAATGCTTTCCAGGCTCACGATGATCAAGTTGTTATGATCATTCTCGATCACGTGACGTAGAACGAGATCTAGTTCAAATTGACACCAACTGCTCCTTGCAAAATTGTTGGACAAGACGATGATTATTTTCCTGCTAGACTCAACGCTTTCAACAATATTGTCCACAATAAGGTTACCTGCCATGAAGTCCCGGTTGTGGATACACAGCTTGAGGTTATCCTTTCCCTCCAACACGCTGATCAGCTTCTCCTTGACCCATGACACGTCATCCACATTGTATGCAACAAATGCATCGTATTCCCATTCCGTGTTTTCTGGCTTCGGCTTGTGACCCAGCATGAACAGCATATACATCAGATTCCAACGATAGTAGTACAGGAGAGATATGCTCACGAGAAGGGTTATCATCACACTGGAACACACCAGAATGATCTCGAGGGCATACCGTGTCAACAGACACTTCTGTTCAGAGAGAAAGGCATCCCAAATTTCTTTGCCCTTCTCTTCGTCTGGACTTTGACATAGGTATCCTCTGGAGTACATCCACGGTCTGAACTTGTGTTTTTGTTCATGGATTAGCTGGTACAGCCACAACGACTCACATCCACATGAAAATGGATTATTCTGAAGATCGATCAACGCATTGTTGCGCTGGATGAGACTTTGTGGGAGATATCCTTCAGCAACCGTTGTGATTTCGTTGTTTCCTAAGTTCAACCTTGTCAAATTTGTCAACCTGTTGATATGCTTTGGAATACTCTTAATCTCGTTGTGGTAAAGATCGAGAGAAACAAGATTGATCAAATTGTCAGAAAGTGCTTGTGGGATATATTTAAGTCCACATCCTCCCATGACTAAAGTCTTCAGATTTGTTATGTTCTGGAACAAGTCAGTGAATAGTTTGTTCGTTACATAGGACAAGACGTTGAAATTAATGTTCAAGAGTTCTAGAGAAGGGATTCTGCTAAAAATGGAAAGGGAGATGTTCTGAGAATTACGATCAAATTGTACATAGTTCTTCCTGAAGAATATTTTCTTCAAGGTTTTGCTTTGCAAAGCATCTATATGCACAGATCTCAGGGTACACATATAAGACAACTTGAGTGTCTCCAAAGAAGGAAGACACAAGAATTCAAACTTGTTGAGTTTCCTGAGAATGTTTCCACTGAGTTTGAAGATCTTAAGTTGGTGCAAGCATTCGTAATTTCGCTGATCTAGAGATGTTATATTGTTAAAGGACACGTCCAAATTGGTTAGGTTTGGGAAGAACGGGGCATCTTTTCTCCAACAAAGGTTCGGAACATCGTCAAACAGATTATCCTCCAATCTCAGACGTCGCACTGAAAGGGAAGACCCGTGGGATATGTTGACCTTGCATATGGAGTTTGTCCGCAGGTTCAGATAAACAAGTCCTTTGAGAGGTTGAAAAGCCATACCATCAAAGAAATCGAGGTGATTTTGGACCAGGCTGATATTTAGGTTGGTGTGATTGGCTAACGGGAGGAAGAAGTCATGTGGAATGTACTTGACCTTTGCACTGCTGATTGTGAGGTCATTGATGGGAGAATGTTGCAAGCTCTTCACAGCGTTGGACAGCTGCCTTTGAGTAACATTATTCCCGCTGAACGCAACCTTGGCGAGTCGTGTGAAATTCGTGAAAGTGTCGTCTGCAATGTGCTCTATTCTGTTGGCAAAGAAGAGGATGGACACGACAAGGTCCACAGGGATATTTCTGAAGGTTGAGGAGTTGATGTCGGTCAGGTTATTGCGGTTCAGAGTTAGATTGATCCGGTAATCTGATGTCAGGTTTTGTACTTCCGGTATGTGTGAGATTGCGAGATCAGAGCAGTTCATATCAAGGTATTTTGGACGTGTCTTCGTGAAATGTCGACACAAGCACTTCTTGTTCGGACAATGTTTCCAGATGGCGGCTCCAAATATAACCAACACGTTGCATGTGAACAAAACAATACATATCTTCTGTAAAACCATCATGGCGTCGTTTGTCTACTGCATAAATAATCCTGATAATGTCTTACTATATCAATGATTGAGACTCTGACGTCTTTAATTGACAAAACTATGATGTTCTAGCGTTGGAGATAATATGCTTAAATACAAATTCCACGTTCCTTTGCCGTCTGATCACGTCATGGGTCCACTTCTCTTCAATGCTGTACAGCCATAGGTAATGGGACTTCGACCTGAAATTGATAAACGTATTTGATGAGTTTTGTAGTCTTAGACTTAGCTGTAATCCCAATCAGCTATCTGACTGGGTTTTTATCTACGCTAAACTGGTCCAGAACGTTCGCCTATACGGGTTGTTCTCAGACCTTGTGAAGAGGAATTTACAGAACTTGTTCGTATCGCGGTAGATGCATTATTTTGCTAATTCTATTCCTCAGAACAAGGTCGATTTTAATCAGACTGTGTTTTATACATGACATCATTTTCTACGACTGTGGATTATTTCAATCAATCAATTTGTATCAGTATTAGTTATCAATAAGACAGTGAAGGGTCGAGGACAACTCAATCAATCAATCAATCAATCAATCAACGTTTTATTTCTCAAAAACCACCCATTGGGGTTCAAGAGAATACAACATATATACATATTATATAAACGACAAACATGGTGTTAACAATATCTTCATTTTAACTTTTCGGAAACGATTCGTAGGTATTTCAATAGATTTTTCAATTCTGTCACGTTTGTGGTACATATTAATCTTTTATATTTGTGAATATTCGGCCATTTAAGAAAACATTCAGTGACATAAATACGCCTTTCTGTTTCAAGTGATTTACATCTAAATAAATAATATATTTCATCTGTAACAGCTGGAAAAACACACAGAGGGCATGTTCTATCCTCACGGGGTAGACCGCGCCATCTTCCGGTTTCTACTGGGAAATTGTGGTTACTTGTTCTCAATTTCAAAAGTGGGATATAGTATGATTTCTGAAGTAGAAGATAGTTTTCAAAGGAAGGTACTTCCTTAAGCCAAATATAATATATTCCTTTAGAACTGTTGAGAACAGAGCTTCGCCAGAATTGATAGAAATGACCCCTTAGTGTCATTTCTACTTGTGATGAGACCCATTTCGGGGAGTAATTATAAGGGTTTCTGAATACATCACTCAGACCACATATATTCAGAATATGCTCTACATTCTTAAGCCAAACATTATCATTACCATTGTTCAGTTTTTTAAACATTAAATATTCTAGAGCTGTCTTAGATATTTTCATTTTATTAGTAATAATTAAGTGTATTAAGCCAAAACATAATAGTTCTCTTCGCTATTTTTATATTCATTGGTTCTCTTCCTAGCTCGCCATATACAAAGAAATTGGCTGTTGAATTTCTTAAACCAGTAGACAGCTTTAGAAATTTAAGATGAAGTTTTTCAATAATTTCCGTATATTCATAGCCCCATATTTCACAGCAGTACAATAATATAAGGATAAGCCATAATACCGAGGATACGGTAAGGTTGTGGACCCTGATAGGACTATCAGGATCTACAACCTTACCATATCCGAGGTAGAATGGCTTATCTATATTAGCAACCGTTTTAAGTGTATTATCGCGTTATATTGAGGAGCCCTGGCGTTATATTGAGGAGCCCTCGGTGATGTCAGCCTGTTAACAGCCGCGCTATATGAGTTTCTTTTGTACCGTGAAATCTCGTCTGCTCCCTTGGCGCAGTAGTCTAAGGCGTTCACTCAGGAACTACAGGTGATAGTGGATACTGGTTCGAGACGCACTTTCTGCAAAACATTTGCTGTACATATTT
This sequence comes from Gibbula magus, assembly GCA_936450465.1. Classification (NCBI taxonomy): domain Eukaryota; kingdom Metazoa; phylum Mollusca; class Gastropoda; order Trochida; family Trochidae; genus Gibbula; species Gibbula magus. Next base: position 24,138,647 of record OW388291.1, on the reverse strand, counting down.
TGTCGTAAACTTATGAAATTTTTCAAAATTAGTCTAAGTTAGTTTCTTCAGATCTTTATTTTCAAGCTGTCATGTTAACACATATATCAGGGTTTAATTCCTTCTAACAAGGTTTACAACTGTCTATGTAAACCCTCCTGATGGGAATTACAAGGTTGTAAGTCCCTCGTACCGGGTGATACGGTTTAGAAAGGTCGTTTCAAGTATCACGTTATATGGCTGGTAGGTTGATAAAATAGGAGTAACCATGACATCAAATGCTTTCAAGAGAGTATCGAAAGGTAAATGATTATTCCTTGCTCTACGCAGGAGACAAAACATTGCTTTTGATGCATTATGTGTCAACTGTTTAATGGCAAGAACTGTAATCAAGATAACTGCCACCGGACTGCCTTGGTTATGTTATCTTAGCGTGTTATGTAAACATAAACCAGTTCGGTACCGAACACGTTTGTGTTAACTGACTTTGAAGTCGCAGCTCAAAATGCAGTGTCCAATGTATTTCCAGGTACCACCATGAAGGGATGTTTTTCCATCATAGACAGGCTACAACTCGACAGCGCTTTGGAGACCTATAAACGGCGCTATGAGAATGGCATAGTGTCATGCGAAGAGTACCTGGACCTTGTTGGTCACTTGACAGGCTACTGAATTGTCCATTTGTAAAAATGATACTTCAATGTCCATTTAAATAATATGTAATTGAGAGAGAGAGAGAGAGAGAGAGAGAGAGAGAGAGAGAGAGAGAGAGAGAGAGAGAGAGAGAGAGAGAGAGAGAGAGAGAGAGAGAGAGAGAGAGAGAGAGAGAGAGAGAGAGAGAGAGAGAGAGAGAGAGAGAGAGAGAGTTTATTCAGTAATGGGGCCACAGGCCAATTATACATCAGATTTCAGCATAATATAATACATACATAGAGCACCGTACAAAATTATGAAAATTACAGCATTATGTCTTTTGTGGTTACAAGAAATTTGTTTCTATTGTTCATGGCTAGAAATATATATATTGCCAGATTATTGATGATAAAAGTATTCTTTGAGAAAAACAATTGAGTTAGTTTTACTTCAGAGGGATATGTGTGATAATAATTTGGAAGAATATCATTTCTTAATTTCTTATAGAAGGGACATACCAGGCAAAAGTGATATTCATTCTCTATATAAGGTATGATACAAAGTGGGCAAAGGCGATCCTCCCTTTTAAGACCTAAATATCTACCACATTCTATCATCAAATTATGACTTGAACAACGGAATCTACTTAGAAAAATACGAAACTGCCTCACACAGACACTATTGATATAAAATTCAAAATCTACATCTATTTTTATTGTACGATAGAAATCCATTTTTGAGACGAGTATAATACGAGATGACCACAACTGATTATCTATGTCAATACATCTTTGCTTAAATAATTCAATGAATAAAGAGACATTACCAACATTTTGTTTAGCCCACACATTGCCAAAACCGTAACTAAACAAAAGAGATTTCACCTTTAAGGCCCAACAATCTATACCCTTTTCAGCAAGAGAATACTGATAATTATAAACCTTTCTTAAGATAACATTCTCAACTTGAGACAAGATGCGAACCCAATATTTAACAATTTTAACATACTGATTTACCTTTAATGAATGACGACCAACTTCAGCACGAGCTGCAAGGTTTGGGGTGTTTCTAGAGAGACCCACAATCTGTTTACAAAACTTATCATGTACATATATGTACTAATTGTATGTTGTAATTGTATGTTAAAATAAAAATGCAATGTTAATGTATGGGTACAATTGATGTATATGTAAATATGTAAATACATGTATGATTGTATTTTGAAAAAGTGCACAAAAACACATATTGGATGTATGATTAAAAATGTCACGTACAAATAAAATACTTTCGTTTCTCTTAGTTTCATGGGTATCAAATCTGACCCAGCACCTGTTGTTTTAAGGGTTTATAGCGCTTGACTGGTTTAATTACCCTAAACAAAAGGGCTGGGTAGGTGGGAAGATCCCGTACCGAGTAGGTCTGTTCATAAGCTGAATGTCTGCGTCGCTTGATCTATAATCTACTATACTATCACATAGTATTCAACTCGACACGTAGCTATTAGATAGACACAATTATTGATTGCTGTATTTGATAATATTTAAGTTTATATAAATAGTGTATTATAAATACAGTACATTTTGGCTTATAGTGTAGTATACCGATATTCCATTTCTGTAAATAACAAATGACATTTGCGTATTTACATCTTAAACTTTTATTTCATTGAATATTAGAAAAGTTCACTCTGGGTTGAGTTTAAGTCCTCAAATACGGAGTAATTATTTATTATTAAGATATGATGAATCTATTCTATTGTGCCGTAGGAGACATATGACGTTTTTGTAGGTCTTCCTTGTCGCGGATGAGTGAGACATACTCTTTATAACGCACGATGTGGGCATAAGTAAAAAATATATACAAATTGACAATTGATGATTAAATCGAAGAAAACTCCTCGGTCTCCTATGTGTAAGAAAAACATCACGGTCGCGAAAACACCCGGGGTTGAGCATCTCCTTTATACTTCGGAGTCATATTTTATCCTTTACAAACAATCCAGTAACACGACTAAAACTTTATTAATGGAAACCAAAGGTAAGAAGTGCTGAAGAAAATAGAATCTCATGATTAGTTTTAAAGAGAGGGTACTATCGGGTATTTTTTGTAGAAACGAAATTCGAGAGGATATTCCTGTTTACTCATATATTGTATCAATACATGCTTATTGCACACTCCATGTGAAACATAATAATATGGGTAGTGCCTATTTTGTGATGTGATAAAGGCGAGCGCTCATTATTTAAAAAATATAAACAATGAGAAGTGAAGCCATTCATTGGCGCTACGAGTGCGGAAAGATTTCCACAAAACGACATTGTTGATTAGTTTAATGATACAGTATGTGTTACTTTGAAATTCCATCAACCTATATATTTTACAATTTACAAAAATACAGCTTCTACATTTCATTTGCAAAAAAAAAAGATGGGGGACATCAGCGACAGAACTGCCTCTATAAATATATGAGTGTAACACAGGTAACGAATAAACAGGTTGTATGTAGGTCAAATATTATGAGTGAAAACGTCTTTATTGTGTGCATCACGTTTCTGGGCTATTTATTCAAGAAAGAGGAAGTTGCAGTAGCACGTATTTTCGCTGAAATAAGTCGATGAAATGAATTTGAAAAATAATGTCCCCAATAGTAAAGCACCCTTCTCTCTTCAGAAAATCAAGTTAAAAAATGAGTGTACATGGTTCTGTAAAGCCATGGGAATCGTTTTCGTCATTCGAAATAATAATATGTATTCACAATATAATGGCTGCCATGCCACTTTTGCTTTATACGCAACACCGTTATTACCACTATGGATAATTGGTTTCTGTAATAAGATGTTTTATCATTTAAAGTAAATATAAATGACATAAACTATCAATATAAATTGGAAATTTGAAAAAATAAAATTTTCAAAAAACGTGCTACTGCCCCTTTCAATTATGGGTAATGCTAAGCTAGTTTGTGCAGTGAACCATATCATATGTTTTTACTCATGACGAGTGAGCCGTGTCACTTTGGGAGGAAACCCGTCTAAATGCCCTGTCGTGGAATATACAGTATATTTAGAAATGTGATTTACATATACACAACCTCATTTAATAGTAATAGTGTGGGCAGACCAGTGGTCGGGACATAGTATTAGTTGTTACTGTAATGTTAGTATCTCAAGAGTACTAGTCAATAGTAGTAATGGTTGTAAAATATGTAGTACTTTTATTATTAATAGTAACAATGAGAACAAAGAGAAGTAGTAATAATAGTTGTAGTAGAAGTGGAATAGGAGTAGAAATAGTAGTAGCATAATTAGTACTAGCAGTAGTAGTTATAGCATACGTAGCAGTTGTAACAGTAGAATAAGCTGCAGTAATAGTAGTAGTAGTAGCAGTAGCAGTAGCAGTAATACTAATAATAATAATATAGTAGTAGTAGTAGTAGTAGTAGTAGTAGTAGCAGTAGTAGTAATACTAATAATATAGTAGTAGTGCCCGCTAGCAATTAATGTGATAGATAATATACTAGATCAACAAGAGGAGATTCATACAGGCCGGTCTTTTATAGTATGAGATTTTTTTTTTATAAATTAGAGAGAATGATAAACCAGAAACATACCTGATCTGTCTGAACTGAAAGAAAACGAGTGTCTCTTGAGAAACGAACGTCATCTGTATCCTTGTCAGCCTACTGTAATCTCAGGGCTTGAGACCCACTTAAGATTAGCTTCCTGGTTGGGGTCGACTCTATAGGAAGTTTATTTGCTTTCAAAACGTCTCCCACCATTGACAACCCTGGCCTACATACACCCAGATACGATAACAGGTGAAATGGGGACGGGTGGGGTATATACGGTCACAGGGAAAAGCCATTGAACTTTCGTCGTCCTGCACAGGTAAATTTATTAGCAAAGCTGAGAACATGTATATAATACTATGACGTGTTATATATATATATATATATATATATATATATATATATACTGGTAGAGGAAGTTTGAGGTAATTGTAACTAGGGGTGGGGTGTGAGAGGGGGGGGGGGGGGGGGGGGGGGGGGATAGCGATAGGGGTAACGTTACGATGAACTTATTATTATGCCTTTTGTGCATCTTAGAACATTGTTAATGAAACATTATACTCGTAGCTCATATACCAAAGTTTCGACGATAAATGATTCAATTACTTCCGGAATTATTGTGACTAAGTTTGTTTTGTTGACTTGAGAAACAGGAAGCCTTCTGGTTATTATATTTACATAGCACGTGATTGACATAGCACATGAATGTCTTTTAGCTTATAACAATGAGGAAAATACTAACCAACAGCATTGACATTATTAAAGGTGCATCCTTTGTGTTTCATAAAATTTCATTTGGCTTTAATACATTCCAACACACCATATACGCTGTTTACAGTACTAATACATTCACTCAGCTTCATCCCAAATTGCCAAATATGTCTTAATTATTAGTTTCCAATTAATATCGAGTAACATCATTATGCATGTGTAGAAACCGAAACTGCACGTCTCATTCACCTACAGAGTAGTTATATGACCTATACAAATTATCAACCCGAATTTGTCGCTTTGTCTCTTATAAATAAGATTCCAAAATTACGGTTGAGTCAATCGAGATGCATTGTCCCGTTTTCGATCAGAAACTGAGTCGACTATCATCAAAATGGTAGGTTTTCGTAAACAATCGGTACTTCTCGATAAAGTAACACCATTTATAACGTTTGTAATATGTGACACCCAACAACACAATGGATGTACCACATGATTGACATAGCACATGATTGACAAAGCGCATGATTTTCTTTTAGCTTATAACAATGAGGAAAATACTTACCAACAGCATTGACATTAATAAAAAAAAAACACGAAACTTCAATGAAAACATAATTTTGTTTAAAGTTTTTTTAAAGTACGATTTTGTCACTTTTGTCTATTTTGCATTGTGAATGCGTGCGTTATATATAAAACCATTATTAGTATTATTATTATGAAAACATGGTAACCGTTCGTTTGCCCCTCGATGCATATGTGCGAGTATCGGAACATTTAACTTTGGCAACATTCAGTCATCGGTAACTGAAAATTATAGAATAGCTATTCTGGGGAATTCACGTTATTTATTCACTATTTCTTTTACTACGGCACATATTCTAATTATTTATGTCCGAGATAAAATTCTATTTTCGTCATATCTACCTCACGACATGGCAGTTACCATGCATGATAAGACGTCATTGAACACACAGGTATGTTATCATTGTTATCAGACATCATGCTTGTATACTCCAGAGACGTGTTCAATGATTGATTGAGAGGACCGCGACTCTAGTCGACTAGTCTCTCGTACAGATCTAGTCTGTCGTGCTGACCCTCGGATCAAATAAAAACAACGTTAAATCTATTCTATTTAGCAAGTCTAGACAGCTGAATGTAAAGAAGCGATCCCGGGGCTCCTTTTAAATTAATATTTCAATTTTTTACATTTTTACTTACTGACGTTATCTGTCTTTGAAATACCGATCTTACTTAAAGGGACATTCCGTATGTTATTGTAGTAACATAGGTCAAAAGTTACCAAGGGTGTTTTTGTTATCGAGAAGTAATGACTTTTGTTGAAAATTACCCTTTTAGTGCCAATCTGTTCAGTATAGTTACATTATTAAGACGTTTAGTCGTGATTATGATCGAAAACCGGACAATGTTCCGCGGCTGTCGCGCGTCAATTGTTCAAACGTAATTTTGAAAACTTATATGTAGCAGACAAAGAGACAGATATTGGTTGGTACTATTCAATGGAACATATAACTTGTATACTTGTAAATTTGCGCGCATGAATTCAGCTTCTCATCGTTTATTAAGCCGCTGCTCGAGTTTCATCGAAAGCAAGTTATTGTCAAACATTTGGCGTCAGGGGACACATATGCAAGTCGAGTGAGATGATTTGGACGTAAATCAGGACATTTGATATTTTGTATGTATCAAATCTAAATAAAAGTTCATGAAAATCATGTAAGGTGACATCCATTGTGTTTCATAAACTTTTATTTGGCTTTCATACGTTCCATCACATCATATGTGCTGTTTACAATACAAACACATTCACTCAGCTTGCATATTCATCCCCAATCGCCAAACATATCATAATTACTAGTTTACAATTAAAATCGAGTAACATCATAATGCATGTGCAGAAACCGAAAGTGCACGTTCTATTTACATGCACAGTAGTTATATGACCTATTAAACATTATCAACCCAAATTTGTTATTTTGTCTGGTTTAAATAAGATTCCAAAATTACGTTTGACTCATTGGCAGGCGCCACACGCTGTGCATTGTCCGATACTTTTACCTTCATATCGTCAATAACTAAGTCGAGGATCATTAAAATGGTAGTTTTTGGTAACAGTTGGTACTTCTCGATGAAATAAGGCCATTTATAACATTTGCCATATTTGACCCCCAATAACACAATGGATGTACCTTTAACACATGAACGGTGATACAATATCGTTTTGTCATTGAAATCCAATAATGGTGTGATGTGTAATGGTGTGATGTGTAATGGTGTGATATGTAATGGTGTGGTGTGTAATGGTGTGATGTGTAATGGTGTGATGTGTAATGGTGTGATGTGTAATGGTGTGATGTGTAATGGTGTGATGTGTAATGGTGTGATGTGTAATGTAGTGATATGTAATGGTGTGGTGTGTAATGGTGTGGTGTGTAATGGTGTGATGTGTAATGGTGTGTTGTGTAATGGTGTGATGTGTAATGGTGTGATATGTAATGGTGTTATGTGTAATGGTGTTATGTGTAATGGTGTAATGTGTAATGGTGTGATGTGTAATGGTGTGATGTGTAATGGTGTGATTTGTAATGGTGTGATATGTAATGTTGTGATGTGTAATGGTGTGATATGTAATGTTGTGATGTGTAATGGTGTGATGTGTAATGATGTGATGTGTAATGGTGTGGTGTGTAATGGTGTGATATGTAATGGTGTGATGTGTAATGGTGTGATGTGTAATGGTGTGGTGTGTAATGGTGTGGCTTGTAATGTTGTGGTGTGTAATGGTGTGATATGTAATGGTGTTATGTGTAATGGTGTGATGTGTAATGGTGTGGTGTGTAATGGTGTGGCTTGTAATGTTGTGGTGTGTAATGGTGTGATATGTAATGGTGTTATGTGTAATGGTGTGGTGTGTAATGGTGTGGTGTGTAATGGTGTAATGGTGTAATGGTGTGATGTGTAATGGTGTGATATGCATATTTTTGTGGTTATATGGTTTATTAGTCGGGGCCGTCAAAATAAAACCTTATTGGAATATGTATGCAAATACTACGCACCATAGCGACCAAATTATAGAATTAACACGAACTTAACCACCTTGTATCAATTTAGGAGATATGTGCTTATTCTGTGAAAAGTTATTGTTAAAATATTATACTGTACATATCTTGCAGTGATCGTGATCAGTACAGATCAGTGATCGTGATTTGGATAAATGTGCAGTGATCGTGATTTTCTGTACGAAATTAGTAAATACTTCAAATTGAGCATCAGAATCGATGATTAATTGAATTTCAAAAAAAAGGAATTTGTAATTAATTTCCAGTCAGGCATCGTGGAAGATATTGTAGGGTGTGGATACTGTTCTGTTCTTTCAAAGAAAGTAGCATACAATTCCATAGAGAGACCAAACATTAAGATACCGACTGTAAACTATTATGACAGTAGAGGCAGAAACCTAAATCTTCCATCGCAGACAATGTGCTATGAAACCCTGAAACATCTAAGATGGCATTAAGCTTTTTTAATCGGCCAAAATGATAAATAAAAGAAAATATATCACGTCAAATTGGCGATTTCTTTCTTTACACGTAAGAAACATTGATTTGAAAGAACCCGAAATGGTATAAACCGAACCAAATTGAATTTATTCCATGCCTTAATCAAAATCAATAATTTATTTTCTCATACTCTTCTAGTTGCTCAAAGTAAATAAAAACATATTTAAAATTGGTTTAATGGTCTTTTGGTCAGTGTCAGCTCACGGGCAAAAAATAAACTATACCAATATTGTTTTGTTGTTATCAACATTATCAGATATGACACATAAATAATGTGATACTCGTTATAAAGACAATTGAACTGACCATGTTTTGATCAAAATTTTGAAAAGGTTGCACGTACGGTTAATGCAGTAGAATGCAATGAATGACACTGGGGGTAAATGTCAATTTGCAATAATAAACAAGTCATTTTAGAGCTTACAGAGAACGGTTTTATTCAGAAAAGGAACACTAGAAAACTGTCAGTATCTGGTATGGCCTCCGTTGCTTTGAATAAGGCCTGCACACGTCGACACACATAATTTACGAGGCGCCTGATGACGTCATTAGGGATGGCTTGTCATTCTTCCATGAGTGCCTGGATTAACGTTTGCCGATTTGATGGAGGTGGATTTCTCTGCCTTATTTGCCTGTCGAAATGATCCCACAAGTGTTTAATCGGTGACAAATCTGTTGATCACGCTGGCCATTGCAAAATGTTGACGTTGTTTAACGTTAGGAAGTCTCTAGGTACTGTGTGGGGGCGAGCAGTGTCTTGTAGGGTGATTACTCTTGGACTTTTAAGGAGGTAAGGGAGCACTATAGGACGTCAAACGGTGTAGATGTATCCTTGGGCATTCTTATAATGGTCAATGACAACCAGTTCTGTTGTATGGTCCCTTGACGCTACCCCCGCCGAATGACACAACGTCCTGGACACAACACGCAGCCCCTCTCCTCTCCGACGATAAACACGCACTCGACCATCAGCTTTGTGTAGCTGGAACCTGCTTTCGTCTGTAAACACAATTCTTTGCCAGTTCCTGTTCTGCCACCGCTGTACCATTCTTGCCAATTGGTGACGTCGGTCACTTCGGTCACGTCGGTCCCGTCGGTCACTTCGGCTCAGCATCATCCCGCGAAAAGGGCCGCTATGCTCGAATGCCATGTTCACGAAGACGTCTGACCACTGTCCTTCTGCTGATAACACGGTGTAACGCTATTGCTGCTGATGACGTCACTGTGACGAAATGATTGCGTAGGTGAATCGTAAGGATGTAGCGGTCATCGTTTGCGGTTGTGACCCTGGATCTTCCACTTCTTGGCCGGTCCTGGATCCCATCTGTCCGTGCCATTCGTGTCAGCAGTCTACTTATCGTAGTGCGGGTGCAGTTGAAGATACGATCAACGTGGTCGTAACGTGCTCCCAAATGCAAGACACCAATCGCTCTCTCTCGTTCCTCTGTGGTAAGTCTCGGCATGTCACTTGTTGTGTTCGTTACAATTGAGGTCAAAAGCATGCAGATTCGTGGTTTTTATACAGTTTGGTACCAAATTAGCGTGATGCACGTGCATACCATTTAGCTCGAAAAACGTGTGACAAAGTCCATATTTGGTTAGAAGCCTGAATTTTTCTCGGAGATTATGAAGTTGCGTTGTTGTGACATAGTTATAATAAAAAATCGATTTGAAAACCTAGTTTCAACTTTTTAAAACATAAAATATTTTGGTATAGTTTCTTTTGTCCCTGAGTTTATTTACTGGGAGATTTTGACATTTCATCGTATAGACATGTTGTAGTTCATTGAATGAACAAATGCGATTTCATGGCATGCTTAATTTGTCAGCTCCTAGCATCTTATCTGATGACATTGCGTAGGGACACATGATGGGTAGAACTGTTAATAATGTTTCTTATAACTTTCAATCTTCCAACAACAATCATGTCAACTGGTTATGTTGTCAAAATCATAATAAATGTCCTTTCTTCTCAACATGTCCAGAATAAACATCGCATTATTATTACCACATTTACCAAAACGAAATTTGCTACACTTTAACGCATTTTAATGGTTTGATAATTGCAACTGAATTTGGGAATACACAATTTAAGCGTTTAAAATATTGATTTGTGAATAAATTGCTGTAGATCGTTTTGGACACTAGTGTGGGAATTATTTCTATTCATTTAATAGGCACTTCTTTAGTTTAGTTTCGTTGTGATGTTGGTAAGTGTTTGACCGTATACTAAGCAGCTTGAAGTTGAATATTGTGTCACACAAACGTCAAATAGACAAATCTCAAATAGAAGCGGTGTTGATATCCAATAGTAGTAAATTAGTTGAGGTCGGCAAAAGGATGACAGCACTAGGATGGTGACTTCTCAAATGCACTTTCATGTTACATCTTTGTGATATATGGTTACAGAGTGTACTTCATGCTTGTTCTTTTCAATGGAATCAACTACTTTTTCGCTTCCTTTGCTGACGAAGCTCATATTCAGGAGTTCAATGCCAGTTATTTTCATTATTTTGAAGCCCTTGACGCATATAATTGTGAACCTAATTTCGACCACAGCACGATTACTGAAGGCATATTACTATAGTCAGACGATGACGATCACTTCATCAAATAGTTTTCACAAATTCTCTAAAAGTATTAAAGTAAACAACTAAAGACTTTGTCCAAATGATCACCTAACTTTAACAATTACGACTTAATTTTCCATTGCTTTTTAGCTCATCAGGCCTGAAAAGCCCGATGGGCATGGCATGGTGTCCGGCGTCTGTCTGTCCGTCCGTCCGTCCGTACATTTTCGCTTTTTCGACTTCTTCTCCAGAACCAATGATTCCACAGAGTTGAAATTTTATGTGCAGACTCCTTGGCCAATGGGGATTCTAAATTGCAGATTTCGTGACCCTGTGACCCCAAATGGGGTCACAGGGTTCTCATCCTTGAAAACCTATTTTCATCTTTTTCTCCAGTTCCAAAAGGTCTAGAGAGCTGAAAAGTTGTGTGCAGACTCCTTGGCCAATGTGGATTCTAAATTGTAGATCTCGTGACCCCGTGACCCCAAATGGGGTTACCGGGGTCACATCCTTAAAAACCTATTTTCATCTTCTTCTCCAGTTCCAAAAGGTCTAGAGAGCTGAAAAGTTGTGTGCAGACTCCTTGGCCAATGGGGATTCTAAATTGTAGATCTCGTGACCCCGTGACCCCAAATGGGGTTACCGGGGTCACATCCTTAAAAACCTATTTTCATCTTCTTCTCCAGTTCCAAAAGGTCTAAAGAGCTGAAAAGTTGTGTGGAGACTCCTTGGCCAATGGGGATTCTAAATTGTAGATCTCGTGAGCCTGTGACCCCAAATGGGGTCACCGGGGTCACATCGTTAAAAACCTATTTTCATCTTCTTCTCCAGTTTCAAAAGGTCTAGAGAGCTGAAAAGTTGTGTGGAGGCTCCTTGGTCATTGATGATTCTAAATTGAAGATTTCGTGACCCCATGACCCCAAACAGGGTCACCGGGGGCACATCGTTAAAAACCTATTTTCATCTTCTCCAGTTCCAAAAGGTCTAGAGAGCTGAAAAGTAATGTGTAGACTCCTTGGCCAATGGGGATTCTTAATTGTAGATCTCGTGACCCCATGGCCCCAAATAGGGTCACCGGGGGCACATCCTTAAAAACCTATGTTCATCTTCTCCAGTTCCAAAAGGTCTAGAGAGCTGAAAAGTTCTGTACAGACTCCTTGGTCAATGGGGATTCTAAATTGTAGAGTTGGTGACCCTGGCCTGGGGCCCCAAATAAAGGCCTTTCAGGCCATGACCTAAACACCTTTTTTCATCTTCCCCAGGACAAATGTACCGAGAAGGCTGTAATATTGTGTGCAGACTTTTTAGATAATGGTGATTCTAAATTGTAGATGTTGTGCCGCAAATAAAGGCCTCAAGCCATGATCTAAAAATCTATTTCAGTCTTCATCATTAAACAATATAAACCCTGATGAGCTACAGAGCCCATGGCTCTATTTTATTTAATCAATTATTATTTACATACTGGCTATATTTCTCTGTTTAATATAATGCTACCAAAGTAACTTGCCGACAGTTTTCTCAATTTTTAAGTTACCTACATTAGAAAAAATATAGGGATACACTGATGCCTCCACATGCATGAACTATGCTTACATGGAAGTAAGGATTTGTTTGTGTCGATAGATTTAGATATTTCCATCAACCGATACACTAACGTCTGTAATCTTCGTTCACTATCACTGCATCTCTCGCTGTACAAAATCACTATCACTGGAGCCCTGCGGTACAGGGTTCCAGGGGGTGAATTAGTGCAATAAATCGGTTTATTTTGGGTCGAAAAAATCTGTGAAAAATTAAGTGTGTATGTTTCACAGGAATAGATTTTTGGCAATTTTCCGATATGTTCATCAACATCCTTGATGACTCTTTAAGGTTATGTGACGTCATGAAAGGTTGATATCTGATATTTCCCTAAGTTTATATGTTAGTATCGACCATGGCGATTACTCTAACGAAGGGTTAGGATAAAGAATATGACAAGTGTTCATAGTTTTATTCTTTCAAAAAAATAGTGCATTTACACAAACGAATGCAATGTCATGAAGAACAACAATAAGCAGGTCTTCACAGACCTGGTGATATGTTGTAATGTAAGGGTAGATCTTCGTATTCCTAGAGAGATGTGTCAGGAAACCGACTCTGTTTCAATCTTGTTATTTTTCACCCCAATAGTCCAATACCTGCAGAATTTAAATTAATTCAATGAAATATGAATCAAAGCAGCAAAAATAGCTATACAAAACATATATGAAATAACATGTTTTCTCTTGCCCAACATATCCCGTATCTTGTCAATCACAAAATCGCACCAAAATGAATAGAAATGCTCATCTTATTCAACAGGTTTCTATGGAAACGAAAAAAAAATAAAATTCAGAAATCTGAAAATATCAAATGGCACCACTTCAATTAGTGGGTTATACACATGCAAAGTTTCAGGAAGATATGATGAACGGTTTTGGAGCTGTGCTCCGGAAACGAACCTGTCTCTGAACAAAGTCCAACTTCAACATGTTTCTATGGAAACGAAAAAGAAAAAAAAATTCATATATATTCAGTCAATCGTTCAGCCTCATTAGCTCAAGTCGGTTAAATTCGGTTAATTAAGGTTATTCCGATCCTATCCTTGAATTATTAAAAGGTGTTCACATTAAAAGGCTGCTAGAAATTTTCGTTTTATACGTCACATCGTTTTCTTCGACTACGGTCAATCGGATCGTGAAAGGGGCTGTTTATAAAATGCAGAAACCATTTATATCATAAATAGCAAATTTGAACATATGAAAAATGCAGCTGTCGAGGAATTGGATGCTACAATGTATAAAACTGATTATTTACCTGCAACAGGGTGTGAGTTGAGTAGAACAGTGCTCACATACAAATATGCAGGTGTTGGATGTCCCGTCTCTTCTAATTCTTGAGATGAGGCGTTGCTGATCCTTTTTTAAATTCAAAGAATCCAGCAGAAATATGCAGTAACAAGACAAACACGATATTGCAATCCAATAATGAACGAATCTGCGTTGATTATCGATGCAATTGAGCATTTCATTGCTCAAAGAAAATATCTAATTTACACAATCCTCTTTTCAACATTTGTCATTAATCTCTGTTACATCATCCGAAAATTGGCCATAATTATTACCCATATGTTCCTTGTTTACTTCGTTACTTAAAGTATTCCGAAAAGTATGTATTCGCCATATTGGAACACAGCTGAACACGACATTTCCTGGGATGTTCGTGAGGGCTCGCGAATACTCATTGTTAAAAGCAGGATGCCCGCCGCGAGCAATGCGTTACTGAACGCAGGGCAGTCTGACCGTCCAGTCACTTTGTCAAGTGAATTGTGGAAAGCACGTGCTTTTTTTACACGTGGGCACACGTCACAGCATCATTGTTTGCTGATTTGCATATATATATATATATATATATATATATATATATTATATATATCGGTTTCAAGCAACATAGAACAGAGATTAGGATCGGACATCTGAAGGGAGTAACCTCTGTGGGAAGAGAATGCCAAAGCACCACAAGTGTAAGATTTACTTTCAGATAAATTGACTCTAAAAAGATAAGTTTTTGGGGAACTACAATAATTTCACACTTACTGTGAATAAAAATCATCTTCCTATCACCGAATAGAAAATATGTGATTTTACATTTTAAACAGTCAGAGATACAAATACTTGTGAATAACTACAGTTCGAACTTTTGGAATAAATAAATTTGATTTGCTACGGAAGTTGTAATGAGAAATAGTTTCAGTGACTGGTTGAAGTAAATTAATCAGATAATCTGGGGCTTGCATTATAATAATAATAAAAACAATTAAAATACGAAGTTTCTTTTTTTTCACGTCTAATCTTTAAAGTAGCTAACCAGGCAGTCTCTTAGAGCAAACTTCGACAGACCAGTTCTTGCAGCTTCAAGTTGCGCCTTTCCAAGTTTGTGCACACAAAAAACAGACCCAGCCCTCAGAAGTATATTCTAAATTGGGCCGAATATACATTTCATACATACGTGATAAAATGCTTCTATTCTTAAAGGGGCAGTAGCACGTTTTTTCGCTCAAATAAGTCGATGAAATGTATTTGAGAAATAATTTCACTAATGATAAAACATCCTTATTACTTTGGAAAATCAAGTTTATAAATGAGTGTACGTGGTTCCGTAAAGCCATGGGAACCGTTTTTGTCATTCAAAATAATAAAATGTTTTCACAATAAAATGGCCGCAATGCAATTTTTGCTTTATACGCAACATGGTTATTACCACTACGGGTGATTGGTTTGTGTAATAGGATATTTTACCCTTTAAAGTAAATATAAATGACATAAATTACCATTATAAATGGATCATTTGAAAAAATAAAATTGGCAAAAAACGTGCTACTGCCCCTTTAACGTCGAGAAAAGATTAGTTTTGAAGCCTTTTCTATCACAAGATGAACACGATTGGACCATTTAGTATTGTCCGAGAAAATATGAACATGTTTATGTTTATATACATATTCCAATTGATCATTATTTGATACTAATGAAAGTATATGTGGTTTACTATGGCTAAATACCATGAATTTACTCTGATTATGAACCATGTTAGTTTATATTCATATATCAAGCTTCGACTGAATATACATCTTTTCCCCTCATCTCCAAAGGAGGCATCATCTGTAAACAAATCTAATGACGTTTTTAAATTTTATCAGGTATTATCAGTTTATTGATATATACAAGGAATAAAAAAGGGCCAAGGACAGATCCCTGAAGAACCCCTGCAGTGACATGTAGTTCTTTTGATAGTAAAGTGACAATAAAATATAAAGGTGCAAGTCGAGATTTATGAACCGAAAAATGACAATTGGTCTAACATAATTTTGGAAACTTAGTTATAACAGACAAAAATAGGGCCATTGGCTTTGTATCTCATCAGGCTTTAAATAGTACACTTAGTTCAAAATGTAAACTGAAGTATTTATCAGACGTATAACAAATTTCAAGTACTTAACGTTTTGGAGAACTAGATGTAAATAGGTCTTTAGGTCACCATTATTTGGGGCCATGGGATCACCAAATAATTGCTGGTCATATAACTACTGCGCATATATGGGATGTGCAATTTCGGTTTCTGCACATGTAAAAGGCTGCTGCTCGATTTTCGTTGGAAACACGGAATCGTCATATATTTGACCATGGAGTATGAATATTCAAGTCAAAGGAACTTAAATCAGCTCACGTGGTCTTTCGACATGGATGAAAGTAAAACAAAACAAGTTTAAAAACATTTCACCTGAAATAGACTCGTGCAACCCTTCAAACGATCCCTCCACCCCTCTATATACATGCAAATTTTCATGAGAACCAAACCCATTAATAAGCGACTGGCGGGTCTTCTATCAGTTGCTGCAGACACATTTGGTCTCTGAACCATTATTCTCAGTCTCTTTAAAGGGGCAGTGGCAGGCTATTTGCAAATTTATCTTTTTTAAATTTCCGATTTATAATGATAGTTTATGTCATTTACATTTACTTTAGAGGGTAAAACATCTTATTACCCAAACCAATTATCCGTAGTGGTAATAACTGTGTTGCATAAAAAGCAAATCATGCACTTATTTCAGCGAAAAACGTGCTACTGCCCCTTTAAGAACAAAATATGAACAGTTACAAGTTAAAAAGCTAAAGTAAAAGCTAAGTATAACATAGAGGTATATAAGGTCCCATTTACACGGACAACTTTCTCCTAGCCGTTGTTGAAGACACATTTCGTCTCTTCAGCATCATCCTCAGTCTATTGAAGAAGGCTCTCTTGATGTTCTCTCCCTCACCCCATTCCAGGTACGTTGTGGTCTGTAACAGGACCTTCATGGACTTGCTGACGTTGCCAGGATCAATGCTATCCAGGCTCACGATGATCACGTTGTTATGATCATTCTCGATCACGTGACGTAGAACGAGATCTAGTTCAAACTGGCACCAACTGCTCCTTGCAAAATTGTTGGACAAGACGATGATGATTTTCCTGCTAGACTCAACTCTTTCAACAATATTGTCCACAATAAGGTTACCCGCCATGAAGTCCCGGTTGTGGATACACAGCTTGAGGTTATCCTTTCCCTCCAACACGCTGATCAACTTCTCCTTAACCCATGCCACGTCATCCACATTGTATGCAACAAATGCATCGTATTCCCATTCCGTTTTTTCTGGCTTCGGCTTGTGACCCGGCACGAACGGAATGTACATCAGATTCAAACGATAGTAGTACAGGAGAGATATACTCACGAGAAGGGTTATCATCACACTGGAACACACCAGAATGATCTCGAGGGCATACCGTGTCAACAGACACTTCTGTTCAGAGAGAAAGGCATCCCAAATTTCTTTGCCCTTCTCTTCGTCTGGACTTTGACATAGGTATCCTCTGGAGTACATCCACGGTCTGAACTTGTGTTTTTGTGCATGGATTAGCTGGTACAGCCACAACGACTCACATCCACATGAAAATGGATTATTCTGAAGATCGATCAACACATTGTTGCGCTGGATGAGACTTTGTGGGAGATATCCTTCAGCAACCGTTGTGATTTCGTTGTTTCCTAAGTTCAACCTTGTCAAATTTGTCAACCTGTTGATATTCTTTGGAATACTCTTAATCTCGTTGTGGTAAAGATCGAGAGAAACACGATTGATCAAATTGTCAGAAAGTGCTTGTGGGATATATTTAAGTCCACATCCTCCCATGACTAAAGTCTTCAGGTTTGTTATGTTCTGGAACAAGTCAGTGAATAGTTTGTTCGTTACATAGGACAAGACGTTGAAATTAATGTTCAAGAGTTCTAGAGATGGGATTCTGCTAAAAATGGAAAGGGAGATGTTCTGAGAATTACGATCAAATTGTACATAGTTCTTCCTGAAGAATACTTTCTTCAAGGTTTTGCTTTGCAAGGCATCTATATGCACATATCTCAGGGTACACATATAAGACAACTTGAGCGTCTCCAAGGAAGGAAGACAAAAGAATTCAAACTTGTTGAGTTTCCTGAGAATGTTTCCACTGAGTTTGAAGATTTTAAGTTGGTGCAAGCATTCGTAGTTCCACTGATCAAGAGATTTTATATGGTTGAAGGACAAGTCCAAATTGGTGAGGTTTGGGAAGAACGGGACATCTTTTCTCCAACACAGGCTCGGAACTTCGTCCAACTGATTATCCTCTAATCTCAGACGTCGCACTGGAAGGGAAGACCCGTGGGATATGTTAACCTTGGCTATGGAGTTGGTCCGCAGGTTCAGATAAACAAGTCCTTTTAGAGCTTGAAAAGCCATACCATCAAAGAAATCGAGGTGATTTTGGACCAGGCTGATATTTAGGTTGGTGTGATTGGCTAACGGGAGGAAGAAGTCATGTGGAATGTACTTGACCTTTGCACTGCTGATTGTGAGGTCATTGATGGACACGACAAGGTCCACAGGGATATTTCTGAAGGTTGAGGAGTTGATGTAGGTCAGGTTATTGCGGTTCAGAGTTAGATTGATCAGGTAATCTGATGTCAGGTTTTGTACTTCCGGTATGTGTGAGATTGCGAGATCAGAGCAGTTCATATCAAGGTATTTTGGACGTGTCTTCGTGAAATGTCGACACAAGCACTTCTTGTTCGGACAATGTTTCCAGATGGCGGCTCCAAATATAACCAACACGTTGCATGTGAGCAAAACAATACATATCTTCTGTAAAACCATCATGGCGTCGTTTGTCTACTGCATAAATAATCCTGATAATGTCTTACTATATCAATGATTGAGACTCTGACGTCTTTAATTGACAAAACTATGATGTTCTAGCGTTGGAGATAATATGCTTAAATACAAATTCCACGTTCCTTTGCCGTCTGATCACGTCATGGGTCCACTCCTCTTCAATGCTGTAAAGCCATAGGTAATGGGACTTCGACCTGAAATTGATAAACGTATTTGATGAGTTTTGTAGTCTTAGACTTAGTTGTTATCCCAATCAGCTATCTGACTGGGTTTTTACCTACGCTAAACTTGTCCAGAACGTTCGCCTATACGGGTTGTTCTCAGACCTTGTGAAGAGGAATTAGATGCATTATTTTGCTAATTCTATTCCTCGGAACAAGGTCGATTTTAATCAGACTGTGTTTTATACATGACATCATTTTCTACGACTGTGGATTATTTCAATCAATCAATTTGTATCAGTATTAGTTATCAATAAGACAGTGAAGGGTCGAGGACAACTCAATCAATCAATCAATCAATCAACGTTTTATTTCTCAAAAACAACCCACGGCGGTACAAGAGAATACAACATATATACATATTATATAAACGACAAACATGGTGTTAACAGTATCTTCATTTTAACTTTTCGGAAACGATTCGTAGGTATTTCGATAGATTTTTCAATTCTGTCACTTTTGTGGTACATATTAATCTTTTATATTTGTAAATATTCGGCCAAAACATTCATTGATATAAATACGCCTTTCTGTTTCAAGTGATTTACATCTAAATAAATAATGTATTTCATCTGCAACAGCTGGAGAATCACACAGAGGGCATGTTCTATCCTCACGGGGTAGACCGCGCCATCTGCCGGTTTCTACTGGGAAATTGTGGTTACTTGTTCTCAATTTCAAAAGTGGGATATAATATGATTTCTGAAGTAGAAGATAGTTTTCAAAGGAAGGTACTTCCTTAAGCCAAATATAATATATTCGTTTAGAGCTGTTGAGAACAGAGCTTCGCCAGAATTGATAGAAATGATCCCTTAGTGTCATTTCTACTTGTGATGAGACCCATTTCGGGGAGTAATTATAAGGGTTTCTGAATACATCACTCAGACCACATATATTCAGAATATGCTCTACATTCTTAAGCCAAACATTATCATTACCATTGTTCAGTTTTTCATACATTAAATATTCTAGAGCTGTCTTAGATATTTTCATTTTATTAGTAATAAGTGTGTTAAGCCAAAACATAATAGTTCTCTTCGCTATTTTTATACTCATTAATCACGACATCAAATGCTTTCAAGAGAGTATCTAAAGGTAAATGATTATTCCTCGCTCTACGCAGGAGACAAAACATTGCTTTTGATGCATTATGTGTCAACTGTTTAATGGCAGAACAAAATTTGCGGAACTGTATTCAAGACAACTGCCACCCGGGCTGCATGAATTATGTTATCTTAGCGTGTTATGTAAACATAAACCAGTTCGGTACAGAGTAGGTCTGTTCATAAGCTGAATGTCTGCGTCGCTTGATCTATAATCTACTATACTATCACATAGTATTCAACTCGACACGTAGCTATTAGATAGACACAATTATTATTTGCTGTATTTGACGATATTTAAGTTTATATAAATAGTGTATTATAAATACAGTACATTTTGGCTTATCCACGTGTATTATATCGATATTCCATTTCAGTAAATAACAAATGACATTTGCGTATTTACATCTTAAACTTTTATTTCAATGAATATTAGGCAATTTCACTCTGGGTTGAGTTTAAACTCCTCAAATACGGGGTAATTATTTATTATTAAGATATGTCGTAGGAGACGTATGACGTTTTTGTAGGTCTTCCTTGTCGCGGATGAGTGAGACATACTCTTTATAACGCACGATGTGGGCATAAGTAAAAAAAATATACAAATTGACAATTGATGATTAAATCGAAGAAAACTCCTCGGTCTCCTATGTGTAAGAAAAAACATCATGGTCGCGAAACACCCGGGGTTGAGAACCCCTTTATATTTCGGAGTCATATTTTATCCTTTACAAATAATCCAGTAACCCGACTTCGAATCCAAAACTTTGTTAATGGAAACCAAAGGTAATAAGTGCTGAAGGAAATAGAATCTCATGATTAGGTTTAAAGAGAGGGTACTATCGGGTATTTTTTGTAGAAACGAAATTCGAGAGGATATTCCGGTTTACTCATATATTGTATCAATACATGCTTATTACACAATCCATGTGAAACATATTAATATGGGCAGGGTCTAATTTTTTATGGCTTTAGAAATGTATTTGAAGATGTGATAAAGGCAAGTGCTCATTATTTCAAAAATATAAACAGTGAGAAGTAAAGCCATTCATTGGCGCTACGAGTGCGGAAAGATTTCCACAAAACGACATTGTTGATTAGTTTAATGATACAGTAAAAAAAAATTCCATCAACCCATATATTTTACAATTTACAAAAATACAGCTTCTACATTTCATTTGCAAAAAAAAATAAGATGGGGGACATCCTCTTGAAGGAGATAAATATATGATCACAGGTAACGAATAAACAGGTTGTATGTAGGTCAAATATTATGAGTGAAAACGTCTTTATTGTGTGCATCACGTTTCTGGGCTATTTATTCAAGAAAGAGGAAGTTGCAGTAGCACGTATTTTCGCTGAAATAAGTCGATGAAATGAATTTGAAAAATAATGTCCCCAATAGTAAAGCACCCTTTTCTCTTCAGAAAATCAAGTTAAAAAATGAGTGTACATGGTTCTGTAAAGCCATGGGAATCGTTTTCGTCATTCGAAATAATAATATGTATTCACAAAATAATGGCTGCCATGCCACTTTTGCTTTATACGCAACACCGTTATTACCACTATGGATAATTGGTTTCTGTAATAAGATGTTTTATCATTTAAAGTAAATATAAATGACATAAACTATCATTATAAATTGGAAATTTGAAAAAATAAAATTTTCAAAAAACGTGCTACTGCCCCTTTAAATTATGGGTAATGCTAAGCTAGTTTGTGCAGTGAACCATATCATATGTTTTTACTCATGACGAGTGAGCCGTATCACTTTGCCAGGAAACCCGTCTAAATGCCCTGTCGTGGAATATACAGTATATTTAGAAATGTGATTTACATATACACAACCTCATTTAATACTAATAGTACATAGTACTAGTTGTTACTGTAATGTTAGTATCTCAAGAGTACTAGTCAATAGTAGTAATGGTTGTAAAATATGTAGTACTTTTTTTATTACTAGTAACAATGAGAACAAAGAGAAGTAGTAATAATAGTTGTAGTAGAAGTGGAATAGGAGTAGAAATAGTAGTAGCATAATTAGTACTAGCAGTAGTAGTTATAGCATACGTAGCAGTTGTAACAGTAGAATAAGCTGCAGTAGTAGTAGTAGTAGCAGTAGTAGTAGCAGTAATAATAATAATAATAATATAGTATTAGTAGTAGCAGTAGCAGTAGTAGTAGTAGTAATACTAATAATATAGTAGTAGTATTAGTAGTAGTAGTAGTTATAGCATACGTAGCAGTTGTAACAGTATAATAAGCTGCAGTAATAGTAGTAGTAGTAGTAGTAGTAGCAGTAGCAGTAGTAGTAGTAGTAATACTAATAATATAGTAGTAGTAGTAGTAGTAGTAATAATAGTAGTAGTAGTAGTAGTAGTACTAGTAGTAGTAGTAGTAGTAGTAGTAGTAGTAGGGGAAGAAGAATACGAATAGTGGTAATAACAACATCAATAACGGTATACTAATAATAATACATGTCACAACAGTAATGATAGCATAAATGCCTCTAAATGCTAGAAGTGTAGTACTATAAGTAATAGTGGTAAAAATATCAGTAACTGATATCAGTACTAAAAGTATCCACACTGTTAAAGCTGACAATGGTATAAAAACAGCAGCATAACTAAGAACAACTGCCATACCCAAGTCATCTTAAAAGCCAAGACTAATACTTAAACAACAACTTGCAACAGCATACCTGTTCAAATACCGCACAGTGCCCGCTAGCAATTTATGTGATAGATAATATACTAGATCAACAAGAGGAGATTCATACAGGGCGGTCTTTTTTAGTGTGAGAATTTTTTTTATAAATTAGAGAGAATGATAAACCAGAAACATACCTGATCTGTTTTCACTGAAAGAAGACGAGTGTCCCTTGAACAACGGACGTCATCTGTAGTAACCGTTACTGCAATCTCAGGGCTTGAGACCCACTTAAGATTAGCTTCCTGGTTGGGGTCGACTCTATAGGAAGTTTGTTTGTTTTCAAAACGTCTTCCACCATTGACAACCCTGGCCTACATACACCCAGATACAATAACAGGTGAAATGGGGACGGGTGGGGTATATACGGTCACGCGGAAAAGCCATTGAACTGGTTGGCCGTTTATCCTGCATAGGTAAATTTATATGCAAAGCTGAGAGCATGTATATAATACTATGACGTGTTTTTATATATATATACTGGTAGATGAAGTTTGAGGTAATTGTAACTAGGGGTGGGGTGTGAGAGGGGGGGGGGGGGGGGTGATAGCGATAGGGGTAACGTTACGATGAACTTATTATTATGCCTTTTGTGCATCTTAGAATATTGTTAATGAAACATTATACTCGTAGCTCATAAACCAAAGTTTCGACGAGAAATGATTCACTTACTTCCGGAATTATTGTGACTAAGTTTGTTTTGTTGACTTGAGAAACAGGAAGCCTTCTGGTTATTATATGTACATAGCACGTGATTGACATAGCACATGAATGTCTTTTAGCTTATAACAATGAGGAAAATACTAACCAACAGCATTGACATTATTAAAGGTCCATCCATTGTGTTTCATAAAATTTCATTTGGCTTTAATACATTCCAACACACCATATACGCTGTTTACAGTACTTATAAATTCACTCAGCTTGCATCTTCATCCCAAATTGCCAAATATGTTATAATTATTAGTTTCCAATTAATATCGAGTAACATCATTATGCATGTGTAGAAACCGAAACTGTACGTCCCATTTACATGCACTGTAGTTATATTACCTATTCAAAATTATCAACCCGAATTTGTCACTTTGTCTCTTATAAATAAGATTCCAAAATTACGGTTGAGTCAATCGAGATGCATTGTCCCGTTTTCGATCAGAAACTGAGTCGACTATCATCAAAATGGTAAGTTTTCGTAAACAATCGGTACTTCTCGATAAAGTAACACCATTTATAACGTTTGGAATATGTGACCCCCAACAACACAATGGATGTACCACATGATTGACATAGCACATGATTTACAAAGCACATGATTGTCTTTTAGCTTATAACAATGAGGAAAATACTAACCAACAACGTTGACATTAATAAAAAAAAAACCACGAAACTTCAATGAAAACCTAATTTTGTTTAAAGTTTTTTTAAAGTACGATTTTGTCACTTTTGTCTGTTTTGCATTGTGAATGCGTGCCTTATCTATAAAACCATTATTAGCATTATTATGTCGCTACTCTGGTGTTTTTGTTTGCAGAGAGACTTTTCTATGGCCTATAGTAACAGTGCGTAAACAAGTTTAAGTCCAAGAAGGTAGACGATGCCGACAACATCTTATACTTACATGATTTCCATATTTCAAAATATTTTACCTTAAATACCGAACATTATGGCAAGAAAACCCAAAAGCAATTTAAGAATCCCAAGTGTGTTAGAACTTATATGAAATACTAAGTTTCATACTCTCATGAATAACATGTTTTTATATCTCTTGAATATCCTCATCACAAACATTTTTAATCGACTTTATATGGGCGAAAACATGGTAACCGTTATTTTGCCCCTCGATGCATATGTGCGAGTATCGGAACTTTGGCAACATTCAGCCATCGGTAACTGAGAATGATAGAATAGCTATTCTGGGGAATTCACGTTATTTATTCACTAATTCTTTTACTACGGCACATATTCTAATTATTTATGTCCGAGATAAAATTCTATTTTCGTCAAATCTACCTCACAACATGGCAGTTACCATGCATGATAAGACGTCATTGAACACACAGGTATGTTATCATTGTTATCAGACATCATGCTTGTATACTCCAGAGACGTGTTCAATGATTGATTGAGAGGACCGCAACTCTAGTCGACTAGTCATCCAGATCTAGTCTGTCGTGCTGACCCAAAGATTAAATCTTTTCCATTTAGCAAGTCTAGACAGCTGAATGTACAGAAGCGACCAGGGGCTGCTTTTAAATTAATATTTAATTTTTTTACAATTTTACTTACTGACGTTATCCTCAAGAAATGTCTTTGAAATACCGATCTTAGTTAAAGGGCCACTCCACTCAAATAAAATCAACGTTAAATCTATTCTATTTAGCAAGTCTAGACAGCTGAATGTACAGAAGCGACCCGAGGCTCCTTTTAAATTAATATTTCAATTTTTTACATTTTTACTTACTGACGTTATCCTCAAGAAATGTCTTTGAAATACCGATCTTAGTTAAAGGGCCACTCCACTCAAATAAAATCAACGTTAAATCTATTCTATTTAGCAAGTCTAGACAGCTGAATGTAAAGAAGCTATCCCGGGGCTCCTTTTAAATTAATATTTCGATGGTTTACATTTTTACTTACTGACGTTATCCTTAAGAAATGTCTTTGAAATACCGATCTTAGTTAAATGGCCACTCCACTCAAATAAAAGCAACGTTAAATCTATTCTATTTAGCAAGTCTAGACAGCTAAATGTAAAGAAGCGATCCGGGGGCTCCTTTAAAATTAATATTTAAATTTTTTACATTTTTACTTACTTACGTTTTCCTTAAGAAATGTCTTTGAAATACCGATCTTAGTTAAAGGGCCACTCCACTCAAATAAAAGCAACGTTAAATCTATTCTATTTAGCAAGTCTAAACAGCTGAATGTAAAGAAGCGATCCCGGGGCTCCTTTAAAATTAATATTCCAATTTTTTGCATTTTTACTTACTGACGTTATCCTCAAGAAATGTCTTTGAAATACCGATCTTACTTAAAGGGTCACTCCGTATGTTATTGTAGTAACATAGATCAAAAGTTACCAAGGGTCTTATCGAAAAGTAATGACTTTTGTCGAAAATTACCCATATAGTGCCAATCTGTTCAGTATACATGTAGTTACATTATTAAGATGTTTAGTCGCGATTATGATCGATAACCGACAATATTCTGACGCGCGTCAATTGTTCAAACGTAATTTTGAAAACATATTTGTAGCTGACAAAGAGACAGATATTGGTTGGTACTATTCAATGGAACATATAACTTGTATACTTGTAAATTTAGGCGGATGAATTCGGCTTCTCATCGTGTACTAAGCCGCTGCTCGAGTTTCATTGAAAGCAAGTTTTTGTCAAATATATGGCGTTAGGGGACACATATGCAAGTCGAGTGAGATGATTTGGTATTTGTGTATGTATCAAATGTAAATAAACATTTCATGAAAAACATGTAGTGTCCTTTTAAATAAGCTGTTATACATGCAAGATCTCTAATAAAACATGAAAACATGAACGCTGATATAATATCGTTTTTGTCATTGAAATCTAATAATGGTGTGAAGTATGTTGTGATGTGTAATTGTGTGATACGTAATGGCCGGTGTGATGTGTAATGATGTGATGTGTAATGATGTGATGTATAATGGTGTGATGTGTAATGGTGTGATGTGTAATGTAGTGATATGTAATGTAGTGATGTGTAATGTAGTGATATGTAATGTTTGGATAGTAATGTCGTGATGTGTAATGTTGTGATAGTAATGATGTGATGTGTAATGGTATGATAGTAATGGCGTTATGTGTAATGATGTGATGTATAATGGTGTTATGTGTAAAGGTGTGATGTGTAATTGTGTGATGTGTAATGGTGTGATGTGCAATGGTGTTATGTGTAATGGTTTGATGTGTAATGGTGTGATGTGAAATGGTGTGATGTGCAATGGTGTTATGTGTAATGGTTTGATATGTAATGATGTGATGTGTAATGATGTGATGTATAATGGTGTTATGTGTAATGATGTGATGTGTAATTGTGTGATGTGTAATTGTGTGATGTGCAATGGTGTTATGTGTAATGGTGTGATGTGTAATGGTGTGATGTGTAATGATGTGATGTGTAATGGTGTGATGTGTAATGGTGTGATGTGTAATGGTGTGATGTGTAATGGTGTGATGTGTAATGGTGTGATGTGCAATGGTGTGATGTGTAATGGTGTGATGTGTAATGGTGTGATGTGTAATGATGTGATGTGTAATGGTGTGATGTGTAATGGTGTAGTGTGTAATGGTGTGATGTGTAAAGGTGTGATGTGTAATGGTGTGATGTGTAATGTCGTGATGTGTAATCGTGTGATGTGTAATCGTGTGATATGTAATGTTGTGATAGTAATGGTGTTATGTGTAATGGCGTGATGTGTAATGGTGTGATGTGTAATGGTGTGATGTGTAATGGTGTGATGTGTAATGTCGTGATGTGTAATCGTGTGATGTGTAATCGTGTGATATGTAATGTTGTGATAGTAATGGTGTTATGTGTAATTGCGTGATGTGTAATGGTGTGATGTGTAATGATGTGATTTGTAATGGTGTGTTATGTAATGTTGTGATGTGTAATGGTGTGATATGTAGTGGTGTGATGTGTAATGGTGTGATGTGTAATGGTGTGATATGTAATGGTGTTATGGGTAATGATGTGATGTGTAATGATGTGATGTGTAATGATGTGATATGTAATGATGTGATGTGTAATGATGCGATGTATAATGGTGTGATGTGTAATGATGTGATGTGTAATGATGTTATATGTAATGATGTGATGTGTAATGATGTGATGTATAATGCTGTGATGTGTAATGGTGTGATGTGTAATGATGTGATATGTAATGGTGTTATGTGTAATGATGTGATGTGTAATGGTGTGATGTGTAATGGTGAGATGGTTAATGGTGTGATGTGTAATGGTGTTATGTGTAATGGTGTGATGTGTAATGGTGAGATGGTTAATGGTGTGATAGTCATGGCCATAGTATTCTCTTCCCACAGAGGTAACATAGTCTTTGTCTGCAGTAGAGCTGTTCTACACGCAGTAAGGTTTGGGTGCATTGCTACACTGAATTTCAGCGTAGTACCACCCATGGTTCGCTAGTTCCAGCCGATGCTCGAAGATTTTACAACAAGGCATAGCTACCTTGGTGTTGCGGGCTTTCTCCCTGCAATAATTACTAGCAGCCATGAGATAAGTAAAATACTCTTGAAAGCGGCGTTAAACCAAACTCGGCTAAACTCTGAAATGAGTATAATATATTTGAGAAGAGAATTTGGTTAACGATATGACTAAGAAACGGACTTCATGATATAAATATGTTTCGTCCAGTATATACCAAAATAATATCAAGGCGGGTCTTACCTAAAGAAAAAAGATTTCAAACCACGTCAATTTATCTTACCATCTGATAGCTGATAATACATTTGACTTTCTGTTCTTGAACTGAGAAACCACCCAAACAGAAAGTAGGCAACAGGTGTGTGGTTTACAAGGAATGGTCATTGATATATTGTATATGACATGAAACGTCATATTGACAGATTCACATATGGATATGCATACTGCCAATGAGTCAAGAAAGGAGCGCTGTGGGTAAGTTTGTACATACATGAGGGTAATAGCGTGTTCGCTTTCAGCATTCATGACGTGGACTTCAGCGCGGTATAATTATGCTCATTATTTTATATATGATATTTCAATAATGAACAGCACTTATGTTACAAAATCGGTTTATTTTCTGTTATCATAACGTTTCCAGAAAATGTAACATTCTAAGAAAATATTAAAATTTTCTCTATTCAGCGTTTTCTACGCACATATTTCTGTATATATACTTCATATAAGTATGCTCATTATTGAATATATGATATTTCAATGCTGAACTGCACATATGTTACAAAATAGCTTTATTTCATGTTATCATAACGTTTCCAGAAAATGAAACATTCTAAGAAAATATTAACATTTTCCGCTATTGAGCTTTTTCTACTCGCGTATTTCTGATTCAATGTTATTTGGGGCAAAAATCGATATCATTATGCTTTTATTGATTAATAACGTGCATAATCAATAACAAATGCTGCACGAGCTATAAAATGCACAGTTGCATTTAAAATTATTGACACAATAGTCACACGGAATAATGTTACGCACATGGGAAAAACGTTCGCATGAGGGAATAACTGGTCGTTTTATATCTGTTGCGCAACATATTTGCGCTAAACTTAGCCTGTGCGTAAGCCTAAGTTGCAAAAGAACACTACAACACTTTTGAAAGAGATCAAAGCTACATACTGCTGCTGTTGTTTTTGAACGCCTTTGATAAATTGTTTGTAAAGAAGTACTCACAATTTCATTCATCAGATACTTTTATTAGATATCTATTATCTGATCAAACAAACATGGGGTGCTGAAATTATTTCAAAACGGTTTTTGGGAATAATGTTTGGCATATAAGTTAAATGTGTATGAAATATTGAAATAAGGTTAATAGGTTAATAAAAGATGTTATCCACAAAATGTACCTTCTTGGATAATAATTCGATGACGTGTCATTGCTGTAGGATACAGACGAAAAGACCAAATTTCACTCTCCGATCTCGCCTAGTTAAGGAGATTCTTAAACGACGATTTATTATAATGCGTATCTTTCAGAAATATGAACTAATATAATGTTGTTGTTTTTTTTAATGTAAATCACTTTGCTTCTAAAGAAGTGATGTGTCATTGTTTCAGACCTTTGTATCATTTATCATGATTTTAGGTGGTTATAATGATATGTAGATTTAAAGGGGCAGAAGCACGTTTTTTGAAAATTTTATTTTTTCAAATTTCCCATTTATAATGATAGTTTATGTCATTTATATTTACTTAATTTGTATTGTGAACACACTTTATAATTTCCCATGGATTTACGAAACCATGTAGGCTTAATTTGTAT
Organism: Gibbula magus; assembly: GCA_936450465.1. Taxonomy (NCBI): domain Eukaryota; kingdom Metazoa; phylum Mollusca; class Gastropoda; order Trochida; family Trochidae; genus Gibbula; species Gibbula magus. Next base: position 24,108,776 of record OW388291.1, on the reverse strand, counting down.
CTTGATTTTCGGAAGAAAGAAGGTTGTTTTACTATTGGTGACTTTTTTTTCAAATACATTTCATCAACTTATTTAACCGAAATAACGTTCTCCTGCCCCTTTAAGTAATAGTGTTTACCCGGTAGACATCAAACCGATACAGTATCAATGCTTGTTAAATTACACTTGTGACCATCATTCAATTGTTCTTCATCTCTTTGCCTCTCAACCTCTGTTATATGTAGACTATTTTCTCGGCTAGAAGTAGGGAATGGTTGCATCAGAAGTAAGTTGTGTAATTGTGTAATCGCCGACGTTGTTTCAAATTGAGCATTCCGACATTACTCAGACTGCATGAGCTGCACGTGATCTTTTAATTTTTATTTCAAAGAACTTTTTTCTTTCCCATGCACAAATTTTGAAAGGGGGGAGGTCCGGACCCCTCGAAGAATGTCACATTATCAATATTTAAAACTTAATAATGTTACATTTGATTTCGTTTTTATATTCTGTGGAAATCGAACTATTACATGACAATAGTCATTCTCTTCCCACAGAGGTTACTCCCTTCAAATTTCCGATCTGTTGTTTTACGCTTGAAATCGGGGGCAGAAAGGGAGTGTCCTGATTGGTTGCAATTGAATCTAGTTGTGCAACCAGCGACGCCGTTGTAAAAGTGACATTTGCCAATGACACGTCATAATGATAATAAAAAAATTAAGACAAACGTTTTCTCGTTTAATTTGTTTTTCTCGAAATATGCTACTTGATCTTGTGAAAACTATTGATCATAAACATGCTTATAAATAAAGAAGACCAAATCAGAGACAAATACCAAAAAAAGTTCATTTGCGTTATTTACATCAGACATATATATTCGAAGGACATATGCTAAAGAGCAAAGACCCTTCAGAGTAAAATGCCAAGATCTTTGAAGTCACTTGATCGACATGGCCACTGAAAGATGAACTTTCATTGGTTAAGAAGCAGGGATACAGCATGAGATTTCCACCGCTAGGGGACTTTGCTTCTGTTCTCGATTTCAAGCGAAAAACAACAGAGGGGTCGTAAATCTGAAGAGAGTAACCTCTGTGGGAAGAGAATGAATAATAGTAATCTTAGAGTTTGAACGATATCGTCCCATGAGAACCACGTTATTCCAACTCCAGAAAAGTTACTTTGAAGCTACAGCCATTCTAAAGTTCTAATGTTCATAATATTGTAATACTCATTGGAATTTAATAAAATTGTGTACGCATATGTAAAATTGCATCCATAATGTAAAACAATTGACTGATATTCGATAAAACAAGTACACATACGTTTTCGTAAATATTCGTATTTCTGTTTGGACATGGAACATTTATCTCATTTTTCTCAAAATAAGTTTAGTTCCAGATTGTTCTAGCTTGTTCTAGCTGGTATCTTAGTACACATGGAGATCACAAAACATTTTATATATTCTGTTTGTAAAGAATTTCAAAACAAGGGATTTTCATATCAGTTTATCGATATTTGACCTGAAATAAAGGAGGAAAATAGCCGTAAATTTTGAGGATACCATTAGTTCCAAACTGTTCTATGTCCATGTCACGTGATCAAAAGCTTCTATTTGATTGGGTGATGATACATAGAACACTTTGGATGTGAGCAATTGTATGAACTATCTGGAGTTAGAACCACGAAAATACCAAGAAAACCAATTTCTAAGCTATATACTGCCATGAAACTTGCTGTGGAGATAGAATAAACCACCAGAAGTAGTCAGAACACCCTAACTCAGTTTTGACCAAAAGTGGAAATAGAACAACGTGGTTCTCATGGGACGAATTATATGAATTGGGCAACCGTAAAACCGCCCAACCGTTCAACAGTGACCGTATTAGAGATGTATTCAAACGCGTTGACACGATTAAAGTTGCATACCATATGTGCTGTTTACATTACAAATAATTCACACAGCTTGCATATTCATCCCCAATCGCTAAATATATCAAAATAACTACTTTACAATTGAATCGAGTAAACATCATTATGCATGAGTAAAAACCGAAACTGCACGTCCAATTTACATGCACAATAGTTATATGACCTATTAAACATTATAAACCCAAATATGTCATTTTGTCTGGTGTAAACAAGATTCCAAAATTACGTGTGACTCATTCGCGCGCGTCAATCGCGATGCATTGTCCGGTTTTCGATCAGAAATCACTACTTTTACCTTCATATCGTCAATATACTCAGTCGACTATCACCAACATGGTAGTTTTTGATAACAGTCGATACTTCTCGATAAAGTAACACTTGTAACGTTTGAATATGTGACCCCTAATAACACAATGGATGTACCTCTAACTTTATTTTATGGACACCTTTCTATCATTTGTAATTTTGATATTTTCTGTTGTGGATAATAAAGAAATTAACACAGTAGCGGGGATGTCATATTTATTAAAACCCTCGTGTCAGTAAATATGATATTTCCCCGAGTCCCGTTTCGCGAAAAAATAATTTTACAGTCGGATGTGTTCTCATAACAAAATGACATCCCCACTTGGGTATTTTTCTCTGTTTATTACTGTGCAAAATATAAGGACAACACAGAAATTCATACACTTGCAAGTGTCACTTGCTCTCACAGTAAAACAATCATTCTCGTTTCGTAAAGGTCCTACGACACATTTGGTCGAGCAAAATCCAAAATAAGTCTCGTAAATATTACATTAGTGAAGAATGTCTGAGCAGAATAGTTCCCCGGCACTAATAGACCAGTTTGATGAAAATATAAGGCACTCGATCAGCGCAAGGTGCTAGAGTACTGGAGAGACGCGATTGTGATGCTTTAAGTGACTTTAACCGTGACATTTTACTTGATTGTCTCGTGCAGACACAGACGACTGGAAACCAGAACCGCATTTATTGTCACTCACGGAGAAAGCTCATTGTTTCCATATACCTAGGCGAAAGTCTATAGTTAGTGATATTCCAATGCTGAAAGAAACTCACATTCACGACGGACTTTTTTGTCTTGTGAGACACTTGTTAAAGGGGCAGTAGAACGTTTTTTCGCTGAAAAAAGTTAATGAAATGTATTTGAAAAATAATGTCACTAATAGTAAAACACCCTTCTCTCTTCGGAAATTCAAATTAAAATTGAGTGTACATGGTTTCGTGAAGCCATGAGAATCATTTTTGTCATTCAAAATAATATGTTGTGTTCACAATAAATAGCCGCCGTTCAATTTTTGCTGTATACGCAACATCTGTATTACCACTACGGATAATTGGTTTGTGTAATGAGATGTTTTACCCTCTAAAGTAAATATGAATGACATAAATTATCATTATACATGGGAAATTTAAAAAAATAAAATTTTCAAAAAACGTGCTACTGCCCCTTTAACAATTATCTACATTGAATGTGAATAACGAATTCCCTGAGTCATCGAGTATGTTAGTGTTTCAAATACAAAAATAAAATTTCAAAACATACTTATGATATTAATCGCTAGAGAATGCTCTCATATACAACATGACATGTGAAAAATAATTTTCAATACAATCTGATAAAATTTGGTTTCAAAGACATATATGTCCTGGCTAAACGCGCGTCAATAGAATCTGGTGTCATTGAACATGTTCCCTTTATTACAATCTTCGTACAACGACAACTGTTTCCTTGCCATGTAGGCGTGTCAATTTCACAGTCGTCATAGCAACCCACGTGGAAGTGACTCTCCTCAACTGTTTTTCGTCCTGCAGGATCTCTGACGTCATAAAATAATCATTCCTGGCGTCACTGAAGGAGACCGTCGCAATATTGAGACAAATTGCTGGCCATTCTGTGCTATCCACATGTAATAGAATGGCTAATGAAAAATTATTTTAATAAAAATGCACCATAATACCTTAGTGAAACTCGCCAAAATTTGTTTATGACTCTTGCTCTCGCTCGGTTAATACACAATTTCACATTCGTTTCCATTAAAGTCATATGATAGTTTCTCGAATAATAATCGAAAAGAAATCACACTGATATTTGATAATCTAATATTTGCTAATTTAATAAATCATATACATCATAACGTAAGCATACCATAAACACAACTCAAATTTCGGGAATGTTTCATCTTGATAAAACGTTGGAGTCATAGGATTATCATATGATAATTATTTCATTAACTAGATGAGTTGGCATAAATAATAGGAAATGCGCGATATCTACTATAATCCACATCAGTATGTGTACGGTCCAGTGGTTAAATCAGTGATTACATACATTTAAAGGGGCAGTAGCACGTGTTTGTCAAATTTTATTTTTTTTAAATTTCCCATTTATAATGATAGTTTATGTCATTTATATTTACTTTAGAGGGTAAAACATCTCATTATACAAATCAATTATCCACAGTGGTAATAACGGTGTTGCTTATAAAGCAAAAATTGCATGGCGGCCATTTTATTGTGATCACAGTTTAATATTTCGAATGACAAAAACGATTCCTATGGCTTTACGGAACCATGTACACTCATTTTTTTACTTGATTTTCCTTAAAGAGGATGGTGTTTACTTTTGATGACATTTTTTCCAAATACATTTCATCGACTTATTTCAGTGAAAACCGTGCTACTGCCCTTTTAAATTACAGAGCTGGCGTGTACATCACCATAAAAACAATCACTGTCGTAATCTATGCCATATACAGGATGAATTAGGGACGGTATACGGCATGGTCCCACGAATATGGATAATTATAAAAGTCTAGTATAACTGATTGTTCAAAATCGACATAAACATGCTTCTTGGACTTGGGAACGCGTTTTTTACTCTTCTATTTGGTCTAGCTAAGGAGATCCGAAAATGAAAGTTTAGCTCATCAGGCCTGAAAGACGCCGATGGGCTAATGGCATGGCATGGTGTCCGTCCGTCCGCCCGTCTGGAAACTTTAAGCTCTTTCGCCTTCTTCTCTAGAACCAGGGAGCTGACTTTTGTGTATAGACTCCTAGGTCAACTGGACTCTAAATTGTAGATTTGGTGACCCTGTGGTCCCAAATAAGGACCTTACAGGCCATGACCTAAAAACATATTTTCATATTCCACCCCGTAAGCGAAAGGCCTAGAAGGTTGAAATGTTGTGTACATGCTCTTTAGCCAATGTTGATTCTAAATTGTAGATTTGGTGACCTGTGGCCCCAAAAAAGGACCTCACAGACCTCAAAACCTATATCTATATTCTTCTCGAGATGAAAAGGCTTAGTAGCCTACATTTTAAAGTTTAAAGACTTTTAAGGCAATGGGGATCTAAATTGTACTATGCACCATGAGACCCATCACGATGCATGTTTTCTCTAAGCCTTAATTAAACTGAGGTGCAAAAGAAACCTTACACCCCATTGTTTCACTCATACAGTAAAAATAACAGAATAAATTGATATGATAGAAGCGGGATATTATTTAATGTTCAATGTTGCCTGACTCGACAAACAATCATACTTGGTTTTTTTTCAAACATGCAGAGTTAGAGTCACTGAAAGGACCAAGGGGTATAAAATCATGTTTACACCAACATGACCCCTACCATGTTTAAAATGTTGTAAATGTGTGCAGAATGAAGCACATTTATTGATTTTCACTTAGCAGATGTCTTATATGTCGATGAACAGTTATGTATTATCCAAATTAATTTTGGAAGAATTTATTACTTTAAAATTTCATTTTTTCCCCAAAAAATTAAAACCACCTAGAATTATTCCTTGGCTGATGACTAATCGCCTGCACTTTTCAGTTTTAGAGTACGACTTCGAAAACATAAGATATTTGTAATTGAACATAAAAGATATGATAAAACCAACTGAGGTGTTAGGTTTCTTTTGCTAGTCAGTTTAGATCAGTGCTGTCAGAGTTTAGTGCTAGACAGTGTCTTCAATGTCTTTGCAGAAATTGTGATACTTTATCATACACATGCTCCTTTGACACAGATAACCTTCACTCAAAGACCAGGGCTCCGTTCCATAACAGCGAGCGCTTTAACTGCTCACTGATCGCTCAGTGTAGCGCTCAAGTAGCGCTCAAGTAGCGCACTTTCTCTCTTGAACGACACAGTGCAAATTCCTCGAAGTTTGCTCGCCTTGCTACGTAGCGCTACATTGAGCAATCGCGTTCAAGAGAGGTTTAAAAGTAATCGCTAATTGAGAGATTACTTTGAAACCTCTCTTGAACACGGCCCGGGGCTCTGTTCAATAACATCCATAACAGCGAACGCTTAATAATCGCTCATTGAGCGCTACATTAAACCTCTCTTGAACATGATTGCTCATTGTAGCGCTCGCTGTTACTGAACGGAACCCCGGATGTGCCTGGTACTGTACAGCCATTCCTGATACTAAAAGAGAAAGGCGGTGTGCGGAGAGAAGATGGAGAAAATCAAAATTGACTGTTCATCGTGAACTATACAAATCATCCAGGAACAAGTAACTAAGCTAATCTCTCAGTGTAAAAGGAATTACTATAGGCAAAATATTTCCAACCTCAAAGAAAAGCCTAGACATCTTTCAAAGTTTTGGGACCCTCTTCAAGGTAAAAATAAGGAAGATGTGCTCCCTGAGACTGATGATTCAATGACTCTCGCCGAATCCTTCAATAACTTTTTCAGAGACAAGATACAGGATATAAGAGAGCAAATAGAATCTGTTATCCCCAGGAATTCCACACTTGATACAGCCTTATTTTCTGGTGCGCCTCTCTGTAACTTTGAACTGTACACTGAATCAGAAGTTGAAGAGATTGTTAGGTCTTCCAATAAGAGTACTTGTAGATCGGATCCCATTCCATCTAATCTTGTGAGTGACTACCTGGACACATTACTTCCCTACATCGCACTCATAATCAACCAAAGTTTAACAACAGGGGTTTTCCAGCTCGTCTGAAGTGTGCTCTGATTAAACCGCTTCTCAAAAGTAACAGTCTTGACAGTTCCCTACTTAAAAACTATAGGCATGTGTCCAATATTGAGCTTTTTATCTAAAGTTATTGAAAGAGCAGTGGCAAAAGAGTTATGGGTCACATCTCTACTCACGGCATCCTTCAGGTTTCAGTCAGCATCGACCATTACACTCAACAGAAACCCTTCTCCTCCGTCTCGTCAATGACCTCAAAAAGACTGTGGACTCTGGTGATATGGCTGCATTGGTTCTCCTTGATCCCAGTGCAGCTTTTGACACTGTTGACCATCAGCAACTCCTTCTTACACTGGAAAGGCACGTGGGCATCAGTGGAACAGTCCTCTCATGGTTTTCATCTGATTTGAATCATCGCACACAAGCAGTCAGAATTGGACATCATACATCAGATCGAATGGTGTGTGGGGTGCCACAAGGCTCTGTCCTTGGCCCAATTGAGGCCTGCGAGTGAATTATAGTGATTTAGACATACATTAAAGCGCTCAAATTAGGTCCCGTTTATGTCAAATACACTGGAGTACACACCTCAGTTAGTTTTATCAGATGTAGGATTTCCAATTACGAATATATTAAATAGTCGACGTCGTACTTTAAAACTGAATAGTGCAGGTGTTTAGGCATCAGTCAAAGAATACTTCTACGTGTTTTTTAACTATTGTTTTAAAATTAATTTGGATAAAACACAATTGTTCATCGACATATAAGTCATATTCTATGTGAAAATCAATAAATGTGACTCATTCTGCACACATTTACAACCTTTTTAACATGGGAGGGGTCATGTTAGTAAAATTTTAATTTCTTACCCCTGTCTACATTTTTTTTTAAAATACAAGTTTATAAACAATAAATTAACCAATTACCAATTAATGTATTCAAAATACTGCAGATATGTGTTATTGTAATACCATTTCTTTTAAGATAATGAATTAATCGAAACCATCTAAGGTGTGAACTTTCTTTTGTACTTCAGTGTATAATATGTTTATACACAAATAGAGTTTTTGGATCTGATGTTAAATATAAAGATGATATTCACAAAAGTACAGAAAGAAAAAAAAAGTTGACCGTCTATACATATAGTAAATGTTGATGAACAAACTATATTGACGCAGCTTTAACATCTTTATTTATATGGATTTTGTACAAGGAAGCGAGAAACGACTGAAGGACCAGTTAAACATCGGAGAAGTAGTTCATTAATGATTATCATGTTCTTCCTTATTCATAATTTCCGCTTGTAGTCATCGCTCTTAAGGATGTTCGCTCCTCAAATTTATAGTATTAAACTATTTTTAAAAGGTCAAAGTATATGATTGAAAAATCAGCATTAAAAAATAGGGGGTAGTGTGGGTTTTTTCGAGATATGGCGCCTGTAAGATAGTTGGGTGAAGTACAATTTTAACATGGGAGTCTATGGGAAAATGAGAAAAAAAACTGCTAAAAACTTTAAAATACTACATTTCTAGTATTTAACTTTTTTTACTTTTTTGGTTTGTTACAAAGTTTATGTTTTTTAGTCAAATTTAGGCAATTTATGCTGTTTAAGCACTTTTTAGAGGTTCTAAAGTCACATTTGCTTTATTTCATTTGTTTTTTTATGTATGTAGATGATGTAGAATATCATGAAGTAAATAAAAATGACACAAAATCTTTTCTTTATCATATTTCATTTTTGAAGTTCAAGGAGCGAACATCTTTAAAAGACAGTTCTGTAGCTGATCGTCCGCCATCTTGTTTCTTTTGCAAAATGTGAAATGAAAGACGCTGTATTTTTACTATTTGTACTTTTTTCAAAATAACAAAACATATAAGTAGATGAATATTCACAAAGTAACACATACTGAATCATTAAACTAATCAACAATGTCGGTGCACAGGGAAGCTCTCAATGCTCGTAGCGCCGATGAATGGCTTCACTTCTCACTGTTTTTATCCCCCGCCACAAGTTGGCGGGGGATATAGAAATGAGCTCCGTCCTCTGTCCGTCTGTCTGTCCGTCTGTCCGTCTGTGCGTCCGGGCTTTTCCATTCCGGCCTCAAACTTCAAAACTATTCAATATATTTTGCTGAAACTTTGTACAGGTATCAACACAGTAGTCTAGATGTGCCTTTTGCTATGTAAACATTTTAGAATTTCTTCTTTTTTTTTACGAATGCAAACAGTCTGGACTTAGAACCAAGAAGAGGGAAAACTATATTCCGGCCTCAAACTTCAAAACTATTCAATATATTTTGCTGAAACTTTGTACAGGTATCAACCAAGTAGTCTAGATGTGCCTTTTGCTATATAGAAATTTGAGAATACTTTTTTTTTTTACGAATGCAAACAGTCTGGACTTAGAACCATGAAGAGGGAAAACTATATTCCGGCCTCAAACTTCAAAACTATTCAATATATTTTGCTGAAACTTTGTACATGTATCAACCAAGTAGTCTAGATGTGCCTTTTGCTATATAGAAATTTGAGAATAATTTTTTTTTTTACGAATGCAAACAGTCTGGACTTAGAACCATGAAGAGGGAAAACTATATTCCGGCCTCAAACTTCAAAACTATTCAATATATTTTGCTGAAACTTTGTACAGGTATCAACAGAGTAGTCTAGATGTGCCTTTTGCTATATAGAAAGTAAATGCATTATATATTCAAAATGCATAAATATATTCAAAATTTCTACATGGCGGGGGATATGGCCGACTCTGTCTGCTTGTTATTTTTGAAAGAATGTGCGTATCATCAAATTTTCAAATATAAACTTAAGTCATAAAAACATTACCCACAGTAATTTATTTCAAATGGATTGTGCAATAGTCATGTATTAAAGGTGCATCCATTGTGTTGTTGTGGGTCACATATGCCGAACGTTATAAATGATGTTAATATTTCGAAAAGTACTATCTGTTACCGAAAATTGCCATTTTGATGAAAGTCAATTTAGTAAATTAATGATATAAAGGTAAAAGTGTCGAATTTTTATGGAAAACCGGACAATGTACCGCGTGTGGCGCGCATCAATTGGTCAAACGTAATTTTGACAACTTATTTTCAACATACATACAGATAACTTTAGGTTGATAGTGTTAAATAGGTCTTATAACTACTTTGCATGTAAATGGGACGTGTACTTTCGGTTTCTATACATATGTAATGATGTTGCTCAATTTAAATTAAAAACTAGTAATTATGATAAAATTGGCTATTGGGGTTGATTACGCAAGTTGAGTGAAATTATTTGAACTGAAATCGGCACATATTGTATGTTGGCACGTATTTCAGCCAAATAAAATTTTACTGTGGGTGTACCTTTAATACCATATAAGAGGAAACAGGAATGTCCTCTCGAATTTAGTTTCCACAAAGAATACCCGATAAAATGATTACATCAAGTTCTCACAGTTTTTACCAGCTACCTTCTGCAATAAGTAACTCGCGCATGTCTCCATCACCTTGCAGCATTTCTTTAACTTTCCCATGCAAACATAGCGGAGCGCTGCACCTGAAATGCTCTAATTCACAAGCACAAACAAGTTATACAAATTAGGTGCTAATATAAGTTTGTGAAAATGCATTCAGTTGAGACACAATATGCTTTAATACTTCAAACTAATCAAGATTGGGTAATTTTAAGACCTGAATGTAATATCATTACATCTTAACAAATCATTTTGTAACACTTCCAGAGCAGGAATAGGATACTTTCGGTATTCAAAGAAATGCGACTTTTCTCTTTCTTCTTCACTTCCTTGTTTATAGCATTTGTACATCAAAGTTAATTTACATATTTCACACACTTTTTAGATTTAAACAATATTTACTCACGTGTATAGTATAGTATAGTATAGTATAGTATAGTATAGTATAGTATAGTATAGTATAGTATAGAAGGCCTATATAGCCCATAGTATAATTCTGATTTTGCTAAGAATAGAACGCGGAAGCTGCCAACGGATGAAGATGTCGCCAACTGTAACCCCATGCCCCTTCTCCACTCATCATGAACCCAGATCCTTCACAACGCCAATCATTTTACTGAGTTCATTACTGAGTGTATTATTTCAGTAGATTCGTCATAGCAGTATACGATTCAAACCCGGAAGTTCTGATATATCCTTTAAGTGGGTGAGAATCCGTCAGCCAAGTTACATTATATTAACTCCATCGTCATCGTCACGGCAGCCATCGTTGGTGTGAAAGGTAAACATCCTTTATGATTTACTGTTATTCTTGATTGTTGCAGCCAGTATGAATTGTAGATTGTATGTGTTACATCAGGTTAATCAGTTAAATTGTTTTGGGTCTGGTATTTTTTTTTCCTAAATCATTTATTACAAAGAGGTATCACGATTTTAGAATACTTTTGCGATACCACGTGGTGGGGGCATCGCATGTCATTCTTCTAGGAAAATTTTGGGTACAAGATTTAATTTTGCAATGTAAAGGAATGTTAATGGGGAAAAAGGGAGGGGTGTAAAATAAATGAGAAAGAATATAGAGATAAAGATAGAGGTAAAGATAGAGGTAAACAGAGAGACGAGAGAGGGAGATAATAGATTATGTTGAGAAACATCCGGACCATTTTCTAATTAAAGTTTCATCGTCTTTACCAAATATATATCTTTCTATGTTGTAACTATATTTTATTACCTGAAGTGCGTGATTAAAATTTAAGTCTACAAGTGCATGTTTACATTTATATCACATAACTTGAAGATGACTTTTACTCACATACATAGAAACAAATGTACATCGCCAATACCCAGGCCCTAAGATTTCCCTTCATCATGATCTTTGACAATTGAAAACTTCATTTGGATCACTTTTCCAGCCACTAGGTTCACCAAGTTAAAGGGGCAGTAGCACGTTTTTTGCAAAATTTCAATTTTTAAAATTTCCCATTTATAATGATAGTTTATGTCATTTAAATTAACTTTAGAGGGTAAAACATCTTATTACACGAACCAATTATCCGTAGTGGTAATAACGATGTTGCGTATAAGCAAAAATTGCATGGCGGCCATTTTATTGTGAACACAATTTATTATTTCGAATTATAAAAACGATTCCCACGGGTTTACAAAACCATGTTAACTAATTTTTTAACTTGATTTTCCGAACAAAGAAGGCTGTTTTACTATTGGACATTATTTTTCAAATACATTTTATCAACTTATTCGAGTGAAAAAACGTGCTACTGCTCCTTTAAAGCATCAAGCTAAGTATAATTAAAATAGACAGTTTTGCGAGGATTAAAATTTTTCAATTGCATGTTCTGACGCAATTCAGTTAAAATGCACCCATTTTGTTTCGTAACAGTTTGTATGGGTTAACTACGTGCCAATATGCCATATGTGCTGATTTCCATTCAATATTACCACTCAACTTGCATATTCATCACCAATCGCCAAAATAATTAACATAATTACTTTTCCAATAGAAGTCGAGCAACATCAGATAATATATAACCAGAAACCGAAACTACATGTTCGCTTTACATGCACAGTAGTTATATGACCTATTAAACTTAATGAACCCAAATTTGTCTTTTTGTCTGTTGTAAACAAGATTACGTTTGACTAGTTGACTCGTCAATCGCGGCGTCCGGTTTTCTACCAGAAATCACTAATTTTACCTTTATATCGTCACTATACTATCATCAAAATGATGATTTTCGGCAACAGTTAGAACTTCTCGAAATAATATCACCATTTATAACATTTGGCATATGTGACCCCCTAACAACACACTGGGTGCACCTATAATTATTTGTGATCTGGTGTTTTATCCAACTTATAACTTGTAGACGGTTTTTAACGTACATACATAGAAACAATTGTACAGTGTCAATTTCCAGACACTTAGATTTCCCTCCATCATCGGATGCCCTTCTACCGTCTTTAACAATTGAACACTCCTTCTGGAGCATGAACTTTTGCAGCCGTTAGGTTTGTCAAGTAAGCTCGCCCTTTCTCATCCTCGATAATCCAGCGCTATTGTTCCGATATATCTACACACAAGCGCTGGAAAACAGTAAGGGTATTTATCCTTAACCTAGTTACCTCCCTTCGCAATGACTCAGCGAAACGCTTGCTTTCTAACAACCAATGAGATCACTTGAAATCAAGGGTGAAATAACAAGCACTCTCGTGTCAGGATCTTGGCTTTCGCAGTAGCACAGCACAGCACAGGGATTTTAATCATTTACGTCCACCCGTTTTGATGGACATGAATACACCCTTCTCACGTACAGACTTCTTAAAACTTTCTTTTGAGTTTCTGTCAGGTTTTCTACGCTGAATTTGTTACAAATTTTATCGTAATCGAGTGAGTGAGCCATGTTTGTTTCTATAAACAACGGTAGTGATGCGTTTTGATTGGTCGAGTTGTTTACGCAGATAGTGTCTGCGTTTCGTTTCTGATTGGATAACATGGACCCAAGGGAGGTAACTAGGTTAGGGATAAATACCCTTACTGTTTTCCAGCGCTTGTGTGTAGATTTATCGGAACAATAGCGCTGGATTATCGAGGATGGCCCTTTCTAGGTACCCAAGTACCAAGTTCTCAAGTGATTGGACAGGGACACAGATGTTTTTTTTACTTCTTTCACTAGTAACATAGTTACTAAATTTACTACTGTTTTGTAGTTTGTTTGTTGCTTTTGTTGCTGTTGTTACATTTATTACTACTAATTTTATTAACATTCTTATCATTATTAGTCCGCAATTACTGCTGCTGTCACTACGTACATGTTATGCTGTTACTACTAATATTGTTTATGTTACTACCACAGTAATAACTACTGCCGCTATTGTTCCTGCTACTGCTGCTGCAGCAACTCCTGCTGCTGCTACTACTATGACTACTGTTGTTACAACTACTACTATTATTATTATTATACCCCCGCTACGAAGTAAGCGGGGGTATATAGCGGTCATTCCGTCCGTCCGTCCGTCCTTCCTTCCGTCCGGTCAATTTTCTCAAAAACCGCCAAAGGTACATCGACCAAACTTTGTACAGTTGTTAACCATGTTCTTCCGATCGCGAACAGACAATTTTCAATTTTCTGTGATTTAAAATTGTTATTGTGTTCAATCGGGACAAGTTTTCTTGGAAACTGTTCAAACTAGGTGAATGAAATTTTGGTTGTGAGTACTCATGACCATACTCTTTATCAAGTTCGAAAACCCACTTCCGAAATATTATTTTTTACGGGGTTATGGCCCTTGAATCCGAAATTGAACTTAGTACCAAAAGAACCGTGATGCTCCAATGGGGACAAGTTTTCTCGGAAACTATTACATCTAGGTGAATGAAATTTAACATGGAAGTAGTCCAGATGATACTCTTCATCGAGTTCACAGTCCAGTTCCGAAATGTTATTTTTTTATGAAGCCCCTTGAATCTGTAATTGAACTTGCTACAGATTACCGGTGTGATGCTCTTTTGGGAAAATTAAGTAAAAAAAACTTAATTCCGGAAGTACGTGAATCATTTATCGTCTATCGTCAACTACCTCAAACTTCATCTAACAGTATTATGTTCCTGCTCTCAGCTTTGCTAATAATATTATCGATGCAAGATAAACGCCCAACCAGCTCGACGGAAGTTCTGTGGGTTTTCCGTCTGACCATATATACCCCACCTGTCCCCATTTCACCTGTTATCGTATCTGGGTGTATGAAGGCCAGGGTTGTCAATGGTGGAAGACGTTCTGAAAGCAAATAAACTTCCTATACAGTCGACCCTAACCAGGAAGCTAATCTTAAGTGGGTCTCAAGCCCTTAGATTACAGTAGGCTGACAAGGTTACAGATGACGTTCTCAAGGGACACTCGTCTTCTTTCAATTCAGAAAAATCTGGTATGTTTCTGGTTTATTATTCTCTCTAAATTATAAAAATAAATTCTCACATTATGAAAGACCGGCCTGTATGAATCTCCTCTTGTTGATCTATAGAGATTATTAACCAAGTGTGTTTCCGTATCATCAATATCATATTTTTGGAATAAAAATTGTATTATGCGAGCCTCTGGCGAGCATAATACATTATTTTTTATTCCAAATATATGATATTGATGATACGGAAACACACGAGGTTAATAATCTCTTTATCATATATGTCATTATTAAAATAAGCGTGTTTTTGTAGTAAAAGTGGAAAGAGAATTGACCTAGTTTTAGCGGAGTAATATCACTGACGGTACATCAAAGTGATGGTCACGACATCGGCTGTGAAGTGCCTAAAATAGTTCTTAATTAAAACAATGTAAAAACACATGTGCGCGATTCTTTCAAAAACCAACCATTGGCCCCTGGTTTCTTGTTCACGGAAATATTTTCAATCATAAGCATCTATCTAAAGCACTCATAAACAATTTGATCACGTTGCTAGAACAAGGGAAGTAACTCTAATTTCAACGTTTTGGAAGCTGCGTTGCCGGGTTGATTCGGATTGCTGCATAACCAGTATCTTTCGCATTTTAAAGGTAATTATTTGTGAGGTGGGGTTGTTTCCTTTGTTTATGACAATAAGTACCTATTAATGTACCTAATACCGTGTACTCATCCCTCAAGAACAACCAAAATGCTAATGCGATCGACTCGGCGCGTGTAGCGACCAGAACAGGTCTAAGACCAGAACGGGTAAAATCGATCCAAGTTTTCGAATCAACTCATTACCATAATTTGCTGCGGAGCGTTTAAGGTCACGTGACCGAAGCAATAGAAAATAAGGAACAGAAGTTAAGTGGTAAATGATTTACTAATCAATAATGTATTTTATTTATCATGTTGGTAGTTTGAAA
Source organism: Gibbula magus (assembly GCA_936450465.1). Classification (NCBI taxonomy): domain Eukaryota; kingdom Metazoa; phylum Mollusca; class Gastropoda; order Trochida; family Trochidae; genus Gibbula; species Gibbula magus. The sequence continues at coordinate 24,093,032 of OW388291.1, read as the reverse complement.
CGGAATCAGGAATGCGACATTTAGCAATGATTTATTATGTCAATGCTGTTCATTTTAAAGTCATAGAGTCATTCATACATAATGCAGCAAGTCAAGCCGACTGCTTTCCAAGGGAGATAACTCCACGGATGGTGTGATTAGTATTTTGTTGATTTATTTGCTGTTAATGTGATATCGTCAGGTGTGAGGTCTTTAAGATAGACAGCTTTTAAGTCTATTTAATATATATTTACCGAGAATGTTCTAAGTCTTTTAATAGTATTTCACCCGCCTACTCAACCCATACTGATCATGACTATAGTTATTTAACAATAGCGCTAAGACCACGGAAATAAAGTAATTTAAGTCCGTGCTAAGACGAACATGTTTATCGGCCTCGCTAATTCCAATGAACATCAAGATTCAATATTCTTGTGAATAAAGTTCAATTTATTTTAGAATATATCCAGAAAGGTTGTTATGTTCGAATACAGACATAAATACACCATAATGCAAAACAAAATGAAAATCATAATTAGAATATTGGGCATTGTTTGCTTCCAAAACTGCACATTTGATTACAATCCAACAAACGCCGAAATAAACTATTGCCGGTGTAAGATTGAAACGTACCCGCATTGAAAACACACCCGACGGGTACTTTTTCAACGTTGAATTATGACCCGGGGTCACTTTTCAACACCTCGGGTATTTTTTCAACGTTGAATAATTACCCAAATGTGTAATCATTCAACGTTGACAAAAGACGTTGAATTATGACCCGGGGTCACTTTTCAACACCTCGGGTATTTTTTCAACGTTGAATAATTATCCAAATGTGTAATCATTCAACGTTGACAAAAGACCCGAGGCGTTGAAAAGTGACCCCGGGTCATTATTCAACGTTGAAAAAGTACCCGTCGGGTGTGTTTCAATGCGGGTACGTTTTCAATCTTACACCGGCAAAAGAAACGATAGAAAATTGCACGAACACACACACACAAACGTTAAAGCTGGATATAGTTTATATATTGCATTATACACAATTCATTCATCGGGTTATGATATGTTTTGTTTTCTGTCTGTTCCAATCAAATATGTAATATGTGGGGTGCTGAAATCGTTGTTTCGACATGATTTACAACAAATAGATATAATGAAAACTTATATGAGCATAAGCTACCTGTAGTTTGACCGCCTTCGTATAGTATTGGTCAACTTGAGAACATATATAATATATTAATATTAGTAGGCTACTATTTTATTATTACACCGGATTAAATTTGTTTTGCATGTTAAAACACCTTCTTTGAGAGGCATTTTAGAAGCTGGTATGATGAATAAGAACAAGTTCTATGGATAGACAACTTCTTTATTGATATGAGTGCGACGTTTCGATGCAGATACTAGCACCGTTATCAAGCAAGTGGTACATTATCATGAGAACCAGGAGAATATATACAATTTGGTAATTATCATGAGAACCAGGAGAATATATACAATTTGGTAATTATCATGAGAACCAGGAGAATATATACAATTTGGTAATTAACTATGTACATCAATCCAATCACATGTGAGTACGTAGCTATGATATATATCTAGTTGAAAACAACTGCAGTTATATAATGGTTTTAAAATCGTTTAATTTGTTAAAAAAGGTAATGCTGAAAGGAAAAAATGAGTTCAGGGCCCTCTTGGTTTAGAAACAGGGAACTTAATTGATAGCGGCGACCTGAAGGTAAAAGATATTAAGTCTTCATTAAGGAAATGTTCTGGATTCGAAATATTTGTTTCATTGAGGTCTTTATTTATACGCCGCTTACCCAAATACGTAATATCTTTAAGAGTAACGTCTGCATGGCTATATTTAAACAAACAAAAAAATTTGGACCGAGAGAGCCCCGAACTATGCCTGGATTGAATAAATTATCAAACATTAAATGATCTAAGACGTCATAGGAAAACTAATCTTCACTGGAATTTAGGGTATAGACTATATATCTGTGTTCAGGGACTTTCTATATAGATATTTCAGCCAAGTTTCCACTCCATCACCTTGGCGCTTTAATTCATTTTAATTCGAAAGTCAATAATAATTTCTTTTATTTTTATTTGTAACCTATTCAACTCAAGAAAATTGTCAGCACATCATTCACGAAAGTTGAAAATTGCACTGCGGTACACGAAGGGATATGTCAGTGTGACCATCGGCCAATTTTTGGACATGCCAAAAAATATTAGCTTACACACGAAGTTGTTTCCGGACCCCCAGAAACCGCCAAGATGGTCATACGATGACACATGACGGTCACACGGACATCCCGAGGTCGACAAAATTGGAAATTATTGACATTCGTGTGATGTCCGGGATATGTTAGCTCCGGCAATGTGTGACGCGGCCTTAAGAAAACAAATAATGCAGCGGAATATTTTCAACCAACAGTTTTATTCGTCACATCCAAATATCTTCATATTTCTTGATGCCATCCTCAAGATCCAAGCAACTACCTACATTAAGATGAGAAGCACACATCTCCCATGCAGTAGTTGCCCGTAAAGAAGACAGGATCATGGAGAATTGGCTGACATGTACTTCCAGAAATGGTCAAATGGCGAAATTTCTGTCCAGCATTATATGAGTGCAACGGGACATAAATTCACCCCAAAAGAATACATTTGACATACAATTTGAAGAAATGGCGCCTATTCAGAACGGTTAATGTTTTGCGCATTGTTAAATTGATGTGCGCAAAAGCAATGTTACCCATCAAAAGATGACGCTGAAAGGTGCTGAACTGAAATCCAAAATAATATACGCACATGTGTGTGCTTGTAGTTATTAATCATATGATTGAATGAACATACTCGAGTCACAACTTCAACCTATTTGCAAATCCTCTATACAATTTTGAAGTTATGTTCCAGAAACCAAAACAGGCACAACACCATGCGCAATTAACCACATAGCTAGGTAACATCCAAACTAAATGTTTGAAGTTGTCATGTCATATAGTTTTCTATTTAAGCTATGCTGTGACGGGGGTGTAATTATAAGCTATTAATAGATGACATTTAAGTTATATCTTATTCCAGTTCAAATACCACTAAAATATTTAAGAAATATATTTCATAATGTGTTTGTTCAATGACATATCAACTGTTTGAAAAGTGCAAGTTAAACTGGTATAAATGCCGGATCTTGTTGACGAGCCGAAAGACCCGTTTGCTAATGAGGATCACAAATCAGTGTTACCAATAAAGGACCGCATTGTTCTCTCGACAAACATGTTTTTCTTCCAATATAGAAAATCCCAAGAAAGATGAAATCTTGTGTATCCTTGTCAATGTTAATGGTGACAGATTTCATACCAGCCACGGGGACACAGAATAATAATAATAATAACCCTTTGACTTGTACAAATTCATTTATTATTATCATTACAAACACATTGTATAGATAAACGCTGGAGACATAAATGATGATACTACCATGATACAGGTTTCTCGACCATAGAGTCTCTGACTCTAACTTTTTTCTTTCAGCAATCTTATCATACTTATCATAGCCGTGTACCCTTTCAAACAGTAATCCCAAACTTCCACTTCATTTAAAACAACGTCATACACTACGTCCGTTTTGTTCATGCGTTGCGATGCGATGCGAAGAAAATAGAATCTGTTCTATTTTATTCGTATCGCATTCAAAATAGCATTGGGATTCCCTATATGACGTCATATTTTCATTATCTGAACGGGGTATTCCAACCACGTGAAGGCAAAGAAGTCATAAACAATTAAGCCAACATATATCTGTACATCAATACATACAAACATGCATTCAGACCTGTATACATACATATATACTTACATACATACATACATACATACAAGTGTGCATATATACATCGACACGTACATACATCTATTTGTACATACATACATACATGAGATTCTATACATAAAACCTGTATATACACCCATTGTACATGCACCTGCAGTAATTACATACATATGTACATACATATACATGTACATACATTATAACATATGGACCTAAAACAATCGCACTTATATGATATTCGCATTAAAATCGCATGAAAACGCGTGTAATGTAAACCCTAAATCCCGTCAACGCAATGCGATCGGACATAGTGTAAACGTCCGTTTGTTTTCATGCGTTGCGTTGCGTTGCGTTGCGTTGCGTTGCGTTGCGATGCGATGCGATGCGATGCGAAAAAACTAGAACCTGACAAAGCAGTCAAACACAAAACACAAAAACGTTTTCAACATAATCACATAGTACACTGAACGCCTTGGACTAATTAGTAGACTATTCATTGATAATCATTCACGGAATCCAAATAACTTGAATTTTAGAACAGTTTGAGCATACATTAATAATTTTTCAGGTTCTAGTATACAGAATTTCACTATGTTGTTGTAATTGGACACATGTTCTGAGAAGCGGTGTTCGTCATTATAACTAGCTAAGTACTGTAAATGTCATCAATCAGCAAGACTTTCGTGACGTTTGAGGATGACGAAGCGATTATTCTATCCTTTCGATCCATCACTATGGAAGACGGCTAATTAGAAGAAGCTTCCCGATGACAAATTGATTTGAAAATATATGTACTTTATTCTCTTGGATTGAATAATATATCACAAATCGTTTTTTTTCTGCGTATTGGCAGTTAAAATGGCAGCATTGCCATAAATCAACAGTATAACTTTGAAAATCCTTCTCATTACATACATATACATACATATATTCCAAGGGTAAATTTTATCCATATATAATGAACAAGGATATCCTGAACCTTTCTTACAAGATCCCTTTTGAGCGTTATCGTTTTAGCTCCCAGTCTGTCCGTCAGAAATTCCAGTGCATTGCATATTCTAGTCACTTTAGGTATTGATATATGCATCGTTTGCCTGCATTGAATATCTCCCACAATTGCTTTAGGACAATTAATACATTTGTATTTCTTAAGTTCATGCACCATAATGGCCCTTTGAAGAAATGAATCATGTGTGATCATAGTAAACTTGCACAAAGAATGCCAATTATTTTTTAATTTTGTGTCTCGGGAATCGTTGTATTATATTTCGTATAACCATATATATCATTATAAACAATCTATTTTAAACAATTAGCGTTTTCTTTTGTATCCCCTTGTACATTGTTTAGATGGTATCGCGGAATGTCTTTCTGCCTCTTTAGTTAAATGAATAACTGACAAACTGCAAACGATGTGTCAGACGGGGTCCGATCCTTATCTAGTAAAATGTTGGTGGCCGGATTCTGGAACCGTTAGTTTTTAACTAGGGACATACCATTGAGCTCGCACAAGATCGTTCACTTCCCACGGATGACCACTGCCTGGGCACACATGAAGGTAAGCTGAACTTTCTCATTGTTCTAAGCTCTTTTAACGTAAACCTATAACATAATTACTTAGGTATATAACCCTATTGAATTATAATGTGATCTAGTTATTCATAAGCTAGAAAATATTCAATTTTTTGCTTTGTTTCGTACATTATCACAACGTTTTTGCCTTTTAGATTAGTTGGATGTATATAGATAAACTTTACTCTTAATGTGTGATATTTTTTACTCAGTATTGTAGAGTCGTTAATTTTCCTGGTTAGTGACTACTTTCAAGACATACTAGCACAATGAATTTTCCTGGCAATTTTGAACAATAACATTTTCTTTAGGTCCTCAGATCCCACAAATTGTCAATGAACCATGAAAGTAATACTGGAATCTCGTGAATATTTAACAATTTGCTATGATTCACAAGAACCCCAAACTATGTCCTGAACAGCTATTGAAAGGATTGGAGTATCGGTTTTCTTCGAGTCAGTTAAAGATAATCTGAAATACTATTAGTATTGTACAAATAAACTACAAATAAACTCGTGGTTATTCGATCATGACCCGGATCATGAACACATTTTATATCAGCACAATAACACTTTGAAACTAAAGCATCTTGCTATTTATATATTTGAAATTATATAAATGAGTTATGTGTATACTAAACTTATTTTCATCTTCACTGATTCAAGATTCAATGGTGAATTGAACTTACATAAACATGATATAGATAGGCAGAATTTTTCCATTCATTCAGTTTAATCATACTTTATAATTAGCTATTAGTTTCTCTCCTATAAATATATTGTCCTGTCATCAATCAGATAATAACATACATCACTAGGAGTGACTGTACTTGCCTCTTGAACAGCTTTCACTTCTATCATATCCGTTAACTCTATCATATTTTCTCTAGGGGTGATGTGTATTAAAGTTATATGAATGAAAAAATACATGAACATAAAGAAATAATACAAGATAACAGTATTATTTTAATACAATATTTCCTCTGGATGAGTTGAGACAAACAAAATGCAAGTGATTGAACAATTCGTGTGAGATAGGTCTCTTTCAATGCAATCTGCAACTTTGATAAATCGTTGTTTTTATGTTGACACTGTCTTAACTATGTAAAAAGCGTACATCGATGACAAAGATATGTGTGGCACTTTTTAACATACTTATTTCGTTGACCAAAAAAATACCTCTCTCGAAAATCACAGACAGTATAAGTAGCTAATTCCTACGCCGTTTCCTGACTATTTTTACGCGAATGAAATGGAATAGAATGGGTAATAAAGAAAATTATTAAACTCAAAGTGCCATATGGCTTTTACGAATCTCGTGCAAATTTATGTATAACCCTCGCTCTCGCTCGGGGAATACAAAATTTCACACTCGTTTCGTTAAAGTCATATGACACACTTCCTCGGGTAATAATCTCTATATATTACTAGGCATATTGATGTTGATGGGAGTTTCAGCCGGCGTTGTTGTCGCAGTTCCCATTGTTTCCAGGGCATTACTCCAAAACTAAGTGATCAATCTACTACAAATTTTATATACAGCCAACCCATACCATGTAGATACTTCTTGGGGTTTCAGCTCTTTTCACAAAAATGTTTTGCGTTTCCTTGTTAACGATTTGCACTTTGTCTATTTGAAGGTTAGGTCTTGTTTCCGGAGCAGATTTCTAAAACTATATGACCAATCTTCATCAAATCCGGTATACCGACTGCACATATCATGTAGAAATAAAAAAAACATCTCTTCCCAAGGCATCAATTTGGACTGTTTCTTTTAGAGGGGTAATAACTTGAATTGAACTGGGGGAAGTGGGAGTCATATGGGTTTTTTTTCGAGTAAAAACACCTTCTAGTTTATATATTTTGTAATGCTTTTGTTCTTGCTTCGGGTTGTATTCGTAGGATTAGTTACAGATTCATAGTATACGGTTTAACGAATATCTACGAATTAACTTTGCAATTCGAAATAACTATATATAGGAAAATTTAATCGACAATGTGTCGTCAGCAAATTGAAAACATTACCCACAAATTCTCGAATACTGAATAATGGCAAGAACGGACCACAATGTGAATACGAAATAAAGCACTTCACGAACTGATGAGGATTCGAAATGGATTAACAAATTCACCGATTCGCATCAATTGTAACCCTTTCTTTGAGAATATAGGCTACCCTTGATTGTACCATCAGTTGTAAGTTTTTTTTAGAAAGGGAACCATGGCGTATAGCTACAGGCTAGGTCAGATAATTGTACCATAGATGTACAGTTGCAGAAGTAAAATAATAAAAATAGTGTCTGCAATTTCTATCCACAAACTAGCGTTGAGGTAGGCGAACAGTATTCACGTTTCTCCTTATTTGTTAATATTATATACAAATACCTAACTCATGCATGTCCTTAACCGCCACCTTTTTTAAACTTTCAGGAATCATGCCTGCAGCTATAACCCCACGAGTTTATGAGCAAATAGAATCTATATTAGATGGTTCCTTACATGTGCCAGTTAAAGAAAGGACAGTCATAAATGCCAAGGCTTATAGAAAAATTAGTAAGTTCAATCTGAAGTTGATGGAAGTTGACAACCCTGTCATTGGATCTAACGAGAAAAGAATAGTGATTGCTGGGAAGATTGTGGCTAAAACAACCGAAATTTCTAATGTAATACAGGTATAAAAGGGGATCTGGGGCGGATTCAGTTTTTGAGAAGGGGGAGCAATCCAATCTTTAAAAGATTGACACTGCTATTATACTATATTTGCCATATTTCCTCTAATAGGGGCCCGGGCCCTTATTAACATGTAAGGGCTCTTACCCCCCGGCATTTATTAATACGGTATTTATGCACACCAATCGGGAAAATCCATCGTCAAATCATATGATCAAAATTGAGAGAATGTGTTATGGGGATGCACAGATAAATGGGGTTCTTTTTTATGGAAGAGATTATGACGAGAGACATTGTAATAGTTGTGAAGGAGTATTGTAGTTCACATTGAATTTCGGGTAATAGATGTATAGCCCCTTTAGCTGATAATGCAATAATATGTGCAATTTTAGACATGCACTATCATTATCATAAAAAAAACCCATAAACCACATAAAAACATTCTTCACATGTTATTCTTACATGACATGATATGATGTCTCAAAAAATATCTTATGCTTTCTTAAACAGATGTTCTGGAAGTGGATTCAGTCGCTCCAAGAAAGTCTTACATTTGTACGTTAGAGGACAAGGTAAACATCAATAAACGTAGCAGAGATAAAATGTGATAAATTACGAACTTTTGCTTAAAATGTTAAGTGTAAAATTTTGTAGCATTCTAAATGAAGGGACATTGGACATTGGACCCTTCTTTATGCCTTGATCAATATCGTTTAGAAATAACTTTTAGAAACATTTACATTGCTTTTTATTTACTTTAGAATACATAGAAGTAATTTCCTATATTTCAGAATAGCGTACTCCGGTCTAGTTTGTCGGATTACCATTAAAGTCGAGAAGAAATTGGAAGACCTAACAAACAGGTTCATGAGGTGATTTACTGCTTATAATATGTATTTATCATTGTATATGATTCTGTCACTTAAAATGCTCTGATCAACATTTTAGATTTTGCAGATTAAATTGGTTTTGATTTGGTTTCCAATTTCAAAATCATTACAACAGTTTCATGAAGAAAGGTTAATTCCTTTCATCCATTAGAACTACAGTAATTAATCATATCCACCATCTTCTCATAATAAATAAATAAAGTCAAGGAACATATACCGATAACAACTCCAACAATGACTTCCATTCAAATATATGTTCATGTAGGGATTAAGTTGCTTGATATTTCAGATAATATGGATTATTTGATATTGACAGTCAGTGATGTCATTCTACTTTCTTTAATTTCAGTGCAGCCAATGCCTACATTGAACATGTTCTTGTGAAAGAGGCAATCATTTTCATGCTGATGAAGTTACATCCACAATGGGATTATGGGACGGTGAACAAGCTCTGTACAGACACAGAAATTTTGGCCAAAGACATTCCAGGACGTGGTGTTCTTCGTGAGATAGATTCTGAATAACATGTGATCAATCTTTACTTGACCAGCAGTGATTATTTGACCTTTCTGAATGTTCAGCTTCATAATGTACATAAGCATGCAAGTTTTGTTATCATTGGTGAAATATTTGATTTTGAACCAATTTTATAAATATATTATTTTATGACATGTTTGAGCAAAAGTTGTCAAATGAAATATTGAAATACATGTCGCTAGACTGATTGCGCGTCACTTAGTTTCAGAGTTTTCACCTTCATAATACACATTTATCATTCAAATTTTGTTTATATGGTTGGTGTAATATTTGATTTTTGATAAAAACAAAAAAATAAAAAAAAGAAGACCAGAATTGGTATTAAGGATCTGTAATTTATATGACTCAACCAATGGTACGCCACTATATTTCTGAATTTTCAATTTCATAATGTACATTTATTGTGCAAATTTGGTTATTATGTTTTGAATATTTAATTTTTGGACAATTTTTAATGTATTTTATTTTTCAACTTATTTGACCAGAAGTGGTTTAATGACCCGGTAATTTATGTCGCTCGACCGATGGCACGCCACGAAGTTTCTGAGGGTACGGCTTCATAATACACATTCATCATGCAAGTTTTGTAATGGTTGGTCCAATATTTGAATTTTAATTTTTTTTTAATGTATATTATTTTTCGACATGATTGACCAGAAGTGGTTTAATGTCCCTGAAATTTATGTCGCTCGACCGATGGCACGCCACTAAGTTTCTGAGGGTACGGCTTCATAATACACATTCATCATGCAAGTTTTGTAATGGTTGGTCCAATATTTGAATTTTAATTTTTTTTTAATGTATATTATTTTTCGACATGATTGACCAGAAGTGGTTTAATGACCCTGAAATTTATGTCGCTCGACCGATGGCACGCCACTAAGTTTCTGAGGGTACGGCTTCTTAATACACATTTATCATGCAAATTTTGTAATGGTTTGTCCAATATTTGAATTTTAGCAAATTTTTAATGTATTTATTTTTCGACATGATTGACCAGAAGTGGTTTAATGACCCTGAAATTTATGTCGCTCGACCGATGGCACGCCACTAAGTTTCTGAGGGTACGGCTTCATAATACACATTCATCATGCAAGTTTTGTAATGGTTGGTCCAATATTTGAATTTTAACAAATTTTTAATGTAATTTATTTTTCGACATGATTGACCAGAAGTGGTTTAATGTCCCTTAAATTTATGTCGCTCGACTGATGGCACGCCACTAAGTTTCTGAGGGTACGGCTTCATAATACACATTCATCATGCAAGTTTTGTAATGGTTGGTCCAATATTTGAATTTTAGCAAATTTTTAATGTATTTTATTTTTCGACATGATTGACCAGAAGTGGTTTAATGTCCCTGAAATTTATGTCGCTCGACTGATGGCACGCCACTAAGTTTCTGAGGGTACGGCTTCATAATACACATTCATCATGCAAGTTTTGTAATTGTTGGTCCAATATTTGAATTTTAGCAAATTTTTAATGTATTTTATTTTTCGACATGATTGACCAGAAGTGGTTTAATGTCCCTGAAATTTATGTCGCTCGACTGATGGCACGCCACTAAGTTTCTGAGGGTACGGCTTCATAATACACATTCATCATGCAAGTTTTGTAATGGTTGGTCCAATATTTGAATTTTAGCAAATTTTTAATGTATTTTATTTTTCGACATGATTGACCAGAAGTGGTTTAATGTCCCTGAAATTTATGTCGCTCGACTGATGGCACGCCACTAAGTTTCTGAGGGTACGGCTTCATAATACACATTCATCATGCAAGTTTTGTAATTGTTGGTCCAATATTTGAATTTTAGCAAATTTTTAATGTATTTTATTTTTCGACATGATTGACCAGAAGTGGTTTAATGTCCCTGAAATTTATGTCGCTCGACTGATGGCACGCCACTAAGTTTCTGAGGGTACGGCTTCATAATACACATTCATCATGCAAGTTTTGTAATGGTTGGTCCAATATTTGAATTTTAGCAAATTTTTAATGTATTTTATTTTTCGACATGATTGACCAGAAGTGGTTTAATGTCCCTGAAATTTATATCGCTCGACTGATGGCACGCCACTAAGTTTCTGAGGGTACGGCTTCATAATACACATTCATCATGCAAGTTTTGTAATGGTTGGTCCAATATTTGAATTTTAGCAAATTTTTAATGTATTTTATATTTTGACATTATTGACCAAAAGTGGTTTAATGACCCTGAAATTTATGTCGCTCGACCGATGGCACGCCACTAAGTTTCTGAGGGTACGGCTTCATAATACACATTCATCATGCAAGTTTTGTAATGGTTGGTCCAATATTTGAATTTTAGCAAATTTTTAATGTATTTTATTTTTCGACATGATTGACCAGAAGTGGTTTAATGACCCTGAAATTTATGTCGCTCGTCCGATGGCACGCCACTAAGTTTCTGAGGGTACGGCTTCATAATACACATTCATCATGCAGTTTTGTAATGGTTGGTCCAATATTTGAATTTTAACAAATTTTTAATGTAATTATTTTTTCGACATCTTTGACCAGAAGTGGTCAAATGGCCCCGAAATTTATGCCACTCGACCGATTGCACGCCACTAAGTTTCTGAGTGTTCGGCTTCATAATACACATTAATCATGCATCTTTTGTTATAGTTGGTGGAATATTCAAATTTTTGCAAATTTTTAATGTATTTTATATTCCGACATCTTTGACCAGAAGTGGTCAAATGGCCCCAAAATTTATGTCGCTCGACCGATTGCACGCCACTAAGTTTCTGAGTGTTCGGCTTCATAATACACATTAATCATGCAAATTTTGTTATAGTTGGTGGAATATTTGAATTCTGGCAAATTTTTAATGTATTTTATTTCCGACATCTTTGACCAGAAGTGGTCAAATGGCCCCAAAATTTATGTCGCTCGACCGATTGCACGCCACTAAGTTTCTGAGTGTTCGGCTTCATAATACACATTAATCATGCAAATTTTGTTATAGTTGGTGGAATATTTGAATTCTGGCAAATTTTTAATGTATTTTATTTCCGACATCTTTGACCAGAAGTGGTCAAATGGCCCTGAAATTTATGTCGCTCGACCAATTGCACGCCACTAAATTTCTAAGTGTTCGGCTTCATAATACACATTAATCATGCAAATTTTGTTATAGTTGGTGGAATATTTGAATTCTGGCAAATTTTCAATGTATTTTATTTCCGACATCTTTGACCAGAAGTGGTCAAATGGCCCTGACATTTATGTCGCTCGACCAATTGCACGTCACTATGTTTCTGAGTGTTCGGCTTCATAATACACATTAATCATGCAAATATTGTTATAGTTGGTGGAATATTTGAATTTTGGCAAATTTTTAATGTATTTTATTTCCGACATCTTTGACCAGAACTGGTCATATGGCCCTGAAATTTATGTCGCTTGCCCGATTGCACGCCACTAAGTTTCTGAGTGTTCAGCTTCATAATACACATTAATCATGCAAATTTTGTTATAGTTGGTGGAATATTTGAATTCTGGCAAATTTTTAATGTATTTTATTTCCGACATCTTTGACCAGAAGTGGTCAAATGGCCCTGAAATTTATGTCGCTCGACCAATTGCACGCCACTAAATTTCTAAGTGTTCGGCTTCATAATACACATTAATCATGCAAATTTTGTTATAGTTGGTGGAATATTTGAATTCTGGCAAATTTTTAATGTATTTTATTTCCGATATCTTTGACCAGAAGTGGTCAAATGGCCCTGAAATTTATGTCGCTCGACCAATTGCACGCCACTAAGTTTCAGAGAGTTCGGCTTCATAATAAACATTAATCATGCAAATTTTTTCATAGTTGGTGGAATATTTGAATTTTTGCAAATTTTTAATGTATTTTATATTCCGATATCTTTGACCAGAACTGGTCAAATGGCCCTGAAATTTATGTCGTTGACCAATTGCATGCCACTACGTTTCTGAGTGTTCGGCTTCATAATACACATTAATCATGCAAATATTGTTAAAGTTGGTGGAATATTCAAATTTTGGCAAATTTTTAATGTATTTTATTTTCTGACATCTTTGACCAGAAGTGGTCATATGGCCCTGACATTTATGTCGCTCGACCAATTGCACGCCACTAAGTTTCTGAGTGTTCGGCTTCATAATACACATTAATCTTGCAAATTTTGTTATAGTTGCTGGAATATTTGAATTTTGGCAAATTTTTAATGTATTTTATTTCCGACATCTTTGACCAGAAGTGGTCAAATGGCCCTGAAATTTATGTCGCTCGACCAATTGCACGCCACTAAGTTTCTGAGTGTTCGGCTTCATAATACACATTAATCTTGCAAATTTTGTTATAGTTGGTGGAATATTTGAATTTTGGCAAATTTTTAATGTATTTTATTTCCGACATCTTTGACCAGAACTGGTCATATGGCCCTGAAATTTATGTCGCTTGACCGATTGCACGCCATTAAGTTTCTGAGTGTTCAGCTTCATAATACACATTAATCATGCAAATTTTGTTATAGTTGGTGGAATATTCAAATTTTTACCAATTTTTTAATGTATTTCATTTTCCGACATCTTTGACCAGAAGTGGTCATATGGCCCTGACATTTATGTCGCTTGACCAATTGCAAGCCACTAAGTTTCTGAGTGTTCAGCTTCATAATACACATTAATCATGCAAATTTTGTTATAGTTGGTGGAATATTTGAATTCTGGCAAATTTTTAATGTATTTTATTTCCGACATCTTTGACCAGAAGTTGTCAAATGGCCCTGAAATTTATGTCGCTCGACCAATTGCACGCCAATTAGTTTCTGAGTGTTCGGCTTCATAATACACATTAATCTTGCAAATTTTGTTATAGTTGGTGGAATATTTGAATTTTGGCAAATTTTTAATGTACTTTATATTCCGATATCTTTGACCAGAAGTGGTCAAATGGCCCTGAAATTTATGTCGCTCGACCAATTGCACGCCACTAAGTTTCAGAGAGTTCGGCTTCATAATAAACATTAATCATGCAAATTTTGTCATAGTTGGTGGAATATTTGAATTTTTCAAAATTTTTAATATACCGGCAAGTTTCTGAATCTTCAACTCCTGATATATAAGTTCATGGCAGGTGTGCAAATTGTGAACCTCTTTAATGGCTATAATGAAATGTAAATGTAATACTATTCATCTTAATCATATCAGCTTTCATCCAGTCAATTTCCATGCATTGAGCCTATTATAAGTGTTGGAAAAACAACATTTTAAATGTATAATTCACTTGCACTTGTAATTGGAGAGTGGGTCTGTATATTATGTAACTGCATGTTGTTGACCTGTGGAATAATGGTTAATTATTTTGGATTAAAGATTTGGTGACTGGGCACTGGCTTATTATTTGATATGTTCATCTTTCTTTAGATATAATTAATATCGTAATTCCTGATTTTCTACGGAGCCAATGGCTCTATTTTATTATCTCCGACATGTTTGACCAGAAATGGTCATATGATCCTGAAATTTACATGGCTCTACCGATGGCCCGCCACTAACTTTCAGATATTTGGTGATTTGATTTTTGGCAAATTATAAAAAAAAATATGGCCCTATCAATAGTGTGCAAGAAGTTGCATTCTGTATAAGTCCGTATTAGTTACCATTTGGACCCGTGACTGTCAGACGATCTTGCGTAGTCTTTTTAGAAGAGTCGAATTATGTACACTTTGATGTGGCTTTAGTAAATTCGTGGAATCGAGATGCTCATGTAACGTAACATAACCCGTTAACACAATTGTACATAGATTATAAGCTATTCCAAAAAAATAACGAAAACTGATATGTGGAACAGTCATCATGTTTCGACGGGGCCTAATTTGTTCAATGATTTTATTTTATTTGTTTGATTCCATGGGTACCTTTCTCATTTGGCGGGTGATAGTAACCGAATCTGATAAGCCGAATAATCCACTTGTATGTCTGATATGTATCCTGAGAATGCTAAAGTCTAAAATGATTAATTGTTGTGTGGGCTTTTTAATTACCTTTAGCAATATGTTAAATTAATATTCAATGCCGGCACATTCTAAACCACAATGACCGCATGGACAACGCATTATTATTTTATTTGTTAGTCTTCAGCCATACAGATGTTATATTATAATGTCATTGATTAAGTATTTCCGTATTGGCCCAGTTACAGGTCCGAGGTCGGTTGTATTGGCCCGAGACGAAGTCGAGGGCCAATACAACGGACCGAGGACCTGTAACTCGGCCAATACCGAAATACTTAATTAATAACAATTTTATTAATTAACTTCTTTTAATTCTTTTTGCACAACACTAGACATCTCATTTATATTGAAATAATAATTATAAACAATATTGGTGAACAAATAGCACGGGTCAAAGTTGTGAAGCGAAAGATGATGATGATGAGTACGGGGATTTAACGAGCGATTTTCAGCGGAGCTGTTCTCTCACTCGGGTCGCAAGGACCATTAATAACGTTTCGAAAGGTTCCAAAAGAGGATAATTTTGAAGCCACGGCCGAAAAGGGGTGGAGGCAAAGTTTTTCCCGTATTGGCCCACTTTCCCCGTATTGGCCCAGTTGTCGAAACATCGTAAATGCCGTATACATGCCATAACATTGATAGTTAATTAATTGCTATATTTTCCTTATTCTCATTATTTGTATGTTGATTAAATGTAATTATAAATGAAAATTTTGATTTAAAAAATCGATTCATGTTGAAGACTTAGAGCTCATATTGCGATATATTTCAGTTAAACATTTGTTTCACATATTCTCGGAATGTCCTTACAGAAATACCTACCAACACTAACATCAAAAAGATATGATTGACCAGCCACTATATACCGATATACATGTAATCATACATTTCCAACTGTCGAGACAGAACGTTAATGTATCCACGAAACCAAAATATATATATGACACCAATGAAGTATTTTATTGACAATGGCAAATACCAAAATACCAAATTATTGTAACAGCCATTATCCAAAAGACAGTGAACCGTTATGTGACTGACCTTTCGTTTCAACAGTTTTCTAGACATATTGTCTTCTTTCAAACCGGAACGAATTTGGGTGTTGTTTAATCAATTTCCAAGTGTATAGTTACAATGTATGTGATGAAATAATTTGAAACAAAATGTGCCATGAAATACTGGAATTATTTCACTGAAAGATCCCAGTATTTCATTGCTCGTCTTATAATAAATCGTCTAAGAGGATATTTGACATTTTTCATCGAACTCCACTATTTCCCATCGAGTGAAGTAGAAATCAAGGGGTCAAGGGGTACTGAAAAATAACTTATTAGAGGAAATGCGGTATTTATCCTCATTGTCGGCATTGTACCTAGCTTAGTCTAGAAAATAAAAGCAAGTCTAGAAATCAGAAGTCAAAGCATCTCTAGGATTCCATTTTGTATAACTATTCGAATTGTTTGTAAAAAATGCTGTCGATAAATGAAACACTAATTTCTGAGGCTAAATGTCCCGTGTTAATTTTATTTCTTTCAATATGAAATGTATGAAAATTGATAATGTCATAATGAAAAAGAAATAGCTGTACTAAATATCACTAAAGCAGATGTACAACAAAAACAGTTAAATGTAGTTTATACTTGGTTATTTTAACAGTTTATTCTATTTTACTAATATTTTCTTACGAATGTCAATAATTCAGTTGTGAATAGTTTATCAAAGTTATCTAATAATAACTAAAGATTTTATTTTGTACGTTTATAATATTGCAAATGATAAATATCGAAATGGCCAGGCACTGTAAGACTATTTGAGGTTGTTCGTGCAGAGTTACTTCCCTTGGAACCGTCGTTACCATTAATAGTCCATTATTCGTTTCCGCAACCTAATCCCACTTTTGAAGTATCGGAGCAAAGCGCGCTGCTATTTTTAAGTGGTTGAAACCTTATCCGGGCAATTAAATATAAGTATTTAATTTTCGGACGAGGAAATCCTTTTATCCGTCTAATACTAGTATATAGTGATGTTTAGTGCACACATGATATTTGTTTATTCTGATTTCTCTGTTCTGGTCTTAGACCTGTTCTGGTCGTTACAGGCGCGTCGGTAGGTCACACACCGACACATCGAGATTCATTTTGTACACAGGACACTGCGGCTACTTGTTGCTCTTGGTCAATAGCGCACTGAAATGTTGAATGGTTTTTAAAAAATCTACAATTATCATGACTTTTTAACACTATAAATGCACATAGTGTACTATCAGATGATTTCGTGTTTTCGAATATCAAGCGGAAATACTCGGGTAAACTCCCGGTTACGCTTTTCAACGATTCGTAAACAGTTTTAGGATTCGCATGAAACGAGTGGAATTCTGCGAAAGTAGTTCGTGTATTTGACCTTTGACCTGTTTTGCATATTTATCAGATTTGGATACCAAGTTTATCAGATTGCTTTATTGCATCGATAACACCCTCCATTATATGATAAAGTATATTATCTATCACATAAATTGCTAGCGGGCACTGTGCGGTATTTGAACAGGTATGCTGTTGCAAGTTGATGTTTAAGTATTAGTCTTGGCTTTTAAGATGACTTGGGTATGGCAGTTGTTCTTATTTATGCTGCTGTTTTTATACCATTGTCAGCTTTAACACTGTGGATACTTCTAGTTCTGACATCAGTTACTGATATTTTACCACTATTACTACTGGTACTACAATTTTAGCATTTAGAAGCATTTATGCTATCATTACTGTTGTGACATGTATTATTATTAGTATACCGTTATTGATGTTGTTATTACCACTATTCGTATTCTTCTTCCTCTATTACTACTACTACTACTACTACTACTACTACTACTACTATATTATTATTATTAGTATTACTGCTACTGCTACTGCTACTACTACTACTACTACTACTATTACTGCAGCTTATTCTACTGTTACAACTGCTACGTATGCTATAACTACTACTGCTAGTACTAATTATGCTACTACTATTTCTACTCCTATTCCACTTCTACTACAACTATTATTACTACTTCTCTTTGTTCTCATTGTTACTATTAATAATAAAAGTACTACATATTTTACAACCATTACAACTATTGACTAGTACTCTTGAGATACTAACATTACAGTAACAACTAATACTATGTCCCGACCATTGGTCTACCCACTATATTACTCTTAAATGAGGTTTTGTATATGTAAATCGCATTTCCAAATATACTCATATTTGACGAGAGGGCATTTAGACGGGTTTCCTGGCAAAGTGACACGGCTCACTCGTCATGAGTAAAAACATATGATATGGTTCACTGTACAAACTAGCTTAGCATTACCCCTAATTTAAAGGGGAAGTAGCACGTTTTTTGAAAATTTTATTTTTTCAAATGTCCAATTTATAATGATAGTTTATGTCATTTATATTTACTTTAAATGGTAAAACATCTTATCACACAAACCAATTATACATAGTGGCAATAACGGTGTTGCGTATAAAGCAAAAGTGGCATGGCAGCCATTTTATTGTGAACACATTTTATTATTTCGAATGACGAAAACGAATCCCATGGCTTTACAGAACCATGTACACTCTTTTTTAACTTGATTTTCTGAAGAGAGAAGGGTGCTTTACTATTGGGGACATTATTTTTAAAATTCATTTCATCGACTTATTTCAGCGGAAAAACGTGCTACTGCCCCTTTGAAAGTTAAAATGTTAAATGGCAACTTCCTTTTTCTTAAATAAATAGCCCAGAAACGTGATGCACACAATAAAGACGTTTTCACTCATAATATTTGGCCTACATACAACCTGTTTATTCGTTACCTGTGTTACACTCATATATTTATCTCCTTAAAGAGGCAGTTCTGTCGCTGATGTCCCCCATCTTTTTTTTTTGTTGCAAAACGTGAAATGTAGAAGCTGTATCTTTGTAAATTGTAAAATATATGGGTTGATGGAATTTTCACAGTAACACATACTGTATCATTAAACTAATCAACAATGTCGTTTTGTGGAAATCTGTCCGCACTCGTAGCGCCAACGAATGGCTTCACTTCTCATTGTTTATATTTTTAAAATAAGAGCGATCGCCTTTATCACATCTTCAAATCAATTTCTGAAGCCATAAAAATAAGGCCCTATCCATATTAATATGTTTCACATGGATTGTGCAATAAGCATGTATTGATACAATATATGAGTAAACAGGAATATCCTCTCGAATTTCGTTTCTACAAAAAATACCCGATAGTACCCTCTCTTTAAAACTAATCATGAGATTCTATTTCCTTCAGCATATCTTACCTTTGGTTTCCATTAACAAAGTTTTAGATTCGAGGTCGGGTTACCAGGAAGCTAATTTAAAGTGGATCTCAAGCCTTAAGATTACAGTAGCCTGACAAGGGCCGTGTTCAAGATAGGTTTCAAAGTAATCGTTCAATGAGCGATTACTTTTAAACCTCTCTTGAACGCGATTGCTCAATGTAGCGCTTCGTAGCAAGGCGAGCAAACTTCGAGGAATTTGCACTGTGTCGTTCAAGAGAGAAGAAGCGCTCATTGAGCGCTACATTGAGCGATCAATGAGCGCTACGAAGCGCTTCATTTTGTTGAACCGCCGGAAGGTTACTTCAGATGACATCCGTTGCTCAAGGGCACACCTCTTCATCAGTTAAGACAGATCTTGGCTCTGTTCCATAACAGCGAGCGCTTATAATCGCTCATGATTGCTCACTGTAGCGCTCAATGTAGCGCTCAATGTAGCACATTCTCTCCTGAACGAAACTGTGCGATTCCTCGAAGTTTGCTTGCCTTGCTACATTCAGCAATCGCGTTCAAGAGAGGTTTAAAAGTAATCGCTCATTGAACTTGGCCCAGGTTTCTGGTTTAACAACCTCTCAAATTTCTATAAAAAAAAATTAAAAAATTAAATCTTAAAAAAACATATCTTACACTATAAAAGACCGGCCTACTACTACTACTACTACTGCTACTGCTCCTGCTCCTGCTCCTGCTACTACTGCAACTGCTACTACTGCTACTACTACTACTGCTGCTACTACTACTGCTACTACTGCTACTTCTACTACTACTACTACTACTGCTGCTATTGCTGCTACTGCTGCTACTACTGCTACTACTACTACTACTACTGCTACTACTACTACTACTATTAATGCTACTGCTACTACTACTGCTACTACTACTACTGCTGCTGCAGCTTATTCTACTGTAACTACCACTACTACTACTACTACTACTACTACTACTGCTACTACTACTACTACTACTACTGCTGCTGCAGTTTATTCTACTGTAACTACCACTACTACTACCACTACTACTACTACTACTACTACTACTACTTCTACTACTTCTTCTACTACTACTACTACTACTACTACTTCTACTACTGCTGCTGCTGATGCTATAACTACTACTTCTATCAATGCCAATTACTAAAACTAAACTACTTTCACTTTAACGTCCTTATATTGCTAGTAATTTATGCACAAAGGAAGTGTCGTTGAACATTTTATTCCTTTATTCCTCATAATAATGTATACTGACGTTCAAAACAAACATCCAACTTCATTATGGATACCATCTACTTCAAAACATCATTTATTGATAAGTCGTTGTGTGGTTTGATCAACTTTTTGTATGATAAACTGACGGGCGAAAGAAAGTATAACACTCACTTGTTTTCGATTAATTCAATATTTTAAAGAAATGAGATGCATTTGATTATGGCACGATACAATAGCACCTTTCGGCAGTAGTTTGAATGACTTAATTGGTGACTGTTTTATTTTTAACTAAAATATCATTATTTAATGTAGACAGGGGTAAGAAATGAAATTTACACCAACATGACCTCTACCATGTTCCAAATGTTGTGAATGTGTGCAGGACGAAGCACATTTTTTTTATTTTCACACAGAGTCTGTGTTATATGTCGATGAGCAGTTGTGTTTTATCAAAATTAATTTGGGAGAATTCAAAATTTAAATTTTAAATTTTAATTTAAAAGATTTCAAGCGCGTAGAGCTATTCTTTGACTTATTTAATGTTTTGAACTAACTTCACAATCTAGTCCATTTTTTTAATACGACGTCGAAAACTCGAGATATTTGACTTTGAAAATTATTCATATGATAAATAAAACTGAGCCATATACTTTCTTTTGCCCGTCAGTGTAGATTTTTAAAAATGAAATATTCTATTCCACTGATTCTGAAAACTGTAAGAGAGTTTTTTTTAATTTACAAGGCTTCAGATGGAATGGTAAATTTCTTTTTAACGTCAGTATACAAATAAAAATGAAAGTTCTGTTATGCGTAAATGACACTTGGACGTTTCATATTAGTTTAAACTAATTCAAAATAGAATTTGTTCATCTTTGTCTATTTAATACCTACTTGTTTAACTACTTGATACTATTCCAAGTGGAATATATAATAAACACTGAGTATTAAACAGGACACGATTTAATATGTGCTCTACTTAAAGGGGCAGTAGCACGTTTTTTGCAAAATTTATGTTTTCAAATTTCCCATTTATAATGATAGTTTATGTCATTTAAACTAACTTTAGAGGATAAAACATCTTATTACACAAACCAATTATCTGTAGTGGTAAATACTATGTTGCATATAAAGCAAAACTTGCATGGTGGCCATTTTATTGTGAACACAATTTATTATTTTGTATTACAAAAACGATTCCCATGGCTTTACCTAAACATGTACACTCATTTTAAACTTTATTTTCCGAAGAGATAAGGATGTTTTACTATTGGTGAAATTATTTTTCAAATACATTTCATCAACCTATTTGAGCGAAAAAACGTGCTACTGCCCCTTTAAGTAAAGAAAATGAACAGAATACTTCACAGCTGCACAGGATGTTGTCCGTAAATCAGCTAGATGAAAGTGCTTTTTTAACGTACATGTTATTCAGTCGACAGTCGACAACGTTTCTTTAAAGGGACAGTAGCAGGTTTTTTCGCTCAAATAAGTTGATGAAATGTATTTGAAAAATAATTTCACCAATAGTAAAACATCTTTCCCTCTTCGGAAAATAAGGTTTAAAATGAGTGTACATGTTTCAGTAAAGCCATGGGAATCGTTTTTGTAACACAAAATAATAAATTGTGTTCACAATAAAATGGCCGCCATGCAATTTTTGCTTTATACGCAACATAGTTTTTACCACTACAGATAATTGGTTTGTGTAATAAGATGTTTTACCCTATAAAGTTAGTTTAAATGACATAAACTATGATTATAAAAGGGAAATTTGAAAAAATAAATTTTGCAAAAAACGTGCTACTGCCCCTTTAATGCCCAATGGAACCTGTTTCCGTCATAAATCATGATGCAATAACTCTGTGCATTTCATTAAACTAAATTAGCGTTTTCGAAACACCGCACAAGCAGAGCAGCCTCGAAACTGAACGTCTCGCCTCTTTCTGTTTTAAATGTCTAATAATACACCACAAAAGACAATTGAACATTAAATTCAAGAAATTGCATTTACTACTGGAACCATTCTGATGTCATGACTATCACTTGGGTGACTTCACACAATTTTGATTATCACTGAAGTCACTACTAATAAATTTGAATTGATCATCACTGAGGTCACTACATAAGTTCATTTATCAGGGGGTCACCACACTTTGAACTTCAAGGTCACACAATCTATTATCACGTTTCATGGTGTATAAACAAAATCATGCCTCAATCATTTCCTCGCTATGACTTTGACCATATCTCGTGACCTTTGACTAGCAAGGTCACACAATCAATGGTCACTTTCCATTGTGAATAACCATCATGTAGTGATTCAAAGTGTTCATAGTTAAAATTAGGCATGTTCGCAAATGCAAGCTTAAACTGGTGACCTCGGCCATGTGTCGTGACCTTGACTTTTGAACTTCAAGGTCACAAAATAAATTAACACTTTTCTTTGTGTATACTTATCATGTAATGGTTTAAAGTGTTAATAGCTAAAAATAAGGCATTTTCACTAAAGGATGCTTAAGTCGTGACCTTGACCTTTGAAAACCTTTCGAAAACCTTTTCAAATCTTGGCAATTCCCCAAAGTTTATACCAAGTAAGAGCCTCAAAGCACTTTAAATCTCTCGTGTTAAAAAGGATTTTTTTAGTGATTTCAGAACTCGTAACCTTGAACTTTGACCTTGAATGGGAAAATGTCAAAATATTTGCCAGGAGTATAAGTACATGTAGGAACTTATGTATATGAGTTATTTAGACCTTATTGGAAAAAAGGTAAACGACAGAAATTGCATACAATAATGAATGTAAGGTGAATTATGTGAGTAGGAGTTTTATCGATGACAATTCTCTGGATCGGATGGAGCAGTGTTTAGTAAGTGTACATATGTCGGATTTGGCTAAAATCAATTGTGTGAGCTAAAACACCGTGTGCCTCTGTCCACCTAGCAGTAAATTGGGTACCTGGTATAATACGATGATAGTCTGAATTTGAACCTTGAGCGCTTGACAGGCGATTCTCCTCAGAGAGCACTCTCTACTCGTTGACCAGAGATAATATGTGAGCCAGAGCTTTAAAGGGGCAGTAGCACGTTTTTTGCAAAATTTACTTTTTTCAAATTTCCCATTTATAATGACAGTTTTTGTCATTTAAATGAACTTTAGGGAGTAAAACGTCTTGCACAAAACCAATTATTTGTAGTGGTAATATCGATGTTGCGTATTAAGCAAAAATTGCATGGCGGCCATTTTATTGTGAACACAATTTATTATTTCGAATTACAAAATCGATTCCCATGGCTTTACCGAATCATGTGCACTTGTTTATTAACTTGATTTTCTGAAAAGAGAAGGGTGTTTTACTATTGGTGGTATCATTTTCCAAATTCATTTCATCGACTCATTTGAGCAAAAAACGTGCTACGGCCCCTTTAAGCATGCAATGGATTTAAAGGTGCAAGAATAATGGCTATGTTAATGGACTATTATAGTATATAACATAAGTCTGTAACGATTGACCGATCCTTATTGTAAGCTTTGGTTCGCAAGTCAAATCAACCGAGCAGTCTCAGTGGCCAACAGTAATGTGATGTTGGCTATTTCAGTACAGATTACCTGATAAAACTTCGAAGGGTGAAGGTTTCGGTATTGGTGACCGATGTGTATCTTAAGGACGATGTGCAAACTGAATTCTCAATGTTGTCTTTTTCAGGGGCAATCGTCAACCGCAATGAGTCCGATTCATCGAAGAGGAATTACCCTTAGTGACATCACAAGGCAAGGAAGCTTTATTTCGAAGGACTGATTCCGAGATGATTCATCAGAAAGATAAACTCTATTTCACATATAGTATTTTCCTCGAAATAGTCTGATAAACATATACACAAAGACGGATACATGACGCCATGTTGTTTTCACAGAATATTTGTATTGCTTTGCTAACCTGCAATGTTATTCTTGTATTTGGATCGTCCACTTGGAAGCTTTGTCCAAACAAGAAGTGCTTGTGTCGACTTTTCACGAAGACACGTCCAATATACCTTGATATGAACTGTTCTGATCTCGCAATCTCACAAATACCGGAAGTACCACCTGTGCCATCAGATTACCGGATCAATCTAACTCTGTACCGCAACAACCTGACCGACATCAACTCCTCAACCTTCAGAAATATCCCTGTGGACCTTGTCGTGTCCATCCTCTTCTTTGCCAACAAAATAGAGCACATTGCAGACGACACTTTCACGAATTTCACACGACTCGCCAAGGTCGCGTTCAGCGGGAATCATGTTACTCCAAGGCAGCTGTCCAACGCTGTGAAGAGCTTGCAACACTGTCCCATCAATGACCTCACAATCAGCAGTGCAAAGGTCAAGTACATTCCACATGACTTCTTCCTCCCGTTAGCCAATCACACCAACCTAAATATCAGCCTGGTCCAAAATCGCCTCCAATTCTTTGATGGTGTGGCTTTTCAACATCTCAAAGGACTTGTTTATCTGAACCTGCGGACAAACTCCATATCCAAGGTTAACATATCCAACGTGTCTTCACTTCCAGTGCGACGTCTGAGATTAGAGGATAATCTGTTGGACGAAGTTCCGAACCTTTGTTGGAGAGAAGTTGTCCCGTTCTTCCCAAACCTAACAAATTTGGACTTGTCCTTCAACCATATATCATCTCTTGATCAGCAGAACTACGAATGCTTGCATCAACTTAAGATCTTCAAACTCAGTGGAAATATTCTGACAGAGCTAAACAAGTTTGAGTTCTTCTACCTTCCTTCTTTGGAGACGCTCCAGCTGTCTTACTTGTGTACCCTCAGAGATGTGCATAGAGATGCTTTGCAAAGCAAAACCTTGAAAAACTTGTTCTTCAGGAAGAACTATGTACAATTTGATCGTGATTCTAAAAGCATCTCTCTTTCCATTTTTGGCAGAATCCCATCTCTGGAACTCCTGAACATTAACTTTAACGTCTTGTCATACGTAAAGAACACACAATTCACTGACTTGTTCCAGAACATAACAAACCTGAAGACTTTAGTCATGGGAGGATGTGGACTTAAGTATATCCCACAAGCACTTTCTGACAATTTGATAAACCTAATTTCTCTAAATCTTTTCCACAACGAGATCAAGAGTATACCGTACTCTATCAACAAGTTGACAAATTTGACAAGTTTGAACTTAGGAAACAACGAAATCACAACGGTTGCTGAAGGATATCTCCCACAAAGTCTCATCCAGCGCAACAATGCGTTGATTGAGCTCCAGAATAACCCATTTTCATGTGGATGTGAGTCATTGTGGCTGTACCAGCTTATCCATGATCAACGACACAAGTTCAGACCGTCGATGTACTCCAGTGGATACCTATGTCAAAGCCCAGACGAAGAGAAGGGCAAAGAGATTTGGGATGCCTTTCTCTCTGAGCAGAAGTGTCTGTTGACACGGTATGCCCTCGAGATCATTCTGGTGTGTTCCAGTGTGATGATAACCCTTCTCGTGAGCATATCTCTCCTGTACTACTATCGTTGGAATCTGATGTATATGCTGTTCATGCTGGGTCACAAGCCGAAGCCAGAAAACACGGAATGGGAATACGATGCATTTGTTGCATACAATGTGGATGACGTGGCATGGGTCAAGGAGAAGCTGATCAGCGTGTTGGAGGGAAAGGATAACCTCAAGCTGTGTATCCACAACCGGGACTTCATGGTGGGTAAGCTTATTGTGGATAATATTATTGAAAGCGTTGAGGCAAGCAGGAAAATCATCATCGTCTTGTCCAACAATTTTGCAAGGAGCAGTTGGTGCCAATTTGAACTGGATCTCGTTCTGCGTCACGTGATCGAGAATGATCATAACAACTTGATCATCGTGAGCCTGGATAGCATTGATCCTGGCAACGTCAGCAAGTCCATGAAGGTCCTGTTACAGACAACAACGTACCTGGAATGGGGTGAGGGAGAGAACATCAAGAGAGCCTTCTTCAATAGACTGAGGATGATGCTGAAGAGACCAAATGTGTCTTCAACAACGGCTAGGAGAAAGTTGTCGGTGTAGATGGATCCTTATTATTTTTCCGCTATCTATACAATACTTAGCTTTTATACAATTATCTGTTGATATTTTATTCGACAAACTTGTCTTCAACGGACTGAGGATAATGGTCAAGAGAAAGTTATCTGTGTAAATAAGTCCTGATGCTGATGAGCATGTCTTCTCGTAAAATACTTAGTTATATCTGCTGATAGTATATTCAACAAACTGTTGTTCATCATACTGAGAAATAATGGCCAAGAGGCCAAATATGTCTTCAACAATGTGTAAATGAATTATTGAGGTAGAAGCTTATCATATTCAAGTTCAAACTATAGTATACGCAACGTGGCATCGTGAGACAAGGTGTTTGCATGTGTAGTCTCCCATGTACTTAAATCAGCCAATGGGAAACATGCTGCCATTGGCCATTCGAAAGATGGTTTCACCAATTAAATGATATTGGTTGGTCAATTTTTTGCTCATCAGGCCTGAAAGGAGCTGAAATTTTATATGCAGACTCCTCGGGTAATGGGGATTCTTAATTGTATTTTCGTGACCCCATGACCCAAAATGAGGTCACAGGGGTCACAACCTTAAAAACCTATTTTCATCCTCTTCTCCAGTTCCAAAAGGTCTGGAGAGCTGAAAAGTTGTGTGCAGACTCCTTGGCCAGTGGGGATTCTATATTATAGATTTGGTGACCCCATGACCCCAAATGGGGTCACAGGGGTCACAACCTTTAAAATCTATTTTCATGTTCTTCTCCAGTTCCAATAGGACTAGAGAGCTGAAAAGTTATGTGCAGACTCCTTGGGTAATGAGGATTCTAAATTGTGGATTACGTGACCCCATAACCCCAAAATGGGTCACAGGAGTCACAACCTTAAATATCTTTGTTCATCTTCTTTCCAGTTCTATAAGGTCTAGAGAACTGAAAAGTTGTGTGCAGACTCCTTATCCAAAAGGGATTCTAAATTGTATATTTGGTGACCCCTTATGACCCTATTTGGGGTCACAGGTCAAAACCATCTTTTTCTCAAGTACTTCAAATTTGTATATATGTGATACATTCTCCTGGAAAATTAACATTTTGAAATTTATTTAGTTTATTGCTTTAAGCCTGATGAACTACAGAGCCAATGGCTCTATGTTTTGCTAAATTGCAGCTGCACAAGACCAGAAGTTCAATTTTTTCCTGAATCCCATTCCAGCATTCAGCTACTATCCAAATCATGGGGTGGGGGTGGCCTTGGACAGAACAATAACTTT